>CM021103.1:652475374-653123068 GCA_007115665.2 Sequoiadendron giganteum
CTCTCTCTCCCTCTCTCTCTCTCTCAAAATTCACCCTCCCTCTAAAGACATACATAAATACATACATACAAGCATAATACATATGTACATACGATCCTACATACATACAAGCATACATGTACATATGTAGATACAATCTTACATACATATAGGCATGTATGCATACATGCATTGATACATACAGGCATACATACATACAACCATGCATACATACATACATACATGACATACAAGCATACATATACATACAAACATACAAATATATAAGCATACATTCAATAGAGTAGCGTTTAACATAAAGCAAGACATAACACAAGTGTGTTATACCGTGCTCGCATTATGTCTTATTAGACATGTCATGCACAAATGCAAAAAACCATGTCAAAACTAAGATATAACGCGAGCGCATTATAACGCGTTTGCATTATATCTTGCTTTTGGAATCTCCAAGCCTTAGGCTTGGTATTTTCCTTGGAATACCAACCCAAAGGCTTAGAGGGCCTTCCCAATGACCAGAGACGTGATTTTGCAAATTCTATAATATTTCACATAATCGGGTTCATGCTCATCGTCAGGATTGCACATGTTTCAATGTCGAACAAATTGAACACCTGGGTAAAGTTCTCTCTTATCTATCCAATGATGTATTTTTTTTACTTTTTGACAATGTTAAGCCTTTCATTTATAATTTATTTTGTTTGTGTGTCTCTTTTTTGGAAAAAACTAGTGTTTGGTGTTTTTTTGTTATAAATTAATCGTTCATCAAAATTTCAAATAAATTACATTTTTAGAAACTAGACTCCATTCTACAATTTTTTTTTTTTAAAATCAATTAGTTTCCGAAATTTGTAGGAGTAGCATGCCCAAAAATTTGTTTTTCAAGAAGTGTCCACTTAGAAAATTAGTAAAAAATCAAATATTAATTAAAAATTATCAAAAAAATCATGCATCAACTACATATTGTTAGCCAATTTCTCACTAAAGCCATTTTTAAAATACTAAAAAAAAATTCACCGTGCTAAGGACGTACAAAAGTTGCTATGTTATGTTTTTTTGACAAAAACAACACCATTTTTTGTACGTCCCTCTTTTGAACCCCTTAATCTCAACCCTTTTCAAAATAAATTAGTATTTTAGAAAGTAGACTCGCAGCACTACGATCCTTGTTTTCATTGCATCTCAAAATTTTGAGTGTAGTTATCCTCAATTTCACATCCAAGGTCAGTATTTCCTTATTTTTGAAAAAAAAAGTAGCCACTTAAGCCCCCTTTTTGGCCCCCCATCTTTTTGCACTTACCCATAGAATTCAATCGAATGCAAGTAATATTATGGCAAGAGCTCACATGGGAAAGATTGAAGGCCATGTTGCTATGAAACATGTATGAATACATAAAATATTGCAAAAGCCTATGCAAGTGATTGGTAGGGGGCGCCATATAGACGGGAAGGAGGCTAGATCATGGAAAAAGTAAAGTAGGTGAGAAGAAAGTGTTCACATGGTGAAAGATTTTTCTAAGCTTGTGGTGTATTTCCTATATGCTGAATAAAACATGGGGCGGTGATGTAAAAGATGGTGGAAAGGAAAAGTGTAGAATTAAGGTTTGGGTTGATTGCAGGAAAGGAAGACGAAGGCAAAATTTGAAGGGGTGAGCAATGAAAAGGAGTTGAAATGTTGTAGAAGGGGTGTGGGTTGAAAACCTATGTGGTGATTGCAAGCATTGGAGTAGCTAAGTTGATGAGAGGAGTCGAACAAAACAAAGAGCGATGGAGCTCTCTAAAATTTGTAACTGTTATTTCCACAAAATCGGGAACAAATGTATTTGGTTGGATTTTAAATTGTGGTTAATTTGAATTATATAATTGTCATCGATTTAATTCAACACAAGTAATTGTCAAATTGGCGTTAAATGTTTACAAGTTTGTGTAATTTGGATTATGTGGGAGTTTTTTTTTCATCTTCTTCATCAGTATTACTCCACAATTTTGTGAATCTAAATTATATGTAGGAAATATTTCATGAATCCAAAACATTTACAAGAAATACTGAAAATCAAATTTTAAAAAATCATATAAAGATCCTAAAATTTAAGGTTTCCCAATTATTATCAACATATACACCAAGAAATGAAATAAATCAAAGCAAAATCCATTCTATATTTCACCAGGACGGGTGCAAAAAGATGGAGGGCCAAATTTGGCCAAATTTTCAAAAAAAAAATTGAAAGGCTATAACATGAGCGCGTTATAACGCGCTCACATTATGGCTTGGTGTGACCGAGCCTAAGGCTCAATCACATCGATCCTATAATGTGTTGGCATTATAATTTGAGCACGTTATAGCTTATTAAAACAAAAAAATGTAAACCACATCATTTCATTTTCACTATGTTTTTTCTTGCCCGCAGCAAGCAAAACCTGCATTTCCGCGTTCACATTTTGGAAGGAGAAAAAGTTGAAATTTCTTCATCGAATTGTTGCAATTTCGTCACCAGGATACCGCCACATTGACAGGGAGGTCAAATAAGTAAGAATTTTTTGTTTTCTTTGTGAATTTGTTGCTAAATAGGTAATTTAGGTTGTCTTTTATATTCATTTCTTTAATTTGTAGGAGATGTTAATCAACCTAAAAACCCTCCTCAAAATCCTCAACAACCATAGCAACAAGCACACAAAAAAAATCCTCAACAAACTCCACCAATTCCTCAACATCCTCCTGATACTCAGCAAAATTTAATGGGGGAAATTGAAAATTTAAAAAAAAAGATTGAGGAGTTAATCACGAGGTTGAATGATCCTTTAAGTTAAACCGTGGAAAGAAGAACACTTGTGAGTTCACTTCAAGACATGTTAACACATGTAGATGCAATCAACAAACAATTAAGTGGTTGGGCAAATAAGAGGCAAGCATGGAGGAATTTGAATGCAGATAAATTATCATATAAAGAAGTAAAAGATGAAAAAAATACAAAATATGATTTGTGCTCACTATTCATTGACCCACGCACAAATCAAAATCTTGACCTTAATGCCAAGATATTTCCTATCCATTGGTGCCACCACCAAGGGATTAGGAACAATTTTTGGGATAGGTGGTGGATGGTTTTTGACTATCCACCATGCAACAATAATGATGTCCCCCTTGATATTTCTTGAGGAAACTCTATTGCGAGTTCATTCTCAAAAAAATCTCCAACTATTTTGATATGAGGGACTTTGAAGGGAGAGGTGGAGGATCGGCACAGGATGGACCAGGTGCACGTTAGGATCCTCAATGGCAAGGGAGATGAGCTCTCGCTAGGCTGTCTCATGAGCATGTCGTTATCCCTTTCGTTGTGAAGGAGAGTGTTGAAGTGGACACTTTGCAGTCTATCAACTCTTTAACCCAGAGTATCATTTAGCATGACAGTCTTGTAGTACAGCGCCATCCAGGGGAGAGTTCGATGGGTAGGCTTCCACCCCATTCATGTCAGGTTTGCAGGTCAACTTGTACATATGACCCCACAGACACTCAAGAGGCTGGTGTGTAGGATATGTCTACAGTTGTGGAGATGGTGATGGCAGATGCCATTTTGAATGAGGATTTCGAGATCAATACTCAATTCCTTGAAATGTTACCACATGATTTGGTAAATTTCAATTGAAATTCTATCAAACCTAGGACTTTTATTATGTGTCATTAAAAGCAAATCATGTTCTAAGTCCTCTATAAATAGATCTCGATCTAAAAATTGAGTGTAATTAGAATCCACCCTTTTTGGTATTATTTCGATGATATCTTCCAATGTTTATTGTGTGTCCTTCCAATGGCGATTTTCTCTAAAAAGCTTCCCATAACAGTTTTGGAATATATCTTTAATATCTTCCAAATTTGAATGTAATTATCCAGACTCATCTCGAATCACTCCAATAAAGTCCTTTTTATGTTTGTATTTTAAATAGTTGAAGAAGTACTTGGAGCCTCTATTACATCCTTAATCCAGTGTAATCTAGCCTTGGTTTTGGCTCCTTTCCCTCTATATATGTATATATATCATTTTTACGTATCTGAGTTTCAATTGCATTTATAGAAGTTTATATCTTAATATCATTTGGATTTGAATTCAAAAGTTTTATATACTTTTTTAATCTCCCTTGCAAATATTTTTCCTTAAATTTTCACTACCAAGCTAATGTTTTGTCAAAATAACATATAAAATCAGCACAATAGGAAATAGCCTCATTCCACCATTCCCTGTAGGATTCCCTTTCTTCAAACTTTGGGATGGAGTTCTAAAGGCCAATCAAGGAAGAAATAAATGAAGGTATTTTTATATGTGATGTGTTAATTTTGAAAGGTAAATGATAATTCACTTCATTAGTATTCAACATAGAAGTTGTACAAATGATCAGAAAGTGGTCTGAAAGAGTAGTAGAATAATAATCAACTTTTACACAATTCACAAAAGAATCTTGGATTAACTACAAGTTAGGAGAGTTATAAAACATGTCTAACCTTCTAATCTCTCTATCAACCCCAAATTTATAATTTTTCCAAGTATACTAGTTATTCTTATGACTAGATATTTTATTATGAATAGAATCTACTACTCCCAGAGAATTACAGCATTGTAACCACTTATCAAACTCTTTATAACTTGGCATGAATATCCTAGCTATGGTCTATATGATTTTCCACCATATTAAATTCCCCTCATATAAGACAATCAATTTGAGGAAGATTTGTTGTCATCCAATCCCATAATTTACTTCTTTATTTTGCAATTTTAGGGGCATAAATAGAACTGAAACCTATGGGCTAACCATTGATAAAAGAAAGGATCCAAACACAACTATGAGAAGATTCCTCCCCTTTATCAAAGAAAAGTTTTTTAACCCATGAAGAAAGGCCAATGACAACCCCTCCTCTCCCTTCTCTAGGTGATGTATGGAAGAAAGAAGCATCGCTCCATACATTGAATTGAGAAGAACCAAGATGGGATCCACTAAGCTTTACTTTTTGCAAAAAGATGATATCAGGTTTCCACTTAATAATAACATCCTTAACATCATATGTACAATGAGGGACAAAAATACCTCTTACATTCCAAGAAAAAATATAAAATTCATGCTTAAACAAAGTTAGGAAGGTCTTCCACTTGTGGAAAAGCCTCAAACCAATTAGCAAGAGTGATATCATGCTTAGAATGCCTTTGGTTTTTTATAGCAAGACTAGGAGACCTAGATCTTTGCCTAGTAGTTGGTGAAAGATAACCTTGTCTTGAATATGGTGAAGGAGACCTTTGTCTCGTAGAAGGTGGAGGAGAACTTTGACTCGTAGGTAAAGATGGAGAAGTTTTCTCAATAGTACTCACATTATTAGGTGATGTTGAGGGATAACTATATGAAGTGATAAAACCATTTTGAGATTCAAAAACCCCTTAAGTGTTCCTTTTTTTAACCATTATCCACCCATCATTCATAGTAATGTCTTTAAAAGAAGTGGAATAATTTAAAACATATTTGTTACTATTAGCTTTCAAAATGAATTTGGCATGTTGTTGTAAATGAGAAGATTTTATGGGCATCTCAATGGGCTGAGAAGGCATTTGAATTTTTTGTGGACTAAAGGAAGCTAACCCTTGGCACTTGGATTATATAGTGCATTAGATCCTCACACACCTTTAGTCTTTTGACTTCTTTCACCTATCCCATTACTACAAGGAGGGAAACCAATTTGCAGATAGTCTAGCAAATATGGCTTGTGATTCAAAAAGCAAGTTAACAGTGTTAAAAGAGATGGATATACACTTGTATTCATCACTTCTCTCAATAGCCTCCAAAGAAGGTAAACCCCACCAAATAGGGTAGTACTAACTATTATCAAGTCGTGATGTGATGACAGGTAGAATCGACAAGCCACATTGACATCGTGTATTATACCAGTTAAGTGAATCATGTGCTGTGAGGTTTCATATGCCTATCGTTCTAATCATTCCTCCACATCCTTCATCCTCCTCGTGTGAAGGATAGCTCTTGACATTTATTCATGCATTCAGCTAGTTGGTAGTGTATGGTTGTCTTTTCAATCAATCTTCCATCAATTCAGCTATGAGTTCTAAAGCTTTTTTTATGATTTTGTGATGTGGTGGAAATTGCTCATCATTTCTAATTAAGGCATGTACTACCCGAAGCATGCAAATCTCTTTTTAAAACCACCCAAACCTCAAACATTAGTCACTATGATCTGCATTTGCTTCGTGAAGTGCTCTAAAATCTTCTAGAGATGGCATTCATGGAAATCAATCCAATCAATAAGCACTTGTATATCCCAATTCTCAAATGGGAATACCTAGAGTCGAATATTTTCTCCTTCGAGATGCTCAAGAAGGTGTTTAAAATCGATTGTGCACAGGTGGAATTGACTTTGCAGGTTATCATTGGTGAAAGGTTGTTGCTTGGCCATCCATGATTGTTGTATCCCTCATAGGTAGCCTTTGTATTTCTCTCCAATGCAATGGATTTTTTACAACACTATGATCTAGTAGCTCAACTAGTAGTGGATTATGTTTGTGACAAGTTCTTTGTAGGCCAATCTTTAAATAATGCAATAGGAGATTATGATTTACATAATGTAAAAGCATTAGTTAGTGGACTATTCAAACATAAATAGTTGTAGAAGAACTTAGGTTATCTCTATGTTTACATGGCTCTCAAGCGAGCTCTGCATAAAAGGGTGGAGACAGAACTGGAAGATGCCTTTAGGGCCCATAAAGCTTAAATCATTGCAATCCTTTGTGGTCAGGTGCAAGAAGTATGCAAAGCCATGATTATTCTACTTACACATGAAGCTCATCCGCCTTTACCTCCATCAACTCCAATTCCAAAAGAGGAAACGGCTCAGTCATGTGTCTAAAATGGCTCTTGGTTAGGGGCATTTTTTAGGAAGGGTTTTTAGAATATATATGAAATCTATGTTTTTTGGTTTTATGTTATTTTTTGTAATATGTTTTATGCTATTCTCTATAATATGAAGCATTTTTTCAAGCCTCCATGAAAACAATAAACAGTTTATCTACTATATTTTATCTATGTAAATTCATATTATTAATAATATTTCAGGCATAATGCCTTTCATCTAAAAAAAAACATTTCAAGATTCTCATCCAGGGTTGCAATTACATTACTACATTACATCCCCACCCCAAAAGTGTGTATTGTTAAAAAGATTCAAAATTTAAACTTCATATGCACATTTGTAACACTCACAAACTTATAATTAGACTCTAAATACCCACATGCACTCCTTGTAGGGTTCTTCCATCACATTGTAATAATACACATACACTTAAACCCCACAACTCTACCACTAAAACAAAAAAGAAGTAAAGAACATACTAAAGGCTTCTTTTTTTTAAATGTCTCCGGGCGGGATTTCCTCTCTGAATGGGAATGTCACTTTCCAACGGTCCCCTGCGGTGGGCTCTGTTGTCGCCGATGCGCCTGTGGTGTTGGTGAAGCATGGGGGTGTTCTGAGCGGGAGCTCTATTTTGGCGACTGGTGACGGGCTTTTTGTTGGGCCGTGTGGGAGCTTGCTTCAAGATGATACCCTTCGGGTTGTGATTGTTGCTGGGGACACTGTTGCTCCTGTGATTGGTGTTGGGGACTGTGTTGATGAGGCTCCCACCATCCCTGGCTCTGTTGTGTTGGTAAATGGTGTGGCTGCAGTGCTGCATGGTGTGGGTGTTGATCCCTTTGGTATCCCTTTTGTGTCGGTTGCTCCTGTCTCTTGTGCTCCTTCTGGTCGGAGGTCTTTCTCTGAGACGGTCTTCTCTGGACCCTCCCCTGCCTCGGTGCTTGTGAATGCTCCTGTGGGTGGGTGTTTTGCTCGTCCTCCTACTGCGAGGAAGGCAAAATCTATTTCTGAAGCTGCTAGAGTTTGTGCTCGGCCTCCCCAGAGGTCTATTCCCTGTGCCCGAGACTCCCCGGTGGTGGTTTGTGGGCCTGAGATAGTAGAGAATGAGGAGTATTACCTAAAAATGGGTGTGGTCTGTAGATTCAATGGTCTATGGCCATCCCTCCCAGACCTCCATGATTAGGTGAAGGCTTCCTAGAAGCCTTTGGTTGCTGGGGAAATCGAGCTCTACCCTAGCGCTAGGGGCTTCTTTATTGCTACCTTTGGCTCCCCTCATGAACGAAGCTGTGTTTTGGATAGAGGATGGATGTGGGGTATTCATTCTTTGTCCATCAAGCCCTAGGCTCGTTCTTTCAACCCCCTTACGAAGCCGTTGAATACTAGACCTGTTTGGGTCCGATTGCCAAACCTTCCTCTCAAGTTCTGGGAGGAATCATGCTTCGAAGCCATTGGCAATACCATTGGCCGTTTCTTAATGGCGGATTCTACAACTAGGGAGTTTGGGCACACCACGATTGCTCGATTGCTAGTTGATACGGATATCTCTAAACCTCTCCATGGGGATGTTGTTTTGCTGGTGGAGGACAAACCTTGGAAGCAACTCTTAGACTATGAGGGTCTCCCCTTTCGGTGTAGGAGATGCTTTTCAATGGGTCACTTGGCCTCTGCTTTCCCTCATGCCCGTCGCAAGGGCGCTGCGACTTAGTGGACTGATGCTCTCCTTGATCACCTCACGGTGGGTTCTTCTTTGGAGATTTCTTCTATGTTGGTTGACCCTCATGTTGCTACTCTCCCGGAGCTCTCTTCTTTGGATCCACCTTTGGACCATTCTGCTGACACTATTGTGCCAAACCCTTCTGCTGACACTGTTGGGCCTGACCCTGCACCTGCTATTGCTGCCCTGTCAGACCCTATTCGCCCTTTGTTGGGTGCCTCTTTTGTTCTACTTGTTGATCCGTTCTCGGCTGCCTTGTTGCCGAATCCCTCGCTGCTTGGTGGTCCTGTGGTGGCTGAGGTGGGGTCACTCCTCTCACCGTTCTCCTCGTTTCCTGTTTCTGAGCCTCCCTGGTCAGTTGTTCTTCGGAGAAGAAATTTGTGTCTGCTTCTCGGTCTCGGGCTCGTGGAGCCAACTTTGAACCCTCTATTTCTTGGGTTGCTTAATCTCTTTGTTTTCCACAGCTGTCAGTCAGTTGTTTCTGGTTGTTCCTATAGTTCAATCTTTGTTTTGAACTATATTTTTCTTTGGCCCCTTGGGCTCTTTGTGAAGGGTACGGCACCCTAAAAATGCTACTTATCTTTTCAAAAACAAAAAAGAAGGATCATTTATTCTCACATGTGCGATAATTTATAAAAAATATATGACCCTTCATATCATTTGTAGAGTGATCTCTTTTCACTTTCTTGTTTCAACTTCACTCTTGTAATCTCCCAACTTCTATGAATTCACTACACCCTTGCACCATTGTAGACAAATATGTATATAAAGGGTTTTGACTATTTCAAGGCTTTTGTAAGTTGCAATTATTTGTAGGTTTTCCAATATATTTTGTCCTTTTAAAGGTCATTAGCTATGCCAATATTTTCATCAATCCTTTACGAATTTTCTAGTCCATTGAATCCTAATTTTATGTGTTTTTTTCTTTCATTGTAAAATGAAAACTTCCTCTAAGGTTTATGTTTACTTGTTACAAATTAAATTGGGTTTTCTTATTTATTATTTTGATTACTCCATGCATTTATGTAAGTATCACAAATGTATGTTCATATTGAAATCTCATCTAAGTCTTGAACTTCAAAATCTAAATATTTATTGTTGCAAATTTGTAAAGTCACTTTTGAACTCTAGTTGCCTATTAGAAGTTTAATCCTCAATATTTCAAAACCCATGCATGCCTTACACCACTAAAAACACCTCCTAAAACCACACATTGTTTCATTTCATCAAAATTTTATAATTTTCATGCTCTTTTATAATATTTACAATTATATCCATATCACTTCCCAACTTGTAAATAAAATCCAAACTTTTGAACCCTACTTCTAACCCAATAACTACAAACTGACACCTCAACCCCAAAAGTCCATTTCACTTGCATCCAAAACTTTGGACCTCATGTGTGCCCTTGCCATTACAAACATGTAATAAAAGTATGAAATCACATGATAAGCAAGTCCCTCAAAATTTTGAAATTCCCATGTAATTACAAACTTACATTCTAAGTCCAAAAAGTTTCCTAATTTCTAATCAAACAATTTTTCTCCTATTTCTTTAACTACAATATTTTGAACATATGGAATCGAGTGAAAGCACAAACCTATGTCACACTTTTAGCCAACTAAATAGTTCCAAGCGAAAAAAAATTGTCCTAAACAGTTACGAGTCAAAACAGTTTTCCCTGAAACTATGTGGCCTATGTGTGACACTTAGAGTTTCAAAAATATTTTTTTCAATAAATCTCCATCTTCTCCTAAGAAAAATTTCTCTCCTCTGAAGACCCATCTTCAAAAAGATTCCCACCTATACCTCTAGAAAGGAGTCCTCAAAGGGAGAATGTTGCAAATAAAATTATAATGCAAGTATATGAATCCACATTAGATTCCCTAATATGACTTAGTCAAACATTGTACAGGAGAAAGAGGGAAACCAAACCAATGGTTGAAGACTTCTTTAAGTTGGAAACTCTCTTCATGCATCCAACTCCTCCTAAGAGAACCAAAGTAATATTATTTATCTATTGATGCCAAGGTATGAGATTTGTTGACATTGCTACCCCTTTGGTAACAAAACAAAAAGAGAAACAAAAGCATTGATTATTAACTCTAAAGTGGACCTTGGGAAGAAAACAAGAGGATGTATTTTCAAATTATCCTATAGTGAAAATTTTTAAACCAAGTATTCATATGTTGTAAAATTTTCACTATAGGAATTCTAAGGTTTAAAAATGGAAGCAATGAAAGAAGCAATTGAGAAATTTAGAGATTATCAAAGGCAGATTCATGATGACATCAAAGGAACCATTAATGTTGAAGATGATTGATAATAATGCTCACATTGAAGAAGCATATGTGACACTCAAGTTACCATTAATTTATGTATTATATATTTCAAATAATTCTAAAGTCTAGAACAAGAATGTTAACAGCCATGGGGGAAGTTGAAAGGTCACTTCACTTATATATTGTAAATTTGAGCATTATATGGAGAATTTTGGCTATTTTTCAGATATTGTATGGAAGAAAAAGATTATTCTTTTTAGAGTGAATAATAAATTGAACTAAAATTTTGTGTATAATCAATTTTTATTTTTCATCTTTCTATGTTGGTGTGAAATTTTATTTTTCTATTATCTTTTTCTACAAATCTACATGTGTTGAAAGGTAATTTCTTTTTATGTTATTATACATTTTATTATATTAAATCTATCCTATTTTTAGATAAATTCGGTAGGTGTTATTAACAGCAATATTTCTACCATTGGTTATATTTTAACATGTTTTGTGGTGTAGTGAGTTGGATTATGAAAAGATGGGTCATGTTTTTTCTTCTTTGTATAAAAATTGAATACATAGCAACTATTCATGTTTGTAAGGACGCGATATGGATTTTTTGGTTCTATTTGGATGTTGGACTAAGACAATATATAATAAGGATTAATTGTGATAGAGTATTATTATTTTGGCTAAGAACCCTATTTTTCATGTCAAGAGAAAGCACATTAGTGTATAATATCATTTTTCACAACATATTGAAGGATCACAAGGTGATGATTGATAATATGTATACCTTGAAGAACTTAGAAAATGCTTTAATGAAGCCAATAAGTACTAAGAAGTATTGTTGGTAAAAATTAGCTATAGGCATGTCTATCCTTAGCTAGTGGACTTATTTTATTTGTTTTCCCTTATGTAATGTATATATTAAGAGAATGTGAGGTTAGATGTGGTGTACACCTTGTAAACCTTTGTAAAATTATGTTAACATTTAAGTAGTAATGTCGAGCATTTTTCATGATGATATATTGGAAGGATAAGTTTCCAAGATGGCATATTAGAAGGATAGGTTTCCAATATGGTAGCCCTTTGTGTATCTTCTTGCTTTCTTTCTATTTTTTTAGAACGCGGCACTACCACATGCATACTTTATTTGAATGGGTAGGGTGCATGAGTGACATAGATGGAGTTTGTCATTACCTATATATGAGATCTTTGGAATGGTTTATATGATCAAATTGGTGCTATTATTTGCTAAGGTTTTTTTGAAAGGTTTTCCTAAGGTATGTCTTATTATTTTATTGAAATTGTGTAGAATTTATAATTTGCAATGTTCCACTCATTAGATTAGTTAGTTTTCCTTCCACCAACACCAATTTGTTTGATACATAGAGATTTCAACAATTCAAACATGGACACATACAACTCACAAATTTAACCACATATAATGATTCATTCTACGATAATACGCAAGGGAATTGGCATGCACCATAATTTTAAATGTTAAATCCCCTATGGAACAACTCTCCTACAATAACAAACAACCAAATAGAAGAATTCTACGTATATTCTAGTAGAGTTTCCCTTATGAGACCAATGGCTCGCAAGCTCTAGAAAAACCTACAAAAAATTCAACTTTAAGCATGTGCCTCCTTGCCTCTTATAAATGAAAATATAGAGTGCTTGTCCAAATCTCAAAGGACCTATTTGTAATTTATTATCCAACTCTTAATGGCATGTAATTGTCAACATGAGGGCATGATTCCCAAGAGGAATTACACAATTAAATGGTTTTCTAATTCGTTGTCCTCCATCATGTAATTCCTTGAATTGGTGTGTCCCTCTTCATGAACTAGTCAAACATGCTCCAAAAATGCAATCCTCACACAGCAATGTGTTGTAGATGCCCCACAACCAACTCCCCACTTAATAAGGTTTCAAAGTAACCCCTTCCCAAATTAATTAGGTCACTCAAGAGGAGAATTCCAAGATTCCCTACAAGTGGGGTGTTCTAAGTTATAGGAGGGCCTTTCTGAAAATTTGCAAATTCTAACACAAGAGGTTTGCCTAGAGGAGAAATGTCCAAGTCTCTCCCAATGAGAATTCATGGGCCTTTATTCTCCAAGAAAAACCAAAAGTAGATAATATTTTTTAGATGATGTAAATAATGTATCCTCTCTTTAGCCCCTTGAACTTCATAATAGTTATAAAGATCTTCCACATTAAAGATGGTCATATATTTGATACCCCTCATAATTTAGTTTCATAGGGATTTACAAAAATCTCCAATGCTTGTCATGGTTCAATATTCTAACATAGTTTATTGTGTGTTCCCCTTGGGAAGATCTTCCTAAGATGAGCTAAAACTCGTTCACCTTATTGGAACTCTTCTCTCCTCCTATGTTTGGTATGCTCCTATGATATGTATGTTCCTTATATTTATTCTTTTTCCTCATCAAATACTCCCCCACTTTCGCATGTGCCTTATGCATGTATTGAGGAAATTCCATTGCATTTACACTCAGGTACCTAACCCAAATGGAAACTCTAGAGCACCTCTAGGTCTACATCCATATGCCACCTAGAACAATGTCTTTTCAATCCTTCTATTTACAAAATTGTTGTTAGCAAACATGTTTGCAAACAGTAAGTTTCATTGCTTGGGTTTATAAATAAGAATCTCAACAAATTGCCAAAACTTTGGTTCAAAACATTTGTATTTCCATTAGTTTGTGGGTGAAACTAAATTGAAGTTCAAATTAGTACCCAACTTTTTCTATAAGTTCCTCCAAAAATAACCCACAAACTTAGTATCTCTATCCAAAACTATGCTCTTGGGTAACCCATGTAGTCTCATCACCTCATTGAAAAATAAATTGGCAATGTAGAAAGTGTCACAAGTCTCTTGGCAAGCCATAAAATTTGTCATCTTCAACATACTATCAATAACAACAAAATTTGAAATATTAAATTTCTCAGCAATCCTAACACAAAATCCAAGTTGATATCTTCCAAAGGTCTATCTAGTATTGACAATGGTTGACATAGTCCAATATTTTGACCAATCCCCTTTGCATACTATCATATATGGCATGTTTGCACAAACCTTTGTCTCTGATGCTTGGATAATAATATATCTAATTCAAAAGTGCCAATGTCTTATCCACCCCAAAATTTCAAACCAATCTTACACTGTTTCACCCTATTTACATTCTCTCTCATTGATCCCTAAGGTAGACAAAATTGTTGCTTCTTGAACAATCACTCATCTTGGAAAAAATAATCCAACCATGGTGTTTTGTCTCCACCAATTTAATACAAGCATATTTCCATGTACCCTTTAATTCCTTGTCCTTTGGATATAATCTCTTCATTCAGTTGAACCCAACTACTTCTACCCTCATCTTTGTTAGCAATAAACATTTTATGCTCAAGGTATTAGCCACCTTTTTTCTCCTCTCTCCTATGCTTTAAGGTAAATGAGTGACACTGAAAAATCTCTACCTACTTCACATGTCATTAGTTTAACTTATCTTGACTATTGATGCACTACAATACATGGTGGCCTATATACAACACAAATTCCTTAGGAAGCAAATAATGTCCACTTATTCAATGCATGCACAATGGCATAGAACACCTAATCATAAAATAATTCTTAGCATCATTGAGCTTTTCACTGAAGTATGTTATATTTCATCCTTCTTGACTCAATACTACTTTAAAAGTAATTCCACTTGCGTCACAATCCATTTGAAAAAAATTGTCAAAACATAGTAATGCTAAGACTAGTTGCTCCATCACCACCTTTTTTATTAACTTAAAACCCCTATCAGTTGCAACTATCCATACTTGAATTCTCTAGGACACCCTCTCATGGTCTTAATAATGGGTCCACAAACACTAATGAAATTGTGAATGAGACTTTCTAGCCTTGAACGTATTTTTGAATGTCAATCAATCCAGAATGAGACTTTCTAGCTTTGAACATACTTTTGAATGTCGATCATTCCACCTCTTCAAGAGATGAAAAATCTTAGGTACAATCCTTTGTATTCATAAAACTACATTTTTACATATTTATCACCAAAGTCTTCTCCTTTAGACTTTGTTAGACTTGTTTCAAGTGTTTAATGTGCTCCTCTTTGGTTTTATTGAAAATAAGGATGTCATATAGGTACACAATCACCAACTTTCCTAGAAATAGCTTGAATGCCTCATTCATGAACCTTCATGAAAGTATTTGATGATTTTGTCAATCCAAATTGTATCACTAGTCACTTATACAATCCTTAGTATTAGAAGTTGTCTTCCTCTCATTACCCTCTTTGATTTTGAATTGATGTTTTTGATTAAGTAAGTAACATTTATAGGGTGTTGTACCCTTTACACGGAGAGCCCTCGGGGCCAAAAAGAAGCTAGTTCAAAATAGGGCATGAACTAGAAAAAGAAGCAAGTTCAAAAGGGAGTTGATCCCTTTACAAATAGGAGCCACTAGGGCCCGACAAAACAAGCCAATACAGGTCGCACACATAACGGAACCAGGACATGAACAGTTGACAGACAGCATGTCAAACAACAAACAAAGACTAGACAACCCCAGAATCTGAGGAGACTAATCTGACTCCCAAAACAAACAACAAAAAAGGACTAGACAACCCCAGAATTTGAGGGGACTAATCTGACTCCCAAAACCCTAGGTCGTGATTTGGGGAGTCCCTTCTTTCTCTGCACAAAAGACCAGGAAGGCTCAGAAATGAAGTCCATCGAGCGAGGCGAGAGGAGCGGATCCTCAACAACCACCACGAGAAAAGAGCCACCACGCAACGAGGGGCCAACAGCACAAAAGAGGAGTTAGGAGCATTCGAAGGACCAGCAGAAGCATTCATCGAGGGACGAGCAGGCTCTGCTTGAACAACAACAGCAATTCAAGGCATCAATGGTTCCAAGGAAGGGAGTCGAAGGAGGATCCTAAGAAGACAGTCTCCTTGGATGAATCATTCAAGGGTCGACCTCCCTTGAGGGACCATCCGAAGAGGGAGTACCCACCATGAGATGGTTTGAGAGAGCATCCTTCCACCAAGTAGCAGTGCCCTTGTGACGAGCATGAGGGCAGCCAAAGGCCAAATGATCAACGGAAAAACATCTCCTACACTAAAAAGGGAGCCCCTCATAGTCCAAAAGTTGCATCCAAGGTCTGCCCTCCACCATCAAGACCACATCACCATCGAGAGGTTTGGAGATGTCTAAATCGACTAAAATATGAGCCAGCATAATATGCCCAAGATCCCAAGTCATAGAGTCCACCTTCAAAAAGCAACCAATGTCGTTGCCAACAACTTCAAAACATGAATCATCCCAAAACTAGAGGGAGATTTGACAATCGGACCCAAACTAGTCTAATATTCAGCAACTCCATAAGAGGATTGAAAGAGCGAGACCAAGGCCTAATGAACAATGAATTAATACCCCATATCCACCCCTTGTCCAACACTATGTCTTTCTCTGAAGCGAAGGTTGCAAAGAAGAATCCTCTAGTGCAAGGATAGAGGTCAATTTGCCCAGAAACAATAGGCTTCCAGAAGATGGAAACCCACTCATGGAGATCAGGAAGGGAGGGCCACAAGCCGTTAACCTGCAGACCACACCCTATTTCACATAGAAATCCTCATTTTCTACAATATCTGGTCTGCATACCACAACAAGGGAAGCACAAGCACAGGGCAAAGGCCTAATCCTAGCTGAAGCAGGTAGAGTCTGAGCACGATCATTTATAACAGCATCAGAAAAAAAAAATCGATGGCGGTCTGAAGTGGCCCTAAAGCTAGTAGCAGGGAAGTCACCAGAAACCAAAACCTTCACAGAATGTTTAGGTGCAGAGGGATCAGCACTAGCAAAAACCCCAACCACTAGAGGAGAAGGGCCCCCCTACCCAAACGTTCCCGCTTTGCATCATTCTTCAAAACCTCACTTTCTCGTTGCTCGCCGCTCGGACGACTCCCGCTCAGCGTCATTTCAAACTAATGATACTATTTGTTATTCAAGTCAATATTTGTGAAGTATTGTGCCCCACTCAAGCCATCCATCATTGGTAATGAAAATATGTATTTGATAGTGATCTTATTAATGATGCTAGAATACACATGTTCACCCTTCTTTAGTGCTAGTACCATGGGTACCACACATGGACTCAAACTCTCTCCAATCAAACCCTTTCTCAACAAGTCTTGAACCAACTAGTTTACCTCCTCAATTTCCCATTAAGAATGCTAGGTAACCCCTTTATCATATTTACGTGATAATCTTGCCTCTTTTGGGTGATCTAGTACATTGGTGGATACAAAATCTTCAATCTCTCAGCAAATCCTTTCTTCATATGCCATTACACTAGCATATTTTGTTGCTCCCTTTTAATGTGGGTTTGGCTATGAGAGCATAATCAATCTCCTTTGTTCTTGAAACATTAAGACACTCCTTCCCAATGAATAGCATCACCATCAAACCCTTATCACTTTCATCTTGATCCTTTAGTAGTCTTAATATGTTTAATTTCATCTTTGCCAAAGGTGTAAGTATTAGCCCTACTATTTTGCACAACTTCTCTATCAACTTGTCATGGTCTAACACATCCATAGGCAAGATATCACACCTCACCTCATCTTTGTAAAATATAATATAGGAACTCAAAAATTGTTCCTTCACCATCACCTAACTATTCTTTTATAGCCATGAGATTTTGTAAGGATTTGAATGTGCTACTCTCTTCAAACTTATACACCATTTCAACAAAAACCAAGTTATCAATGCTAACATTATCCCTAATAACCTTACAACACTTAGAATTATAAATGATCTAAATGAGACTTATTTGTATAGACTCGTTCTCATTAGGGTTTTACAAAACCCTCTTCCTCATAAGAGCCTCTCCCTACTCAAGTTCTTCATGATGTAACAAATATTTATTGGTTTCAATAACACGAATGCCAATTTTATTTTTCCCATACCCTCTATATGGTTTCTAGGGGCAGTCAAGCTCTGACTCATTTGGCCACATTGAGAACATGCTCCAAGGAGTTGTCTTCCCCCTTAACCATATCCTTCTCTCCCTTTAGAGGAAATGGGTCTCTTACTCATAACTCTAACCTTAGCAAGCACTACCTTCTTCTTGCTTGCTCTAAACCTCTAGAAAAAAAGTCCTCCTTCCTATACTTTGTTGCCTTCTAAACAACTTTTCTTGTGTTCAATGCTGAATACTCAAAAGTATCACATCTCATTAAGCCAATCTATTTGCTCTTCTAGATTCAAAGTTACAAAGAAATTCAACCATCCAAACTTATTTGTTTTCAAATCTTTGCAAGAGCTCTAAGGAATCTATCTTCCCCTTCTAGTGTCAATTGTTTCTCTCTTCATCTTCTAATACAATCATCTCTTCTCTTAGAGAAAATCCTTCTCATCTATCTACTTCTACAACATCTTGCCAAGGTTGTAATATCTTCTAGTCTTCCTATCATGTTGGCAACTCCCACTTAACCTCTTCAATTGCTTTTTTGGGAGGCGTGTTTGCTCAATCAAATTCCCAAAAATAGGGAGCCAAAATGAATGACAACCTTGTCCTTACAACCAATGCCTACATGACTCATACAAGGAGATTTCAATAACTCAAACATTAACACATCCAACTCAAATACATGAACACAATGAAGGAACCATTCAACTAAAAAACTAAATTTTATTTAAAACACAAGTATTTTACATTCACTAGCCTTCCCAGGAATTTACGTAGAGTTGCCCCTGTATGGAGTATTCCTCCTCTTGTAAGAACAAATTAAAATAAATCCTACAAATATAAATCCCATGTGTTTTTGAAGAGCCTTTTCCCAAATCTCCAAGGACCTCTTTATTATATCTCCTACATGAATGTGTCTCTTTGCTCCTAATTTGAAAAGCCTTTTTGCAAATCTCCAAGGACCTCTTTATTATATCTCATCCCAAGGACCTCTTTATTATCTCATCCAAGCCCTGATGCCACCTAATCAGTTCTCATCCAAACCCTAATTTTACCTAATCCATTAAAGTGTGATTCCTAAAAGGAGTCGTGAAATTAGATAATTTTCTAGTTTTCCCCTTCACCATTCAATTCCTCAAATTGGTGCACCCCTCTACATGGGCAATGGCCGCCTTGAATAATAACATGTTGCAACACCCAAGCACCCTCGCCTAGAGGAGAAACATCCAAGCACCCTTGCCCCAACCTAAGAAGCCATGGGTGTTCTATTCACTGAGCAAAAGCAAAAATAAAATTAAATAATTTCTTCTTTTTTAAGTGATGGTGATTCCCTTATCCCCTACAATGCTCCGAAACCAATCATCATCATCAATCTCGTGAAGTCCTATCTTCTTCGTTGTCATCGTGATCAATGTAACAAAGTCCCATCCCAGAAACTGACATCATGTGTTGACCCCCTAAAGACAGCCATGTTTCACTCCATAAGAGCTGCCTTCTAATTGCACCAACATTAATTGCCACTTTCTAGCAAGTAAATGGATACTCTTTTTTAAAGCTCAGCCAATAAAGATACAAGTTAAAATCTATACTAGTAAGCGTAGTATAATTTGTTTGACTTAGTCTCCTCTGTAGTTCACGTGTCTTTTCTGCGATGTGTTGATATAAAAATAGCCATTTACTTGTCGTTACTGCTTCAATTCTTTCCCCCATTGAATGCTATGACCTATTGTCAACCACTTTTAACTTTTGGCTCCATAGACCATGTCAAATTTTGGTAGCTTGCAGTGCAAACTCAAATAATCGGCAGTTGATTGCCAAATATAGCCCATTCTTTATCTATCTGCCTCAAGGATGTTCAACATGGCACAAAGATGTTCATTGTTTTGCCCGCTGCTCTATGTAAGGATAGTTTCTTACAATTTCATCAACGCTTGCAAATTGCATCCCGTTGAGATCAGGGATTTTCATTTCACCTCCATTTTAATATATGAAAATATATTCTTCATAGTGACGCCCCCTTGTAAAAGGCCATAATCAGTTTTAAACCAAAATTGTACCGGTGAACATAAAATGATTCGTTCCCATATATGAAAATCTCATACCAAGTAATGATGAAGTAGACGTAAATTTTATCATTTTGTATGGTCACCACCCGTGATTTATTTTAAGATGGCTCAACCCTAATATTTTGTGCAAATCTCAACTCCAATGATCTATTTCAAATTTGCCAGGAATAACAAAGGCAAAGGCAAGCATTGGCATCTTAGTATTGTGCATTCGATTCAAATGACTGCTCATATTTATGTCAATATATTGGATTTGTAAGAAAATACCTTATTGAAATAGATGGTGCCTCGGCACGATGTTTTATGTGAAACTAATAACCACTAGTTACAATCACAAATTCAATCAAATGACTTTGAAAGCCTACTGGAATCTGAAAACAGACGCAATGCATAAGCATATATTTGAAAATATTAAGGCAAACACTTGCAAGAACTCGGTACAATAAGTTATTATTTTCTCCTATGATAAAAAAATGTCAAAATTAAAAAAGTTGAATGACGCCAGCCATAAATTTAGCGGAGGATCAGAATAAACTAGACATGCTGTTGTTATGCATAATAATATAGACTACAATAAAGGAATACAAACATAAATTCCTATAATTCAATATAGTATTATAGACCATACTAAGGAAGACAGTATGAAACGCAGCCTGTTTTACAGGTCATAGGAAAAGCTTTTAAGTTTTATCAAGCATGTTGGACACAAATCATCCGCAAAGACGAATTAACAATGCCACAATTCTCAAGACTTATCATGCTCTTGACCTGTGAGAATGATTGCCTGTAATGCGATTATTTAAATGGAGAGGTTGTAGAGAAGGCCCTCTGCTATTGGCAGTAGTAGTATCCATATATGGTTCACTAAACCCAACTTTTGAATGTGTGCCTGCAGTTCCAGATGAACGTCCTAGAGCTCGTCTCCCCATTTTCCTAAAAAAACAGAGCAGAGACATCTGTTACTATACCAGATAAACTTCACAAGAATTAATTTGCATGAAAGTATAACAAAAACAAATGAGCTAACATATCCCACAAAAAAGTGGTAAATATCCCAGTGCACGAACACTGAAATAGTGATTTAAGTGACATCATTTAGGGCTGACACTAGTGTGAACTCTCCCATTTTTGTGAGATAAACACTTGGTACTTTGTTTCCCAATAACTGAAATGCATATTGATTAGGAGAGGCAATCAAGTTATGTTGAACAAACTTTCTATGTAAATATCAGACTATTGATGCAAATCTGCATGATCACATAAACCACATCTACATTGATAACTAGGTGTTGTAGGAAGGGTACATGGCAAAGAAAAAAAAATCTCATAAGTGAGGGACCATGCAAAGTGCAGAAACAACCAGACTGGCAACACCAAGAGTTGGAAGATCCCAGAGTATGGCTGCTACTAATATTCTTTTGCTACGATAATATTAGTGCATTTGGAGCACAGTAGTAATATGGCTATGCTTATGAACGAACAAGCTATTTTTTATCATGCATAAGTTTTTGACTTTAGACAAAGATGAAAAATGAATAAAGTGGCCTTGTTCCCACAAATTCAGATCATGGACCCTCCAACAGCTTCTAAGTTCTAAATAAAGAATGGGGCAACACTGCAAAATCTGCAAGCTAAAATCAAACTATGCAAACATAAATATTGGATTCCCAAAAGTAAATCCTGGTTTAAACTTCTTTAAAGGGCAGCTTTTAAACTCTAAATATAACGAGGTTAGATCCATTTTGTCTTCTGTGGACTGGAAAAGGTTATTTAAAAAAGATCAAAACACAAATGGAAGATGATTAAAAGATGCAGCATTGCTTTAAGAATTTCTTCTTATAGATATCACAATGCACATTCCCAGTTTATCCCTGCATTATTCCACAAACATCACTGCAAAGATCATAATAAATAGAAAATGCTCTCTTTAAGGAGTTATAATCACTATTAGAAATTAATGCTTAGAGCATCTCACCTTTCTGACAAGCCAAGAGGGACATCCTTGAAGCCCTCTCCATTATTGCTACCACGTAAGGTACCTGCTTTTCAAAATTGAAAAACACATAAGCGTTAGTTTCACAACCAAGCTCCCATGTTTACTGCAACAATTCACAAATTATAAACAATCTATATATAGATATATATGGTTATACATACACAGATACACCCCATAACCCCTACTAAAGCTAGCATTATGACAAGGAGTTCTCCCTTAAACTTATGAATATTAAGCATGTGACAGCTTGGACAAGAGTATAATGGACCAACATTTTCAACAAATTGAAATTCACTACGTGCCTAACATCAATTATAATCTTCAATATTCCACACATTGCCAGCAGACTTAGGTCCCAATCACTCAATTCCATACTGACATGCTCCTGCACAGTTTATTTCTATGGATAACCATATACAGATGTGGTAAGGCTAAAGATCTTGAAGGTACATTTTCAATACACTTGTAGCAATATCACAAATCGACAAAGCATGCAGAGATTCTAATTAAAAAAATTAAGAAACAAAAAATAATAATAATTTAACAATAATACAATAGCTGTTTCTTTTTTAAACAGCTTAATGGCCAGAATTCTCCTGGCAAAAAAGTGAACATAAACAAAGGGTCTCTTGATCAGGAATTAAAACAGATAATGGTACTAATGAATTAATAATTTCCCACATTTCATGTACAATTTGACGCATTTGACCAGTCTAAGCGTGGCATCAAACTTGCTTTGATAATGCTCGGAAATCATCAGATCGGTTGAATAAACCAACTGAATATAGTTATTTTTATGACTATTATCACATATTTAAGTTTTAACTACACCCCAGATAGGGTTAAAACTTTGTAGCATCATTTCCTGATATTTGCTAATGTGACATGTCAAAAATGGGATCTGAATGTAGCTGATTCAACTTTGAAATATTTCTCATAACCCAGGTAAAATAAAGATTGACCTTTGACTTGTTTTCAGCTACTTTCATGTATTTTGATTTTGTGTGGAATCATGGGCAATGTCCAGAAAATAGTGCTGCAAATATTTGCTAATTACAGTCATTCTTGAAAAAAAATCATTAACTCATGTGATCAATCAGAACCTTCGACACCTTTAAACCCATTTTCAACTTGCATTCTCTATTACAGGCATTCTTGAAAGAAAAATCTTTAGCCCATGTGACTGGTTAGAACTTTTGACACCTTTAAACCAATTTTCAACGTGCATTCTTTATGACAGTATTAAAACTGATTAGAGAAGATCCCATATATGCAAGCACTGTATTTACTATTGAAATAAGAGCATTCAAGAAATTCTAAATGTTGAAAGACACCACCTGGCTATTGCGAGGACAATCCTCCTTGCCAACATGGAGCAATGCTGCATTCAATTAAATTTTCATTTTTTTAATTTTTTCCCCTTGTAGATTTTTTTCTCTCAATATTGCTATTAAACTGAGATGCATATAAATTCTAAGCAAGCTTTTTACTTGCAAATTGGCAAGTGAATTTTGCTAGTGCATGCTTCTGGCTTTAACTGTGCAGTATTTTTAACATCAACATTTCAGATCACACTGCATGATCCATCATCAGGAAAGGAGTAAGTGTGGATTGCAGAGCATGATCATCACCTTCCGTTTTTCTTTTTAAGGAACATGCTCTGCAATACAAACTCATTGTTATCCTCTTCCTGATTATGGATCACAGAGTGTGATCCAAACGTTGATGTTAAAACAACCACACAGTTAAAGCCAGAAGCACACAGTTGCACTATTATAGACTGGAAATATTATGTCTCTTAAGCGGATTTTTGTTTCTTGTTTATCAGAATGTGTAGTGTAATTGTTCCCTCTTAATTTTTTATTCCCAATAATCAGTCCATCCAATGTATAACTCACGACTCACAGCACTGCTTCATAATTTAAACCTCTGATTCAATAATTTTGTACAGCAGTGCTTCAAAATTTACCACTCTAATTCAGTGATTTTGTTAATGTTTTATAGCTGCAGGAGCTATTTTCTTAGGCAGGTCAGCCTTCATATCTTAATGATATTTTAAATAATATATTTCCTAAGGGAGCCGACCTAGTGAAGAGGTCACTTATCATTGTATATAAGCAAGGAGAAGACTTGTCATTTCATCATAATTCGCATCAAGCAGCAGCAGCAGAAGTTCGCCTATGTAGCAGCAGATCATCATTTTTTAGAAGCAGATCTGATTTCAAAGAGATTCTCATCATTTATCAAGTTCGCCCTTGAGAAGGGTCTGATTTGTAAAGCAGATTTCTGCTCTTATTGATTCAATATATATGGGATATATTTTGCTGGGTTTTTCTCCCTCGAGAAGGAGGGTTTTCCCAGGGTATCTTGTGTTTATTGTTCATTTGTTGTATTTCTGCTTATTTCATTTCTGATCCTAAAACTAACATGGTATCAGAGCCGGTTCAGGGGGAACATCTGATCAGATCTGTTTAAGCATTCTGAAGGAGGTTTATTTTATTATATGGAAAATTTGATTAAGGAATTGGGCATGAACCTGATTGGGGAGGCTGAGACGAAACCCTCAACTCCTTTTTGAGGTTGTCACCACATTTCAAGTCTGCAACAGGCCATATCAGGCAGCGAATTACCTAGACTATCCACCTGAGTACTTCCAGTCGCTGTGGGTCCAATGGAAGAGTGCTGGACGGTTGTGCTGCAGGATTATACAGCCCTAAACTGGAGTTTCAGGTGCCTGCAACAGACCAGCAACCTGCATTAGGACCTGCGAATGAGAGAAGCAACAGATTGAGGGTTGTACGCCTCAATCCCTCATTTTGGAGGCGAGCTTTCTTTCCATTGGAGCGATTATATCATTGTGCATCTGGTATTTCCTTCCAGAAGTCAATCATGTTGAAACCCTAAGGAGATCAGATCTAAATCGGGCCAAGGATTGTCAGCATTCCTCACAGTTTTGCCTATTTGCAAAAGTGTATGGTAACTGGGTTGTCTTTCTACATCTGTGTGAATGGTGAAAGTTTAAATTCCAGTTTGCAGTTATTATACTATCAGATAGGTTTCAGACCTACGATTTTAATATATCACGTTAGATCTGAGTTAACCCCAGATTTGTAACTGGTTATTCAGTTGTAAACCCTAGGATATTACAGATAGCTAGGGAAAGTGTGCCAAAAGGAAAGGATGACAAATCATAAAGTGAAATTACCATTTCAAAGTAGTGGCAAGTGAAAGTTCTGCTCAACAATCAAAATGTGGTATTTACATTATGGAACTCCACATAAAGGATAAGAGGAAGAGAGTTGAGCTGTGGTGCACTATCATAATGGCAATGTATGGTCAAAACTGTGGCCAAGGTGGCTAAAGCATCAGTGATCCACACCACAGAATCATGTATCATTATTGCATCAAAATCCTTGCAGATTCATTATTGGTGTACACCTAGATGGCAAATAGGTTAGCAAAGCACACCTTTAAGCAGCGCGAAGACCTTGAAAAGCTATGTCAAACAATAAAGAGATAAGTATTTTTACTATTTTATGCTTGTACCCTTGAATAATGTTCATGAATCTTATGTAGTTATTAATTCATGCAATAACATTGGAATAGTGAATCATGTATGCATTGGTATTTCTCTTCCGGATAGTTTAATTCTATGAACTATTAGTAATCTCTCTAAAATGCTTTCAGGACAGATCGAGGAGCAAAAGGATGATGAGAGATTGCATAAAGAATTCTTGAGGCATCCTGTGAGGAAGTCAAGCTGACTAGAGAAATGAACAAGCATGGAGTCATAGCTTGCAGCCATGGGACTGAGCTGGTGGCACTCAACTTCACTGGAAACATTTCTCGAAGAGGAAGAAACTATACAGATTGTCATTGCGATCAGTTTCTTCGAAGAGGAGGAAATAACATTCAGAGGGAGTCTAACAAACCAACAAGGGCAACCTTGGACAAGGAGGTCAGGAGGTTGATGCAAGTACTTGGAGCTTCAGAGGGAGTCACATCATCATGAAGACTTGTTGTAGTGTATATTTCTCTGAGACGAAAAAGTATGAGGTGAAAGCCCCTGTAGTGTATATTTCTCTGAGACGGAGAAATATGAGGTGAAAGCCCTTGTAGTGTATATTTATCTAAGACGGAGAAATATGAGGTGAAAGCCCTTATAGTGTATATTTCTCTGAGACGAAGAAATATGAGGTGCGAGCCCTTGTTCATCTCTGAGATTGAGATGAGACGTCATGTTGAGAGACTCCATGACGACATCACATTGAGAGACTCCGTGATGAACCTTTGAGCTTTCCACAAATGGGTGTAGCCATTGTGGGCGTCATGCTGAGAGACTCCATGACGTAGATATCTGGAAAATGCCTCCCTAGCTAAGAGGGGGTGTTAGTGTTTTATAGCTGCACGAGCTATTTTCTTAGGCAGGTCAGCCTTCATATCTTAATGATATTTTAAATAATATATTTCCTAAGGGAGCCAACCTAGTGAAGAGGTCACTTATCATTGTATATAAGCAAGGAGAAGACTTGTCATTTCATCATAAATTCAATTCATCATAAGCTATTTTCTTAGGCAGGTCGGCCTTCATATCTTAATGATATTTTAAATAATATATTTCCTAAGGGAGCCGACCTAGTGAAGAGGTCACTTCTCATTGTATATAAGCAAGGAGAAGACTTGTCATTTCATCATAAATTCAATTCATCATAATTCGCATCAAGCAGCAGCAGCAGAAGTTCGCCTATGTAGCAGCAGATCATCATTCTTTAGAAGCAGATCTGATTTCAAGGAGATTCTCATCATTTATAAAGTTCGCCCTTGAGAAGGGTCTGATTTGTAAAGCAGATTTCTGCTCTTATTGATTCAATATATATGGGATATATTTTGCTGGGTTTTTCTCCCTCGAGATGGAGGGTTTTCCCAGGGTATCTTGTTGTGTTTATTGCTCATTTGTTGTATTTCTGCTTATTTCATTTCTGATCCTAAAACTAACAATTTTAATGTGTTCCTCAAACAAAATACTAACAAGCTGCATATTTCATTAATGATATCGCAATTCACCAATTCCTTCAATATTCTGACTTGAGAAAAACTGAAAACATAAATATCCAGATGCAACTTTCTCTAGTTAATAATCAGAATACTGAAATTAGTTTTTGATTTTAGGAATAATAAACCAATTTTATAATTAATTGATAAATAAAGTAAAATTTAAATTAATAAATAGATATATAGCTAAGAATAAGTATACCTTCCTCAAATTATAATTATTATCCTATCCTCTTGAATTTAAGGAGCAATAAGGGCTATCCAAAAAACTACATTATTGGTCTTGTGATTTCCCTGAATAGATCTTGAAGGAGACTCAAAACATCAGAATTAAAAGCACTAGAGTGGTAAACAGATGCATGCTATTTTGTCAAACTGTGAGAATTTAAAATCTTTAAACAACCATATAGTTTCCCAAGGAAGCATGTAATAAGGTGAGCTCAGGCAGGACAATAAAATTCTGGCACCACAAACAAAGCTGCGTACAAATATATAAACTAAGTTACCGGGTTCGCCACTGGGAAGCCTGAGTTCGATTCGGGTACGGAATTTGGATCCGGTTCATCCAAATTTGCTGTGGGTTCAGAAAATTGCCTGTGGGTTCGGCCAGGGTTCGGAACCCTGACTGTGGGTCTGACCAAGGTTCTAATTTTTCGAACCCATGCAGAATTTCATGCCCAGGCGGACTTTCAAACGCCTTTTTGCATTTTTTAATTATTTTTTTATACAGGGACAGCAGCAGTTGACCAAGTTATTGACACAAATGTTGAAAATATGAACAGTGATGCAATTAACTCTGCAAACAATAGCAATAATAATAATACCAGAACAATAATAGGATCAGTAACTAGACCCCTATTGCCTAAATTTTGGATAGAGCAGAAGACCTAGATGGTCATAGGGACAGAAGAATGTAGGACAGAGCTATTTGGACTACCTAAATGAGTATAGATCTCTTAGGAATAATCTCATGAAACAACGTCTCTTACAAATTTTTGCCAATTGAAGCTAAGAAACAGACCCAAGAAAGAGAGAGGAACCCACAGCTAGGACTTACAATGAAGGTTAGGCAAGTTGTGCATACCTACTTTTGACAGCTCAAACAAATGCACAACACATTCTTAGATCCAAAATTTGGATACATACTTCTCCTCAAATCCCATGTTTGAAGAGGAAGCGATAAAATATGCCAAATGAATCTATATCATGACATTTGAGTATAAAATGGTGATGTATTTTTGCTATGTTATTTGACTATTAATATGGTGGTGTATTCTGAACTTAATTACTGCTGCAAATATGTATATATTTCTGATTTTTATATGTTTTTGTATTACCAAACCCAACCCCAAACAAAAAATTTACCAAACCGGCGAACTGGGTTCTCGAACCCAAACCCAAACCCAAAACCGAACCGGTAACTTAGTATATAAAAATAATACTACATTCACCAATTAATCCCCTAGGATTTGACTCTCCAAATGCATGAGGTCAAAAGATCATCTTTCTTTGCATTTCTGGCTAGTAAGAAGAATGTACTGTACCTCAAATTAAAGAAAAATAACAAAACCCTGATATGAAATGGCTAAGCAATAAGCAAGGTCGATTTGATGTTCCTATAGCAATAAGAAGCTTAGTAATTTGGGATAATAATAAGATAAACCACCATCCTAGCCACAAACCATTACCTTGTCTACTGCCAGGGAGTTGAAACTGGCCCTGTTTGGTATTTCTGACCACATAACGCTCAGGATTTGTATTCTGGTACAAAGCAACAATCATTTTATCAAAAGGTGAATACCAAAACTCATTCTGCATATACAACATAAGCTCAATCAAAATAATGAGAAGACTGAAATAATCCATGAAATTCTTTGATAATAATGTGGAGAACTTCACCCTGTGACAGAAGCATAAATTCAATATCTCTTCTTTGAATTTAGTGTGTTTACAGCATTGATAGAAAACAGCATACATCAACTTATTTTGACAAACTCAGATAGCTATTTTAAAATTTAGGGGAAATAATGACAGTAAGATGCTTCAAAGGAATTTGTAATACCAAAAATGTTAAAAATCCATGTACAAGGAAGCAGCATTTATCACGTTGCATTCTATAATTGCCATTCCCAAATGTAACAAGAAAAGGACTGCTATAAACTTACTTGTCTTTCACTTGCTCCTTTTCCTTGAAACTCTGGAAAACAAATATCAAATGTGAGCAATTGAAGCAATGAGCTAAGATCTCACTCTGCTACCAACAAGGCAAAGACCTTAAGATATTTCATAATTTAGGGTGTTTTGATATCGGTTACCATTTTAAACTTTTCCCTTACCTGTGGATAGAAAAAACTGTTTCTTTCCAGTTGGCAAGATACTAGACACTTTCAAACTCAATGAATCAATATTTTGCTTCTCAGAATTCTTACCAAAAGCTTCTTTGCCTGTGTGTCATGTAGAAAAACAGATAGTAAGGTTATAGCTAGGTGTAGAGAGATTTAAACTCTGATTCAACATTCATGTGAAAGAAATACAAGGCTCATACAATAACATGCAGAAGGTGACTAACCCAGAGAATGGTGCTTCAGATGCAGCTCTCTCATTCGGAGTGATGGAGGTATATACAAACATGGCTACAAAATAAGTACATTACAACCTTGAATATACGTACTGAATAGAAACAAGAAAAATATAGAACTGCGTAGTACTGAAAAATAAAATTAAAAATGAACCTGGAAGAAAGGATGCCGAAGACATTCGGCTGCAGTTGGCCTCTTAACTGGATCCCACGATAGAAGAGACTGCAATGTTTTTCAATCAGGTTAGTATAGCATAGACAAGTCCAGTCCTATGTAAAGACAAATCTAATTAAGAAATTAAGGTATTAAAACAATGACTTACATTCATCAGATCAATGGCTTCTGCACTTGCATTTGGTATTACCGATGAAAGATTGGTTGATTTGAACTGCAACATCCAAACACCAGTTCATTTTCCTGACTTGATGCTACAAAAATCTCAGGTCATGAGATTAAAAGCAAAACCCATAATATGCAATGTACATACATAGGTACAATAACTTTTCTTAATGCATACTTGGTCATGAAATTAGAAGCAAAACCCATAATATACATACATAGAAACAAGAAATTTTCTTAATGCACACACATGGAGCAAATAAGCTCCTCAACCACAGGTAACAAAGCTTTTGTATTCAACATAAATGCATGAGATATTTTTTTAGTATGCATAAGCAGCATCAGAACTCTTCAACCATATTTAACACCTTTTTTATTTTCAATGTAGGTAAAATTACACAGTAAAAAGACAAGAAAATGCAGGAGGAGAATTTCAAACCTGAGGAAATTGGTAATCCATAGAAGCAGCAAGTCTTAGACCTTCAGGCCATGTCTGATTATTGGGATTGCCAATAATGCTGCAGATCTTGTAGATCTGATCTACTTCACTGTATCCATCACCAAAATAAGATTATCTTGCATACCTCCTAGAGATTTCAAATACTGAATGATTTCATAATCAATCCATAAGGCAATAAAAAATGAAACTTGAAACCAAAGCACTGTTAAAATGTCACACTGAATACCTAACAAGCATACCTAGATCCAGGGAACAGTGGTTGAAATGTGAAAAGTTCTGCCATGATAGTCCCCATTGCCCACATATCTGTTTTTGACATTGCAGAAATGATGTTTAAAACCAACATTATAATAACTACACAATATCTTAATACAGAAAATACTTACCAATGGAAGCATTATAGTATGACGATTGAAGCAAGATTTCAGGAGCTCGATACCTGCCATACATACATCACAGTACACCTATATGAGAGATCTCATTAACACAGTGATTTTAAATCAATTATCTAAAGAGATATATTAATAAAATAATATCACAATTCAGCCCTCACCACCGTGTTGAGACATAATCAGTATACGGAGGACTTGAGCAAACCTCGCGAGCAAGACCAAAATCTGCTATTTTGATAACATCTTTAGTCACCAGCAAATTTTCTGTACACACACCAAAAAACCACAATTTAAGGGGGAAATTCATGAGAATACTAAAATAAATTAAGGTTGAGGTAGGCCAAAATAAACTATATTTGATAATAGCCCAAAAAGAGCCCCATAAAGCTATGTCTAAAGCACAAGTGACAGATCTAAAACAAACACTTAAGGACATACTAGTGACGTTAAATATACTTTGAAAGTTTGAAGTTCAAAAGAAAAAAAAATGGATGGGCCAAAAATCTCTTGATCACATACAGTCTGTGGATATAAATAAGGCATCGGACCTATAGCATGGAGGCTAAGATGAACACTAAAAACCTGACAGAATTACACTATACAAAAAAATATAATAAAAATCTATAAAAAATGGAAAAACAGATAATAGAATACTTTTATATTTATAATATTGTTAATCTACAGTGAAAGTGTACAAATAAAAAGAAAATTATTCTGCTACAGCACCAACACAGATCATATCAAATATCATAGGTAGTATGCAATAAATAGCAATCTTGGAAACCAGGTAGACAAGAATCTATCATATCATCTCAATCATGGCAAGTACCAAAGTTAACAAAGATACAACAAAATTAAATATTATTGCTCTAGGTATTCCACTGATTTGCCTTTTGGTGATCTAGAAGATTTTGATATAGCTAATGCATACAATCAATAACATTTCAATTTGGTGTGTTTTAGCAATCAACTGTAAACAAGAATAATGCATCACATCTATTCTAAGAAAACTTGCTATAATGTAAAAATATGTTCAAAATCTTTACCAGGCTTAAGATCGCGGTGAAAATATCCATGATGATGAATATATGCAAGACCCTGGAACACTTGGAAGCACCAATTCCGTATTTTTGACTCAGGAAAAAGCTTGTTTCTATCTTTTATTATCTGATACAGATTGTACTCCTATGCAACAAACAGGAAAAATCAGGGTCCTCTACAAATATCTTTTATGTTCTGTCACAAATTGCATTTCTTAATAGCTCATAACCTCAAACTGATATTTAGTTAAAAACTAAGTTTCAGCTGCAGATAACTAGCATGAAATGAGATGGAAAAAAAAGTATTTCAATAGCTGAACCCACCATATACTCAAAGACAAAATATAAGTGATTATCTTGTCTTATAACCTCCTTGAGCTTTACAATATTAGGATGATTTAACTTGCGTAGAGACTGCATCAAAAGAATAATTATTATCACTTGATGAAGAGAATTAAACTACGTCAGAATTGACTAAAAAAGATAATAGTGACTTCAAAAAGCAAAGAAAAACATACTTTCACTTCTCTAAGATTCATACACTCCTCCCAAGAGTAATATTTCCTCTTCATTTTTTTAATAGCAACCTGAGACATAACGAATACCAGCTGTTAGAATCCAAAAAAATGCCCTCCTAAAACAGATATTAGAACTAAACTAGCTGTCTTGTATGTTCACAAGACACCAGAAAAATTGCATAATTATCATTGCAAATTGCCACATACAACTTACAATTTCATCAGTCTGCCTATTAACAGCCTTCCAAACATTTCCATATGTGCCATCCCCCAGTTGCTTGATGACCTTATACCTACATAAAATATTTGAAAAGTATGGTAATACTTATCAAGTTTATATTTAAATAGAATACAATTGTTCTGTCCAATATCTTCGCTAGTTGTAGAGTGTAATCCATAAACAAATCAGAACCATCCACCTAAAAGCTTCTTTAAATAAATAGGAACTTCTAAATCATTTTGATGATTACTCACCGCTCCATTTGTTCTGGCAAGATGAGCAGATGGAGATAATGGACTTCAAAAATGGAAGCTAAGATCTTTCTTGTTCAGTTGAAGATTATTCATAAAGAAGGCAGGGTGATCCAAACAATACAATCCTGTGGCTCTCCATTCCTGAGATGTGCACAAAACTGACAAACCTACTACTAAAAATGCGACTTGATGTTCACCAAAAGGCTGGAAAATAGCAGCCATTAACATACAACCCACAATAGGCATTGAGTCTAAAACACGTTCCAAACACTAAATGGCCTCTGTCAACCAATATGAATTATTTACTGCTTGTGTGCTTAATAATATTTATGTAAAGAGATTACGAATAAAAATACTTCCACTATCTTATGGCAAGGACAAAAGATCAAGTTTTCATGCATCCACTGCTTTTTCAATTCCACAGCATGCCTTTTGTTTCCACCCTTTGTCTTTGCAAGTGCGAGACTGCTAAAGCTGCAACGAAGATTTCAGATCCCCTAGTGGCTCCCATGCTTACAACTAAAAAAATGTGTTCTTCTCAACAAATTGTTTCATGATTTATGTGCTTTGTTCTTCTCTTAAGGTACAGTAAATTTTGCAGTGATGAAGTACATATGAACCAAAATTATTCGCCAAGGAGCAAATTAATATGCTACACGGACAGAATCATGAGGAAAGTCAACTCCTGCATTCAGCACAGATAAAAAACTTCCAAATTAGAATCAATTTCCTCTGTCAAAATATCGTCAACCAATTTTCCAAAGAAGCCAAGTAGTCACAAAATAAAGCCCAACCCACATTTAAAACATCAGGTGCCTTCAAATTCAAAACTGACTTCTTCAAATCTAAATATAAAAACTGAAATAAAAAATATTAACAGATAACAATATTATCTACAGCGTGTTCTCAAACTGTTACAAAAAGATATCCAGTGCATCAAACTGGGTATTAAATTGGCAAAGTCAAATAAAAAAAAATCTAAATATTACAAATTTGGACAAAGCCACAGCCAAGAAAGTAACTTGCCTAAAAATTAGAAAATTACCAGCAAGTATGCATCCTCTATTTTTAAAACAAAAATGAACCATACAAAAATGAAAATAAAAAGGCATCTTAGTTAAACTTATTACCACTCCAGCAACGATAATGCCTTCCTGTTATCTTACACTGTATACAAGCAAAATAAAGTCAGATTTTAAAATTTTAAGTACTCACAATACTTTTATAAATAATATTCAGTTAAAAAACTGCATGAAAATTATTTCCGCTCATGTTGCTGCAAAGAAAACAATGACACACAAGCAATAAAAATAAAGAGCAACTCCAATAACATACTCTTTGTGCTGTACTGTACTAAGAGTGCCCAATATTCATGTTAAATCTTCGGCCATGGTCTCATAACAAACCACGATCTAGGAAACATATCTAACCGAGGATGTGAAATAAAATTTGAACAGACCACCGAAGTGCCTGAGATCAACACCACATAATAAAATAACTTGTTCATGATGGTAGCTCCATCCACAGCACATAGATTCCATGCTTGCCATAATTCCCTCAAGGTTACGAAGTTCCTTTCCAACACAGAAAACAGTTCCGCCTTGAGTGGCTAAGAACTGCTCTAGCCCTAAGATACCCGGTAGAAGTTGCCCCAAATCTTGCAGTTAAATTTAATGCTGCATAGCATAGAAAGACCAAAGTCACATAAGCTCCAGAAAGAAAATAACAGGTCTTTTATACATAAACAAAGCCATGCTAAAGTCAAATAAGCTTTAAAACAAATGTTGGACATCCTTCATAAGTATAAATAATCTAATATACAACAGTAATTTGCATACCATGAGCAGAAACTACCTAAACCACCCATAGCTTGGAATTAATATAATAAAGTAATTTACATATCACTAACAAAACCAGCCTAAAAATGACAGTTTGGACTTCTCATATAGGAATAAGAAACTGTCCTGCCAGCTATACTAAGTCAAAATGGGCACATGAAAAAGATAGCAGACAAGAAGTATTATATCAGACGAGATTCAAACTTATTATCATTCTACAAGGTTCATCCACACTTTAAACTAGTGTGCTTGCTTCAAATCATTCCCAGTAAATTTTTATTTGAATCTTTTGTAGTAAAATGTTAGAAAACACTGTATTGATGTATTGGATCCAAGTATAATGCCAATATCAGCACTTTTGCATATCCTGACTTCTCATGTTATTCCCAGTCCCATACTATCATCTATAACATAAAACTTATGTACTTGGACTTTTCACTGTTTCCTAGGTACTAATTGATTTAAGGACCTAATCATGTCGATAAGGTATCCCTGGTGGTTAAAGGTGATTGTTACTATATATTACTACTTATATAGACATTGGGGTTAATACAGCTGTTGCCTATGGATTCAATCTGTTTGTAATGCTTGTGGTTTATTTTTATTTGCTCTAAATTCCTACATTTTTATTAAGGAAATAAATTCAATGTTAAAAGCAGACAAGCACACATTTTCAAGGAGGTGTGTATGCCACCAAAAGGTAGCAACAACGATCAAAGTATATGTTTTATTGGACCCATGGCATACAATGATCCAAGTTTATGTTTTGTGAATCCTATGACACCTTGAGACAACCAGGCCCACAACATGGGTATCTCAAAGCTATGTTACCAGCAAAAAGGAACGGGAAATAATTATGGAATGAAAAAGTAACAAGAAACACAGTTGAGGAGGTTGCACCAGTGGCAACAAATAAGTGCATGAGCACACATGTGTACGTGCATGCGGGTGTGTTGGTGTGCCTGCATGGGTAGGTGTTGGTGGGTGTGTGTGTGTGCAAGTGTGTGTGTGTATGTGCGCACACATATGCATGCAGTCATAAAAGAAAGAGGATCCTCTTTTCTCAAGCTAAATCTAATAATGAAGCAAAAACTACTGCTCTTCTGCAAGGTTTGAAGTTAGCTAAATCAGTGAATTGTTGGTAGTCATAGGCTGAGAGAGATTCACAAATTATTATTAATGGGTGTTTAGATGGTCAAATCAGAAATTGGAACTTAAAAGGTATAGTAGAAGGCAAAATCATTATGGTAAACTTTCAGATGTTGCTTTTATGCACTGTTTTAGGGAAAACAATAAGTTAGTGGATAGGCTGGTGAACTTGGAATTGACAAATATCGCTTTGGTGCAAAGATGAGTTATGACGCTAAAGAGTGACCTATTGATGACATCTTATCTTATAAGAATCATGCTTGTTCATACCTACCTCCAAACTTCAGATTGTTTTTGTGTTAATTATGATTGTGATGGTCAAAGGGGAGTACTGTCTATATGTGGACTCATACATAGTTATTATGATAGTGTGAGATGGTTTTGGTAGCGCCTATTTAACCTATTTGCTCTGCTGCCATTTCCATTCTAGTTGCTGATGTTGTTTAAAGGTATGCTAAGGCAAGTATGAGGTTGAAGAGAAGAAGCTGCCATGTTGCAGAGGCTAGGGCTGCAGTGTCTGAGAGTGTCTTGCAAAGTGCTTTTCATTTCAAAGATGTTGTGACAATGCAGTTTTTAAAAGGATGTTTTGGGAGGAGATGATCTGGCTGCTACAGGATTTTCAGGGTTGTAGACATCACTTTTTTCTGGTATTGCATCGTATCTCAATGTTAGGATGAAGCATCCTATCACCTACAACTGGATTCTTCATTCTCTGTTGCCTTCCTCACATGCTGCAAAAAGTGGTGTAATATAACAGTCACAATTATGTAATCCACACTGTAATATAATAGTCATAATTATATGATCTACACACATTGTAATATTAGAGTCCCAATAATGCAATACACATGGTGCACATGGTAGTGATAAACATCAGGACAATTAAAAACCCTTAAGTTTCATCATCTGCATTGACTTAACAAATACATTAACCATTGGTATTCTAAAATACCAAATTATCCTTATACTAGACTTGCTATTAAACAAACCTAACCTCAACTACTTGACTAAAATCTCCTCCTGTGTATCCATTTACCGTACATAATCTTATCTCAACCGATATGTAACCAATGCATTCTGAAAATTCAGAATCAACGGTCACCAAACCTTTAAACTCTTCAAAAACAAAATAGAGTAGTTTTGCTCTGTTACTTTCAACCCATACACTACATATTATTTTCCCCGTAACAATTTCTAAGTTAATGAGAAGCATTAAAACATTGAATATAAGAGTGAAAATATAGAAGAAAATAGAAACAATTGTAGAACTAATTGTACATTTAATCTCAAGTGCAAAAATTTGAATGATAAACACCACATTGAATTATCCTCATCACTTTCTTGAAAACCAAAGGACAAAAGTTCAGAAGCAAATCAAACAAAACCACAAATATATAATCACCTTCGATTTCCCAAAAATCAAACCTCTCCCCGAGAATAATTCCAAGGAAATCAAATTAAACCACCTCATCATTTAAAGAAACCAAAAACATAACACAATGTATGTGTACACTATATTTTATATGAAAAAATTCCTAACCTTACCTAACTGTCAAAAGTTCCCTGTGTTTTTTGTCCATTTATATTCTCGTCTTAATCAAGAAAAAGAATTAAAAGAATTTCCAAAAACATCTAAAACAACCTTCTCTGAAATTTTAATTTTCGAAGACTTCTCAGAAACAAAATTAGAGCATCTAATAGTTTAACCTTGAACAATTAAAGTTTTCTTAACCTTACCTGACTGCCAGAAGTCCCCTCTTTTCATCCATTTATATTCCTGTCTTAACCAGAAAAAAAAAAGAAAGAAAGAAAGAACTTCCAAAACCTCTAAAACAACCTTCTCTGCACTTTTAATTTTCGAAGACTTTTCAGAAACAATATTAGGGTATTTTGAAAATGTTTTGACCTTGAAAAATGCCTTAGAAAGATATGTACGCAAATATGTCTACACGTGAAAAGAGTAAATGATATCAAATCACCAAAAATTGTGGAAATCAAATGGCAAAGAAATTAAAGTATGTTCCACTTGATGCAATTCAGAAAAATAGTTAGCTAGATGTTACCTACAGAATATTATGCTAGAATAGTTGAATGAGATGAACTCAAGTGGTAAGTCCTCCCATGTTCAAATCCACAGGAGCCATGTTACGTATTAATATGAATAAATTTAATGTGCAAAAATCAGGTAAACAATGGCCTCCACTACAGGGAGTGGCAAACTCCAACCAGAGAAGCCAGATGCAAGTTCTGGGCGAATTTGATGAAACCAATCAAAGGATTCCCTATAAGGAAAATTTCCCAATCCAAAATAAAATTACGCATAAACTACCTTCCATCATTTGTCTAAAGTTCTATTTCCATATCCCATTTAAATTGTCATTCTACCAAAGACAAAATCAAATCATTTCTCAAACCGCTTCAAACACAAGAAGGTACGTTCTATTATTTTTACCCTAATCACTGTCGTACAAGATCTGAGCGCAAAGATTGTCGTTGTTTAAAACCACAGCAAAATATAGCAGCCGAAATTCATAATTAAAATTCTTCAAATAATAGAATAGTAATTGTGCCTTCGATCGACCGAAAAAGATTTTTTCCCCGATACAATTCGTTAAAATTGAAATAAAATAACCAGACATTTAACAAAATCAAAACCCTATGTTGAAATAATGTAGAACTAAAACAGATAAATTAATTGAATTCTTACTTGATTACGGTGAGAACCGAAATTCCGCCATAGTTGCAGAGCCGAGGTTACTTCTCCCAAAACATAGAATACGAACCCTCGAAAGATAAAGATAACGAGATATTTTTATTTTATGCATATTACGGCATATTCGTCGAACCAGGGTTTATGTAACTTAACTCGGAGGTTTATTGACGGATGGATATTTCACCATTTAATCAGATTCTGTGCAACTACTGATATACTGAGAACCTTTTACTGGTGGCGCTCTTTGCATATGGCAACGGAACATTGAGAATAAATGAATTGTCTTTTTCCTATTAGGTACAGAATAGAATTTGAAGTGTTGTCTTAAAATCTAATTTAATTTTTTTTTCTTGTTTATTATTTTCTTTAATTGTGAAAAAGTTTTTGTACTTGGAAAAGAGACCATAGATTTTATTTTAGGGATTAGGATGGTTGTATACTTCATTTTTGTTTGTTTAAGAGAAAGAAAGGAGATTTTATTAGTGGGTTTTTTTTTTTTGTAAAGGGAGAAAATTTTAATGGTGAAATTTGTATGTCGATTTTAATTTTTATTCATTTAGGAAAGTAATTGAAAAATGGTATAATATTATGTAAAGTTAGGTCTCTTGTCTTTATTATCCATCCACCACTTACACATATTTCTATGTATCTGTTATGTATCCTTAATCATATGTTTATATACTTATATACATTCACCGTATCCACATGTTTATTATTCATGTGTACATTTATTTCTATGCACACGTCATCCATAGAGATCTAGTCCTTTTGTCTTAGAACTAGTTTGTAGTTAGGAGGTTATTGTCATAGTCACAAACTCATCCTACACAACTTTAAATTATAAATTTTAAATATGATGAGCTTCTCACCTTTACCCTTCATGTCTAGGGCAACTAAACACAAGTTTGTGTCATATGTTGATATGTCCTTGTATTTAAAGGCATCCAAAGCATTCATTCTAAATATGAGGGAATCAAGGAATTTATTCACATTTACACATTTCATTTAATGCTTTAAGAGGAATCTAATTCTACACAAGCATTATAGGAGGATATGTATGAGAAGAGTTGACCTACTCAAACCTATCCTCTTGTGACACATTGATAGCCCCACAAAGGTATTTTCAAATAATGTAAGTTCACAAATATTAAAAAGTGCAAAAAAAATCAAGGTGTACTTGGCAAAGTTGATAACAAAAGTCTACAAATCATTCTAATTCCCAAGCAATTCACTAATTTGATACTTAGTGTTCTATATGTCTAAATGCATCATATTCAAATAAATTGCAATCCTAATGCATTATTAGATTATCGAGTTATGTACAATTATTTATTTATATTTATTAGTTGTTGTAAATCAATGATTTGTCAATAACCAAGTCTCATTTATTAATCTAGGCTTTTTTTCCTTATTTGCTTGTATTTTAGTAGATTAGCCTCTATTAGACATGAAGGGAGGTTTATTTTCCTTCACATTTTTGTGCACCCATCTAATTCTGTGCATACCAACCTTTTATAGTGATTTTGTTTACAATTTTTTTATCTAATGTTATTTTGATTTTTCATATATTTTGAACCTTGCCCAAGGATTTAATATTTATCTTCCTACACCTTTTGATGAGGGTTTGGGTATAAATAGTGAGTTATCATTTATCTCACCCTACCACCCTAGGATATCATATCATTATGGCACCAATTGTTGTTTGTTTCATGGCTAATTTACATGTATTTATTTCATAGTATGACATATTTCTATCTTTCATATTATATGACACATATATCCTCAAACACTTTTGGACTTTTATGTTATGGATATGTATGTACCTTTTATAGATGTTATAACAAAGAAAAAGGGGGTGGGGGACCCTAAGTTTAATATATAAAACCTAGGGTTAATTTATATGTGTGGCCTTTTTCTAAGGTTTCATTAAGATGGAGAGCAACAAGGTGTTTAGATTGACTTTCAACCATAAAGGTGAGTCGATCAAACCTGGATTCGATCCTTTTGAGCCTTGGAAATTAATTGAAATTGATTTTCCTTGATTAACCTAATTAGACTATGTGCCCTAATATGAAAATTGCAAGATTTTGACAATTGAAAAACTATAATAGAGATTTGCAAGCGGATCTAGGAAGGGCAGAGTGTTGTGTACCTGTCATATAAGTTTGGTATCAATCAGAATAAGAGGACATGAGTGTCCAAGGGTGTCTTTGTCCTTATAAGGGAGCCATGGATCTATTTTCACCATCCTTTTATGTTGGATCTGAGCTCTCGATTTTCGCCTGCAAATTTTTTGGATCACCATCAAATAATTTTGTAGGTGAGTTTTCGTCAGTTGACAAGGTATTAGGTTTTGAATGAAACAATGGACAAATGATATTCAAAGTTCCTTCAATCCTCTCCAAACTTGAAACCTACACATTCAAAGAGAGAGGAAAGGTTGTGTCATTTAGAGGCTTGCCTTAGTCAAACCCTGTGTTAGTGTTTCCACTTCCATGATGGTATTGTCAATGATGAAATGATAAATGATAGGAAGGAATGATGAATCCATAAAGTGTTGCAACTCACCGCCCTTCAATGGCTTCCTTGAAGTAGCGAAGTCATGCACATCACCTCAAGGTCTTGGATCTTGCTTGCTTGAATGCTTGAATTGCTTGGAGACCTGCAACAAGGGTTAGCCTTCACAAACAATGACAACATGAACTCACATAGGATCTGACATGATGCTTGGATCTTGAATTGTTGCAATGAATCTTTTAAATTCCGCTCTTGACTTGCTCTTGACAATAATTCTTGCTCTTAATGTTCACCTCTTACTTGTTATTATTCCTTGTTAGATTTCAAATGATGCAATAATTAGGTATTTATATGCAATTATGTTAATTTCCCAAAAATTAGATCTTGATAGCCAACATTGGAAACCTGAATTTCAAATGTTAAAATGTTGACACTGACATATTCAAATTTTGAGCCCAAAAAAATAGGGGGACAAAGCTACCCAATGGCATCCCAGTCCATGCCCTATTTTCTGAGGATTTAGGTGTGGGGGGGGAATATTAAATAAATGCATTTGTTCTATGCTTGCAATTTGTCAAAAAATGGTAAAAATAGGCATGAAAATGTATAATTTAGGAAATTAGGGGTTCAATTAGGCTCAATAATTTAGGGGAAGCAAAACGATGTGAAATTGTCAAGGGTGACAATTTTTAACACTACATATGTGTTATTTTATCATGTATTGTATTCCCCTCTTTCATGGAGTTGATTAGTACATGTACTATGTTATTAGAGATGCTTAATTCATTTGTTTTCATATTCAATGATTATCATATGTCTTATGACAATGATGATCATTTATTAAGCAAGGATCCATCATGTGATTCACCTATACATGGCATTAGTGCACCTAGTGATTATATGTTTATTAAATGTCATGATAGTTCTATTGATTCATATCCTTCACTTTTTCCTTTATCGCATGATGATAAGTTATGTCTTAGTGATTACTAGCTTTTCATTGTTATTTTATTGACACTTCTTTACTTTCTTATGCATTACATAATGATGTTATGAACCAAGTTGTAAGGAACTTTTACATGTAAAATCTTTTTTTTCTTGCTATTTATATGCACATAGATAATATTAAATTGAGTAATAAGTTTAAATTGTATTTACATGGTACAAATCTAGATTAATTTTTCATCTTGTTTCATCTACAATTCTTTTACTATCTTAATCAATACTTTAATTCCATATGTTTTTAACCCTAATTCACGAGAGGATAGCATAGATTTTGATAGGACACCTTCTATTTTATTTTCTAATCCCAATCCATCTATTAGCATGGCTTATGCATATCCTATACCTACTTTTCATGTTGCTTATAATTTGTGTTATTATCATCTCATCGGGTATACACATCAAAGTTTAAAAAGAGGTCAATGTGTTAATCTACCACCACTTTTTCTATATACCAATGCACTTAATTTACCTCTTATGCCTCAAGGTTCATCTTAAATAAAGGATCGCGATAAAATTTAACATTACAAAGTACCCAAGCTAGAATTTCCTTATGGGACTTAGTGTGTACATCACCATTTTTTTAGAGATAATGTGTAAAAGGCCTTAGAAAATATGGAGGTTGCATCATTGATGAATATAGTTGCCATACAAATTGTTATGATATATATTTTAAGGATAAAGAGGTTCCACCTTATAAACTATTTAAACATGTATTGTCATCACATATCATTGTGGAATGTGATGAAGCAAATATTAAATAATCATTATTTGATAATGGATATATTATTTACATACGCATTGAGGATTGTTTAAATTAAATGAAAGTAGATTTATCTATCATATTCCCATCCAAACTTACTCTCATAGGATTTGATAATATTATTATATCCTATTTGGGCATTTTTCTTCCAATCCAAGCTAGACCATTTATATTATTGTTTTGTTTAGTGCCTAAAAAATTGAATTAAAATATCCTTCTATGGCATCCATGGTTACATGTTATGAGAGAATTCATATAAATTTTGCATTAATATGTTAAATATTGGCATGAGGAAAAAAATCATATGCCTATAGATCATAAATAACATAATAAATATTCACAAACTTTATTTTTTCTCCCATGTCTTTGATTGAATTCACTTATACTAAAAAATAATGACTATGACATCATTGTACCAACCTCAATTATTTAATACTATTGCATCTATGACAAGACAAGGCATTATCTATTTGCTTGTACATAGTATCAAGAATATCTTTGAGTCACTTCAAATGTTATCAACATGTAAGGTCCTAACTACTTTGTTTATATGGAAGAATCTCTTGAAGACCCTCCATACCTCTAATTTTATGACTAATGAAGTCTTGGGCCAAGTGGAAGTGTGTTTATCAATGATCATGACCACTTCATACATTTTAAGAAAAAAGTCTTGGATAAAGTCAACCACCTAGGTAGTGTTCCTACTTTGTCCCACTTTGTGAAAATGGAACCTCAAGTCCTTATAAACTCAAAGGTTCCCCCTACCTTCCCTAAATGTGATACCAAATGACTAAATATGTCTTGATACAATTAAAAATTCTCCTCCTTGTTCTACATGTCAATGTCCAACTCCAATTTCTTCCCCTAAAGTTGTTTCCCATGTTCCCCTTCCCCTCTTAGAAAGGCCACAAATAATTTGTGTGAGCTATGCTATTATTAAATCTCAACCTTTCAACATGGTGGAGTTAGTGAAGCAATCCCTAGTAAACTTAAATCTATGTGGGAAGCTTTGTCTCTACTTGGACAAGCCAATCCATTGAAAGAAGCCTTCAAATGATAGAAAGAAAATTAGGTGGCAAAACCCAATAGCTAAGGAAAGGATCCACCTATTGTCCACATAATTAAAGAAAGTGAGGTAAAACCTAAACCCAAACATTTATAACCAACTCTCATCATCAAAGATAAAATAGTTCCCAATCATATAATTGAATCTAGAGCAAACAACATTGTAATTCTTGCAGCGTTGTAAATTGTCACCCTTGATAATTTCACACTATGTTTTTCTCCCCTTTAAGTTATTGAGCCTAATTAGGTCCCTAATTTCCTAAATTATGCATTTTATAGCTTATTTTAAATATTTTCTGACAATTTGCAAGCATAAAATAAATGCTCTCATTTAATACTTTGTCCCTAACACTTTAAACTTCCAAAAATAGGGTTGGGACACTAGCACCTAGGGCACCTCTGTCCCCCTATTTTGGCTCCAAATTCAAACATGTTGATGTCAATATTTTATTATTTGAAATTCAAATGTCTAAAGTCAGTTGTCAGAATTTAATTTTCAAGAAATTATAATAATAGCATATAAATACCTAATTATTACATCATTTGAACATTAAGTGAAAAGAGGTGAACATCAAGATCAAGAATTATTATCAAGAGCATTATTCAACAATTCAAGAGCATCCATTAAAGATTTTATTGTAGTAATTCAAGATCCAACATCATGTCAAATCTTATGTGAGTTCATGTGTGTTCATGTTATCATTGTTTTGTCAAGGCTAACCCTTATTGTAGGTCTCCAAAGAAATTCAAGTATTCAAGCAAATAAAGGAAGTAAGATCCAAGACCTTGAGGTGATGTGCATGACTTCAATCCTTTAAGGAATCCATTGAAGGGTGGTGAGTTGTAACACTTTATGATTTCATCATTCATTCCTTTCATTTATCCATTTATCATTAACATTACCATTATGTAAATGGAAACACTATCACAATATTTGACTAAGGTAAGCCCCTTAATGGCACAACATTTCCTCTGTTTGTGAATGTGCAAGTTTTAGATATTTTGAAGATTGAAGGAAGCTTGAAGACAATTTATTCATTGTTTCATTTGAAACCGTAGGCCTTGATAACTCACAAAAACTCAATTACAAAAATATTCGACAGTGATTTGATAAGTTTGCAGATGGGAAACAAAAGTTTAGATCCAACATCAAAAGACTACAAAAATAGATCTAAAAAAGACCTACTAGGATAGTGGTTCCCTCGAAGGAAAAGTCCTCAAAAATCAAGCTCAAATTTATACCGTAGGTGCATAGTGTCTTTAGTTTATTCTTGTAGTCCATTTTTTCCTGTGGCATTTCAGATCTGTTATTTTTGTGTTAAAGTGGTTATTTGTGTCATTAGGTTAATTGAATCATTGCATTTCATCCTTAGGACATTTCCAAATTTGGTTAATGTAATGCCCCGCCACGCAACCCTAGAGGAAGTTTCAATTCACTAAACAAGCATAAAAAAAAAAAAAAATTAAAAGAAGTGAATTAAACCCACATGTTCAACTAAATTGACAACATCCCCTAGGGTTACATAACTGAGATTACTTAAAACCCCATTAACATACATCATCTAAACTACATTGAAAGTAAATAACACAAATAATAACATTCAACATCATAGAAAGAAACGAGATAAGATAAAGCATTCATTTACAAAAATCAATTACAAAGGATCTATTACAATCCTCATTCCCGGAATGAATACAATTACATAAGTCTGATAATTACAAAGCCCACCTCATACACAAGAGGGGTAAAACAATATCATTACATTAAGAGATACAAAGTACAAGAATCCAAAAGTAAGAAATGCGAGATGTCCATCAAGAAGTCTCGCCACCAAGTACTGAAGATCAAGGGGACCCAACGGTTATGGTGCATGTTCTACCCAACCATGTGGTACCCGAAGGACCACCCCCCATGCTTGGAGATAGTAACCAAGTAACATGGACGAGAAACCTACCACCTCAAACCAAAGGTTGACTCATACTGATACAAACTGACTCAACCACACATATGCACAATAAAGTTAAAACTCTAATCATGGTTACATTGCTTCCAGACATAATATAATCAAGTGTGCTAAAGAAAACATACGCACAACAAAAACACGGTGTTATCCTAGACAGAGTGTCATCGCCAGGTTTGCCATGAGATATCCTCTGGGCATTCTTCATAGGCTCCGAAAATCCTGGTGGCCTCAACCAAATCCCGACACTCATACTAACTCAAGCGGAATCAACTACCTCTCATAAGGACGAGATAGTGATCTTGCCATTCCAGGCCTTCTCACCCACCCCAAGTCTAAACAAACCCTTGTGCCTGTGAGTGAGGTTAACTTATCTTGGTTAATGTGAACTACATCCTAATATGCTAAGTATATTTACTTTAGTTCTTAGTTGTTAAAATCACTTCTGAAGGTTTCCCGGTTTACCTCTTTGGGCTCCGGCCCCTAACAAAAGCCACTCTTCTAATTGGATAACACACTACAAAAACTAACTCCAAGGGTTACTCAAGTGCTACAGAATTGAACCAATATACTCTCTCCAATCCTAGGAGGCAAACACAAAGAAGTCCACTCCAATACTAGGAGGAACTAGATACTTGTAACACTACCCAAGGGAAATCAAAACAATATTTTAACAAGGGAATGACCCACGCTTAACTGGAAGACTTTACAACCCAACTACTCAACAATCATTCACAAAAAACTCATTAAAAGAAACATCAATGAACTCATGCATTGGCAATGAAAAATACTACATTTGGTTATTCTAAAACCATGTTCCTAATCTAATGTTTCTCACAAGAGAGGAACTATTCCATTCTATACTTTATATTGAACAATAATTCTTCATCAAAACTTAAACTTTCAACTGAATCAAATCATGAGAGTGATAAATTTAACTATAACTAGTTGTTTAGTTGGAGGATGCTTCTATGTTTAACAAGATATTTAACTATAATCTCCACAACGAAACCTCATGCATAAAACTAATATTCGTTATAAAAAGAAATATCTCCCTTCTCATTTGATTCAATAAATCAACTATATAAAAAAAATCATTCTAATAAGGTTAACTAATTTAATATATAACATTAATTATATTCATAAAAATATACATATATATTATATATCATATATATTTAAATATATAATATAAAAAGAATATATATATAATATATATGAATAAATTAAATATCATATAAATAAATAATTAAACCAAATTACAATTAAAATTGAAAATAAATAAAATAAACTAAAAATTAAAAATTAAAAAAAAACGAAATTAAAAAAAAACATAAATAAAAATTTCGTAAACAAATGAAACAAAACTTTTAAACAAACCAAAAAAAAAAAAAAATACACAATGGCGGATGTGACAGGGTACCCCGTACCTTGTCACAGTCCGCAGTTCCCTCCACAGTCGGCGTACCCTGCGCCGACTGTACATACGTACAGCGGCCGGGTCAAAAGGGGGCCGTAGTCCTCATTGGACAGTGCGTCCCCCATACGGGTGGCGCACTGCCCAGTGGGTACTGCATACCCACTGGTGCAAACAGGAAAGTGGGGGCCGAACTCCCCCACAAAGAAAATCAATTTTTTTTTTTTAAATAAAAAATTTCCACAGCAATTTTCGTACGATATGTATGCGGGGTACGAACGTACACAGGCCCGTACGGCGGCCGAAATAACATTTCACAGAAACTACATAAAAGGATTTATATATGTATGTTTATATAAATTATATATATCATATTCAGAATATGGTATATGTAATGTATATGAACATATATATATAATTTTTTTTCAGAATTTCCTCTTCTAGAGAAATTGAAGAAAATAAGTTAACAACCAGAAAATAAATTTTGCAAACATTGAAACCTTTCAAAACAAAGGTTAAATTCTGAATAGCAAATGAAACCATTCCCTTTTCTTGGTGTTTTCAAATAATTTTAACACAAGAAGATTAATACATTGATCTAGGGTTTTTCCACAAATTTTCTAAAAGGGTTTGCATTTTAACTCACATAAATCTGAATATCAAAATATTGAAGTTTAACCTAGGGTTTCAAGAAAAATCCCCCATTTACAAATTTCATATCATTTTAAACTAAAATAGGTTAAACTAGGAACAAGAAAACAAGGAAATAAAAGAGAACCTGGTTATTTGTAGCCACCAAATTTCTTGATGCAGAATTTCCTTTGAACTCTTCACAATTTCTTTTCCCAATGCAAAGAATTTCCAGCAAGCTTTTATCCAATAGCTCCACCTTCTTCACAGAATCTTTTCTCTCCTTTCAATTTAATTCCTCAACCAGAAAATAATTTCCTAAACTTTCATCAAAATCTCTCCAACAATTTTCATGCCTGTCAAAAAATGAAGGGAGAAGAATCCCCAAATTTTTCTGCCCTAAACTTATAAAACAACATTTTCTCAAAATTTCCAAAATAACCTAATGTAACCCTAATTCACTTTCAAATGCAAGAATTGAATTTACAAGTTAATTTCATTTTCTCTTTTATTTGAAAAGGCCCTAATTTGACTTTAAAGTAAAATTTCAATTTCTCAAATTCTTTTTTTGATTTAAATTAATTTAACAATCAAATACACTTACTTAATTATTATTAAATTATCTAATAACTAAATCCAATCCCTTGAGATTTAAATTTAATTAAACAAATAATTTAACTTTAATTAACTTACTTACCATTATTTATTAATTAAATTTAATCCCTTGGGATTTAAATTTAATAAATTAAATAATTCAACTTTAATAAGCCCACTTACAATTATTTACTAACTAAATTTAATCCCTTGAGATTTAAATTTAATTAAATAAATAATTTAAGTTTAATTTCAAAAAAAATCATTTTAAATATAGCCAAGAGCATAACATTAATATAATATAAAATAAACATTTCTTCCAGCCAATACAATTTTCAAAAGAACTATAAAAAAAAGACATCACTTTTCAAAACATTACATAACATCCAATAAGATACAACATGACTCAATCATCAGAACTGATGACACACTACGGCTAGGGTGTAGACCTGACACATGTTACCAAGCTGCTATCTCCCATTCAACTTAACCGTTGGATCGACACGTTCAAACCTGTGGAACCAGGTGGAGTCGATGTCATGTACCTGCAACCTGTAATCAAATAATCAACATGATATATGCAGTATATAATTCACACCGTGAAGAAGAAATCTCAGATTCGCAGGGCGCTCACAAGCGAGTGATGCTAACTCGTCTCCTTCACCAATACACTCATCAAAGACTGACACTAACGTCATAACAATATTCTCATAAATAATCACATGATAATTCTACTGTCATCATTAATTCATCAAAGCATGTAAAATAAAAATCAGATAATCACATCACATAGTAATAGTTGTCACTCAAGAGTAGCGATCAAAACATCATAATAAAAACGTGTCCAGTATCAAAGTAGCTACAATCCAAGCAAAGCATAAAACAACATGAAACAAGAAGCAAAACGGAGGGGTATTACAGTTAAGGGTAGGTTGAATCACCTTTCAGGTTGTAATTTAGTCATATACCTTGTACAAATCCATGAAACCCCCACTACCATTCAAATCTCTAATGAAAACCATTTGAAAAATTATCAAATCTTAGGGATAAAATCCTAGGGTTTCATTTTTTCTATGTTTCATTTTGGTGAATCTAACATGTTAACATTATACAAATTTTGAAATCTGAAGCACTACACCTAGATCTAATATTTGTATTGCATTGTTTTTCAATTTTTATTTAGGCATCCATCTTTGCATAAAAAAAAACATAAAAATTCAAAAAACTGCATATTATATTGCATCATAGGTTGCAATAGGGTTAATTTCAGTCATTATAGCTCAAATATACATATTCCAATTTCATTCACAAATCTACATTAGGCCATTTAAAATCTGAAAACAAATTTCAAAGTGTCATTTGCATACATTTAGGTATCTTGCATATAGTTAAAAAGTGAAACAGTGCACTCTTTTCCTTCAAAACGCATAAAAAGCATCATCATTTTTAGATTTAGCATATTAGACTCAGTTAATTTTTGCATCTTAGATTTGAATATTGTATTTACAATTTTCATTCATTTTTCAAGCATTTTCAACATTTTTGCATGCTTGCATTGTGAATTACATTATCATAAATTGAGCAAATTCTAGAAAAACATTCTCTATCTGACCTGTCTGCAAATAGACCTGAGAATCTTAAACGATATTATATACAGTTAAAATTTAAAATTTGCAAAAACCTATGCAGGACATAGGCACCCTTGTCCAAGTATTTTGAGCTAAAATTTTCCATGTGAATTCTTGTGTTTGTCCTCTATTCATATATGCTTTTTATTTTGTAATTTTGTTTTCAAAGTTGTCTGATTTTGATCATTTGATCCATAGAGCTAGAAGCAACATGTTCCTTTTTCAAAGATGTGGTTTTGATATGGTAACACATGGCTTGTATAATTATAATCTCCCTACTCATGAGTACAATCTAGGGAAAAGAAAAGAAGTCATTAACAAGCATGTTAGTCATTATCCCAATATCTCCCCTAATTGTGAGAGTATCTTAGTGCAAGAGAATGAAATCATTGACACATTTCTTAATATAACTTTTCCTAATCTTCATTCATCTCCAAACATCTCACATGCTTGTGAGAATGTTTTGGTGCAAGAGGATGCAAACATAGACAATCACGATAATCATGGTTATTCTTCTCCTGATACATCTCCTACTTGTGAAGAAGGTATCTTGGTGTTAGAGGATCCAATCATTGAGCATCATGAGAATCTTATTTGTTTCTCTCCAAAAACCTCTCCTACCTAGGAAGATATTATGACGCAAGAAGATGAAATAATTGATATGTTTCTTTAAAAAGATAATAAGGTGACAATAGATCCCCCCTCAATAGAAGATCATCAACAAGAAGCAAAATTTGTTGAGGTTATGAATGCATAGTTGACTATTAGATCTACTTTGATTATTGGATCTCCTAAAACACCTTTTGGACCTCCTAAAATTCCTTTAACTATTGGACCTCCTAAGTCACCTCTCATTGTAGGACCTCCTAAACCTCATGGCTATATCTTGAACTTTGCAAAACAACTTACTAGTAACCATGTGTCGCAACAACCAAGTTAACATATTGTAGCTCACACATATAACACTAGAAATAATAATCAAACAAAACAAACACCAACATCCATTCCATTGCCTCAACCATATCTCCCACTCACACCTAGCATTTCACATCGTAGTGGTACAAAATTTGATCTTGTTGAGCAACTTCGTAACACTCCTATTGAGATCTCTAAATGTGGGATTTCATTCAAACATCACATGTTTACCATGGAATGCTTCAAAGTGTGTTGCAATAAGTTGTGATCCCTCCTAGTGCGCAACCAAATGATGTGACAACTTTGATTGAGAATATGAATTCACCTAATTTGGACATTGTCTTTCATCAAAATTAATTTCCTCCATTGGAAATGCAAAAAAAAAAATGATGCCTTGATGATAATGGTTATTATTAATAGGGTTGGAATTAGACGTACCCTTATTGGCATTGGTTAAGGGATTAATGTTGTAGTGTAAATCTTTTGGATAGAATTGAAGCGAACAAAACTTCAATTCAACTCGTTGGTTTATCAATCCAAATTTTTGATAACATGGAGAGACAGTTGCTTGGTGTGATAATGTTACATGTTAAAGTTGGTAAGGCAGTGTTGCAAAATCCCATCCATGTCATGCCCCATGACCTTTCATACAATCTTCTCTTGGCTAGACCATGGATTCATGAAATGAAAGGAGTGCCTTCAATGCTTCATCGTTCAATGAAATACATATACAACAATAAGGTTTACACGATAAAAGCTTAACCAAAATCTGAAAAATCATTTACAAATAGAAACATGAATGAAGAATCCTCTTAGAACATTGACACCAACTACAAAAGTGGAACCTTTACAAGTTGAGGATAAAGATAAGTGTCTTTCAACTATGATAAATTTGTTGGATCATGATTGGGGTGTGAAGGAGGGGATTCACTACTCCCAAGTCCCAAGACAAATAGGGTCTAAAGGGAACGAATTGCCCTTGGTCACCTCAATGACAAAGGTTAAAAGAAGGGATGAAAAACAAAGAGAAAGCTAATCTATGTTTTTGTGCTTTCAGGGTGGAGAACTTCAGGAATCAGATGAACAGACCATAGAGGCCTTAGGTGACAAACTAATTATCTCTCAGTTAGAGGATGATAGTGCAACACACTATCATCTTAGGGATGCATTGGCATCTTATACAGATAGAGAGTAGAGTCTGAAATTTGAAACACTCAGGGTTTATTGACAACCCGACTGTTGGAATCCAAATATTTAACAAAATATGGAATATTGCTAAATATGTGTAAAAGGATAACTAGTATAACAAGAAGAATACTATAAACGAAAGATAAATTAACTACAAACAAAAAGACAAGTGAGGGGTAGTAGAAATCCAATTCACAATAGGTCTAGCCTCCCATAAGCTCCACACACAAAAAGGTACCTACACACACACAGACAAGAAAATATTGGGGTTATGTTTTGGAGTTTGCTTTAGTCAAACCCCCACTTTGGTGTTTCCACCTCCACAGATAGCCAAATAGACCATAATGTAGAAAAGATGATAAAGAAATAAGTAGACAAACATATAGAAAGAAAAGACAACAATATGCTAACTATGATATTGATGATGCAACAAGATAACAAAGCATTACCCTCCCTTCTACTAGCTTGAAGAAGTCAAGAGAAAGGATAAGAGCTTTGAGAGCATAAGATGAACGTGCAAGAGCAATGGAGAACTTGAAACCTACGAGAAGATGGTGTAGAGAGAATGGAAGCAAGACTAGAGTGGAAGAGTTGATAGAGTGAAATGAGAAGCTACAAGAATGAATGTTGAAATGAGAGAGAGAGAGAGAGAGATCGAATGGAATGAAAAAGTGTGTTCAAAATGAGGTTTTGGAGGCAAAAGAGACATTTTTGAGTGGGTTCTATAGTCACAAGAAGCGTTACAATTCGTGGATTCCACGAAATGTAACATCCCAACATCCACTAACTCGAAAATCTGCCAGGGACATTCACACAGTGCATAGACATTTACACAATGCAGAAGTGTCCTATTCAAAATTATCTCCACCAATGAAAAATGACAAGGTACGAAAAGGACAAAGGCTTAGAGTGGTGGGTTTAGCATTATCGATTCATAAGACTAAAGTAAGGGTATGTTATTGGAAATTGCACTAGGGTGCAATTTATGCCATTATGCGTCAAAGCATGTGCGAGTTAAAGTAGAAAGAGATTGAAGAGAATATACTGAAAATGGAGAGGAATCAGTCCTTCGATCTAGTATACCTGACATGGAAGGGGAGCTCCACCAGAGTGTGAAGAGAAAATGAGTCTTTTCTCTTGTAAAGTTAGTTGCAATCTCACCACAAACATGTTAGCTACAGACAAACATGCTAGGCAAAAAAAGAGAAAAATAATAGACACCATAAAATTTTCATGACACAATTTGATCAAATATAAGACAATGCTGATAAGTATGGCTTACATGGCTCAAGTCCATATGAAAATCATGTAGGCATGTGGCTACTGCAAACTACATTGTAGTACAATCACAAAAAAGATAGGTCTAGTTAGGTTTCCCCCAAGCTTGATGCCAAGATATAAGAGACATCAAGATACAAGACATCAAATATCAAACATAAGATACCAAGGAATCCCTTTCAAAGATATTTTCATAAAGGGGTTCTTTCATTAGGGAATCCTTTTCATAAGATATCAAGACATCAAGGAACCCTTTTGAAAGACATGGAATTTTTTGCAAGTGATTATAAATCAAGGAATCCTTTTGAAAGAACCTTTACCAAGGAATCATTTTGAAAGAATACTCCTTGTTGAGAATAAAGAAGATATGATAGCCCCCCCCCTTAGAATGATGTGTGTTATGCCTTTCACATGTCATTCTAAAGAGAAAATAAAGACAAGAGATGTCATGGAAAAGGATACATGGTGAGATGTATTCATGGAATTTTGTCATGCATGTGAAGGATAACACATAGAAACCACAACGTCACGAAGTAGAAAATCAAAGACGAAGAAATCAAGAGCATAAGGGGATCTGATAATTTGGGGTCAGAACTAATCATAGATATAGATAAATAGATATAATGTAATATATGTATGATATGTCATCAATCCCCAAATGTATCAAAACATGAATAAGAGCACATGAAGAAAAATGAAAAATAAAAATTGAGACAACATGGAAGAAGGCCTAAATGCCTCAACACTTTGCATCATCCCTAATGTGAAAATGTAAGATTACAACATATAAAAGAATGATGAGACATATAGAATAAGGTTACAATAGGTTCTCGCACCTGTATCCAAGCACCTACAAGGTTAGAAAGGCTCCTCCAAGAAAGAGCATAAAACATATACAAACAAGCATGGGGGGAACACAAACAATCACACAAAACTAATTTAAAGATGTAGAAGAGGTGTGACCCTAATCCGAATCCGCCAGTGGGTCATCCTGCTCCCAATCTAGATCATTCTAAGGGGAGGGAGGACGAGCCTGGATGGGAAGGATAGCAAGGGATGCACTAACCAACACACCTGCAACAAGGTCCAAGGAAGAAGGCTCGCCAAGGTCCTCTTCATCGAGATCTTGTGAGAGTAAGGGTATCGATCTCTCAAAGATTGAGGATAGAGTTGAGATATCCTCTAATGATTTGAACATGCACTTTTCAAGAGTTTAATGTGTCAACTAAGCGAGAGGAGGAATAAGACACCCAAGATTCAATACTGATCTTGAGAAAAGGGGTCATAATAAATTTTGGGGATGCGGGGGCCACCTCCATCACAAGGACAACATAGGCCAAGGTAGAACAAGACTCTAGAGAAGACAAAAACTTCTTATGACCATCATTTGAAGTGACTTCATCCTCGAACATGCGCTTCATCGAAGGATGCAAAATCCCCACAGATGAAGTGAAATAAAATGAAGGAGATAGAGCCATCGAGGACACCACCTTTATGTGAGGCATGTCCACGGGCTACAAGAAAGGAGGAATATCAGGAAGAGAGGTAAGAAGATGAGGCTCTAACAAGGGAGCAATGAACACCTACACCCTTTTGTGGTGAGGTTCATTGAGATCTGTCAATGAAGCTAAAAGAAGAACAGAGGCTTTGGGAATTGAAGCAAAAGAAAAGATAGGAGCGAAAGCACCAATAAAAAAACAAGAGTAAAAACTGAAACAACATGCTCTTCTCCACTCTTCTCTAAGGTGGTGTGCTCCTTAGCCAGAGACTTTCACTGGTGCTTATGCTCACATGCAATCCAATTACGTCGATTATGGGCACTAGAAGACACAACTTGAGAAGAGGTTGAGGGCTCCTGATCTACCACAGGAGCAACCTTCACAACTGTCATTGGTGGAAGGATGGGCTCCTTAGGAGGAGTAGGAGGAGGAACAAAATCAAGAACAAACATAAGCATCTCAACGATGAGCCTCTTTCCTTTCCTCACTCTAGGAGCAGGTGTAGGAATAGGTACAGGCTACAGAGGTCAAAACATAGGAACAACCCCTCAAGAATGCCTCCCCATGCCATAAAGGGTGGGTCGAGGAACCATGGGTAAGACAAGAATCTAGAAAACCTAGAGCTTTGACTTTCACAGCATGGGTGCCTTTCCTTTTCCTATGTTAGGAATAGTAGCAGGAACAAAGGATGCCACCAAGGGCTAGGAAGAGGAAGCATAAGATGTAGAAGAAGACGAAATAGAGGAACTAGAGGGGGAAGGCCCAAGGGAAAGAGTAAGCTTGTCCTTCCCCTTTAGAGGGGTAGAAGATTAATTATGTTGTTGTGCAGATAGGTAGGCCTTTAGATAAACAACATAAGGAGATGAGGGAAAACCACCCTTCATCGTCGAGCCCCCAGCCTTGTATCTACAATAAGATCTATATAAAAGATCTGCCCCAAGAGGGAGAGGTCAAACTGGAGCGGGCTAAAAATGGTCAAGGGAGAAGCCCCCATATATGCTACCAATGGCTTGTATCTAGTATCTTAGGCAACTTGCATGACACCCTCATGGGGAAACTTCAAATATTTATGGATCACTGAAGCTACTGCATTCATGGAGGCTAGCCACATAATGCCTAGCCTCTACCTGAATAAGTTAGACTTTAGAATCACAAAAAAATGGGACTTCCATAGTCCTAGGTCCTACTAAGATCGACAAAGAAATGATGCCCATAATGTAATAGAAAATACATCGTGAGTGTGAAGGGTAGCCTATGACTCATCATATTTCTCCATGTGTAAATTATTGAAAAACAAGGTCTCCTCCATAATGAAATTCACATGTCTTAAAGGATTAACCATAACACTCATTACAATGTCACCATTAATACAAGTAGGAATGTAAAGCGAAGAGAGCTCCTTGTTCAGGGGTAGATCATGTGAAGTGAATGAAATATCAAGAACAACATTCACACACTCTATGGGAGGAATATGAGTGAATGATACTACATTCACATATTCAAATAGGGTAAGATCGAAAGACGATGAAGAAGGAACAACCAAATTAGTCGAGTGTGATGAGAAAGGATATGTGTATATTTGTAGTTGGCTATTAGACTTTGCTACAAATTTGTTATAGTTTTGTTTTCTACCATCAAGGCAGATAGTCTCATCATTGATGCGATCTTGAATCACATGACGCAGGTGAACACATCTTTTGGTTTCATGTCCAACAATTTTGTGGCATTGACAAAAATTCTAGGAGTCATGCCATTAAGGATATAGTTTAGATAGTGGTCAAAACTCTAGCAAAGTTATTACTTTATCTTTCAACAATTTTTGCAGGACATTATTATATGATTTTAACAATTTAGTAAAAGTTCTATTACATCTTGAATCATTTTTATTTAATGGAATAGTGACCATTTTTTTCATGACATTGTTCTTACCAAATATTGACATGATTGACTGACCATCCTAGCGGTAGCATGAGGATGAATCCCTGTACTAGACAATTGCTTGATGGTACTCTCTCAAGGCAACACACATATGCGCAAAAGATGGATATTTCATTAAAATAAACTTTTGTTGTAGCAAGAGTAGCAAGTTCCCAATAAAAATGTTTTAAACATCATCATTAGGCAAAGGATAAGAAATTTGAGCAAATATGGCATGACACCAAGTAAAGAAATCAATAATCTTCTCATGAGTCCCCTGCTTACATTAGATGAGATCATTGAAAGCGATCTTCAACCCGATGTTGGCTTGAAACTATTGGAGAAAATGATTAACTAGCTATTCAAAAGAGAAAATAGAATTGTTAGGCAAGCCACAATACCATTCCAAGATAGCATCATTGAGAGAAAGGGGGAATAGCTTGGAAAAGAGTGCATCATTATGAAATAAATCAGTACACAATGCATTGTAGGATGAGACATGCGTCCATGGATCCCCATGGTCATTGTACTTTTCCAATTTTGGAATCTCCACTCCTCGAGGGATATGAGTGTTCAGAATGGAAATAGAAAGAGGACTACAATGCGAAAAAGGTTGAAACATAGGCTAAGAGGAGGAGTTGGTCAAATTTGCTAACTAATTTTACATGCATCCCATTTTCTGTAAAAGAGCGTTGAGTACCAGATCAGTAGATGAGGTATGACCAACTAAACTACCAACATGACCATCAACACCTATATCGGTAGAGCCCTTAGCACCAACACCACTAGAGGCACCGACACCAATACCAGAAGAGGTACCTACATCAACAACAAAAATAGGAATTATGTAATGAGCTTCAGGTGTGGAATAGCTAAAGCCCAAAGGTACCTTATTTACTTTAATTGTATGATCATACTCAGGCACGGTGTTGGTATTAGTAAAGGGACCTGCGTCAGTCATGCACACCGACACCTCAGGCATTAAGATTTTCAGTTGTTTCCCAGTGATCCCTGACCCCACATCTTGAGTAGCACTCAAGGTAGAGGTGTAGGAGTGGACATGGGTCTCTATAATATCAGTAATACCATAAAGAAGCTCTAGAACTCTTTGATCTTTAGTTAACAAATCTTTCAAACTTTCAACTATAGGAGCTGCCTAGGAAAAAGTTTTGTCTCCTACCAAAAATCCTTCAAGCTCTGCGAGTCTCTACTCTAAGGAGTAAACCTGTTATGCAGGGACCTTGAGAGCAACTTGATATTCCAAAGAGGAGGCAAAGGTCAAGGTGAGGTAGTAGGGGTAGGAACATGAGTTCTAGCTTAAAGGATAGGAAGATTATACCCTATGAAGAGTCCCATAGTTAACTCTTTGAAGGAAAAACCGGTATGGGGAGGACTAAACCTCTTAGATCCCATGTCTAAATTTCAATAACTCCTAACAATGTGGCTAGAGGTAGTTTACTGGGTCATGAAGCTCATAAATGCTCTCACAACACACTATCAACCACATGTCCTAACACGTGAGATTTTTTTTTGAAATAAGGATGACGAGAGAAGGATGGTTCACATCAAGTTCACCAAAATGTGAAGGAGGGGTTTGCTACTCCCAAGTCCTAAGATAAACATGGTCTAAAGGGAGAGAATTTCCCTTGGTTGTGCCTCAAAGACAAAGGTTAAAAGAAAGGATATAAAAAAAAGAGAAAGCTAATCTATATTTTTGGGTTTTAAGGGTGGAGGACTTTAAGAATCAGATGAACAGACCAAGGATGCCTTGGGTGGCATATTAACTACCTCTTGGCCAGAGGACGACAATGTGGGAAACGGATGACAATGTGGTGTGCTATCATCTCAAGGACACATTGACATCTCGTATAGACAAATAATAGAATTTGCAATCTGAAATACTTAGGGTTTGTTGGCAACCCAAATGTTGGAATCTGATAGTTTAAAAAAAGATGATAGAATGCTAAATATGCATTAAAAGATGACTACTACAACAATAATAATACTATAAATGAAATATAAATTAAGTATGAGTGAAATGACAAGTGATGAGCAGTAGAAATCCAACTTATGGTAGGTCCAACCTCCTGCAAGCTCAACATGAACAAGGTACCCTCACACATGGAGATGATTAAATGTGGGGGCTTTGTTTTGGAGTTTGCCTTAGTCAAACCCCCGCTTTGGTATTTCCACCTCCACAGACAACTAGATAGACCATATTGTAGAAAAGATGATAAATAAAGTAGAAAAACGTATAGAAATCAAAGACAACAATATGCTAACTATAATATTGATAATGAAACAAGATAATAAAGGGTTACCCTCCCTTAGATACTAGCTTGAAGAAGCTGAGAGGAAGGATGATAGCTTCGAGAGCGCAAGATGGACGTGCAAGAGCGATGTAGAACTTGAAACTTGTGAGAAGATGGTGTAGAGAGAATGGAAGCAAGAATGGAGTGGAAGAGTTGATAGAGTGAAGTGAGAAGCTGCAAGAATGAATGTTAGAATGAGAGAGAGATTGAATGGAATGAAAAGTGTGTTCAAAATGAGGCTTTGGAGGTAAAATACATTTTTTAGTGGGTCTGTAGTTGTAGGAAGCGTTACAATTTGTGAATGCCAAGAAATGTAACATCCCAACATCTACTGAATCAAGAATTTTTCAGGGACATTCACATGACACGCATACATCTATGTGACATGGAAGGATCCTAATCAAAATTACCTCCACCAATGTAAAATGATAAGGTACAGAAAGGACACAAGGCTTAGAGCAACAATTTTTAGCAATATCAATTTTATAAGGCTAAAGTAAGGGTATGTTATGGGAAATTACACTAGGGTGCAATTTTATGTTATAAAATGGGGATCGTTAGATTTCAAACCTAAATTCATGGGGGAATACAAGATTACACAATCAAAATCAAAGAAAGAGAAAGAAGTTGCAATGAAATCAACACAATCCATCACTGAATCATCCACAACTTCTAGAAAAGAGGAAAACAAAAATTACACATCCACCTATGATGATGATCATGAAAATCCGCCTTCTTCAAAAAAAATGGGAGCCATATATGGAAGAGGTTATGAAATTTTAAAAAAACTTGGCTATAATGGAAAAGGATGTAGTTAAAGGAACAAGGAATTTGTGTTCCCGTAGAGCTTAACATGCAATAAACAATAAAAGGTCTTAGTTATTGTCCTTCAAAAACATTAAAAAGACCTTCACTTAATCATGAAAAATATTATTTGTTGCTCCTTGTCATGTGGTAGTTGTAGTATCACACAATACTCACTACCATGCATGGGGGGTATAAATTAACTTTTATGCAATCATATTTCATTTCACAAGGAGCAACATATCATAATCCATTTTTGGCTCATCTTTGTTGCAACACTCGAGGGGAAATGGGTTATATAGCATTGTGTTGGGTACATTCCTTCTTGGGAACCCTTTACATCTCCTTAAAACATTAGTGTAGCAAATACACTGCCATTTTAAGGGGGGCATATAGTCACCCGCTCATTATTTGCATAGGAATGGTCCCTTTTAGTGATGATAGAATACATCTCCTAGGAGGTGTGACCTTGTCAATAAAAGTGTGGCCTTCTTGATCTATGTTGTGTCTCCTTTGTGGTGATATTAGGCTTGATATCCCCTAAGAGTGGGGCCTTTCTTGGCATATGATGTTCCCTTTTGTGGTAATACTATGACTAGTATTCCCTAAGGTGTGATCCTTTTTATTCCATGATCAATCCTCTCTTAGTGGTGATGTCATGTGTGATGTTCCCTAAGGTGCAACCCTTCATGTATTGAGCAAAGACCCTTTGTTGTTTTTGTAAATCACCTTTCGTGGTGGTGTTTTTATGACACCCCTTGAGGTTTTGGCCTTATCTTGCCATCATTTATGTGCCTCCTTAAACAAACTTATGCATCTCCTTAGGTGAGTTTGACATTATTTTTCTCCACTTTGTTCATTGGAATTGAACTTAGTGTGGCATTGGCATAGCATATTGATCATTTTGTGGCACCTTCTCGGAGTTATCAGGGAGTATAACTCTTGGTATGGTTATGGGTACACACCTAGTGAAAAGTAGTCCTCACTAGACCTAGTGTGTTTCTCATTTTTCTACCTTGTCTTGAAGGCTCACCTAGTGAATATCAGAGTTCACTAGCCTATGTTTCCTTCCTATTTGTGATTCACCTATCAAATATTGAACTTTACTATTATGTGAGTCATGAATGCCTTAACTTGGCCACCTAGCATAACATAACTTGTTTGTTAGTGGAGCCATGTGTTCCATGAGTGTCTAGTATAACACAACTTGATAGCCTTGTGGAAACCATCATATTGCATGGAAACTTAGCATAACATAGTTCTCTAGATAGTAGATTTGTGTGGCATATGAGTGATTTAGCATAACACATCTTTCTAGTCCTCATGGGAGCATTCATTCAATGGATGATGTTTGGTATTTGAGATAATTTAAGGTTGAGGTTTATTTTCCTTACCAACTCAAATCCTTTAGTGCTAAACTTATGTTTTGTTGTGTGTCTTTTGTGTGTTTTCTTCATGTTTTCATCATGTTTGTTTTCATTTCATCATCATCTTTATGTTTCATCATGCCACATTTTTTCATCGTGTATGCTTCGTGTCTTTAAACATGTATGTTATCTTGCTGCATATTATACATGTGTGTTCCTTTGTGCAAGTATGTTGGTTTTCCATGAAAAATATAGCTACCTTGCGGATTTTAAAATCCAATTTTTAATAATAAACAGAGGGTTACTTGGCGGGGCATTACACATGGTATCAGAGCCTAGGTTTAAACACTGGGTTCTCTGGGTACATTTGTGCCCACTAAGTTGTTCTTGTGATTTGTTAGTAGAGTGTTAAGTGATCACGTGTTCATGACTTTTACTTTAGCATGATATCCTCTGTGAAAGAGAGTAGCGTGTTAGTAACCTGATAAAAGGTTATGGTTGGAAAGTAATGATATGAATCCTATGGGTTATGAAATTTGATGTTCCGATGGGATTATGTATGTAGTTGTTTTCCCTTGTAAATGTAAGAAAACAGTATCGGTATCTTGTCTAAATGTTGTGGAAACCCGTACTTGCTTGTGTGTCCATGTGATGGTGATACTAGGTACCCACCCATGGGGAAAAGTCACATTTGGGTGTGGATTTTACCATACCTTTTTGTGTGTTTGCATGTTTGTTACCTAATTGAGGACCAACCTAGGTGTGGTTGAAATCTATTTATAGGAGCAACCGAAAGTAGCTCTTCTTCTTTTGGTTCATTAGATCCTCAATTCGTGAAGGGATAGTAGCAGCCACAAGTTCCTTGGGTGGAGTGTGTAGCATACGCATATTGCAGCGTAGAGTGTCTTAGCTCAACCAATCCCGAGGAAACATAACCACTACTTTTCCTTATGATGGATCAGGATACTTGATCCATATGTGTTAGCCTTATTCCCTAGATTCGAGTATAGCAGCATGGTGGTTAGTTATGCCTAGACGTCCATAGTGGCGATGACCTGGCATCAGTGAGATAACCTCATCCATATGAGAGGTGAAGCTTGTTAGCCCTTAGGGATATTATCATTTTGCATTATGTATATGTACCCTATCTGCATGTGTTCCGACATGATGCAAGTGATATGATTCCACACCTTATTTATGTTCTGACATAGTAATGGTGATGATGTCGTGTTACACGATGCCATGTGCCGAGACACGTGAAGGCACATTATGAGATTTTCTTTGTTGCCTACTTGTGCAATGAGCATTTTAGGGCTCGAACACTTGTAGAGGGATCCTCATGGTTGCCTTGACTATGTTGGTCGGGTAGCAAATGGGTTGATCTTAGCCATGTATACCTTTGGCTACAGTGAGTTCCTATGTATGTCTTCTCCACAAGGTATTGTGTGTGGTGTGAGTTTTGTGTGTGCCTACTATCGCGGACCCACAGACGCACTGCCACGTGCCATGTGACCTGTATGTGGTTTTTTTCAATTGGCGTATGACCTGGTAGAGTGACGATGTCTTCTTTAGTCGTGGATATACTCTAGTCATGTGGATAGCGTGCCCATTCTGAATCACATGAGGGTATTTATCATTCTTGTTGGACGTTGTTTCCTCCTTCCTCATTTTGTGGCTAGTATCTAGTCACATAGTTGTTGTATAGTGGAATTTAAAGATTGTGAACTTTTTTTCGGTTATTGATGATTCTTTTCAGTTGATTGTTAGGGCCGACACTTTGTTTATGTTTGATTGTGAAGGTTTAGCCACAACTTGTGATCTTATTTTCTTATAACCCTAGTGGTTATGAATTTGATTTAGTGTTGAAATTACGCGTATTTATTTCTTTATTGTTGAAATGAAACTTTAATTTGCTATTATTTATGAACTTGGTGGCTAAGCTAGTTATCTTTGTTGTTTTCAATGTCGGTTATGTGTCGTATTGTGATTCCTCTCCAAGGTTGTTTGAGGCAAACTTGGTGAGTGTGTACGAGGAAGTAGATGCAGGAAACGTTGAGAATGGGAGTATGTGAGGCTGGACGCAACTAGAACCCACTACTCACCTTTGTGTGATGATAATCTCTTGGAGGCTGATCACCTTACACAATAAGAGACAGGTCATTGTGGTCTTGTTTGGATAGTCTCACTTTATGTATGACCTAACACTATCAAGCCACTGGTTTGATGTTAGATTCAATTGAGATGGTTTATGTTCTTGATTCATGGACTCTTCTATCATGGATTGGTATGTTGCTTTCTGGTGTCCAGGTGGACCCTTGTGTAGTCTTGTGATGGTTGTTGGTGTTGTGTATTGGTAAATATGTGTATTGTGTATGATAATCCATAGTTTTGTGTTTTGGAGAATTGGTTGATGGTTGTTTCACCATGTTGTCTTGGTTAGATTTATAGTGTTCTTGGCTGAGTTGTTTACGGCACGGGTTGTCGTTGTTTATATGTTGAGGTATGGAGTGGTTCAGTTTGGAACCCTTGGTTATGTGTGATTGTATGGAGTTTGCACTATGAGTTTTTTTTTGCAGGCTTCCAAGAGTAAGCCTAATCTTTGGGGGGGAGAATGTAATACCCCTCCGTTTTGCTTCTTGTTCAAGTTGCTTTATGCTATGTTTGGTTGCAGTTACTTTGATACTGGATAGATTTTGTTATGATGTTTTGATCGCTACTATTGAGCAACAACTATTATTGTGGGATGTAGTTATCTGATTATTGTTTCACATGCATTATGGATTAATGATATTGTAGAGTTAACATGAGATGTTATTATGAGATTACTAGATTATGATAGAAGTGTCAGTTTTGATGAGTGTATTGGTGAAGAGGACGATTTTGCATCACTCGCTTGCGAGTGCCCTACGAATCCGTAATTTCTTTTTCACGGTGTGTATTATATGCTGGATATATTGTATGATGTTGTTTACTTGTTTTCAAGATTGCAGGTACATGACATCGACTCCACCTAGTTTCACAGGTTTGAGCGTGTCGATCCAATGGTTAAGTTGAATGGGAGATAGTAGCTAGGTAACATGTGTCAAGTTTACACCTTAGCCTTAGTGTGTCGTCAGTTGTGTGTGTCGAGTCATTGTCTGTCTTGCTTTAATGCTATTTAATTCTAAAGGATTCTTGATTTGAAAATAGATATTTAGAATAATTGCATTTAAATCATGTTGATGGTTATTTAATTTAAATAATGCAATGTGGATAAAAGTTTATATTTAAATTAATTAATTATATTTAGTTTATTTAATTAATTAAATTTAATCCAAGGGGGTTGAATTTAGTTATTAAATAATTAAATTAATTAATTAAACGTGATGCAAGAGAATGAAAGGAAATAAAAGAATTAAAATTAATTTTGGAATTTAATTTCAACTTGTGGGAATTAAATTAGAAATTGTAATTAAATGTTTACTTGGGAAATGAGTTTCAACTTTGGAAATTAATTTATTATTTGAAATTGCATTTTAAATTGAAAGTGGGTTTTCAAAATTGGAATTGAAATTGAAATTGAAATTAATATCTAATTTGCATGCAATGTGAATTAGGGTTGTAAAAATTGAAATTGAAATTGAAATTGAAATTAATATCTAATTTGCATGTAATGTGAATTAGGGTTATATTAGGTATTTTTGATTTATAAGGAATGCATGTTTTAATTTTAGGGCAGAAAGTTTTTAGGAAAAATTCATTTTTATAGCAGAGAAGAAATTTTGGAAAAATTTGCACAAAGAAGGGTTTGAAGAAAGTTTTGATTGTAGAATTGATTGGAGGAAAGATTGTTTGCATTTGTTGGGTTTTGGATTGGATTCGTTGGATGATTGAAGAAAATTCAGGAAATCTTTGGAGGAGGCTTGCATCAGAAATTAATCTTTTCCTTGTAGCTTCTTGAACCAGGTTTTCCTCTTTGTGTTTTATTGTTCTTGGTTACTTTTAAATAGTAGTGATTAAAGATTTGTTTGTTAAATCTGTTTAGAAAATAAATTTATTATTAGAAGAAAAGAATCAAATAAATTTACAGCTTTTGCTTTGTGAAAATTCTTGAGTGAAAATTGTGAAAACCTTAGTTGAATTTAAATTATTTGAGGAAATCGATTATTTTGTTATTGGAATCAAACATAGAGATTGAACGAAGCATTTAGAATGTTTTTTTTTTAGAAAATGAAACCCTATGTTTATTATTAAAAATCGGATTTTAAAATCCGCAGGGTAGTTATATTTTTCATGGTAAAATGGTCTGGTTGCGTCGCGTATAACTCCACTTACACAAACTGGGTTGTCAGGAAATTTAAAGGGTTTCTGCACCTTGGAATTTTCTTATCCTTGTCAAAAAATCACAAATACCCAGATCGTAGTTTTTGAGTTATGCTTGAAACACGAGACTGCTGTTAAGTTATTTTCCCATGGCTGCTCTGATAATAAAATAATAATAAATTGATATTTATAAATATTAATATTTTATGTATTGTTATTATAATATTAAAATATTATTTAATAATATTTTATATTATAATTTATAATATTAAAGTATTATATTTATTTATATTATTTTAAATAAAATTTGTATATTAGATTAGTGGAATTAAAATTATAAACATATGGGGAAATTATTGTTTATTTTAAAATGGCATGTTAAAGTTTAATTGAAGGAGTTAAATATTTGATTTAAAAAATGCATAATTTAAAATTTAATTGTGGAATTTAAATTCATGTGTAAAAGGTTCAATTATTAATTTGATTTAATTGGAAAAATATATATATGATATTGGGTTATAGTCCAAATATTGATTTTATTTTAACACAATAAGTTATGGAAGAGACCAAATGTTAATTTGATTAATTTTATAATGATTTAATTTGCAAGGGCAATTGGTTATTTAATTTAAAACGAAATGTTTTGAGTTATAGTTGAAAATACTTATTTTGTTAAGAGCAATTAGAGAATAAAATATTAGTGTAATTTCTCCCCTATCTGAAAAGATGAATTCTTAATTCAGTTTTATCGATATAATGAATTACGTAATGAAATGAGAAATGGATTTAGAGTATCCAAATGTAGTTTCTTCTATTGCCTTCAATGATTATGTCTTTCGTGTTTATGCTTTGAGAATGGGTTGAATACCTGTTAGTTTATAAGTCTTCCAGATGGTCTGTTGTTTGTGAGGGTTGTCGTTGTGATGTCAACCTGTTGTGAATTCTCTTGGTAGTGCATGGGATCGTGTTGTTTTAAAAGTAAATTCAGGAATTGATTATTATGAAGAGACAATTAATTATTTTAATTTAATCATTTTCTATTTGAACAATTTATTTGTTGAGAATGTATATTTTATGGTTTGAATAAATGGATGTATGTAATAAGAGTTTGGAAAGGGAAACTTTTAGATGAGATTAACATAGGGTGTTGTTGGAAAACTAGAAGAAATATAAGGTTTGGGTTAGGAAATTGAAAAGAATTATTGTAGAAGATTTATGTTAGTTTTAAAGGAAAACAATGGATTCGACTTAAATTATTTGAACTAGTCTATCCTTTATTATAAAGGCACTTATTTAGTTTTTTTTTCAATTAATTTTGAAAGGGCAATAGTTATTATGTTTTATTTCCATAGAGCAAATTAATCGTTGTGATTGGAATATTAAAGAATCTATATAATTGAGTTTATTAATATATATGTTTGGTGTATATATAATATGGAGCATATAAAAATATGTGAAGGGTAAATTCATTATCGTATTTCATTTTAATAAGATGTATGCAATATATTATTGAATAGAGATTTAAAATGGATTGATTAGTGTATATGGGTAAATGGGTAGAGAAACGATATTTTATTATATTAAAGTGATTGCATGTTCTAAATAGGAAATTGAATGAAATGTAAGATTTGGTTAGAAAATAGAAAGAGTTTACTTGCATGGATTTGTGTCGATTTAAAAGTAAATTAAGAAGTTGTTTTATTGATGAGGCAATCAATTATTTTATTTATTAATTTCTATTTAGATTAATTGAATCATTGTGATTGGATTATGAAAGAGATATGGATTTAGTATATCCAAAAGTAGTATCTTCCTCATGATTATCTTAAAGGATTTAATTCTCTGTATTCAGTAAAGGGAAGTAAGTTTAATTGTTTTAGATTTCCAATAATGAAAGGGGAAATAGGGGTTATGATTATTTTAGATGATCTAGTTATTGTGTCTTTAACTTTGTCAACACTACCTATTGAATGAGTATGGATTTAGGAAATCCAAATATTAGATTTGATTGATGACTTGAATGCTTTTGTTGCTATGTCGTCAAGTTGCATTGTTGGTTTTGGGATTTAGTGTTAGTCCTAAATTATAAGTCTTCCAGGAGAACTTAGAGGATGAGGGTTGTTGAACCTTTATGTCATCCAATTGTTTTCCTTTGGGTAGTGTGTGGCATCTTTTCAGTTTTACCCATTTTTCATGAACGGGGATATTTTGTACCTCCTGAGAAAGGAGTGGACTATGTGTTGTTGCCTCCAAGATGTTTGGAGTGAATTCTTTTATTTGTTTCCTCCTTGTGTTGGAGTGGTTATGATGCCTAGTTGGTATGCACTTGTGTTTCCCTTGGTGGATTGTTTGGGTGTGTGTTGTCGAATAGAAGAGTGGCTTTTGTTAGGGGCCGGAGCCCAAAGTGGTAAACCGGGTAACCTTCAAAAGTGGGTTAATCAAGTGATAACTAAATTAATGTACTTATATGATTAGGATGCATTCACATTAATCAAGATAACTAATCCTTACTCATAGACACAAGGGCTCGTTTAGACTTGGGATGAGTGAGAAGGTTTGGAATGACATAGTCATTTATCTTGTCAGTATGAGAGGTATTTGATGCCACATGAGTGATTATGAGTGTCGGGATTCGGTTGAGGCCACCAGAATTATTGAAGCCTATGAAGGATGCCCAGAGGAGATCTCATGACTACTATGCGATGACACTCTATCTAGGACAACTGTTAATTATTTTATGTGTATGGTTCTCTGAACATACTTGATTTATTTTATATCTGGAAGCAATGTGACCTATGTCAATGATGTGAATGTTGTACTTGATTTGTACTTGTATTGTACTTGTTTGGTGATTGAGTTGAACTTGTTAGTTCATATGTTTGGTTATATCAGTATGAATCTGTCTTTGGTTAGTGGTTGTAGATCTTTGTCCATGTTACTTTGTTACTATCTCCTAGCATGGGGGGTGGGCCTTTGGGTACCACTTGGTTGGGTGGAACATGCACCAAAACCGTTGGGTCCCCATCTATCTGCAGTACTTGGTGGCGAGACATCTAGATGGACAACTCGCGATTCTTGTTGTAATTTCTTGCATTGTAATATTTCAATTTGTATAAGTTATTCTATCCCTCTTATGTTTACGAGGTGGAGTTATGTAATTGTAATACTTTTGTACTATGGTCTCATTCTGGGAATGAGTGATGTAACTATTGGATTAAGTTAATGTTTATGAGATTGTATCTTGGTTGATTATTTTATTATGTTATGTAGTATTCTTATGATGTAAGATGTTTATTTCATAAAGTTTATGATGCTATGGTTATATGTAATATGTATGTGTGGGTTTAAGTAATCCTAACCTTGTAGCCTTAGAGGTTGTTGTTAATTAGTAAGTGAATGTGTATGTTAAATGCACTTTATAAAAAAAAATTGGTTTGCTTAAGACGTTAAATACAACTTCCTTTAGGGCTACTTGGCGGGGCATTACACATCCTATTTCTTCAACACTTTTTACAAATTGGAGCCCTCTTGACATATATTTTCCACTTTAGTGTGAGTTTGAGCATAAGTTCATACTCTCACTAAAGTGGGGGCTAAATGTAGCATCATAAATTTTCACCCTTGACAATTTCACACTATATTTTTCTCCCCTTTAAGTTATTGAGCCTAATTGGGTCCCTAATTTCCTAAATTATGCATTCCATAGCTTATTTTAATTAATTTATGACAATTTGCAAGCATAAAACAAATGCTCTCATTTAATACTTTATCCCCGAAACTTTAAACTTTCAAAAATAGGGTTGGGAAATTAGCACCTATGTCCCCCTATTTCGGCTCCAAATTCAAATATGTCAGTGTCAACATTTTATTGTTTGAAATTTAAATGTCTAAAGTCGACTGTCAAAATTTTATTTTTGGGAAATTAGAATAATAGCATATAAATACCTAGTTATTACATCATTTAAACATTAAGTGAAAATAGGTGAACATCAAGAGCGAGAATTATTATCAAGAGCATTATTCAGCAAGTCAAGAGCAACCATTAAAGCTTTTATTGCAACAATTCAAGATCCAACATCATGTCAAATCTTACATGAGTTCATGTGGTTTTGTGTTATCATTATTTTGTGAAGGCTAACCCTTATTGTAGGTCTCCAAAGCAATTCAAGCATTTAAGCAAATAAAGCAAGCAAGATCCAAGACCTTGAGGTGATATGCATGACTTCAATCCTTCAAGGAATCCATTGAAGGGTAGTGAGTTGCAACACCTTGTGATTTCATCATTTATTCCTATCATTTATCTATTTAGCATTGGTATTGCCATTGTGGGAGTGGAAACACTAACACGGGGTTTGACTAAGATAATCCCTTAAATGACACAAAATTTCCTCTCTTTGTGAATGTGTAGGTTTCAGGTATTTTGAAGATTGAAGGAAGCTTGAAGATAATTTATTTATTGTTGCATTCAAAACCCTAGGCCTTGAAAACTCATGGAAACTCAATTATAAAAATATCCGACAGTGATCTAACAAGTTTGTAGATGAGAAACAAAATTTTAGATCCAACATTAGAGGATTGGAAAAATAGATCTGAACAAGACCTACTAGGACAATGGTGCCCCTGGAGGAAATATCCTAAAAAATCAGGCTTAAATTTATACCATAGGTGCATATTGTCCTCAATCTATTCCTGTCATCCAATTTTTCTCGTGACATTTCAGATCTATTGTTTCTATGTTAAAGTGGTTATTTGCATCATTAAGTTAATTGAATCATTGCATTTCATCCTTAGGACATTTCTAGATTTCGTTAAGGGCAAGCTGACTCACCTTTCTGGTTGTAAGTCAGTCCTATACCTTGTCCAAATCCATCAAACCTCCGTTACCATTCAAATCTCTAATGAAAACCATTTGAAAAAGTACCAAATCCTAGGGGTAAAATCCTAGGGTTTCACATTTTCTATGTTTCAATTCCTAAGTCAATTACTAACATATCTATACTAACTTATGAACTATTTGTCAAAGGTAGATCACTTAGTTTTGATGATACTCTTGTTCCCACCATTGGTGTCATCCAAGGTTATCATATTACTTTTCATTTCATCCTAAGAGTAATAATTTTGTAGTATATGTATCTCATTGATATACCACCATTCTTTGCAATCTAGTTGTCAAGGGATTTTATCACAACCTAAATTGGTCATACATTATGAACCAAAACAACTATGGTACAAGGTTTTGGATTGATGATGAGATAATCTCACCCCATCATGAGGTACCTTAATCTATCCTAAATATCAATGAAGATCCCAAGGTTGTGGCTATCATGCAATATATTATGGAGGTGTGTGCCTACAATTTTGATCAAGAATATATCCATCAAGCAACCAATTCAAATAACTCACGTGAGTAGGAGATTGGTAAAATGGACTTGATCACAAAATTCTTACCTATAAATTAAAAAAATTGGTCTATTTGATGACTTAGGCTTTAGGAAAAGAAGTTATTATTCCTCCTAGGTTCAAAAAGAGGGAAGTCACTTGTATGGTATCTTTTGATTGTATTTTAATGGTGTGAAATAGTTGAAGTGTAGGCATAGTACTTATAGATCTCCCTCTTAAAATAAGTATTTTCACTCATTCATGCTTTATTTTTATTGCACCAATAATATAATTGAATATGAGGCACTTCTTCAAGGATTGTATATATCTAAAAAGTAAGAAATTAAGAAGCTGTCTATTTTCAATGACACCAAACTCATTGTGATATAAGTTCAATTTTGTTTTTACAACCAAGAATCCTTTAATGAGGGATTATAAGCATCAAGTTCAGGATTTGGTTGAGAGATTCAAGGCACTCAATATCTAAGTAATCCTGTGACTCATATAAAGAAGCCAATCAAATGGCTACAATAAACTCCAATTTTTATCCTTATTTTGACCTCTTCAATTATCAAACAAACTCTAAGAATGAACCATATGTTGATATGGTAACCCTCCATTCTTTATAACAATATCAATTGGTCATTTTTTTATAGTGATAGAGGTCCATCATTCTTTTCACTTAAAATGAAGCTAAGCTCTTGGTTGATTTAGGAGAAAATCACTCCTACTATTTTATGGTGATTATGTCATGCAAAGTTCCAAAAAATCCCAAAAGGGTTGATCACCTTAGAAAATATTTTCAATTCCAATAACCAAATAAAGTAGAAAAAGAAAAGTTTTATGGTCATAAAATATGAACTCTATCAAGAATACGAGCTCTTTCTAGGTAAGAATGTCATTGGAAAAGGTGTTGCCCAATAGATTTGAAAAAACATCTCTTTCATTTGAAGATGTGTGAACTTCAACCTATGATGATCTTAAAGTGTATTATTGAGATTCCATTTAAAACATACTATTGAAACTGACCCTCTCACATGTCATGTGTAACAAAAGCAATGATTTTGAATCCTTGCATTGAACCAATGGTACACAAGAAACTTGTGAAGGTGATTGAACCCAAGATTACCTTCCCTATTAGTCACTCCTTAAGGGTCTCTAATATCATGCTTGTTCAAAATAAAAATGGAGAAAATAGATTAAGTATGTATTGTCATGATGTCAACCAAGCTTCACTCAAAGATCAATATCTTGTACCCTCAATGGATCAATTTTTTAAAAGATGATTGATTTGATTATCTCTTCATTATTGGATGACATCTCAAGATACGACCAAGTTTAGGTGAAGGATTAGGATCAGTTCAATAAAATATTTACCATCAAATAGGGTACTTTTTATTATTAACAAATTCCTTTTGGTTTGACTAACCCTTTATAAGAGCCACAAATTTCAGCATTAAAGGAGTAATAAATTATTATATTTTGGTATACTTATATGAATTCATGATGTTCTCATAAACACCTAAGGAACATCTTGCTCACTTGTGGGAGGTGTTCTGACAATTTTTTTTTTCTTAACCTAAGGAAATGCATTTTTTGTCCTTAAAAGAAAAATCCAAGGACAATCTAGCAATGTACTCAAATCGTATTTAGGCCATCAATGAGCTCCCATTATCTCACATAGAGAAAATCTTTCGATCTTTTCTTTAAAATGTCAATTAAGTTTAATTTTGAATTTGTTGGGCTTGTAAGGCCCATCATGTCATTACTAAAAAGGATGTTGACTTCCACTAAATATGGAAGCAAAAGAATCATTTTAGCTCATTAGGAAGGCTATCATTAAAGCTTAAAATCTTATTAGTCCTAATTTCTCTAAGGGATTTATTCTCTATGGACATGACATAGACATTAGCATAAAATCTACTCACCCAAAAAGATGTGAACTTATATGAGCATTCAATAACATTCATAAGTACCACCCTCAAAGAGTACCAAGAAAGGTACACATTTTTGAAGGAGTAAACATACCCTTGTAAAGTCTCTTAAGAACTTTTAGACATTTCGTGTCTTTATAGCAAAGTGTGAGCATTCATAATCCAATTTGGTGTGAGTTGTATTTAATTAATTTAGAATAAAACTAGAAAATTAAAAGCATTAATTAAAATTCTTATTCTAAACACTCGCAAACATTAATGGAGCATTTATTCAAATTTTCTCGCACTTCAATGAAGGATAGTGGATGCCAAATGATCATGCAAGATTTATGCAATGTGTTGATGATTTCATATAAATTCCTCCCTAACTAGATTAAGGGATAAGAGGTGGATTTATAGGTCTTTGGATGAGGAGATGAATGGTTGAGATTGATTCACTTGATTTAGAACTTTAAATTTATTTCCTTTATTTAATTTAAAATATATTTATATGATATTTGATTTATTCCATTTAAGAATGCACAATCATAAATAAAGTGTGTGCATGGATTTGTTTAGGCATTGATTAACTTATTAATTAACAATGATGTGATGTTAGTGGATAAAGATGAGAATCAATTAATTAAGAAATATTTAGCAAACTAAATAATGATAATTAATTAGCTATTAAATATGATGATATGGTGTATGTGGTGATGTTAGAGTGAATAAGTTAGGATGAGTTAATGATAGAAGGTGGTGAAATTTTGGTGTCTACATTTTCCTCTTTTTGAAATGGTACTATGACTAAAAGAAGTTGCTAAAATTTTAAATAAAGTAGAAGAAGACAAAGAATGAATGTAGGAGGATACCTTGAGTGGGATGATGATTAGAGAGAGGCACCCTCATAAGGATGTTTTGGGATGAACGATATTAATGGAAACTCAAAATGAGAATGATAGTTAATAAAAAGAAATGTATGACAATGAATGTTGTGAATCTTGCACAAAATTTGAAAAATTTGAGCAACTTGATTTATTATATTGACAACCCCACAAAAGTATTTTTGAATAATGCAAGTTGGTGAATATCAAGAAGTGCAACGAAAATCAAGACGTGCTAGGAAAAGTTGATAAAAAAGTCTACAAATCAAACAAGACAAGTTGACAAGTTCTCAATCACAAATTCATCCCTAATAGTTAGATTCATCCATACATAATCATATCAAAATATTATAATTCTCAAGCAATTTAATAGTTAGATACTTATTGATCTAGATCCTAAAATGCATCATATTTAAATCAATAGTAATCCTAGTGTGTTATGCAATTATCAAGCTAAGTTCGATTATTTATTGTAAATCATCAATTATAAATACTCAACTCTCATTTATTAATCTAAGCCTATATATGCTTATTTGTATGTGTTCTTAGATTATCATATGTTTTTTATTAGATAAGAAACATTTACAAAGGGCTTGACACAAACACAAAAGGTTCAACAAGGAAAAAAGTCAATAAAATATAAATAGGGTCAAAGGCCACAAGCTAGAGATAGCAAATCGAAAGCTAACCATCAACAAAGTAAAGTTTTTTAAAACTTAAAAGCAAAGAAAATAAAGGAGCACAAAACTACGTAACAAGAGTCTCCCAAAATATTCAAGTAAGCTAGATAGAGCTCTGATGTTGGCCTTGCGGTTTGTGGATTTTTCTTGCTCCCTATCCACAATTACAGGAGGTGGGTTTGACCACTTCCCTATCTCTTTTGTGGCTGATAGGCTTGGAGGTAAGAAATGTTTTCCTTTTTGGTTTAAAGCCATGTGGTTGATGGATCCTAGATTTAAGGACTGTATTAGGAATTGGTGGCAAGTGAATACTGATGGCAGTGTGATGTTCAGAGTAGCCAAGAAGTTAGATTTTGTGAAAAGAAATCTCAAGAAATGGAATGAGAGTCATTTGGTCATATTTTTTACTCCAAAAATTCTATTATTCAAAGGTTGGACAGTGTTCAGGAAGCCATCCAATTGAAGGGCTTATTGGAGGATCTCCAGTTGTAGGAGGATGGTCTTCTTGCTTACCTCCATGAAATTGTTGCGAAAGAGGAAGATTTTTGGAGGCAACGTTCTCGTGCCATCTAGATAAAGTTTGGGGACCATAATTCCAAGTTATTTCACCTTACTGCCCTCAGGCATAGGTCGTCCAATAGGACACTACTGAATTTGACCCCAATTTTTGACGGACGTTCATCGAACTTTCGACGATCTATTGTCAGCCGACCGATGAATCGTAGAAATTAGCGTTGTCGCTCACTTTTCATCTATATCCCGACGGACTGTAAAATGTCGAACTCACGATGCACAATCATCAGAACTGCGACGCAGCCTTCGTCGATCACGCAACGAACAATGGCTAGACCACAAGCGGTATACCGTTGATGAAGCATCGGAGCAATGACATACATTCGTCAGAACCGAGATGACAGTTGCGTCGCTCTAGCGACGAACAGTACCCAGAGCACGGGTGGCATACCATCGATGAAGCGTCGGAGCAGTGACGCAGATTCTTCTGAACCGAGATGATAGCTGCGTCGCTCTAACGATGAACAGTACTTGGAGCACGGGCGACATACCGTCAATGAAGCATTGGAGCAGCGACATACATTCATCAAAACCGAGACAACAGTGTCGTCGCTCTAGCGATGAACAATACGCGGAGCACGAGCGTCATACCTTTGCCAAACTGTCGGATTAACAACATAAGTTTGTCGAACGCGCGACAAAATAGGCAAGTCATTACGGTGAAAGTTCGTCAGATACATTGCAGATTCGTCAGATGCTTTTTGCGGTTCGTCGCAATTTCGATAGAACAATGCAAATTTTTTTTTTTAAAAACTAATCGTTGAAATGTAGGCATATCGGTGAAAGATCAAGACTATTACAACAATCAAAATTGCCTGAGAAGATATATCAGGAGGACTAGATTCTGGTCTCAGCGATGATGTTTCATCGGCAAGATACACATCTTGTCTCGTCGACGAAGCACGAGGGAAGCATATCAACAAGACATATACCATCGGAGTAAGTTCTGAATGTCTACCCAACCCGCTATGTGATGCCGATAAGATTACATCGGCAGGAATCTAGGTGACATAGTTGAGATCGAAAGAATAATCATCGGGAAGACTCACCACGTCAGAGAAACTATAGAATATCCTAGCGATACATGATCTCTTGTCGATGATGATACAAATGGATCGAAATACTTATCGGGGTGACTCTGGGCGATATATAAAAGTAGTAGGAGGCTCCAAAGTGCATCCATAGGGATAATGATAGGACATAAGGACAGGTCAATCAGAGAGAGAAAGTTGATGTGCCAAGACCATGAGCATTTAATAGGGGTAGTAAAAGACAAGATGGATTGTCATCAATGCTCAGATTTAAAGGACAGATTGGAAGACTTCATTATGAAAATTTAGATCACAATATGATTAACTCTGTTTAGACAAATGCAATGACATTAGTGTCAAGAGTTAAGAGGCCATTCAACTTTGCATTTCAATAAATTATTGTATGCATTGAGTAAGTGTTTACAAGGTAGAAAGAGGATAGTCATATCACTATTTAAAATATCAAACAACATGTCAGTTGTTGTGTTTAATTAGGCTTACAAAGGCAAGGATTTATCATTTTTTGCATACATTTGCAATCCAAGCTCTAGGCCTGCATTATTTGGTTACTATGTATGAGAAATGAGCAATGAATAATTGTAGAATATGGAGGCTATGGATGATATTATGATGGCCAAATTTGATGTTGATCAACAATTGGAGCAAAATATAAAACCTATGATGAGTCATGAGATCAAGGGGATTGTCATGGATAGCAAGCACAACCTACGAACTGGATTCTAATTTTGCTAAAAAGGAAAAAAATCAAATTAGTGAATATTAAACTACACACTAGAATCTAAATTTGTGGAAAATGAGCAATTTGGTGAGAAAAAGTACCTGCAGTGCGTCTTGGATACTTAGCTAGTGTACTAAAAAATAGGATTGCAAACCCAAAATTATTCTCACTCTAGAAATTCAATAGAAAAATACAGAATGTTATCCTGGATACTTAGCTCTTAGACAGTCAATAAAACAATATGAGCATGATTATAAATGATTTTACCTGGTCCCACTCTTGATCTCCATGTTTGAGAGCCTTCTCTTTAAGACCCAATGAATCCACTATGATCCATTGCTGCCAAAAGAGATATTAATGTGTAAACAAGGAGCAACATTTAGACAAACTGGTTGTTGATTTCTTCTAAGAAATTTAGAGACTACAAAAAGAAGATACCTGATGGGGATCATGTGGGCTTCCTAGAGAAAGCACTGCAATATGGCCTCGAGCAGCAATGAAAACTTTGGATTAGCTTCACAGTAAATCCTAACAACATGACATTGAAAGTTGCTCAGGTATAGGGTCCTCTCCCCTAGATTAAATTAAGGAAAACATTATTGTAAACACAATATGTATCGAAGAATATGAATGTAAAGGAAAATGGATATTAGCAAAATATAAATGTAAATAAAAGTAGTGTAAGCAAAAAATGAATTGAAATTGGTCTTGAACAAATAAAATCATACCCAATTAGCATTAAGTTATACTGACCTTGTACTCATTGCCATTGTCAATCTTGAAGGTTAATTTGATGCCTTTTGCAGAAAGATATGTAATGCCATATTTGAAATTATGCAGATTATTTTTTTAATTCTTCTCCATTTTGATATTTTCTTTCAAAAATTCATAGAAAGATATGTAATGCCATATTTGAAACTTACATATTTTAATTTTACTAGTTCTGTAATTATAGAATATGATTCCAACAATTGTGAAATGCATTGGCAATATGTTGTATGAATGAAGTAAACTATGCAATTGGCAGGTGTAAAGCCAAATTCCTTAACCCTTGCCAGCATCCTTCTTGCCTGTTTTAAAACATGTGCTTTGGAACAGGGCATGAAAATCCATCCAAGTATAATGAAAAGGAGATTTTTGTTAGATATTATATTATAGTAAGTTGAATGAATGTAAGTAGAGATATTTTAGCATACTTGCAGATGGTACAAAATTTCATGTTTAAGTGGAAGCCTCCCATCAACAACAAGATCCAAATATCCGTATATCTATCTCAATCGAGCCTCTAAACCCTTCAAAGCTGTCAAATTTTCCACTAACCTGTTATGCACAAAATTCAAATTTTAGAGACCACTAAAAAAAATAGAGCTTTGAAACCAAATCCACACACAACACAATGTTCATAGTGAAAAGTTAGCACTTTCTTTCATCTTTGCATATTGGTTTGATGCTTCAAATGGTGCATTTCTTATATTGAAAAGTGTCTTTACACTACTAGAGAGAGAATAAGAACATCATGCGAACCAAGATGTGAACAATGTAGGTAATAAAAATTATCCTTACAACCTTCTCCTAAAGTATCTGATCATCATGTGGTGACGCAAGTGAAGAAACCCATCGAACATACAAAAACAAAGCATCTCAGATTGACTGTGACACATCAACACTTAGGATATTTTACTTTGGTTCACCAAAACATTTGAAGTACATAACCCATACACTTCTCTGAATAGATTCCCAAGTCCACACAACCATATATATCACTCTAGAGGAATACAAAGCAATCTGGAGAACATCTGAGACACATAACTCTATTATTCTGCAATCTAGAGCATTGTTAGATCTAATTCTTGTTGTAGAAGTGTTTACGACATGAAATTTTGGGAATAACCTATTTGCTAATTTCCAATCATAAATTTAGCACCACACAACCAGATCATGCAATGTCGTAGTGTGGACCAAAATATAGTCACTGACTTAGGAAAAATATGCAGTCTATGCCTTAAACAACTTTTCCCAATTGCACAAGTATGAACCCAAACTCAATTCTCATTCATCTAACTCCTTGAACATGTAGACATAATTAAATATAGCTTTACTTATCAACCAAATCATGAACCGATGTGTTATAAGCTAAATCATATACATATCATACTTATGGATTGTAATACTGCTATGGATACATCCACTAGGTCTTCCGGATTGACTTGCCTCAAACATTAGCCGATCCCAAGTCTTCATCCATATCAAACCATCTCTCTCAAATGTCGGTCTCACATCATCAATCCATTATTAAATACAAATATGACATTGTCATCAAGTTGACACTAAAAAGGACACCACATATTGCTAGACATCAAGTTGACACCAATGACAACACATATTGCCAATAACAAATATATCTAATTTAATGATCTATCTATTTAGGGCCCATGGAAAACACAAGATTTAAGGAGTATATCCCAAACCAAGGGTAAGTTACAAGCTAGTAGAAATGAATGATCAATTAATTTAGTTAGAGAGAATTTGTCCAAGACATAGTCATCATAAATTTAAGTCAATAATAATTAGTGTTTAGGGTTTAGGACTAGGGTTTCTAGGGTAAATATGTTGTAAGGTGTCGCCCTTGGTCTCCTCAGTGTGGGACAACATGGCGCTCAAGCTTCGTGACATGGTTTAACCACCTCCTATGGATCTTGGATCTTCTATAAATCCAACGATTGTATCGAGCATTAACAGGTGAATCTTTTGGTGCAATGGCAACCGCCTTTGCAACAATTGGTATTAGAGCCGAGGTCACAGGTTCGAGCCCCTTGCTTGCATTGGGGGGGATTGTTGTAAGGTGTCGCCCTTGGTCTCCTCGATGTGGGCCAGTGTGACGCTCGGGCTTCATGACATGGTTTAACCGCCTCATGTGGATCTTGGATCTTGTATAGATCCAACAGTTGTATCAGACATTAACAAGTCGATCTTTTGGTGCAACAACAACCGTCGTTGCAACAAAATAGGTTTTAGGGTTTAGGACCTATTAGTTATACCTGAGTAGGGAACATAGTGGTTTTAGTAGAGGTAGACTTTAGGAATGGTAATAGGATCCACAACAAAAATAAGTGAATATATATAAGTATTTATGGAGGGAATTTAATTATTTAATTGAAGTTTATTTATAGATTGAAGAGTGGATACAAATATACATATTCAAATAATAATATTTATGGGAACTTGTTTACATGGAATAGACTTGGAACTTGATGATATTGGTTAGATTGTAATTGGGAACATGTCTCTAGGATGTTTTGAGGATGGGAGCAATGGTATTGTTAGAATTGACTATGGCTGCCAAGATCTTGAGACCAAATGGAAAGCACAAAAAGAGAGAATAAAATGTGACAAGAATAACTGTATTCTTATCAATATGACTCAATGATATGCTTGCTATGTACAATGAGAGATACCCCTTGGTTATATAACCAAGGTGAGATGCAAGATGTCATAGGATTATGACAAGTGTCTTAATCATATGACATGAGACAACTAATCACACTTACCTAGGTCACATATAGTAGTTTTCAAAGGATAAGATAACAACTAATGACAACTAACACCTTCTAGAAAGATTCCTTCCTATGACCTAAGTAAACTTAACATGTGTAAATAAGTCCCCTAGTAATGAATTAACTAGGTACAAGACTTTATTTACACCAACACGCCCCCTTAAGTGCAACTTAGGGAGTAGTAGATTATTATGCAAATGACACAAAGATGCAAGAATGGGTCTTGACTACTAAGCCATGTTAGGTACCCATGTACATATGCAAATGCAATGTCTCACAAATGGAGAAAAGGAGAAAACCCAGTGGGACAAAACTCCTCCCCAAAAGAGAGATGAAATACAAATTAGAAATGCTCTCAATGATGCATGAGAAGGCCAAAACCCTATGTGAGGAAAAAGACCCCCCTCCTCCCATAAGAGAGAAGAAGAAGAGAGATAAGGTAACCCCCCCTCAATGTTGAGTCTCCTACAATGATGGTAGAAGCTTGACATTGAATGTTGAAGATGATCCAGTCTCGCCAAACAATGTTCCTCCCCTTAGGAAGAAACAAAACCAAGAATGTATGTAGGATGTTAGGAATATGGATGATGGATGATGATGTCTCTGAAGCATGCTCAAGTGTCTCCATGTCAATGTCGAAAGTTGACACACTCCAAACATGCATTCTAGGCCACACTGTTGAAGAGGACAATCCAGAATCTAGTAGAGATGAATGTAGAACATGATCCAAAGACAAAGATATCCCGTCTAAAGACAAGGCAACCTTCTCCACATGTTGTCCAACAATATCCACACTCACGCCAAACTGTAAAGAATGATCATGTAGAGAATGAACAAGAGGGTCAAGGTATTCCCTCACAACAACTGAAGAAGGTTCATCTCCATCAAAGAGAAGATGAATGCTATCGATGATGTCCTTCAAATCTGCAAGATGAGACTCCACAATCAAGTTTGAAATACCTATCAATAAGTCATCCAAAGTAGCCATATCTGGAAGACAATGAGGTATGTCTTGCTGCACTGAATCACAAGGAACCAAAACTGTGGAATCACAAGCATCATCAACTACAACAGTAGGTGGAGGAGATGAAGTGCATGACTCAAGAACTGGGTTTGATGTGAGAAATCCCAAATTCAAGAAGCCAAATATCTCCTCTAAATCATGATTCATACTAGAAGTGTGATCAACAGCCAAAGGAACAATGTCATCATTAGAAGCAAAATCTACAAAGGTATACAATCGAGATGAATGATCAACCACCCTAGTAGCAACAATCTCTCTACTTTCCAAGTCTCGAATGATGACTGAATCAGGTGTGAACTCCATAGTCCTCCCATCTCCACCATGTGTAATCTAATATATGGAAAGAAGATTGTTTGTCAAATGACGAACACACAAAACATCCTGGAAAGTGTTGTCCCCAAAACTAATAAATCCCTTCCCAATTACACTCATGTATGTATTATTTCCCATCAAGATAGGAGACATAGTACAAGGATGAAAAGAAGAGAAGATAGACTGTGAAGATGCCATATGATGAGATGCTGTTGAATCTAGAATCCATCTCCCTTATCTTGGACCTGAAAAAGCACAAAGAGCTTGTCCTTTATTTCCTGATGTAGATGCTTGACCTTTGTCCTTTTCAGACTGTTTTGAAGAAGAAGGAGAAGAAGGTGATTTAGACATTTAGAAGGCAAATCAATGTGATTCCTTTTGAGAAGATTTTTCAATTCATCAATATCCTTCTTATAACAATAGTGTTCTTCATGTCCATCCTTCTTGCAATATGCACAAAAGGCCTCCCCTTATTAAATGATTCCCCTTTAGAAGAGGATTTTTTCTTTGTTTGATCTGAATATGGATTATTCTTTACTTTCTTTTGTTTCTTATCGGATTTTTATTCTTTCACCTGACTAACCAACAATGTCTGAGATTTAGAAGTCTTGATGAGACCCATTGAGATAAGCTTTTGTTGCTCATGTATCAACATCTCAGAAAATGATGCAAAAGAAGGTGTAGTATATGCAGACCCCATAGTCAGTCTATGAGATGAAAGCTAGAAACAGAAGAAGCATAATCGAGACCAAGTTTGTTCATTGTATTGTAGACCAACTGAATGTCCTTCTTATCAATTCCACATGCTTTACATTGCTCTCTTAGATCATTAACCTTAGTGATGTAGTCTTGGATGTTGTCAAAGTCCTTAGGATCAAGGCTCATTAGTTCATTATCAATTTGATAGCCTCTTACTTCATTTGTAGTACCATACAATATTTTCAATTTATCCCAAGCTTCATGAGAATTTTTACATGATTCAATTTGGAACAACAAATCTTGTTCAATCATCCATTTTATCTTTTTATCTGCATCTGTAGGTTCAGGTACCTTATTTTCAACATATAGAGAGTGACCTTCAGTCATTAGAATACTCCATGCATTTGATGCCATGTTGAATAATTATATGATGTGAGCAAATGAACCTTAGAATGATCCATGAAAACAAGAGAGCACAAGCAAACAAATCAAAGCAATGCACCAAGAGACCCCCCCAAATCACTTAATCAAGAAACCCCCCCAAGAAATATCTGATTTGACACTTTATATTTAGTGCGTTTATAGTTGCCACTTGCCAAAATAGCGAAGTGGACTTTGATCTTAGTAACATGCAAATGCCAAATTTGGCCTCAGAATCAATTACAATTTTTGGTAAAAAATGAGATCAATCTGATCATACCACTAAGAAGTACACGAAAAATCATGCACTTTAAAAAAAATTGCACCCAAAAATGTTACCATAGGAGCAAGATATGAGCTCCCGAAGTTCCCAAAATGAGGATGAAGCAACAACACATATAAGAATATGCAATTTCTGGAAAATCTAGACACCAAAACCAAAAAATGATTGCACCAATACAAAGACCGCGAAAATTTAGCCGAAATCAAAAAACAATTCTCTGAAAAAGGAATTAAAATGATTGAGATATGGCCATCTAAAAATCAACTCCCAAATTGAAAATGCAAATGAAAGGGGGTAATTTTTTTTTTTTAAATGATGATGTCATATTTTTACAGGCTTAAAATTGACATTCAGATGGCCGTCAAAAAAGAATATTCCGCTTTACTTAGGCTTAAAGTTGACGGCTGTCACTGGTCTGGTTACCCTGTCAGAATCTTTGAATATTTGCCGCCATTGACTTTCTCATCGAAGTTTTTCTGAAGTTGCCGCCAATTAAATAAAGGAGGCCAAGTTTTTTTAAAATGCCCGCCATATTTATTTGATCGGGCGTCGGTGATGGTGGGCCATGCAGGTCCTGCGAATGCCACCACTTGGCGGATGGAGAGGCTGCTGGTATGTACCGTCGGCGATACCTTTGCAGATCTACGGTACGTCTGTATCGCAAGCAAAAACGTTCGTAGATTTTTTTTTCCTTTTGATTTTTAATACAAACTTTTCTAAATAAACTTCGACCCAATTTTTGATTTTTAATACAAAATATTTCAAAAAAATATTTACCAAAATAAAATATATATATTTTTCTTCTGAAATCATATCGTCACAATAATGATGATTTGGGGGGCTGTATGACTCTCTAGGCAAATTTTGTTTTTGCCTCACCGAACAACTGCTCTGATTTAGATGATTTGGCAGTTAATCTTAGGATTTTTGGTCCTTTTGGACGTGATGGTAGGGTCGAATTTGACCCAAAATGCTCCAAAAATGCAGCTACCTCCTGGATCTGGCAACCACTTTTCAGCTTCAAACCCTCATAGATTTGGCCTCTTATGTCCAATTTGGATGAAACAAAAGGAAAATTTGACTTTCTCAAACCTTCCAAACGCAATGGTGAGCTTAGAGTTGCACCAGCAAGCTCCGATATGAACTTGCAATAAAGAGCCAAAAATGGAACCTCCTCAAATCCGGTATCTCTCTTCAGAAGAAAAACTCTCCAATGGCACCCAACCTACTCTGATACCATGTTAGAATTGACTATGGCTGCCAAGATCTTGAGACCAAATGGAAAGCGTGATTTGAGGGATAAAACTATATCTAAAAATGAGATCTAGATATTTTTAGGGCCCATGAAAAACATAAGATTTAAGGAGTATAACCTAAACTAAGGCTAAGGTACAAAACTAGTAGAAAGGAATGATTAGTTAATTTAGTCAGAGAGAATTTAGCAAGACATAGTCATCATAGATTTAGCTCAATAATATTTAGGATTTAGGGTTTAGGACCTTTAGGATTTAGGGTTTCTAAGGTAAATAGGGTTTAGGGTATTAGTTATAGTAGTAGGGAACATAGTGGTTTTACTAGAGGTAGAGGCCTTAGGAATGGTAATGGGATCCATAAAAATAAATATAAAACATAATTGAATTGAAAAAATCACTTCAATTGAAAATAATTTGATGTTATTGATCCAAATCTTATCTAAAAGATGATTTAATTAAAAAAATACATGATTTATAAAATACATACCTTCTCTTTGATTGTAATATCTTTGCATCCTTTCTTCATGTAATTTTAATTTCTTTTCTATTGAATATGATCGTGCAATCTTATTTTTCCTTGTTATTTTATTTCCCATCTCATTTACAAAATATGATCTCGATAATTCCTTTGCCATTTTTTTGTACAATGTCTCCCAAAATTGCAAATACAAATTTTTCAATTCCACGTTCCAAATGTAAAGCACTTGCAAAAAATTTGAACAAAAAGTGAAATTTTCTTTATTTTTTGATATTAAAAACATAAAAATTGACCTCATATATATACAATTTGCGTAAACATTTAATTGCCATCTAAGACATAATCATGCCACCTTGATCAAATAGTGCTTGGGATCTTGTCTGATGCCTCAAAACTCTCATATCTCAATCGTCTCAGGTCTTGGATCCCTAATTCAATTTGAGTTTTCGAATTGTAAGTTTATGTCACATCATACACCTATCAAAGTTCACATCAATCTAATTTCTAAATACACCTCTAAGCTTTAATTTCATTTTCAATTTGTCATATAGTTTTTATATTAGTGTATCTATCTCAACTATTCAATTTATTAGGGTCTAAAATTAGTTGATTTATTTACATCCTCATTTTTACTTCTATATTAATGTTCAAAGTGTAATTTATTTCCCTATATAAATTAATTCAAATTTTGACATGAAAAATTTAATTGATAACTTTTATGATCTGAATTTATGAAAAAAATGTATTTGTGCTCATCTATATAATTGAAGAGGAATAAAAAGAGCCCTAATGGTGATGTCTCTCCCAATCTATTATAATTTATAAAAATAAAATGATTACTAATTAAGTTGAGTCAAGTACAAGATAAGCAATTGTTTAATTGAAAAGAGTAGCATTGGGAATGACTTAACATATCCAATGGGATTGATTTCTTGATATGTTGTGATATGTCTTTTGTCATATTTCTAAAATTGGTTTTGCATGCAATTTTTTTAAACCTATAAAATTTTGAGCCTTAGAAATCAATTGGACATAATTCGTTTTACAATTGTGTCTTCTAAAAACTGTCATGTTGTCCCAAATTGTGACAATATCTAGAAACAATGAACTTGTCTATATTTGTCATCTACTCCAAAATTTGTTCCTTTGCTTTGGTACCTATGCTAGGTCAAGATGATATTAATGTACACCTTTAGGAGCTTATTGTGTTAAGATTAAAGTGCTTAAATTGCTTAAGCCTTAGTAAATCCAATTTATATTTGTTGTTCACAATGAGTAATAATAAGATAAATAGACGAGGGAAAGCAATACACTAAATGCAAGGATGTTCTTGATTTGAAGATGTGCTTTGACTACTATTAATGCTCTTGGATGATTGTTATGAGGTGAATAATTTTCAACTGATCATCATTTGTTAAAGTATCCTATAAGTAAAGACAACTTATATGCTCAATTTAAAAGTGTCATGTTAAAGCTAATTAATAATGATCAATTTTTGGAATGAGATCAACTTAGGGAATATAAAATCAAGTATTAATTAAGGTAGATGGAATGACACTAATTGTTGCATCTAAGATAGGAAACAAAGTAAATTTGAATTGTGTTCAAATAATTAGAGATGGATTGAATAAAAAAATATACTTCAAATACGATTCTATCAATTTATACTTTGAACCTCTCAAATTAAACACTAAGATGATATATTTATCAACATAACTAAAATATTATCTTATCAAAAAATATTATTTTGTTCCTACAACTCTTGTTTCATCTTGATGGTGGATCAAAAGTGTGATCTAAAACGTTGATATAAATAAACTGCACACAGTTAAATCCAAAAAACACAACTCTTAAATATTATCTTATCAAAAAATATCAAATCTTACTCACTAACAAGTACATGCATACTATTATCATAATAATAATAATAAATCATAGTCACCTCTCAAAGGGTAGGATTTTTTACATCTTTAACTTTTACAATAAGATTGCTCCCAACATTGCTTTTTCAAATGTGTAACAATAACTTCACCTAAAAAAGATGGCGTACCTAATGTTGTCTTTTATATTTGTGGTCCCTTTTCTCCCGTTTTTCACAACATGTTGTCCCCCCCTCATTCTTTGTGAGTATTGTCTATCTTGATCTTCTATCTTAACTATAGATCATTCTTTTAAAGCATTGTCTATAATCTATCTTTAACCTCCTATCTTAACCTTCTTCTCAATGGTAGATCATGAAATGTGATCCAAAACAATATTTTAAAAATCTGAGAAATTCTATACATGGTTGTGAATTGTGGCAATATCATAGCTATTATCTGCTTTAATTTTTTTTTGGATGTAGTACCAAAACAAAACCATAGAAGAGAAAATTAGGAAGGCAAAATTCATTTCTAAATTTAATGCACGCTGTATATTGAATGAAATCCTCATCTTCTTCAACTCTTCATTATGATGACGGATCACTGTATGTGATCAGAAACGTTGATGAAAAAACTAACACATGATCAAATCCAAGAACAGCAAAAATTAAATTTCATATAAATTATGGAAATCTAATTAATGTATGTTCAGACGATATGTCACGCAAAGGAGCCAGCAAACACATTATCTGAGAAAGAGAAAAAAAGACTGAAAGTAAACAGGCCAAACTATTTGTTATTTGAATTCCAGATATTCCAAATAATAAACAACGTACCGTTACATCCTTGTTTAAGCTCTCCGGAGTAAAACGGGCAACCAGATCAATGGCGAGATACGAGAAAGAGCCACAAGATTTAGATTAGAAGAGCTCTGTGTGAGAGTAAAGCAAAGGTGTGATATTGGCACGGCTCAATTTGATCAAAGTATTGGATTTAGAAACCAGCAGAGTGATCCGATTGAATCGTGCCACCATCACACTTTCATCTCAATCACCATTTCTTACCTGCAAATCAAGAACGGGCATAAAACTCTCAGAAGTGTGTACAAAAAAGGAAAAAATAAGAAAACTGTACTGTTACAAATGAAGAGAACAAAATACCATATTCCTAGGTGGAGCAAAAACAGTCTCACTCTGCAGGGCTTAATCTCTGCAACGCACAATTTAAACAAAAATGCTGCCCGTGGGCATATGCAGGCGACAGGGCGCCCACTAACCCTACGTGGGGCACAGGTTTCCCCAAATTAATAAGATTATTACACATGGTGCATCGAATCAGAGGGAACTCCATCGAATCTCAAAAAGGAAAAGCCCGAGACGCACAAGAACATTTTGGGACCATAGCTTTTATTGCTGGGAGGGAATCAAGTATCAACCCAATAATTTTTTAGGACCCCTGCCCAAGACCCCCAATTACCTTGTCTGGAACTGTGACCAACAGATTTGTGAAAAGTTTCTGTTTGGGTTAATAAGGACTCTGAGGGAAGCCATGAATGTGATCTCACATTGCATGGCGTGGCATCTTAGCTTTGTCATTTTCTGTAATGGGTATATAACAAGGCTAGATGCCCCAAATGCCCAAATGCCGTTCCTTGTCCAGCAGTAAGTAGAAAGCTACCATGAAGAAAATCTCTTACTAGAAGACAAGTCAATGAAAAGTTCTTGGGCATGGGAAGATATTCTCTGATTCTCTTGGTCTATTATTGAAGGCTCACAGGGGGGCACATGGTTAAAAGAGTATATGCTGACGTCAAATTTTGTGAACAGGGAAATTGTCACCCTGTCCAGGCTGCAGATTTTCTCCAAGGTAAAGTTTCTCAGTCATGTTGGTCCCTGGTGTGGCAGATAAGTTGAGGGGATTTGAACCTGAGAGCGATGGTCAGACTGACATTATGGAAATTTAGGTAGATCAAGAGAAGTTTTTCCCATTTGGTATGACTGTACTTTGTTTGGTCAATCTATAAACTACTTTTGCCTTGAATTTTTAATGCATGTCGGCCATGGATGGAATATGACATTTAGAACTTGGAATATGTACAGATAATTGTTGGGACCCAAGATAAAATTTGGGACCAAATTGCATAATTGAATTCCATTTTTGGTTTGAATCCCCCTAGAAGATAGAGTAATTGAGTATTTTAATTCATTATTCTTATTCTGGATGGAATGGGATCACACTGAAGTTTATATTTTAAGGAATCAAACTTTATGTTAAATAAAATTTATAGCTTTTCAATTAAAAATGTTTATCATGAGCATGCATGAATATTGGAAGTATTAAAATATGTATAGACATTGTTATTAAAGGGTTAATAATTTTTTGATAAAATATAATAATAAAATGGTGAAAATTTTATACTTTATACTTTGTTTGTTTGTTGTAGATTAATTTTGTTCCTTCTATTTGTCCTTAACACAATAATTAGTGTGTAAAAATAATATATTTTATGTGTAAGTTAGTAAATAATATGATCCTAACTCGATTCCAATTTTACTCATTTTAAGGGTCCAAATCCAACCTTTAGGTTATCCACTAATCATCTTGGTTTAGATTCACAAGTTATTGAATTGACCTAGATTATTTTTTGTTGCTTATGGATTTGATTGCATGTTGTTTTTTTCATCAATGTTTTGTATCACACTCAATTGATGAAAAAACCAGCACACAATCAAACCCAAAAGCAACAAAAAATATTTTTTATGGATTGTGGAAATCTAATTGTATTGATTGACCTAGATTGGTTATGCAATTCACATAAATGAGCCTTATATTTTTTTTAAACAAATATAAAATTTGAGCCTACACATCTTCCTCTATTTAGATGTTATGAGATTACTAATACACAAAAGCATTTGAATCACATCCTAGGATGTTGTATAAAAGAACAAATCTTAATTCATTTCCACATACCATAGAAGTGACCTACATAGTAAATCAAATAAAATATTAATTAAAATCCAAATATATAACATCTATTAGCATTTTGATATAATGACAAGTCAATTGTGAACATCTAACATGATGAAAGTGGTATCAAACCAAGAGCTATGTACCATTTATTTATTTAAATAATTATTTCAATGTGTTATTTTAAATAGTTAGTTGTCTTAGCTCTTATTCTTAGGATGTTTATTTATCAAGGTTAATTAATTGATTTTCCCTAGGACCTCTATGTAAGATATCAATCATTTTCCTACACTTTTGGTGAACCTGACATTTGAACCCCTCTAGTATTTTATCAACTAACTAGGGTTTTTACCTTCTTTCTATCTCTAATTTATAGATCTAATGTTTTGATTTTATATTTGCTTAGTGTTTAGACTCCCTTTGATATATATATATAGTGGGCAATGCTTTAGACGAGGATCTATATCTACTATGTGTGCATAGAAGTAATGTGGAGATAAGGGTTTGGATAGAGAAAACTATGAGAACTAGAACACAGTTTTTATTAACTAGCATCCTATATGCATGCCATGCTCTTGAGGCAAATGGATGGTTATCTAGTTTCTCACATTTATCCTATATCTACCTATGTATATGCTTCAACTTCCTTCTTTTTTTATGTTACAAATATATACTTATGGATTACATGTTTGTGAAGATCTCCTAATTGCTATAATTTTGATCACTCTATGTGTTAATAGTGGTCTATCATGAAACAACTCCAAAAGGTGTGTTAGATTGTTGTGTGATGCTTGGAGATGTTGGCTGAAATTTTATGTTATTTTTATCCATGTGAATTGTGTATCCTAAAGTGTATAAGTGCAAGAGTGGTACAAACCTCGAGCAAAGTTGTTTATGGAGCTATATGACATGATCCTTGGCATTGTGTAAGTGGTATGATGTAATCAATTTTGCAAGAGCTAGGAAGTAACTTTTGTGTTGCAAGACATGATTCTAAGGAATGTGTGGAGGACACATGAAGCAAGGAGTTACACACATGGTGTGTAGCCTTGCATAGGTGGTGTGTATGAAGTGAGGAGATGTTCACAAGATGGTACATTATGGTGTAGATGATTAAGGATGACACATGGAATTGTATAGTAACACATAGATCATTCACCCCTTCTTGAAAGATAATTGTCTCAGTTGTGCTAAAAATATACTTATGTACAATATAATGTTGAAACTAAACAACATATTTGAATTGTGAAATCACTTCAAGAATTTGACATCTCCTATCAATCACTAATATCTTGATGCTCTAAGGATTGGTTGTATAAATACACCTTAGAGATTATGTAAGTAGGGATTATAAATGATTATATCAGTTGAATAAATTGGCACAATATCACATACTAGCTCCATACAAAATGAATGAATAACATATGAGAAATGATATTGATTCTTGACATGTATCCTTCGAGTGCTATAAGAATTGATCCGTCATACATTATAAGGTTGTGGATGAGGCATGGTTAGAAAATTCAAGTGTGTAATGGGAACTTTGGAGATGATATTATTCATTCTACCACCATTGACCAAAAAATCTAATGGTTGACTTGCATCCACATCTATAAATGGAATAGATACTTTGCCTCAACATCTAGCACAAATGTTGTATAATTATTGTGTTAAATTTATAAGCACCCAAAATGGAATAGGCCAATGTGGAAATCTATTGATGATACAAATCCCAATAATCCTAATAATGCCATTAAGAAAACACATACCTAGCAACTAACACATGTCTCCAAAGTGAAGTCCCATTTTTTTATTGTTTTAAGATCAGTGATAACTTTAAGAAACCCCCTCGAAAAAAGATAAATCCTTGAGGATCTTTCCTTTTTTGGAAAAACATATTAATTTCTATTGGTGAATCTTTCATTTTTTTAAATATTAATTTTATTAGCATTTTTTAAAAAATAACTAGAAATCTGTAAAAACTCTTGGCAAACCTTGTTGAAAAATAGGAAAATGAATTAATTACCATGACAAATCCTTCCTTTTTTAAGTTTTTAAAATTCCTATAGAAACATAAGGACCTAAGGGTGGCAATGATTGACTAGTTTAAGGTGTAGTGCTCATTTCTATAATTCCTTAATTTCATTATATTTTAAATCATTTTGTCACCACTATTAATTTTATTTATAATCTAATGGTTTGAGTTCTATTTCATTGGCCAAAATGTACCCACGATGCTCCAATGCCCAAGGGCCCAAATGCAATTTTATGCCCCATGGGCATTGGAGATTTGTGGGTACATTTTGGCCCATAAAATTTAATCACATCTATCATATTATAAATCTTCAAAGAGCCAAATACAATTTTGGGCTTGACGGGAATTGTAGCTTTGTGGGTATATTTTAACCCATGGAATATAACCCTAACCATTGGATTATAAATAAAATCAATGGTGGTGATTAAAAATTGGTGACATCAAAGATGATTCTTTTCTCACTCTTTCGGAAGAGGAAAATAATGTCAAAGTTGCTCTTGATTGCCTTGAGAATTTTTACCTGGCCTTTGGTTCTGCCATTCAATGGCACAAAACCTTATGCTACAGAAAGTACGTCTTTCCCAGTCCTCACTAGATTTAGCATTATGGCTAGAAGTAGATTGCTCCTGGCGAAATCTTTCAATTTCTAGACATTCCTTTCACCTTTCATGCTTCTCTTGCCGATCTTTGGCAAGTGGTTCTTTCTCGAATCAAGCAAAAACTTGCTTTCTAGATTACCAAGCCACTCTCTTTGGGTGACAAATTCCAGATTTTCTCTAAGGTGCTAGTAGCGACTCATGTTTATTATTCTTCCTGTTGGGCCCCTTCGAAGGCCTCATATGCTAAACTAGAAAAGTTACTACATGATTTTCTTTGGGCCTCTTCTAAGACTCATCGAGGGTTTCACCACGTTGCCTAGGAGTTTTGTTGCCCGCTTAGAGACTTTGGTGGGCTTGGCCTTCTCTCCGTACTCAACGGAAAGGGATTTCTCTTTGTGTCAAGTGGATCATCAGTCGCCACCTAGAAAATCCTCCTCAAGAATTATATTCAGTCTGGATTTCCTACGCACAGACCTTCTTGGAAAGGAATTGGATTTCAAACCCTTCTGGTTATGAGGGAATCAGTGTAGATTGTGGGAACTTTCATGGCCAAGAGCATTTGGAGAGCCTAGGAGGCTATTAAGCCCTGGCTCCACTAGTTTGGCTTTGGCTTCATGATGGGCTCTTGCTCAATCAATAGAATGTGTGGTGGTCACCTCTTTTTTCTAGTGTTGATCGGTCTTTGGCCAAGCTTCCATGGCTTAAGGTCCTCATATTTCACAAGAAGGGTGTCCAGACCTTGCAACACTTGTTTCATAGACCCACAAAGCATATTTTTCCTTTGGAGGCCTTCCACACTCAATATGGTTTTCAAAACCATGATCGTGAAAATTACAACAACTTGGTGAATGCCATTCTAGTTGATATGCTTCATAAGGTGGGTATTCGTGCCACTAAGACCTGGTGGAAGGACTGGAAGTGGTACCCAGGCACCCCTTTCAGGAATTACAAGCCTCAACTTGGTTATCAATGGCTTTCACCCCATTTTCCTATGATTGAAAGTTTGAACCAGAGATGGCACCTACAGTCTTCAGTGTCTGTTTGGCGTAAAATATTTTTTTCCACGTGGTCTGCAAGTGTTGAGCCAAAACTTTCCCACTTTTCTTGGTGTATTCTTTTCCAAGGCTTATGAGTGGGGTCTCGACTTGCTCACTTGGGGGTCCAAGATCCTCATTGCCCATTCTGTGTTGATGTTAATACAGCGTCGGTCTTCACTAAGACTCATATTAAATACATGGGCCGACATTATATTTGATTTATATCATGTAATTAGTCTGGCCGACTTTAATTGTTATTAAATATTTATCAAAGGCCGACCCAAGTGAAGAGGCGCCTAGGAGATATAAATACAAGGTCACTTCTTGGCTATTCTCACAATTCGAATATCAAGAAGTTCGCATTTTATTGGCAGAGCAGAATTCGTAGTCCTAGAAGAAGTTCATACTTAATCAGCAGATCATCATTTTGTAGCAGCAGACCAATTTCAAGGAGAAACATATTCATTTGTATCTTTGCATCTAGGAGAGGTGCTATTATTCATTGTATCAAATTCGGCATTGTGTTGGGCCTGAGTTCAAGCAGATTTCTGCTCTTATTCCTTCAATATATAAGAGATATATTTGCTGGGTTTTTCTCCCTCAAGAGGAGGGTTTTCCCAGGGTATCTTGTTGTGTTCATTGTCTTATGTGTTGCATTTCTTTTGTTAAATTGATTATCTAATCTGATCTAAGAAACACTAACATGGTATCAGAGCGGGTGTGAAAAAGATCGTGATCAGATTTAGTTCGCAACACTCACCTTATTCTTTTTCAGTCTATCTTCTAAATTTCTCAAGATGGTGAACGGTCTGAAAATCGAGGATAGACTCGAAGGGATCTCGAACTACATATCATGGAGGTTCAGGTTCATGCTAACTTTGGAAGAGAATGACTTGGCTGAGTTTGTGAAAACAAAAGTTCCCGAACCTGAGGGGGAAGAAGAGAAGCTGCAATGGAGGAAGAAAGACACTAGGGCAAAGAAAGCATTGGTTGATTCCGTCAAGGATCATATTGTACCAATTATCTTCAAGTTGGATATAGCAAGAGAGATGTTTACAACCTTGGAAGAGATGTACGAAATCAACAACACCAGTCGTGCCCTTGCTCTGAAGCAACAACTTCATCATGTGAAAATGGCGAAAGGAGAATCTATTATTACATACTTCATGAGGATTTCAGAGATAAAAGATCAGCTCTCCACTATTGGTCACATGATTGATGATAAAGAACTGACTATGCTTGCTCTCAATGGTCTTCCGCTTTCATGGGAGGCGTTCATCCAAGGAATCAGTGCAAGATCCGAACTTCCCAAGTTTGATCGATTGAGGATTGATTGCATTCAAGAAGAGTCAAGACTAACAGCAAGGGGGATTGGTCAAAGCTCAAAGAATGAAGAATTACAAGTTCTTACCTCTCATTCATCAAACAAAGGAAAAGGCTTTAAGAGAGGTTTCTTCAAAAGGAATCGAGAAGATGGAAATGAAGATGCTCCTACCTTCAAAAGGAAACGAGACATGTCCAAGATTCAATGTTTTCGTTGTGATAAGTATGGTCACTTTGCGAGGGTTTGCCCCCAACGACCTAAGCTTCAAGTTGCCACTGCAGATGTTGAAGAAGTTGCTCTACAAAAGGACTCCAGTGATTATCTATTTTATTCAGCCTTGTCTAGCAATGTTTCTACTGACTCTAATACTTGGTTGATTGACAGTGGTGCTTCTAGGCACATCACCGGATTCAGAAGTCATCTTTCAAACTTAATGGAAAGCAACTCCAGTGATCAAGTTGTTATTGGAGATGATGCTAGATATTCTGTAAAAGGGATTGGAAACTCCACTCTTCACTTGGATTCTGGAATTTCTTTGGAGTTGAATGATGTACTGTTCGTACCAGGGATAAAGAGGAACCTTGTTTCAATTTCAGCATTAGAAGACAAAGGTTATCAAGTTGCCTTCTCTAAAGGGAAAGTTCTTATATGGGCAAAGAACTCCAGCTTCAAAACTGCTCAAGTGATTGGAGTTAGACATGAATGTCTCTACACGCTGTGCACTCGTCCTCTTCAAGCACTTGTGCATAACAGTACCAGCATGTGTGATCTTTGGCATCGAAGATTGGCTCACATTCACTTTCGTGCTCTACCTATCATGGAGAAGATGGTCACCGGTCTTCCGAAATTCGATCAAGAACATGAAGGTACATGCAAGGGATGTGCCCTAGGCAAGAACACAAAAGGTACGTTTCATTCCAGTGAAAGTAGATCTAAATGTATTCTTGATCTCATTCATTCTGATTTGTGTGGTCCAATGTCTAGTGCATCATCTAGTGGTTTCTTGTATTATATTATTTTCATTGATGATTACTCTAGAAAGACTTGGATATATTTCTTGAGATCTAAAGAATCAGAAGAAGTATTAGAAAGATTCAGAGAATTCAAAGCACAGATTGAAAATCTGTCTGGGAAGAGGATCAAAGTATTGAGATCTGATAATGGTGGAGAATACACTTCTGGCACTTTTCGAGACTTTTGTATTGAAGCAGGGATTAAGAGGGAGTTCAGTGTTCCCTATAATCCACAACAAAATGGTATCGCTGAAAGGAAGAATAGATCTATTGTGGAAGCAGTGAAAGCTATGATCCATGATCAAGACTTACAAATCTCTCTTTGGGCTGAAGCATCAAGAACAGCCGTCTATGTTCAAAACAGGAGTCCCCACAGGATCTTAGAGAATAAAACTCCTGAAGAAGCATTCTCAGGCGTGAAGCCTGAAGTTAGTCATTTGAGGATCTTTGGCTGTCCAGTCTATGTTCATATTCCAAAGGAAAAGAGAACAAAGCTAGAACCTTCTGGGAAGAAAGGAATTCTTGTAGGCTACAGTGAGACATCAAAAGCTTACAAGATTTACATTCCAGGACAGAAGTCTATTGAGATCAGTAGAGACGTCACATTTGAGGAAGATGTTGCTTATAGAAGGTCCAAAGGCACTCCTATGGAGGTCGATGAAGAAGAACCTCCTCAAGATATGGAAGTTGACCATATTCCAGAGAATCTGAAGGAGGATACAGAACCTAAAGAAGATATTGATCCAGCTGAGCCTTTGGATCCTACTGATGGGCCTCTAGACATTGTGATTGGAAAGAAAAGACCTCTTTGGGCTCGCAGGACAATGCAGGAAGCAGAAAGGTTTGCAGCTCCAAGAGGAGCCTTCAGAGAAAGCAAGAGACCTCACAAGTTCTCTAGTTATGTTGCCTTGATGAGTCAGATTATTGAGTCAGAGCCTTCAAATGTTGAAGAAGCTTCTAGTCAACAAGTATGGAAAGATGCCATGATTGAGGAGTATCAGTCTATACTTAAGAACGATGTTTGGGATATAGTTCCTAGACCCAAAGACAAATCTGTGGTGTCTTCTAAGTGGCTCTTCAAGATCAAGCATGCAGCTGATGGGAGCATTGAGAAACACAAGGCTAGATTTGTGGCTAGAGGGTTCTCACAAAAAGAGGGAGTTGACTATGAAGAAACCTTTGCTCCTGTGGCTCGTTACACGTCTGTTAGAACCATCATTGCTATTGCTGCATCTAGAGGATGGAAGATTCACCAAATGGATGTAAAGACAACTTTTCTGAATGGCATAATAGAAGAAGAGGTTTACATTGAGCAACCAGAAGGATTTGAGGTGCATAGGAAAGAGTCTCATGTCTGCAAGCTGAAGAAGGCCTTGTATGGTCTTAAACAAGCTCCTCGTGCTTGGTATGAAAGAATTGATCAGTATCTTTCAAGTCTGGGTTTCTCAAAGAATGATGCAGATTCTAACCTCTACTTCAAAGTAGTAAATGGTGAAGCATTAATTTTGGTTTTATATGTTGATGACTTGATCATTACTGGTGAAGAACATCTAATTCTAAAATGCAAGAAGGAATTAGCTTCAGAATTTGAGATGAAGAATCTAGGTCTCATGCATTACTTTCTTGGCTTAGAAGTTTGGCAAAAGCCAGATGAGATGATTCTAAGTCAAGGGAAGTACACTGTTGACATTCTCAAAAGGTTTGGTATGATTGACTGCAAACCTATGTCTACACCCATGGAGACTAATTTAGATAAGTTGAAAGAAGCTGCAGCTAGTTCAGAACCAGTGGATTCTACGATGTATAGACAGTTGATTGGTTCATTGATGTATCTAGTTAACACTAGACCTGATATCTGCTATGCAGTGAGTGCACTTAGCCAGTTTATGTGTGAACCAAAGCAAATACATCTTGTAGCAGCTAAACATATCCTGAGATATTTATGCGGCACAATCGGATATGGGTTGAGATATTCTTCAAACGTGGATTTGGAGCTGCATGGTTTTACTGATTCTGATTGGGCAGGATGTGTCTCAGATCGGAAGAGTACTTCTGGTTGTTGCTTCAGTTTGGGGACTGCTATGATCTCCTGGTGTAGCAGGAAACAGTCTTCAGTGGCCTTGAGTACAACTGAAGCAGAGTATATTGCAGCTTGTGTGTCAGCTCGTGAGGCAGTGTGGCTTCGCAAGCTCCTTGCAGGATTGTTTGGACAATCAATGGAGCCTACTATTATACACTGTGATAATCAAAGCTGTGTGAAGCTTTCTGTCAATCCTGTGTTTCATGACAGAACAAAACATGTTGAGATCAAGTACCACTATATTAGAGATATGGTACAAAGGAAAGCTATACAGTTGAGGTATATCAGCACTGAAGAGCAAACGGCAGACATTCTCACCAAGCCTCTCGCCAGGATTAAGTTTGTATACTTCCGGGAGAAACTTGGTATGGTGGAGAATGCAGCCGTGACTGAGAAAGAGTCTCAGTAATCAGTGATCCTTGTTGAGAATGCAACTCTTTGCTGAGAAAGAGTTGAGGTGCAAGCCCTTGTTAATACAATTCTCTGCTGAGAGAGAGTTGAGGTGAAAGTCCTTGATAATGCAATTCTCTGATGAGAGAGAGTTGAGGTGAAAGCCCTTGTTTCCACCCTCTGGGAGAAGCTATGGTGGATGTCATGTGTGTGACTCCATGACAACATCACGTGAGAGAATCCGTGATGAGTTTTTACCATCTATGGGAGTAGCCATAATGGTTAATATCACGTTGAGGTGATATTTTATTTTGTTTTCATTCTAACATAATGTGTCTTGTGCAGATGGAAGTTCATCCCTAGCTGAGAGGGAGTGTTGATGTTAATACAGCGTCGGTCTTCACTAAGACTCATATTAAATACATGGGCCGACATTATATTTGATTTATATCATGTAATTATTCTGGCCGACTTTAATTGTTATTAAATATTTATCAAAGGCCGACCCAAGTGAAGAGGCGCCTAGGAGATATAAATACAAGGTCACTTCTTGGCTATTCTCACAATTCGAATATCAAGAAGTTCGCATTTTATTGGCAGAGCAGAATTCGCAGTCCTAGAAGAAGTTCATACTTAATCAGCAGATCATCATTTTGTAGCAGCAGACCAATTTCAAGGAGAAACATATTCATTTGTATCTTTGCATCTAGGAGAGGTGCTATTATTCATTGTATCAAATTCGGCATTGTGTTGGGCCTGAGTTCAAGCAGATTTCTGCTCTTATTCCTTCAATATATAAGAGATATATTTGCTGGGTTTTTCTCCCTCAAGAGGAGGGTTTTCCCAGGGTATCTTGTTGTGTTCATTGTCTTATGTGTTGCATTTCTTTTGTTAAATTGATTATCTAATATGATCTAAGAAACACTAACATTCTGTGGGTAGGTTGAGTCATTTAAGCATCTCTTTTGGTTTTGTACCAAATCTCAATAGTTGTGGAATTGGATGCATGAATTCTTTCGATCATTTAGACCAGAGCCTTTTTCTTGGCATATGATTTTGCTAGGTGACTCTCCTAGGCTTCCCACAAAGTATACCTAGATTTGACACACTTTTAGGGTGGAAATCCTCTTGAATATTTGGAAAGATAGAAATGCCTACATATTTTCTCACAGTAAGATTGATAATTTTGTTTCTTTATATTCTAGAGCGATTATTTTCTCTAATGTTCTTTTGCAAATTCAAGTGCAAGCAAATAAAGTTGTGCTTGAAGTTTCTCACCTCCAGGTGCTTTTAGACCATAGGGGCAATGCCCCTTACACTGTGGCTCGCATGCCTTCTTCGCCCACCTCTTCCCACAACCGGTCGCCCTCACAAGGCCGGCTACAAAGTGGCTTTGCTCGCCCCCACTCTCAAGCTCCTCCTCATTGTGGCTCTCGCCCTCCTTGGCGGTCGCCTTCTCCTCCTCTATGGGCCGACCTAGGATGGCCTTCTAAAGGGGCGGCGGGGGGCGACAGTGGCACTTTTGGGTGGCCTACTAGTAATGCTCTTGGTGGTAGTTCTAGTTGGTCAGATACTACTAAATGGCTCTCACATTTGGACTTGGCAATCTCACCTCACTGTGAGGATAAAGAAAAATAAAAAAGATGATGATGGTTGGGCTCCCCTTGATGTCACTCCAGACCTCACTGATGTATGGGGGAAAAAATTAGATGACAGGGACCCTCCGCCCTCTACTGGCACTGCGATGGCTGCCTGATGGCCGTTTCTTTTATTATGTTTGTAATATTTCTTACTTTCTGGGCTTAGCCCATGTGACTCTCGAGTCGTGCCTTTTTACCACCCATCTTTTTTTGTGAATATGTATTTCTATCTTTAATTATTAATATAGATGTATTCCTATTCATAATTTTGTTTTGGTGATATAACCTTGGAGTAAGCAATATTACATAATATTATTAACGAATCAATTTCATTTTATACTATAACTTATGAAATTTAGACGAATTTGATCTAATTAGGTATTGAATATTGTGGTGAATTTTTTATTTAAGAAGTTTAATAAAATAAACATTTTGGAAATTTAACTAAGACTAGAATAAAAATTTATAAAAAAGTGGCAATCCTCGTCACTTTACAGTTTGTACTATTAGCCAAATTTTGAATCCCCAATTTCAACTATTAACCAATTGACAAATATTAGCCACTAAAAAAATCATTGTTTAAGACCTCTTTTACCTAATATTTTCCCATGTCTCCTTTTGTTTTCCATCTTTTTCCTTCCAATTTATTTATTTATTTATTTTCTTTGATGAATATGCCATAACATTTTGAGTGCTTTCACCGTAGTGAATAAAAAAATTAATAGTATTTTAGCCATCAACCCTATTTTTTACCTATCATTCACTATAATATAGAGTTTTCTAAACTCTCTATAGTCTACCATATTTTTCTATTATTTGCCTAGGCAAATTCTTTGAAAGTGGAGAACATACATAAAAGTGGGGAATTTTCTCAAAAAACATTACACGTGATTTATCTTTAAAATATGTGTTGGACTAATAAAGTTTAATCTAGCTTCACTTATTAGGTGTGTGGTTTTACTCTTGCTTGTCTTAAAAAAAAGAAAATTTTAGTATTTTTTTAGAATTCAGAAAATTTAGATTTGCCTTACTAAATTATATGTTTATTTGAGAGCTTATCACAATATTTATCCATCTAATTAGTTATACTATTATTTTTGCTTTGTTCAATAAATAAAAAAAATAAAAATTAATTATACTATAGATTTAATATCCTCTTGGATTTTTGCATATGTCCCCTTTAGGACAATGCCACAAATAATTATTAGAAGGAAGGAAACAAGAGATTCTAATGAAAATTTTACAATTTAAAAATATCTATATCTAATTCATATCTATTTCCAAGTGTGGCATTCTATTTTCATTAGTTAGCTATAATGGTTTCCTAATTTTAGAAGATTAAAGTAATATGGTTTGTATCAATGTAGCTTCATTTGTTAACCATAGGAATGGAAGTAAAAAATAATTATTATTATGTTTTTATTTTATTGTTTGTCATTATTTGTGTTCATTTATTTGTTTCAAATACATCATGAGTACAATAAATTTTCTTTCTTGAAAAGTTAGATTCTAAGAAGATTTTTCCAAAGCATCCCTGTATCCTTCTAACATTTATTAGATATAAATTCTTAGATGATATGAGATCCTTTAGTGGAAATCAAGTTCTTAAAAAATAAAGATTCAAATATTGATTAACAAAAAAACTTTAAGATAGGGAGATCATTGTGAGATTTTATTTAAAAGCTATCTTCTTATCAACGATTTTTTTTAAACATTTTAAATATTGAATAAAAAAGTATTTATTCTTATATAAAAAATAATGGTTGTAACAAGGGTTTCCTTTCTATTTGAGCAAGATATCATTTCTCTTATGCACAGACAAAAAATTAATTATTTTAATCTAAAATCTAATCTTTGGAAAATACAAAAGGGAAGATTTTATTTTATCAAATTCATCTAGTTATATGTAGAAAAAGAAAAGAAGGAAAGAATTGTGTATTCATTTAGTGAAGTAAAATAATCTAATTATTTCAAGCAATTATATTAAATATTTTATTTTTTCATAGGATTAAATGGGTTTTATTTTTTCAACTTGATTAAATTTTCTTTGTTTTTAATAGATTAATTTATTTGTAAAACATGAAATAAAAAAAAGAAATTAAGCAAATAAATAAAAAATCGTTAAAGCATCACAATTAAACAAACCAAAAGTATTTGAACAAATTTTGACTTGTGATGTTAAAAAATTGGATCTAGGATGTAAATAACACTTCTTCCAATATCACAAAGGAATGGATTAAAATTGATCTCAAAGACCCACTTGGCTACTAACCTCAATGGAAGAGCCAAAATGGTGGATTAGGGTTTTAGTCCTTTGGTGTGTGTGTGTGTGTGTGATGATGTGATTATAAATTAATTCGATAATGCAAATATGTACCTAGGTTAACTATGAAAATATAGCAAACTAAGATGATTTATGGAAATTGCATAACTGAAAGACAAAAACAAAGTTTAGAACAATAGAGGGTAGACATAGAGGAACCTAATATATTTGGCTAGATAGGGGTGTTGGGCACCTTAGATTGGGAAGAAAATAATCAAAATCAGATTTCAAACTCTTGTTGCTCCCTGTCTATAGGTTCCTTTTTAGACTCAATGTCAAAAATCTGTCTATCATTGATAAAATCAACTTTCCCTAATTTATTAACTTGTAGGAATTGAATGCTTGAATGAACAATTAGGTCTTCAATCCTCTCTAATTTCACTTCCGATCTGAAAACTACCCATAATAAAGAGGGGAAAGGGTTGTGTCGTATAGGGGCTTGACTAAGTCAAACCCTATTTTGGTATTTCTACCTCCACAATGGCTATGATGATGTAAAAGAGAGCTTACCCTCGGTCAAGAAGTGGCTAAATGATAAATAAGTGACTAGTTAATGATTGTTGTAACTTACCACTTAGATTTGTATTCCTTGATGGATTGAAGTCATTGTACTCATAACCTTTAAGGAGAAATTGATTCTTGATTTGAAGTTTTGCAAGTGTTAGTACTAAACATAAAATAAACATGAAACATAAACAAACTCACATGAACAATATGCATTGCTAACATGATGCTTGACTTAAAATAATGTTGCTATAATTCTACTAATTCTATTCTTGAATGCTCAATTGTTCAACTCAAAATGCTAGGATGCTTCTAAAAAAAAAAGGCTTTCAAATGATGAAAAATACTTGTATTATATGCAATTCTTTAATTTCTCACAAATTAATTACCGTTCTAGTTGAAAAATGAATTTAGATTTTTAAATATTAAAATGTTGAAATCAAAATATTTTAAATTGAGCCAAAATAGGTTGGACAAGGGCATTGAGTACCCTAGACTAGACCTATTATTTCAGGGCTTTGAGGATTGGTAAATGATTATTAAATATTTATTTTCAATTCCACTTCTGATTTTTTGAATATTATTACAAAATGGGAAAATTAAATGCACAATTGGGTTCAAGCACATGAGGGGGAGCTCAACCTTGTGAAATTGTTAAGGATGACAACTTACGATGCTACGTTTAGCCCACACTTTAGTGAGAGTATTAATGTATGCTCAAACTCACACTAAAGTAAGGATAAGCCAAGAAGGGTTTGATTATCCAAACATTGAAGAGATAGGATGACATCAAAACTAGGGGATGTGTTAGCCCCCAAGCTCAAGATCCCGTGTCACAAAAATGTAAGGATAAAGGAACACACACACATGAGATGTAATACAACATGAAAAATATAAAGCATACACGATGAAGACAAATAACATAGTGAAAAAATGATCATGATACAAACATATTAATGAAGACACGAAGAAAACACACAAAAGGCACAAGGAAAACATATAATGATCACAATACAAACAAAAAAACATGGTTAGTATTGAAGGATTCGATTCGGTAATGAAAATAGACCTTAGTATTAAATTTTTCTCAAATACCAAACATCATCTCTCGAATATGATGTTAGAAAAAAAGGGTTCTCTCATAAGAACTAACAAGTTGTGTTATCAAAGACATAACTCATAAGCTACATAGATCCACTATCTAGAAAGCTACATTATGCTAGGTGTCCATGCAATCTAATGGGTTTCACAAGGCTAATAAGTTGTGTTATGCTAGTTGGCTCATAAAAATCATGGCTTCATTGACAAGCAAGTTGTGTTATGCTAGGATGACCATGTTAAAGATGCTCAAGTACATGAATCAACAAGTTACGTTATGCCAAATCCATGAACTGTTTTAAAAATCACACCCTAAGGAGCGCATGAAAATGTAATGTCATGAGGGACTGTTTACTGTCATAGGGGATGAAATCACCTCAAGGGGTATATACAAGTTTAACATCATGGGGGATTGTGTAACAACACAAGGGACGAATCAACTTAGAGGGTGTATAAAAGTTTAATGTCAAGAGAAAGTGTTTAACATCATAGGGATGAAATCATAAATCACACCTTAGGGGGCATTATAAATAACATCACCACCAAGGGTGCATGCCAATAAATTGATCATTATATTCCAAAGGACACTATTTAATACATGGGAGGTCACACCTTATGGAGTATCATTCATGACACCATTGCTAAAAGCAGAAAAATCATGAAATGCAAGTGTAGTACAAAGCTCAAGCAAAGTTGTTTATGGAGCTATATGACACGATCCTTGGCATTGTGTAACTGGTATATGATGTAATCAATTTTGAAAGAGCTAGGAAGTAACTTTCGTGTTGCAAGACATGATTCTAAGGAATGTGTGGATGGCACATGAAGCAAGGAATTACACACATGGTGTGACACAGTTTGTAGCCTTACATAGGTGGTGCATGAAGTGATGAGTTGTGCACAAGATGGTACATTATAGTGTATATGATTAAAGATGATACATGGGTCACTTGTATACTAACACATAGATCATTCAACCCTTCTTGAAAGATAATTATCTGAGTTGTGCTAAAAATATACTTATGTACAATATAATGTTGAAACTACACAACATATTTGAATTTTGAAATCACTTGATAAGTAGGAGGTATTTTTCCACATGTCAAATTGTGATATTGCTATCAAGATTCAATCGTGTAGTTTTATGAGTCAAACTCATTGAACCACGTTTCATGATTAGTGATTCACAAGAAAAAATCTCTCATGATAATGAATGTTCCATGTAGTACTCATTGTATCTAGGTGATGCTCACAGAGGTGAATCACTGGGCCTTCTCGAGAGGTTACCCATCCCAGTACTACTCCAACTCAAGCATGCCTAACCATAGAGTTTTCCCCAAGGTTAAGCCCACTTAGCTTGCAACCCCATTTGTAAAACCTTCAAAAAGTGTGGTGCCTTATGAGCCATTCATTATAGAGCCCATTTATCTCATCAATTGGTAAGTAGGAGGTATTTTTCCATAGTGTGTCAAATCGTGATATTGCTATCAGGATTCAACTATGTAGTTTTACGAGTCAAACTCATTGACCCATGTATCATGAGTAGTGATTCACAAGAACCCATCTCTCATGATAATGAATGTTCCACGTAGCACTCATTGTATCTAGGTTAAGCTCACACAGGTGAAGCACTGAGCCTTCTTGGGAGGTTACCCATCCCATTACTACTCTATCTCAAGCATGCTTAACCACAAAGTTTTCCCAAGGTTAAGCCCACTTAGCTTGCAATACCATTTGTAAAGCCTTCAACAAGTTTTTTCCCTTATGAGCCATTCATTATAGGGCCCCTTAATAGGAGGTATTTTTCCACAGCGTGTCAAATTATGATATTGCTATCAGGATTCAATCGTGTAGTTTTACGATTCAAACTCATTGAACCATGTTTCATGAGTAGTGATTCACAAGAACCCATCTCTCATGATAATGAATGTTCCACATTGCACTCATTGCATCTAGGTGATGCTCACAGAGTTGAAGCAATGGACCTTCCTAGGAGACCATCCATCCCAATACTACTCCAACTCAAGCACAATTTTTGTCAAGGTTAAGCCCACTTAGCTTGCAACCCCATTTGTAAAACCTTCAACAAGTGTTGTGCCTTTCGAAATCACTTCAAGAATTTGATATCTCTTATCAATCACTAATATTTTTATGTTTTAAGGATTGGTTGTATAAATAAACCTTAGAGATTATGTAAGTAAGGACTATAAAGAATTATATCACCTGAAAAAATTGACACAATGTCACATACTAGCTCCATACAAAATGGATGAAGAAATTATGAGAAATGATATTGATTCTTGACATGTATCCTTCTAGTGCTATAAAAACTAATCCATCATACATTGTAAGGTTGTGGATGAGGCATGGTTAAAAAATTCAAGTGTGTAATGGTAACTTTGGAGATGATATTATTCATTCTACCACCATTGATCAAAAAATCCAATGGTTGACTTGCATCCACATCTATAAATGGAATAAATACTTTGCTTCAACATCTAGTGCACAAATGTATAATTATTGTGTTAAATTTATAAGCACCTAAAATGGAATGGGCCAATGTGGAAGATCTATTGATGATACAAATCCCATTAATCCTAATAATAACATTAAGAAAACACATACCTAACAACTAATACATGTCGCCAAAGTGAAGTTCCATTTTTTATTGTTTTAAGACCAGTGATAAATTTTAGAAACACCCCCTTGAAAAAAGATATAGATCCTTGCAGATCTTTCCTCTTTTGGAAAAAATATTAATTTCAATTGGTGAATCTTTCAATTTTTTTAAATATTAATTTTATTAGCGATTTTTTAAAAATAACTAGAAAATTGTAGAAACTCTTGGCGAATCTTGTTGAAAAATAGGAAAGTAAATTAATAACCATGGCAAATCCTTCTTTTTCATTTTTTAAAAATTCCTATAGAAACATAAGGGCCTAAGGGTGGCAATGATTGACTAGTTTAAGGTATAGCGTTCATTTCTATAATTCCTTAATTCCATTATATTTTAAATCAATTTGTCACCACTATTAATTTTATTTTTAATCTAATGGTTTAAGTTCTATTTCATAGGCCAAAATGTACCCACGGTGCTCCAATGTCCAAGGGTCCAAATGCAATTTTAGGCCCCATGGACATTGGAGATTTGTGGGTACATTTTGGCCCATGGAATTTAATCGCATCTATCATATTATAAATCTTCAAAGAGCCAAACACAATTTTGGGCTCGATGGGAATTATAGCTCTATGGATACATTTTAACTCATGGAATACAACCCTAACCATTAGATTATAAATAAAATCAATGGTGGTGATACAAATTTGGTGATATGACCTTGAAGTAAGCATTAATTACATAATATTATTAACGAATCAAATTTATTTTATACTATAACTATTAAATTTAGGCGAATTTGATCTAATTAGGTATCGAATATTGTGGTAATTTTTTTTATTTTTATAAATTTAATAAAATAAACATTTTGGTAATTTAACCAAGTCTAGAATAAAATTTTATAAAAATGTGGCAATTTAGGTCGCTTTACAGTTTGTACTATTAGCCAAATTTTGAATCCCCAATTTCAACTATTAGCCAACTGACAAATATTAGCCACTAAAAAAATCACTATTTAAGACTTATTTTACCTAATATTTCCCATTCCTCTTTTTGTTTTCCATCTTTTTCCTTCCAATTTAATTTATTATTATTATTTTTAATGAATATGCCATAGCATTTTGAGTGCTTTCACCATAGTGAGCAATAATTGACATGATGTTATCTTGGTTGTGATCGATAAGTTGACCAAGGTGGCACGCTTCATCCCAGGAAACCTAAAGGATGGATCATTGACCCTAGCCAAGAAATTTGTCTAGGAGATCTTCCATTTACATGGAGTGCCAGAGACTATCATTTCTAATAAAGACACTCGGATGACCTCAAGATTTTGGACGACCTTGAATGCCGCATTGGGAACCAAGTTAAATTTCAGCTCGGCTTACCATCCTTAGACCGATGGATAGATGGAGAGAGAAAATCAGGTAGTTGAAGATCTCTGAATGTACTGCATGGACCAAAAATATAAGTGGGAAGAATACTTATCATTGGTAGAGGTTTTTTACAATAACTTCTATCACACATCTTTGGGTATGGCATAATTCGAAGCTCTTTACGAGCAGAAGAGTCGTACACCCATCAGTTGGGATAGATTGGAAGACAAGATCATAGCAGGACCTGTAATGCTCAAGGATATGGAAGAACAAATGAGAGTTATTAGGAGCAGACTAAAGGAGGCGACAGACCGACGAAAGAGTTATGCCGACAAGAATAGAACTCTTAGATAGTTTGCAGTAGGGGATAAAGTATTCTTAAGAGTCAGGCCTCATAAAAGTTCCATTGCCTTTGGAAAATCTTCCAAGCTAGCCCCAAGATATGTGGGTCCATTTGATGTCTTGGAAGTGATCAACCCAGTTTCTTATAGATTGCAATACCACCTACTCTAGCTCGACTTCATAATATGTTTCATGTTTCTTTGCTTAAGCCATATCATTCTAATGTAGCTCATGTGCTCGATTGACAATCCTTGTAGGTACAAGACCCAGGAGTGGTGCTAGTGGAGCCCATTAGAATCTTGAATAGACACAATGTTAAGTTGCAAAGTAGAGACATTGTTCAGTTTAAGGTCCAATGGGACCAATATTCAGAAGATAGTACTACTTGGGAGGATGCAGAACAAATAGAATGCTCCTTCCCACAAAAGAAATAGAATGATCCTTCCTAAATATTTTGCATTGAATATTATAATGTTTTGGCTTGGAAATAGTATGATATGATGTTGAAAGAGACATATATGCTCTAATTTTGATTAAATAAGACATCGGGACGATGTCTCTTCCAAGAGGGGAAGGATTTCATAACCCAATTTTTATTGCATATAAATTTAAAATATGATAAATAGGATTATTGAGGATGATGGCACCTTCAAAATTTTCAAATTTGAAGTGCCTATGCCCTTTCAGTTTGATGAAGAGCCTAGGATTGCATCCTGCTAAATATGCCTCAAAGGCCCTTTTTGTCAATTAATATTTTGCAACTCAAAGCTCATCTTGAAAATTCTCTTAGTAGAATATTTTTGGTACATATGGTAGTGTGCTTGTTTAGTTTTTTTCCTTTTGGATGAGTTCTAATGGTCTTTTTAATCCTTTGTTGATAACGATTAGACCAAATATGGTGTTCTAGAAAGTTTCAAATTTCCCAATTCTAAGGGAAACCTATTTCTCATTTTGGTCTAAAACATCTCAAATTCCCTTTTTGTCAAAATGGTCATTTGATACATTATTTGAATGTATTTTGGTTGCAATGAACATGCCCAATAGGCCAATTTACAAAGGAGGTACTTGAATTTTGATGACTGGGAAAAATTTGATTTAAAACCCACATTTTAAATAATTGATAATGTCTACATGCAAAAAATCTCGACTCCAGTGGTCTTCGTTTGTGCACAATGAAATTTCTTCGTTTGGCCTACAAGTGCAATTATAATTTTCAATTTTTGTAATGTTTGAAATGGTAATGTTAAAAATATTTTAAACTTTTAAATATTGTGCAAAGGGTGAAAATGCATTTAGGGAAAATATAAAATATATTTCCAAATGTTTTGTATCAGACTTCTGATTGGTTGAAGTCATGACAACACACATAGAACTACCGTTTCTCATGGAGCAGGCATCACTCATCGCCGTATTGAATTAAAATGGAAGATAAATACAATGATGCCTTTATTGATAGCGATGATATTTCATTTGAAAACTTTGGAAACTTCAAATTTCTTTCACATTGCCCATTGTTGAAAGTCTTTTCATTTCAAATAAACTATAGCGATGGAGTGATGGCCTTGCTTTTCATCGCTCATCGTTGTAGTGAGTTTCTTTTTCCAATTACTTCAACAATGGTGTGATGAAATCCCATTGACATTTAATATTTAAATAAAAAAGAGTTTGTCATCAACAGTTGGAGTTTTATTATAATTTTTTAGCATCGTACTTTCATTGGACAATATTTTAAACGACTTTATTTTGCAGCGATGGTTTTCATCTGGAGGCATGTGAACATCATTTGGGAAAATTTTAAGAGCAACATTTTCAAAAATTTATTATTAAAGAAGTTTTAATTCTCTTTTCCTATTAGCTAATGAAGTTAGAAAATCTTTTTAAAGTTTCATATTATTTTCACGACAGTGCTCACCGATCATCGCAGATTGAAGTGAGCAGATAAATTCAAAGTAGTGATGGATTGCTGGGCAGCGATGCAATTAAACTCTACCACGTGGATATGGATTTGGAGAGATTTTTGATTATTTCTATGGCAGAAAATAAAGATTTAAACTCAAAATATTGGTTGCAAAAATTTCTCACACAAAGATGGAGACCGTTGGGGAGTAACCATTGACGAGAGGACTGGTTCGGTGGCGAGTTGAGCAATTTGAATTTGAACTCAAGCCCCGGGTTTCATGGTGTCTAACAGTTTGGTCAGGATACAGAGGTGGGGTTTTTAGATTCTACAGAAGGCAAGGCAGGAATGGGTGGTGAGGATAGATCTTCTAGGAAGGATGGGATGTGTGGTGAGGATTTGGTCAAAGACGTGTGCTTGGAGGAGAATCATGTGGATTATACTCACAAGGAGTCTTGTGATGGGCATCCCTTGTTGGATTTGGTTCCTAAGGTTTTTGGGGAGAATGAGCGGGTCCTATCTAAGGAATCTTGCACAACTAATTCGTCTTCTCCCCGGATTGAGCGTGCTTCGGTGGTTGAGCACCGATCGAAAATTATTTCTTCCCTATTGGGTCAGAAATGGTCAAACCTTTTTTCTTCTAAACTTAAAGGAAAAGGCTTTTCTACTGAGTTAGTTTCATCATCTAACAAGGAAGGGGTGTTCTCCTTTTCTGTTCCAGATTCGCTCATGGATAAGAACATTGCTAAAATGGATTTTTCCTTGATTGGAAAGGTTTTGTGTCCTCGACCTAATATTGAGGAGGTTCATGCCTAGGTGCGTAAGAAATGGGCTTTAAAGGGCCAAGTGGAAGTTGTAGCTATGGTTAAAGTCTTCTTTCTACTTTTCCTTCTCTTCTGATGAGGACCTAAGAAATATGTTTGCGAAAGGGCCTTGGTATTTTGGGCGCCTCTCTATGGTTCTTCATCCATGGGATCCTAGGATGGAATTATCAAAATGTCTTTCAAATTTGGCTCATGTGTGGGTGAAGTTTCCTAACCTTCCGTTGGAATATTGGGATGAAGAAGATTTCTCAATAGTTGCTAACTCTTTTGGAAGGATTGTCTCTATTGATGAGGCCACTCGGTCCAAAAAGTGGTTAGTGGTTGCCAAATTATATATCATGATTGACCAAAATGCTATGTTTTCTGAGTTTTCTTGTTGAAATTTAAGGTAGGGCCTTGGAAATAGCAGATTCTCTTTGAAAATACTCCTTTTGCTTGCTTCAAATGTAAGAAAATAGGGCATTGGTCAAAATATTTCTAGATGAATCCTCCTAAGGCTGTCAAGCTGACTAAGGTTTCGAAGATAAAGGATCCTAAAGAGAACCAAGGTGAAACTGCCATTGAAAAAGGATTGGAGGGTGAGAGGAATATAGTTCTTCCTCTTGCTCCTCCTAACGAGGATGGAAAGGATCTATCTATTTATGGGAAGGAGGCTGTTGATCTGGTTATTTCTAGGGAGGAGGTTGTTGGTCATTCTTCTACTCATGATGTGGACCATGTCTTGGAAATAGTGTGCTCTCCAAAAAGACATGTGTTGGAGTTGGCTATGGTTTTATCATCCCCTAATTCTAGCATGGATCCAATGGTTGGTGCTATGGTTGTGGCTGACTCAGTTAGCAAAGAGGATGATGGTTTCACCCAAGTTCAGGGTAGGAAGAAGAAATCTTCTTCTTCCCCTCCCCTTAGCCTCACAAAGGAATCACCATAAGAAGGAAGTGGATTGTGGGTCTGAGTTGAGGGGCTAGGGTAGAACTACCCTACAAAAGAGCAGGGAGAGAGAGTGCAAGCAGGATATCGCGGAGGGAGTCCAAAAGACTTTGTTTGTATTGTTCTCTAAGAGCATCCACTCTTCTTGCAAATGAAGATCATTTCGTGGAATATCAGGGGGTTGAATAACTTGCATAAGCAAGATCTCCTGAAAAATCTCGTTTGGGATCATAAGCCGGATATCTTACTATTTCAAGAGACTAAAATGCAAATTGACAAGTTGGAACCCTTGAAGATTCTCTTCTTTAAATATTGTGGGTTTCATGGGGTTAGTTCTGAAGGTGCTTTGGGTGGTGTGGCCACTTTTTGGAATACTAAGCTATTGAGAGGTACCCCGATTGCTAAAAGTTTTAACCATGTTGAAACAAAGTTTGTTTGGCTCAGGGAGTCTTATTCTTGGGTTATTTATGATGTGTATGCTCCTAACCTGAAGCGAAACTGAAAAAATCTTTGGGATGATCTTGGGATCCTTGGGTTAGGTTTTTTCAATCTGCCTTGGCTTTTTATGGGGGATTTTAATACTCCCTTGTATGACAATGAGAAAATGGGTGGGTCTCAAGCCAATCTTGAGAGTAGGTATGACCTAAACATGCTAATAGATGACAGTTTCCTCATTGATGTCAATTTTTCTGGAGTGAGTTTTACTTGGTCTAACAAACGTATTGGTGTGGATAATATCCAAGTCAATTTGGATAGAACTTTAATCTCTGCTTCTTGGTTTGTGGACTTTGCTTGCTCTTTTTCCTTAATTATGAGATGTGGGTCAAACCATTTTCCTATTGCATTTCTTGCAGATAAGCTTGGGAGGAAAAAGATATTTTCGTTATGCTTTGAAGCCATGTGGCTTAGGGACCCACATTTTAGGGATTGCATCAAAAGATGGTGGCAGGTTGAGGTTGATGGTAGTGTGATGTTCAGAGTTGCTAAGAAGTTAAATTTTGTTAAGAACCTCAAGAAATGGAATAAAGAGTCATTTAGGCATATTTTCAATTCAAAAAGTTCCATCCTAAAGAATTTGGATGATGTCCAGAAGGTCATTCAGTCGGAGGGTCTTTTAGAGGACTTATAGCTTTAAGAGGATAGTCTCCCCAGGCAATTGCATGATGTTGTTTCTAAGGAAGAGGATTTTTGGAGTCAAAGATCACATGATATTTGGTTGAAATATGGGGATCATAATTCCAATTCTTTCATCTCACAACTTTGTAGCATAAATGGTCTAACTGTATCTCATCGATTGATGCAAAAGGGTTGCTACTGGAGGATGAGGAAGCTATCAGAAATGTTGCGGCTAGGTTTTTTGAAAACCTTTTGTCAGAGGATCTAGTCTGGGATCAAAGGGGTGTGGATACCTTTTTGGAAGTCATCCCCAGATTTGTGTCAAAGAATTTGAATAAGGAGCTGACGACTATCCCTTCGGCCTCAAAGGTCAAAGAAGCGGTTTTCTCTTTTGAAGGTAACAAGGCCCCTGGCCCTGACGTCTTCCCTTTTATTTTTTTCCAATATTGTTGGGATATTATCTCTGAGGATGTGATTAATGCCACGAAGGAATTTTTTGAATCAAGTTGTCTTCTTAAAGAGCTTAATGCAACTTTTATTATTTTTATTCCCAAGTCGAGTACTGCTAGGAGTTTTGGTGAATTTAGGCCAATCAACCTTTGTAATTCAATTTACAATATATTTTCGAAGATGCTTGCTTCTAGATTACAAAATGGCTTGCCATTTTTGATTTCTAAGCATCATAGTGGATTTGTTAAGGGGTGTAAAATCCTTGATTCTACTATCATGGTGCATGAGTTAGCTCATTATGTTAATGTTTCCAAGAATTTAGGTTTCTTTCTGAAACTGGATCTGCTTAAAGCTTATAATAGAGTGAACTGGAGATTCTTGTCGAATGTCTTGGATAGGTTTGGCTTCTATAGAAATTTCCTTCAAATTATTTCTTCTCCCTCTTTTGTTGTTATGGTAAATGGCTTTCCTTCTCCTTTCTTTTGAAGTTCATATGGTTTGTGGCAAGGAGATCCGATTTCGCAATTGCTTTTCATTCTAATGGCAGAGGCTTTGGGTCACAATATTCAGAAGGTGCTTCAAGCTGGGGTCCTGTGTGGTCTCTCACCTTCATCTAGATGTGTGCCTATTACTCACCAAAAATTCGTAGATGATGTTGATGGGTGTTTCTTTGGTGAAGGAAGTTAGAGTTGTTAAGTTGTTGTTGGCTGACTATGAGAAGGATTATGGTCAGAAGATCAACCTACCTAAAAGTTTGATCTTTTTTCTCAATACACCTAAGGCTTTACAGCTTAAGCTTGCTAGAATTCTTTCTTGCAATAGAGGTGATTTCCCGTCCTCTTATCTGGGGCTCTCATTGTGCATCTCCAAGATCCCTAAATCCTTTTGGTTGGGTTTGCTACATAAATTCAGTAGGAAGCTTTCTGGCTGGAAAGGTGCACTTATCAGTCAAGCTGGTAAAATTCAACTTATTTCTTCTACGCTTCAAAACTTACCCCTATATTCTATGAGTCTCTTAAGGATTCCTTCTAAGTTTGAAGATAAAATAGAGCAGATCATGAGAAGGTTTCTGTGGTTTTGGGTTGAAACCAAATCCATAATTCACCTTGTGGCTTGGGATTCAATGTGTAGACCTAAGAAGTGGGGGGGTCTTGGTATTAAGAATTTGAAAGTATTTAATGAATATTTGTTGTCTAAGAATTTTTGGAGGCTCCTAAATGGGAGTGTTGGGTGGGCCTCTTTGGTGAATAATAAGTATTTGTATGGTTTTGAAAGATTGTGGGACATGTTGACCTCAAAGGAGATTCTGTCGGGTTCATGTTTTTGGAAGAATATTATGATGTGTAGGGACCTGATTTCTAGAGGTGTTAAGTGGTTGTTAGGTGATGACACAAATATTTTTTTTTGGGAGGACTCTTGGTGTGGGAATTGTCCTCTTGTTTGTCTTCCTTGGGCCCCTCCTATTATCCCTTTGTGCAAACGTCTTGTTGGGACCAAGGTGGCTGATTATTTTGAGGATGGAGAGTGGAAGAATTTAGAGGCTTGGGACCCTTCTTTAAGGATTTTGAAGGAATTTTTATCTAGGGTCTGGATCCCCTCTTTTCCTAGACCCGATAGAGTCATCTGGGATCCTTGTGCTAGCAACATTTTTTACATCTTTTGCTATTTTGAGCTCTTTGGATGTGCCTACCTCTTTCCCTTTTTGGGGAAAGTTATGGAATACGAATCTCATCCCGAAGGTGAATGTCTTATTTTGGCTACTTATGCAAGGTAAAATCTTGATGCTGGACAACCTTTGTAAGAGGGGGTTTGTAATTCCTAATAGATGTGTTCTTTGTGAAGTGGATGTTGAAAGTGATTTTCATATTATCCTTGGGTGTAATTATTCTTTCTTTTTTTGGGGTAAATTTCTCAGACTCTGGGATATTGGTTGGGTTTTTCTAGAGTCCCTTGCTAAGTTGAATTTTGATCTTATTCACTCTAATACAGCTTGGTGCCCCCCTTCTAATTTACTTACTAGGTATGAGTTGTTAGTGACTTCAAAATGGAAGATTACCTCTATTCCTTTATTGAACCAAAACTCAAGCTTAGCCAAGAGATCAAAAACTAGATGGAAGCCTCCTCCTCGTGGTTGGATTAAAATTAATTTTGATGGTGTAGAAAAGGGGAATCTTAGGCCTACAGGTTGTGGGGGGTCTTATGAAATGATGTGAGCAGACTCCTGGGCACGGTGGCAATCTCATTGGGAACTTAGAAAAATCATTGTGTAGAGGCGGAGGCTGCATTTATCAGTGTTAAGTATGCCATCAACAAAGTTTACTCAAAGTTGTGGGTGGAAGGAGATTCTATTAATATCATTAATTATCTCTGTGGCACTTAGTCTCTAAGTTGGAGTGTTGATCAAATTATTATGGATACTATAATGATGTTGCAATCTTGTGATGAGACTCATATGTCACACGTTTATCGAGAAGGTAGCTCATTGGTAGATTTCTTTTGCAACGAGGTTGTCAGATTTAATGAATTTCGTTCATGGGACAAAGGTGCGATCATTCCCGAGGAAGCCAAAAGCTTATTATGGAATGATGGTTTGGGATGAAGTGTGCTGACATTTATGGCATGGTACTTGCTTTTGTTTCACACTTTGTGGGTGTTTTGCTGCTTTTTGGCCTTTTGTCGTGTGTAATTCACAAGGTCTCTGAGAGTTATGTGTTAGTTAACATAAGTGGTGAAAGGAGTTGAATCGAACCACATTCCTATGGAGACATATGGTGTAAGGAGAAGCTCTAGTCTATTATGTGACATGGGAATTTTACTCCATACTTTGAGAGATTGCACGGGCATGATCCTAATGCCTCAGCTCAATTCGTTTCATTATGGCACAACCAAAAGATTGGGGTTAAAGGCCTGGAAGTGGAGGTGAATGATGATTTTATTGCCTTGGTTACTATTTTGCCGACTATTGGTAGGAAATTATTCAAGGATAAGAAGAGCAATGAAGAGGTAATGACTCCGTTCTTTAAAGATGATGAGAGGAAAGCTTTAATTAAGCTGGTGACCTGGGGGATGAGAGAACTTCCCTGAAAAAGATTTGGGAGAGTGTTGTTGAGGTGATGATGTGGTATGTAACTTGGAAGGGAGATTTAAGGCCATTATTGGTCATCATTTAACACTCCTTAATCATTTCAGGCATGGTTTGTTCATCTCTTTTCCTTTTTTATTATTATCTTCTTTGGAGGTTTCGGTGTATGTGCACCTTAAGAATAGAAAGGCCCCAGTCCTCCATGAGGGGATAATTATTCTGGTAATGGAGCATATTAAGACCCTTCTCCCTACCTTTACCATCAAGGGCAAGGAGAATATTTTAGCAGATGATTCTGGGTCGATGGGGGAGGATTCCTCTTCAGAGGAGGAGGAATGGAACAGTGATGAGGAGGATTTTTTTTCTGTTGTTGTGGCTACTTCTTCGAAGAAAAGGAAGGGAGGTGGTGCGAAGATTAATAGGTTAGAAAAAATACTTTCCCTTTTTGGGAGTGATGACACAGATGTGGGGTCGGATGACACCTCTCCCAAGCTAGGGGAGGTGGTGGGTGGTAAAGATGCTGATGGTATTGGTGGTGAGGTGGGGTCTCAAGTTAAAGAGGTGGGTGCTAAAAACCGAGGAGGATTTCAACATGCATTGCAAATCTGAGGAGTAAGGCCCTGGAGCATATGACCAAGGAGCTTGAGGAGGTTGGTGAGGACAAGAATGTTGGTGACAAGATGGTGAACATTGTGGATTCCCCTCCGTGGGATTTGCCTAAGGAGGAGGAGGATAAGGAGAAAAGGTGTTGGGAGGAGGAGGATGCAAAAAAGAAAGAAGCTAATCAGGAGCCCTGAAAAGTGGATCCTCTTTTTGAGGATTTTTCTTGTTTGGATGATGATGCAACCTCCATGTTTAATCTATTGGACATGGCTAGAGCTGGGGCTATAGGTACATTCAAGCTAGCAAAATGGTCTTTATAGGAATTCAATAAGATAAACATTAAAATAAGAGGTTTAAAGGAAAATCTTAAGAATGTCTCCAAAGGTGTTGTGTTGGACATCCTTATTGATAGAATGGTGGACCTTGAAGGGTCCTACCATGACTTTAAGCCTCTTTGTGAAGAAATAATATCTTCTCTGAATGGCCAAGTGTCTGGAATAAATGTGGATATCAATAAAACTTATGCAAGAATGTCATATTTCTGTGAAGAATAGTGCAGAGTCTTTAGAAATCTTGTTCAAGAAAATCAATGAGCTCAAAGAATATCAAATTTTCTTCTCTTTGCTTATGGAGAAGGAATGTGCGACAAAAGGAAAAGGTAAGAAGACTCCTAAGGATGATGATAAGGGACCTACGACTAGAGGATCAACTGAGTGGAAGAAAACCTTTGATGCTGAGAAAAAGGAACTACTAGATATGGTTGGAAAGCATAAGAACCAACAATTGGAGATGGCCAATACTCTTGGTGGCTTAAATTAGTTTTTTCTTGTTGCTTTTTTTTCGGGTTGGGGTGTAGGTTAGGTTTTGTTTTGTTGTTGGTTTTTGTTGGTAGCTTATTGTTTTATCTTTTTTAGCACCCGTCGTTTAATATTTTTTGGCTGATGGGTTGCTGGTGGTGGTTTGTTTTGATTATCCTTTTAGGAAACATTTTGTGTCTTTTGTTATAAAGGGTTTTAGGGTCTCTTCAAAACCTTTTTTTCCCTTATTAATCAAAACAATTTCTCACACTGTCAAAATTAATTTGGTAATATTTTTGAGCTTGCAATTAGATGTAGAAGAGGGTTTCCATTGTTAATAGCATTAGAGGGGCATTTTAAATGGATTTCATATTGAATGGCTGCAAACTAGGAAATATAATCATGTTTTTGTATTTTGGGCAGTGTTGATGGTGTTTTTTTGCATAACAACAACTCAGACAAAATATGATATTCTATCTCTCTTGAAAGGTAAATCTCTATCAGCAAGCCTCAAGAGAAAACCCCAAGGTCTCTAATGTGAGGTCTTGACAATGCAGTGAAACAACTCAGAGATAATGTGAAATTTCTGGTAATCACAAAGGGACCTTACAAAACAAATGCTTGAACCTTTAATCTTATCAAATCTTACAATATGATGATATTTCAGATTCCTAAGTATAACCCAAACTTTAAATAAAGAACAAAAGAGAAGGGTTTCAAAGAAATTCTTAAATTAGACTAACTCCAAAGACCAATAGTGTAAATGATTAAATATTAGAAGTGGACCAATCCCTTCAAACTAATTCCTGTTTAACCTAGATTCGATCTGCAATCTCACAGAAATAGTGCAATCTTCTGAGGAATTAAATATTTTCAAATCATGGAGTATTTACTCAAATCCACCCAATTTTGCAATTGAAATGAATAACTACCACACTTGAACTTAACACACAAATACTAGGCCCAAGCTAACTTTACACAAAAACCTATAATCAACAGGCTTCTAAAAGTATGGACTAGGGATTTCTCAGACACTACAATTATCAAATCATAAACACCATTGCATCACATCTAAAATTAAAATCTAACATATAACTAATGATCTCAAATCAATTTTAAAAGATAAAATAACAAGAATCATGCGAGATAAATCAACACAAGAGAGAGAGCCAAAGAATGATGTCTTTACTTGCATCGAATCACCAAATTTTGCAACAATTCCCATTATTCTATTTAATAACACTTGCTTTCAAAATAAACTAACTCCTAACTATAGGTTTTTCTCTATTAATTAGTTTGTTTCAAAGTATAATCCTCTAACTAGCCCTTACAAATAAGGTCGAATGCCATTTTATAGAGACTTCATGATATGTCGGCCCAATTAGGGTTGCAAGGAAGGTTGACCACAAAACAAGTCGGCCTACAAAGCTCCTAAAACAAAAATAAAAACATTATATTAAATGCTTGAGGCTCCTTCCAAGTCGGCTTGGATTCTCCAATGCAGCCCGATCCAATGCATGTAGAAAGTAAAAGAGAGATAATGGGTAGCAAAAATCTCAATGCAATCATTCATTAGCTAGCCCCTTGTCTTTATCTTGATCCAATTTATCTTGCACCTTAATAAAAATACCCTCGAGGTTGGCTAATGGTGGAGTAATTAACAATTTAAAAGTTCTCTCAATGGATTTAATCTCCGGCCTTGATTATTTGACAACCTTATCTAATTCCTCCTTGAGATCTTGATATTTCTCCATAACAAGGATATACGTGGATGCATCATCTAAATGGTGGTTTGTGACTAGACCATCATCAATTGGGGCATAAACTTCATGCCACCACCTCCTTAATTGCTCTAGGGTCAAATGCTTCGGTGCAAACTTCTTCCTCCCAGTCATGATCTCAAAGACAAAAATACATTTATTATAAATGCTATTTAAAGTGTTTCCCACCTGCTTACCCTGCTTATGGATTCTCTTCAAGACTTTCTGCCTAATCTATAGTGACTCATACCATTCCCAAGATTCTGATACCTTTGAAGAAGACAAGATTCCATCACTTACTAATCTTTCTTAAGTATGATTCACGATGGTATTTTTTTATGCAGGAGAAGGTCTACATCGGTTTTATCTTGCCCCAACGCATTTTTCAGCCACTCAAATGACTTATGTGCATCTCCAAAAGTTGACACAATCTCCTTAATCATGTTGTCCCCCCTAAGCATCACTCCTTGCAACCATCCGTGTGTAGCCTGCATGGAAGCCTTCATCTTCTCAAGCCCAGTGAATGCCTCTTTAGGAAACAATCCTTTAGGGGTCACCCCTTCACTTCCCATAGCCTACAGAGGCATCATTAGATGTTGCACATATCTATACACATCATTCAATTATTTTTGCAGCCTTTCCTTCTTCATTGTTTCTTTATCCAACCTCCTCAGGATGGCCTGAGAAGACTCTTGGAATTCTTCTGTCTCTCGATCCTTGCTTGCAGGCCCCAAGTTTATTGTTTGAATGGTGAAATATCGAGGAGCTATCTCATCCTTTTTTTGTGTATTACAGGAGTGGCAATATGAATTAGCCTATTATCTACCTCATCCCTGGTGATTTTAGAAATCACCCTAGCCTTCTGCTTTGCTTTTTGCTTTCCAATATTGGCAATTAATTCATCCTATATTGGAGGAGTGTAAACCACAACTATCTGCTTACTCTTCAATCTCTCACCAAGCCAACCAAGAGTTGGGGCATCTAACTATTGCTCATCTCACTTCTCCTTTTCTGGTTGATCCATGGAGGAATCAACAATCAAATCTTGCACTGCAGAGAATTTTTTAATTTTGTCTTCTCTCTTATCTTCCTCCTTATCCTCCTCTGGATTATGATTCTCTTCTTGATCAAGTGTCTTTGTTTCCACTTGGATTGGAGAGGGATTTCTCTCATGTGCTTCTTCGTTTTCCATAGTTTTCTCTTTTTCATCACCAATAGGTGAGTCTTCATATGACACCAAGGAGGACTACAAGATCTTATCAATTTCCACCTCTGCACTGTGAAGATATCCATCCTTTACTTCCTTTGTGTCTTCCTCTTGAGGAGTATCCTCAACAACTGCACTTGCAAGCACCTTTACTTCATGATTCACTTCCTGAGCAGAGGGAGGGGCAAAAGAATCTTCTTGTTCTTGTACATCAAAGGGAATCATAGGAGCAACCTCTTATACTAGAGTGGTCTTAGGAGATGGAGTTCTAGCTTTCCTGGTATAGAATTGTGTCTTCTCCCCAAAACTATCAACATCTATCAATTGTGGCCTTGTTTCCTCAACTTTTCCTTTAGGGGGCTCATTTTGTTTCCCTGATGTTCTTTCCACTCTTCTTCTTTTAGGCATAGGGACACTATCTTTCTTCCCTTCTTCTTCATGCACCTCCTCTTGAGCGGATGTCTTCTCCTTAGAGGTAGTCTTCCTCTTTTTGGCAATAGGCTTCCTCTTATTTTCCACCTCAATCTCTACTTGAACACATTTGATTTTGATCTTGAAGGGAGAACCTACCTTTTCCTTTCCCTTTAAGCCCCGCTCATCTTCCTCAGAAGTGGAGTGGGATTCCAAGTTTCCCATCAAATCATATGTGTAATGCTTCCCCTCACTTTCCAGTTCCCAAATCTTGTGTTTAATCCATAGCTTGGTGTATTTGATCATAGGAGCATTGATTTTCTCTAACTCTATCTTTTCTTCTTCTAACCAATTGATCTCACCTATAGGCTTGTCTTTAGTTGGCTCATAGTCATGGATTTGTATCACCTCCCCATCATCATCAATCTGATTAGGGATGGCCCTGATGTTATACAATCTGATTAAGTGAGTAGGAAAACTTGAGATATTCTTCCTTCAAACCTCAAATTCATCTTTACAGTTAGCCCAATAGTCCTCAATATCATCCTTATGTCTCAAATCTTTGCTGGCTCTTTTTGAGCCTCACCCATTCTATCATATCTAGACCTATTAGAGTGGAATTCCAAGCCTAAAGTACCCATTTCTTCCTTAGAGGAGTGCACTATGATCAAGGAAGGACAAGCCTCATTGCCTTCTATTCTCAAAGGGAATTCATTGCCAAAATCGGTCTTATTGATGTCCTTCTTCACAATGGCATCAAAGACAAAAATTTGCCTTGTGACCTCCAAAAGTATGTTGTGGTTAGTTGGGTATCTAGGTAGTCTGTACGGAGATCTTTGACAACCATCAATCCTTATGTAGGAGAAGGTGGGAAATTGTATAAACCATGCCCCAAACCTCTGGATCAACTCCTTAGCAGCATCAAAAATCTTCACATGCTCTGCACCTTGGAGCAACCTTGTTATATACATGGTGAATGCATCATTCTCCCTTCTATAACTAGAACTTCCTAAATGCAGTTGGGGATAGACCTCATAGATCACATCTTGGCCAAAGAACCCTTGAGTGCTCAATCCTTTGTATGGATGGAATCTTTCCAAGGCATAGACCAAGTAGGATGTCATGGTGAAGCTTTTGGTCTACAGTACATTGTACAACTTTTCATGAATCATGGTAATGATTATACCTGCCCAATGATAGTCTATGCCTTGCCCTATTCTCACTATTATTTAAAACATCCAATTCTCAAATACTCTTGCACTCTTCAAGCCCATCACTCTATTGAGAAGAGTGATTGCATCATAGTACTCTAACTTGAATTTTTCCCTGAACAATTGCTTTGGTAGCTTAGAGATATGTGCCTTAGGTTTCTCCAACCAAGAAATGATAACTTGTAAAGACTTGTTTGTATCCTCTACATAGTAATTCTTGGCTATGTCCATATCAAACTGCACCACATGGGAATTGTGTGGCATATCAAATGTTTGGGCCACTAAAACATGAGAGAAATTTACAAGCACTTTGCCTTGTGGGCCGATCACTCTCTGGGTGCATGGGTCATAGTGTTTGGAGCACTCCAAAAATAACTCATAGCACTACACCGTAGAAGGAAATCCAACCACATGAGCCAACCCAGAGCTTACCAATCTTCTCATCAATACAAGAGGGTCCTTCACCGCCATTCTTGTCTTGAACTCCTCATAATCCCATCTTCCCACATTTGTGTCAATCACTTCTGACCACATGGAAGCTAGCTTGCTCTCAGGAATCTTGTTCTTTGTATCCAATTTGATCCTTTCATATTTTGACATGGAGGATCCCTCAACATCAGGATCCATTTGTTTTCCATTGGCCTTGCTAGCAATTGCCTTGCTTGATTCAGCCTGCACTCAACAAAAGATCATTATAAATTTCTATTACAGCATGAGGATTAGGGTTAGCTTATCACAAATAACATACTCATCATTCAAATAAGTCTACAAAATTATGAAAATCCCTTAAAACATCATAAATCACAACTCCTTAAAAGTTTGGGATTTTCACCCCTTCACAGAAATTAAGCCAGGAAGGAAAATCGGGGATTTCCGAGCTAAACAAAAATTAGTGATAAAAGCATAATAATTACCCAAAATTCACTTAATTAACATCACAACTCAAGAAATAGCATTATTCACCCTTTAATCATTAAAACCAATTATGAAATACAAAAATAATTCAACATTAATTCATTTATGTCCACAATTCCTCATGTTTAACATATTTTCGGGGATTTCCATTAGGGCTAGAAATCTACAAAACTAGCATGACTTCACACATTTTTGGGAAAATGAAGGGGCGATGGAAATTCGGGGATTTCCTAGGGTAAAAAAATTTCGCAAAGCACTTGAAATCCTGAAAGTATTGACTTTGCTATGATTTCGCCCAAATTGATCGAATGATCACGAATTTGGGGATTTGGACTCAAATGTTGCTTGTCTCAAATCATTCAATGATGGACTCAGATTTCTAATTCATCTAAGGGCAACTCAATTAATATTGGAAATGAAACTAAAGATTGAAACCCTAGGATTTCACCATGAGCACACAGTCTTAATCTCAATTCAATCACTTCCTTCAACTAAACCATGATAAATTCCTCGAAGGCCCTCAAAGCAAGGTATTTATTGAATGAAAACGAAAGATAACATCCCAAAAATCACCCAGGACATCAATTTTACCAAATGCAAGAAACCCTAGATCACCTCTAGCAAATCGACATCACACACATATTCAAATTCAAGGACCAAATTGGGTAATGGCTGGCACTATCAAATCACCGACTTAACAAAAGAATGGCGACACCAAATTTAGGGAAGGCGCCAAAAAGGAATTATGGGTAACCCTAGTTTAATTATAGACCTTCAGTATACCAAACCTAGACTCAAGACACGTCAATGACACCAAAACCATTCATAGTCATCAATTGAAAGCAAAGGCATCGTGTACATACCATTTGTGAAACAAGATTCAAATAGACCGCGACTAACGACAAGCTTTGAATCACACACAGATGAAAATGACACCAAAGAAACGCCACCAAGCTAGCAATTCAAAGCTTGGACACAAAATTCACATGTGGCACTTCAAGGATTAAGCCCTTCAAAATTCAAAGAAAATAAAATGACACCAATTTCAGCATAAAAACTGCTAAAATTTCATTAAGTATGAGCTGCAGAATCTGTATAATCAAGTAGAAATGAAATGACAAGACAACCCAAGTAAAGTTTTGAGGATCTAAGGAGGTGAAGGAAATTTGGGGATCCAAGGGCCAAAAGGAATTTTGGGGATTTCTAGCGAACACAAAATTCTGCTAAGAACCAAAATCTTCGAAGCACAATGCAAAGGAGTTCTTGTCGGGTATCCAAGGCATGGATGGAAATCAGGGAATTCCGCCTAGGGAGGAAATTCTCGAAACCAGTGAAAAACTCAAAAATCACCCCAAGACTTAGGATTTTCAATGAGTAACCTCAAGGGATCATTCACATGAGAAAAATAAGCATTCAAGCATGTCTCAAAGCAACCAAATTTCATAATTAGAGGATCAAAAGTACCAAAGACCAAAACAAGAGAGGGTCCCTACTTTCAGTGGGGTGTGTGTGCGAAAATTGCACAACAAATGGCGACTCTTGCTGGGGAAATTCTTTAGAGAATTCTATGACAATATGGAATCAAGAACCCAAAAACTATTGTTTCAATCCTTACATCAGGTCACCCATTTAACAGAGCTTCAGAATTCACAAGCAAGAAAACCTCTCCTATACCAGGGTCGAAGTGTGTGCACATGCATTCATTTCCCTTTCCTTAGTTGAAATAGGGACCAAACTTGGTCTAACCAAGCTATGCAAGGATTCTAAATCCAAAAGCATCTTGGATAAATCCTCACTTCCAGTCAGGCATCCATAGCCTCAACAAGGTTATCGTTGTGGTCCTCCCAAGCATAGTTGTACTGCCAGCCAGGCGTCCATAGCCCCGGTAGAGATACTAGGATACCCCTGATGAGGTGAATATTTATTTTGATTTTCAAGATTCTCTTTTCCTTTTCTTTTGATATTCTTTTAAGATATCTTAAACTTTCCCTTTCACCTTGTAAGTAATGAAGCTCACACTCAAGGCTGAGAACCACAGTGGTGCTTAAGCAGAATACAAGATTTTTTCACCTGACCAAACTTCATAAGGACCATATGCAACCTTGAAATCTTTAAGATCTGTGTAGAAATATGAGACCCAAATAAATTCTAGATTTAACTTAGTCCCATGGCTCATCTACTCAAAATATTTAATACATATGACACTAAATAAAGGACTTTCACCAATTGACTCTGGAAGGATGATTGAAGTTTGTAAAAGAAATATTTTAGAACAAACCCTGATAACATAATGGTTGCCATGCAGGTGCAACAAAACCTAGAGAGAGTAGAGAACCGAAAGCAAGAGTAAAACAAAAGCAAACTATCCTAACCAAAGAAAACCTACTCTAACCAAAAGAAAAAAGAAACAAAACAAGAGCAAAGCAAAAGAGAAACCTATTCTAACCAAAGCAGAAACAAAACAAAAAAAAAAGAAACCTAATCTACCTATATACAAGGAAAGAGTTGTAAAAAACTTAGGATTGGAATTAATTCTTCAAATACTGCCCATTGATAAGCAGTGGGATATCCTCTCCAGTCAGATTTTTCAAGAGAAAAGCATTATCTCCCAGAATCTCTAAAATCTGATAAGGGTTGAGCCAAATTTTATCAAAATTTTCATGCTCCCCTTTTCGGTCATGTGATTTATCCCAGTAGAGAACCAAGTCAGATATTTGAAAATATTTCAGGGTAGATATTCTATCAAACCATCTCTTAACAACACCTTGATGTTTGGCAAATTTTTCTAGGGCTTCATCTCTTCTCTCTTCAAGATGCAACAGTTTAGCCAGGAGAGCTTCACGCTTGTCATCTTCATCATAGTATTCATTAATGAAATGCAAATTGGGGATCTTTAACTAGATGGGAAATACAGGCTCCAAACCATACACTAGGTGATAAGGAGAGATCCCTAAGGCTATATTTTTTCTCATATGGTCTGACCAAAGAGAAAATATAAGTTGAGTGTGCCAATCCTTGGGATTCTTCTCTAATAGCTTTCAGATGAGTGTTAACGGGTTCTTATTGGAAGACTCAGCCAACCCATTGCCCTGTGGGTAATAATTATATGCAAAATTGATGATGATCCCATGATCAAAAGCCCAATTAGAAAATTTCAGTGATGCAATTGCAGAACCATTATCACAAACTAGAGCCAATGGACAACCAAAGTGATTGATAATACCTTCTTCAACAAAATTTATTACCACTTCAAAAGTACATTGTTTGCATGCAAGAGCTTCATTCCACCTAGTGAAATAATCAGTGATAGTGAGAATATACCTGTGGCCTGCAGAAGAAGGTGGGTTGATTGGACCACTGAAGTCCATTCCCCATTGTGCAAATGGTTTTACCTCTATGATCAGTTGAAGTGGAAGGTTTGCATTTTTTTCCTTACTTGTTGCAGTCTGAAATATATGGCAGGTCCTTACATGGTTGTGTACATCCTTGAATAGAGTAGGCCAGTAATATCCTGCTCTTAGGATCTGATTTGCAGTGGAGGATGTTGACCCATTGCCTGTACCATCTCTATCATGAAATTTTTCCAATACTTTTGCAACTTCTTTTTTCCTAAGCACCTTAAGTAGACACCCTCACAGTTTTTCTTATATAAGAAAAATCACTTCATCATAAAACTGTCACTTTTCAGATGCAAAGCTCTCCTCTATACAAAATTTAGGTGTTCAAGACATTGTTGGTTCAAGAGATAATAAATAATTTCATCATACCAATCTCTTGGGGACACATCTTGGAGGTGGTAGTGTCGAGTTGTGAGGTCAAGGATTGTTTCAACCATTATCTTTGTTAGCCCTTGTCCTCTCACCAATTTCATGGGTTGGATCTCAATATCATACTCTTGTAGCATGGTTACCCATTTAGCCCTTTGTTCTCCCAACTCATTATGCATTAGTAAAAGCTTCACTACAGGGTCAGGTACTATAGCAAAGACCTTATTCCTTAGGATGTAGTGCCTGAACTTCTTTACAACTTTGACCAAAGCATAGGCCTACTTCTCTACATTAGGGTATCTTAACTCTACATCCTTTAGAGGAGTACTCATGAAATCTATGGGATGCTCATTCCCTTGGTCAGACTTCTAGGTCAACATGTCATCACCTAAATGATCTGAAGAAAAAGAGTATATATAGAATGGCTTGGAATAGTTAGGACTTACTATACTGGAGCATTAGCAATTTCCCTCTTGATCTCATCAAATGCTTCCTTTGCCTTGACACTCCACTAGACCTTTGCTTCATGTTTCAACATTGCATTCAAAGGCTTCACTATTTCCACAAATCCAGTGATAAACTTTCTGACAAAGTTGACTTTCCCAAAGAATGACTTCATCTCCTTCTTACTTGCAGAGGGCTGAATTTTCAATATAGCCTCTACTCGTTCAGGATCAATGGCAATACTCTTCTTTGAAATGACATTTCATAACAACTTTCCTTTACTGACTCCAAAGATACACTTCTTTGGATTAAGGGAGATGCCAAATTCTCTACACCTTTGAAACACTTTGCACAGGTATGCTATGTGATCACCTCTCTTCTTAGCAAATATTATCAAATCATCCATATAAATAATTATGCACTTACCAATGATATCCTTAAAAGCGATATCCATGGCTCTCTGGAAGGTGGCTCCAACATTGATCAACCCAAAGGGTATTCTCTTGTAAGAAAAAGTTTCCCATTTCGTAGTGAAGGTGGTCTTATGCCTATCCTCATATTGCACCATAACCTGGTTATATATAGAGTACCCATCCAGAAAGGACATCATTTGAGACCCATTAACGATCTGAAGCACTTCATCTATTGATGGGACTAGGTAATTATCCTTTTTTGATGCCTAGTTGAGGTTCTTGAAATCAACACAAATCCTAATTTCGCCATTCTTTTTTCTTACTGAGACTAAATTGGCAACCCATCTTGAATGTCTAACTGGGAATATGATACGAGCTGAAAGTAACTTTTGTACCTCCTTGTGAATGATTGAATCCAACAAGGCATTGATTGGTCTTTGTCTTTGCCTGAATGGTTTGACATTTGACCTAAGAGGGATGGTATGTGTAATGAGTGAAGTATCATTTTTCTTTAAGTCTTCATAACTCCAGGCTATCACATCTTGATATTTATGTAATGCATCAATGATTCATTTTCTTTCCTCTGGAGTATATACCTTTCCAATGAAGACATTTTTCACATCATCTAGAGTTCTCATGTTGTAAGCTTCACATTGATTATTGAGTGATTCCTTTTTGAATTCCTATTCATGATCCTTTATCTTATCCAAATAAAAAATTCTCTCTAACTGCACCATACCTCTTGGGATAGTATTAGTTTTCAAGTTGATGACCCCTTCTAGGTCCATCTCTGCCTCTTGAGGCTCTACCTCATCAATTATCTGAGAAGTAAACACATCACAACTAGTAATAAAATCAAGGATGTGCTTGTCATCCTCCAACACCTAGAATTTTTTTACGTTATCAGGCACTGAGGGTATTGGAGTGATCTCCACTGTAAACGTCTTCAAGCTCGATAGTGATAAAGGATACAATGTACTAGCTGCTTGTGCTAGAGAATCTGCAACTTGGTTCTTGCTACAAGGTATCAATTGAATGTTGAAAGCATCAAATCCTTCAATGAGATCCCATACTCTATGTTTGTAATTGTTCATCCTTCTATCATGGCATGAGTATTTCTTTCTCACTTTCCTAACCACTAAGTCAGAATCCCCAAATACTTGCAGAATATTAACTTTCTTTCTCAATGCCATTAGTAATCCATGGACCAAAGCTTCTTACTCAGCTACATTATTGGTGCACTAGAATTGGAGTCTATGAGAAGCAAAAAAGTGTTTACCTTTAGGACTGATTAGCTCAAATCCTGCCCCAACACCTTGCTTTGATTTAGATCCATCAAACCTTAACGTCCAAAAATCATCAGTTCATGATCTTCTTGAGTTGTCCTTGGCCCTACTACTACTAGGGAGTTCTTTAGGAGGCTTTAGGATTTTACCTTTGGGATAATTTTGAATGCTTTGTATATCCAATATGACAGTTGGGGTCAGATTGATGCACCTTTGTATCTGCTCCACTGTTGTTTGGCACAGGCAACATTCCAGCTCTGAGTGAGGAGAATTATGGACTCTACACCAATTAGGGAGAAGCAACTCCTTAAAATTCATGTTTCTGCCCAACTGAATTTGATCCTCCACACACTTATGGATAAAGTCTTGGAAATTATTCAACAAGTTGAGTTGTCTATCTTCTTGGTCATCAATTTATTCTGTTAGCTCAATTAGTGCCTTGAAACTGCTAGATTTTGATGTGGATTCATCAGAGGAGCTTTGCAACATAAAAATTTCTTTAGTATTTGATTCTGAAATGGGGGCAGCCAGTATATAATTCCCCATACTGACTTCTGACACCAATACCTCATTTGAAGTATTCTGGTATTTAGTAATCACATACTTCATTTTGGGTCCCCTTTCAATTCTAGTTTGATTTGGGACTCCTTTTCAAGGGATTCACATGTGAGAATGATCTGTAGATGTGTATCCATTTAGTTCCTTGGTGAAATCTCAACCCAAAATCAAACCATAGGTATTAGGAATGTCTGCTACTTAAATATTGACCACTTGTTGCACCCTAGGATCCAATGCAATATGCATGGGAATCATGTTCAGTTCTCTTGCCACATTTACCTTTGTCTTGTCTAATTGAGTGACCTTCTTTTAAGAGGCAACAAGAGTAATTCCTAGAGCTCCATAAACAACAAAGGGCATAACATTTGTAGATTCTCCTAAATCTAGAAGACAACTGTGTAGATTCTTCCCAAAGATGCAAACAAAAATTAGAAAAGGAGGAGTTTATGTCTTTCCTTGGAATAAACTTAATTGTGTGTCATCTTGTGCAACTTGACTCTTATCCTTTTCCTCCCCCCTATCACCAGGTTGTGCTTGACCTTGACCTTTGGGTACCTGTGAGCCGAGAGTCTTCCCAACTACCTCCCCGACTATCCTTCCTTGAGGAACTATATGTGAATTAAAAGATTCGAGAAATGTATTTCTAATAGTGAGGATCCTTAATAACTCAAAAGCAGAAAGACTCACTTTTACCTTCTTGATTTCCTCAGTCACAAATTCACCTAATTGCTCCACATTCATATCAGTATGGGCTTCTTTGGAATGGCCAGTTTGCTTGTCCTTTCTTGCATCAACGTTGCTTCCTTTTGACACATCAAGTTGACCTCCATTTGCAAAGTATTGTGTCGACACATGAGGATAAGATGGATTATTGCTAGCATTTAGATTTGGTAGAGTGGTGAAATTGTTTGGAGGGATAGATGTAGTGAATAGTCCTCCAACTTATGGACCACTATTAGGCATGTTCCTCAGATCATATTTCCTTGCAGGTTGCTGAAACATCTGGACTTTATCAACACCAGATTCCTCTTCATCCAATGGGCCATTATCATTCTTAGTGCCCTCATTGAATAACTAAGAAATTTCATCCTCATTAAACACTTGTTCAGTATCTTCATCCTGGCCACCCGACTCTCCTTTTAGCTCATTCTCTTCATCCCATGAAAATGGTGCATGATTTAGGACTAGTACCGAGTAATCATAAGGATTAGAGGGTACCATCTCCTGACTAGTGGAATTATTCTCAACTTCATACTGAAATATTGAAGCAGTAGTTTGGAACTCAAGATAGTCCAGTTCAAAGTGTTGACTTGTCTTTTGAAGCTAGCACCATCTAGATAAAGTTGCCTCTGCCAGGTACACACCACTCAAAGGTTTCTCTTGGTTAGGAGGTTGATCCAATGGAGTAGGGACCCCTCCATTATTGGGACTAGTGTTCCATGGTCTATTTTTCCTGGGTTGTTGTCTTCTTTCAAATCCTTGTCCACCTTGTTGCCCTCTATCAAAATCTTGTCCAAATGACTATCCTTTGTCAAAATTTTGCCCCTATGCAGAATCTTGATTCTCCCAGTGGTAACTTGATTGCATGTTCCTTTGAGTAGCATGGGCTTGATTATTCTGGTTTCTCAAGTAAGTTACCTACATATTCAGTATTTTCACTTTCTCTATTAACTCATCCAACCTTTCTTTATCAGAAATACTGTAAGGTATTAGATTCACATTATTCTGAGGGTATCCTGATGCTCCCCCAAAACCAATAGACTGATTCAAGAATTTTGAATTTTGCAAGTAGTTGGGAAAAACTACTTGTTCTTGTAAATGAAGAGGTTGATTGGCACTTTGTTGGGGATAACTAGGTATCGGGTGAGCCTAATTTATTGGAGGACCTGGGTGTAGAACCAGAGGAAACTATGTTATGGGATTCATAATGGGGGTATGATTATTCAAATCCTAGTTGAGTGCTTGGACCTATCTTGGGTGAGCATCGGGTCGTAGAGATGGCGAAGGCCTTGACAAATGTTGCCTTAGATCAATGCTAACCTTGATAGATTTTGTATATGCATTAAGCAGAGTATTTGGAGGGTTAGTTCTCCACTTAAGGAAGGTGGTTGTAAGACTATCAGGGGCTTCAAAATAAAATTCCAAAGTAGTAGCATCATCCATAGCATAGGGGGTTTGTAATATAGTATATGTGTAGTGGAACATATTGTTGAATGATCCTATAGGCTCATTGACCTCCCTCTTAACCTTAGTAAACTACAGATACAACTCATTAGCACTTATAGGGATTTTAAACTTCTATATAAATGCAATCTAAAGTTCAGTCCAATTGTGAATTGAGGCAATAGGTAAATTATTGTACCACTAAAAGGAATCATCTCCTAGAAAATATGAAAAAATACTACATGCAACATAATTTTTTTTTGATCCCTCCATCTCTGAGACAAGTTTGGAAAATTATAATATGCTCCTCTATTTTCCTATTAGGGTCATTTGTATTGAACTTAGAGCAAAAATGCCTGGGGTTCTTTGGCATAACATTGTAGTTATTGAAGGATAGGGGTGATGGTTTGTTTGCCAGGAAATCCATTGGTGGAGGTGGGGGTGGCAAAGGCTGATCAATGACTAGTTGGGGTTGTTGACTAGAACTAGCCTCAAAATCAAATGGGGATGAGGTTGATGAGGGTGAGGATGGCAGAAATGATGAGATAGATGATGAATCCTCCCTTCTTCTGGTCCTTCTTGACCTATTTGGAAGTGGTAGTTCTTGAAATTGTTCTCCTCCTAGTGTAGATTTAGTTCTTCTTCTGAATCTCTCGAGAGAAATGGCAGATAGAAATTGATCCAGCTTGCCTATTCAGGCCCTCCTTCTAGCACCAATTTGTTGATGGTGTTTTCTGCACAACAACAACTCGGATAAAATATGATATCCTATCTCTCTTGAAAGGTAAATCTCTATCAGCAAGCCTCAAGAGAAAACCCCAAGGTCTCTAATGTCAGGTCTTGACAATGTAGTGAAACAACTCAGAGATAATGTGAATTTTTTGGTAATCATAAAGGGACCTTACAAAATAAATGTTGGAACCTTTAATCTTATCAAATCTTACAATATGATGATATTTCAGATTCCTAAATATAACGTAAATTTTAAAGAAAGAACAAAAGAGAAGGGTTTCAAAGAAATTCTTAAATTAGAATAACTCCAAAGACCAATAGTGTAAAAAAATAAACATTAGAAGTGGAATAATCCATTAAAACTAATTCCCGTTTAACCCAGATTCAATCTGCAATCTCACAAAAATAGTGTAATCTTATGAGGAATTAAAGATTTTTAGATCATGGAGTATTTACTCAAATCCACCCAATTTTGCAATTGAAATGAATAACTATCCACAATTGAACTTAACACACAAATACTGGGCCCAGGCTAACTTTACACAACAACCTACAATCAATAGGCTTCTAAAAGTATGGACTAGGGATTTCTCAGACACTCCAATTATCAAATCATAAGTACCACTGCATCACATCTAAAATTAAAATCTAACATATAACTAATGATCTCAAAGAATTTTTAAAAGATAGAATAACAAGAATCATGCCAGATAAATCAACACAAGAGAGAGCACCAGAGATCTTATCAATTTCCACCTATGCATTGTGAAGATCTCCATCCTTGACTTCCTTTGTGTCTTCCTCTTGAGGAGTATCCTCAACAACTGTACTTGCAATATCCTTTTCTTCATGGTGCACTTCCTGAGTAGAGGGAGGGGCAAAAGCATCTTCTTGTTCTCATAAAACAGAGGGAATCATAGGAGCAACCTCTTCTACCAGAGTGCTATTAGGAGATGGAGTTTTGGATTTCCTGGTATAGAATTGTGTCTTCTCCCTAGAAATCTCAACATCTATCAATTGTGGCCTTGTTTCCTCAGCCTATCCTTTAGGGGACTCATTATTTTTCCCTAATGATCTTGACACTCTTCTTATTTTAGGCACAGGGACGCTATCTTTCTTCCCTTCTTCTTCATGCACCTCCTCTTGAGAAGATGTCTTCTCCTTAGAGGTAGTCTTCCTCTTTTTGGAAATAAGCTTCCTCTTCTTTTCCACCTCATTCTATGCTTGAACACCTTTGATTTTGATCTTGAAGGGAGAACCTACCTTTCCCTTTCCCTTTAAGTTCTGCTCATCTTCCTCAGAAGTGGAGTGGGATTCCAAGTTTCCCATCAAATCATATGTGTACTACTTCCCCTCACTGTCCAATTCCCAAATCTTGTGTTTAATCCATAGCTTGGTGTATTTTATCACAAGAGCATCGATTTTCTCCAACTCTGTCTTTTCTTCTTTTGACCAATCGATCTCACCTATGGGCTTGTCTTTAGTTGGCTCATAGTCATGGCTTTGTATCACCTCCCCATTATCATCAATCTGATCAAGGATGGATCTGATGTTATACAATCTGATCAAGTGAGCAGGAAACCTTGAGAAATTATTCCTTCATACCTCAAATTCATCTTTACAGTTAGCCTAATAGTCCTTGATATTATCCTTATGTCTAAAATCTTTTCTGGCTCTTTTTTTAGCCTCACCCATTCTACCAAATCTAGACCTCTTGGAGTGCAATGACAAGCCCAAAGTACCCATTTCTTCCTTAGAGGAGTGTGTTGTGATCAGGGAAGTACAAGCCTCATTGCCTCCTATTCTCAAAGGGAATTAATTACTAAAACCGGTCTTATGCATGTCCTTCTTCACAATGGCATCAAAGGCAAAAATTTGCCTCATGACCTCCAAAAGTATGGTGTGATCAGTTGGGTATCTAGGCAGACTGTAGGGAGATATTTGACAACTATCAATCCTTATGTAGGAGAAGGTGGGAAATTGTATAAACCATACCCCAAACCTCTGGGTCGACTCCTTAGCAGCATCAGAAATCCTCACATTCTCTGCACCTTGGAGCAACCTTATTATATACATGGTGAATGCACCATTCACCCTTCTATAACTAGAACTACCTAAATGTAGTTGGGGATAGACCTCATAGATCACATCTTGGCCAAAGACCTCTTGAGTGCTCAATCCTTTGTATGGATTGAAACTTGCCAAGGCATAGACAAAGTAGGATGTAATGGTGAAGCTCTTGGTATGTAGTACATTGAACAATTGTTCATGAATCATGGTAATAATTATACCTGCCCAATGATAGTCTATGCCCTACCCTATTCTCACTATTATGTAAAACATCCAATTCTTAAATACTCTTGCACTCTTGAAGCCCATCACTCTCTTGAGAAAAGTGATTGCATCATAGTACTCTAACTTGAATTTTTCCCTGAACAATTGCTTTGGCAGCTTAGAGATATGTGCCTTAGGTTTCTCCAACCAAGAAATGATAACTTGTAAACACTTGTTTGTATCCCCTGCATAGTACTTCTTGGCTATGTCCATATAAAACTTCACCACATGGGAACTATGTGGCATATCAAATGTTTGGGCCACTAAAATAGGAGAGAAATTTGTAAGCACTCTACCTTGTGGGCCGATCACTCTAGGGGTGTCTCGATCATAGTGTCTGGCACACTCCAAAAATAGCTCATAACATGCATCGTAGAAGGAAATCCAACCGCATGAGCCAACCTAGAGCTTACGAATCCTCTCACCAACAGAAGAGGGTCCTTCACCGCCATTCTTGTCTTGAAATCCTCATAATCTCATCTTCCCACATTTGTGTCAGTCACTTTTGACCACATGGAAGCTCGCTTGCTCTCAGTAATCTTTCTCTTTGTATCCAATTTTATCCTTTCATCTTCTGAGATAGACGATCCCTCAACATCATAATCCATTTGTTTTCCCTTGGCCTTGCTAGCAATTGCCTTGCTTGATTCAACCTACACTCAACAAAAGATCATAATAAATTTCCATTACAATATGAGGATCAGGGTTATCCCATCACAAATAACATACTCATCATTCAAATAAGTCCAAACAATGATCAAAATCCCTTAAAACATCATAAAGCACAACTCCTTAAAAGTTCAGGATTTTCACCTTTTCGTGGAAATTGAGCCAGGAAGGAAATTTGGGGATTTTCGGGCCAAACAAAAATTAGCGATAAAAGCATAATAATCACCCAAAATTCACTTAATTAACATAACAACTCAAGAAATAACATTATTCACCCTTTAATCATTCAAACCAATCATGAAATGCAAAAATAATTCAACATTAATTCATTTATGTCCACAATTCCTCATGTTTAACATATTTTCGAGGATTTCCATCAGGGCCAAAAATCTGTGAAACTAGCATGACTTCACACATTTTTGGGAAAATGAAGGGGTGATGGAAATTCGGGGATTTCCTAGGGTAAAGGAATTTTTTGAAGCACTCAAAATCCCGAAAGCATTGACTTCACTATGATTTCACCCAAATTGATCTAATGATCACGAATTTGAGGATTTGGGCTCAAATGTTGCTTGTCTCAAATCATTCAATGATGGACTCAGATTTCTAATCCATCTAAGGGCAATTCAATTAATATTGGCAATGAAACTAAAGATTGAAACCTTAGGATTTCACCATGAGTACACAATCTCAATCTCAATTCACTCACTTTAGTCAACGAAACCATGATAAATTACTCTAAGGCCCTCAAAGCAAGGTGGTTATTGAATGCAAACAAAAGATAACAACCCAAAAATCACCCAGGACGTCAATTTTACCAAATGCAAGAAACCCTAGATCGCCTCCAACAAATTGACATCACACACAGATTCAAATTCGAGGACCAAATTGGGTAATGGTTGGCACTATCAAATCACCAACTTAACAAAAGGATGGCGACATCAAATTCAGGGAAGGCACTGACAAGGAATGATGGGAAACCCTAGTTTAATTGTAGATCTTCAATACGCCAAACCCAGACTCAAGACACATCGATGACACCAAAAGAATTCATAGTCATCAATTGAAAGTAAAGGCATCATGTACATACCATTTGTGAAGCAAGATTCAAGTAGACTGCGACTAACAATAAGCTTCAAATCACACACAAATAAAAATGACACCAGAGAAATGCCACCAAGCCAACAATTCAAAGCTCAAACATCAAATTCACACATGACACTTCAAGGATTAAGCCCTTCAAAATTCAAAGGAAAGAAAATGACACCAATTTTAGCATAAAAACCCCCCAAAATTCTATTGCTGCAGAATCCATACAATCAAGTATAAATGAGGTGACAAGACAACCCAAGACAAGTTTCGAGGATCTGAGGGCCCGAAGGAATTTCAAGGATTTCCGGCTAACATGGAATTCCATGAAGAACCAAAATCTTTGAAGCACAATGCAAAGCAGTCGTCGTCGGATATCCAAGGAATAGATGGTGTAGACACTTAAAATTGACTTAGGCTTGCGAGCTTAATTTTCTCATCAATTCCTCTATACATAATTTAATTATGTCACTCTCACTAAATTGAACTATTAATTAAATAATGACTAATTATTTAATTAATTCACCTCTCCTATTCTTCTTGACTATTTAAATAAATCACATTTATTGAAATACATCACTAATGTCTAAATTCCTCTTTAAATTAAATAAATTATTAAATTTATTTAATCCACTATTCCCTCTTGATTATTTAAATAAATTAATTTTCATTTAAATATGTCTCTAACATTAAAGTCTTCTCATTATTAAATAAAACCCCCATAAGTTATTTAATTATTAATCCACTTCTTCCACAATTAAATAATTTAAATTAATTATTTAATTCTCTCACGATTCATTTATAAATTTAAATAAAAAATTATTTTCTCTCTCCTCAAGTAAATAATATAATAATTATTTACTGTCACATGAATTCACCATTTTGAATTAAATTAAAATATTAAATTCAAAATAGCAATTCCCTCCACAAATTAAGTTATTTCTAAAATAACTTGATTTTCTAACTCATCATTTTTCCACTTACTAATTTTCATCTCACTATCACAACTATTCTCTTTCCTTGATTTAATTTCTTAAATTAAATATTGTCCACTCAATTTAAGTTTCACTTTAAAGTTGCCTAACCCTAATTAAGAGGTTGTTATTTTGAATCTTGAACCACAGATTCTAGGGCTCTTCTCAATCTTTGATCTCACCCGTCCATCCAAAATGGCATTTTTTATAAAATGCTAATTTTGTCCTCATTTTGTCATCTTTTAATCTCTTAATTTCTTAATGTCTTGAAATACTTCTTGCATTCTCATAAGCTTAGCATTTATCTCGTCATCTTAATCATTGCATGTAGGAGCTGATATTCTATTGCATAGAGTCTTAAATCCTTCAACACTTGCTTAGGACTAGTCTATAGTGAGATTGCTCATCAAAATTTGAGGGCAACCTTTCATTATTTGTGCAAGCTAGAAGGTGTAATGGAGATCAGTCATGGAGGATGAAGAGCTTGGGTGAGATCTCTCCTTTTGTTCTTTATTTTATTTCCTTTGCACTTCATTATGTATTGTGGGTTTTATTGTGTTTGCATTTAATTTTCTAACCTATCTTGCAAGGAAAAATACCCCAGTTACAGATGGAAATTGAGGAATTTCACCCAAGGAGGAAATCCCCGAAACTAGTGAAAAACCTGAAAAATCACCTCAAGACTTAGTATTTTCAATGAGTAACCTCAAGGGATTATTCACATGAGCAGAATAAGAATTCAAGCATGTCTCAAAGTGGCCAAATTTCATAATCAGAGGATCAAAATCACCAAAGACCAAAACAAGAGAGGGTCCCTGCTTTCAGTGGGGCATGTGTGCGAAAACTACACAACATACACATTTTTAAATGCATTTACAAACTGCAAAATGCTCTTTCATGCTCTTAGAAAGGTGCCTCAACCTTTTCTATTGCCCAAGAAATAAATTTAACTACATTTTTGGTTGCTTGTGAGCTAGAAAATGACCTACAAATGCATTTCATGACTTGTGATTGATTTACCAAGCAAGTTTCAAGGGAATGAGATAATTGTAGATGGAATGCATAGATAATGGATACCAACTAATTGTTTGAAAAAATGTCAAAATGGGATGCAGTGGGAAATAAATATATTAAAGGTTAAAATGCAACAGTGAAAAGCATTTTTTTTAACAGCTAGGTAAATGGGTTTTGACTCAAAATTAAATATTTTTCACTATCAAGTGAAAATGGAGTTGGAAATGGGTTTTTACAGCCAGGTAAAATGTTTTCATGGGATTTAAAAATTGAAGGGGATGCACAAAATTTAGTTGCAAAAAGAGATGAAAAATGAGGAGTAATGAGGCATTCTCAAAATGCCAGTTTGTTGTTGATCAATGGAGCTCATATGTGCTATGTGTCATCAGTGGATTAACTTTAGGGATTTTCTACGTTCTTCTCATTTCTCTTAAAATAAGAAGTTGGTTTGATTATGGGGGGTTCTGATTTCTAGGAAGGTTCTTAGCTTTAGGTTTTGGCCATGAAAGAGGCTATGTACTATAACTATTGAATGTTGAGGGTAAGTGTTGTAAGTTCATATATTGTAATGCTCATGTAATTTGAATGCATAGATTTGATTATTTACTATTATGTAATTGTCTTCATGTCTGGGATATAACATCTTTTGAAATGAAATACAAAAATTATTAAGCTTCTTCAAAAAAATTTGTTGTTTGAGTTATTTGTTTGTTTGCTTTCCATTCAAGGAGTGGTGTAAATGCTTACAAGTAGGTGATGAGGGTATTTTATTTTCAGATGGATTACTAAGTAAAATTTCATGACAGGTTTAAGTAGACCTTTCTATCATAATGTGATGGAAGTTTGTTGGTCATCAATATTATGTTATAGTATTATGATATGAGGTATGATATGTGACTCTGTAGCCCAAGGCAGGCAATGGTCTTACACAATTTTCTTTCCCATTCTCAAAAATAATCTTTAAATTCAAACAACTTTAAATGCTTTTGTTCTATGTTTGGTTCCTAGAAGTACAATATGTTTTTGTATTCTAATGCTCTAAATGTTGAGTGTGAAGGATTAGCCATCCTTTTGAAATATTTTGTTTATTGAGCTCTTACATGAGAATTCATCTGTTATTTGCAATGTATATGGTCATTTGGTTGCATAAATTCATAGGTACATTGTGTGGGATTGCCCTCCTAAGTTTAACAGAGCCTAAAGTGTAGGGGAGAAAAGTGTAGAATCCATCTTCGATTTGTTGTCCACTAATCTTGAAGTTCTTAAGCATAAGGACTGGCTATCCTTTAGAGGATTTTCAAGCTTCAGTTGGAAAAAAACACCAACAGAGGAAATTCAATATGTTGAATGAAGATTTTATAATTTTGAAAATATTTGAAATAAGTTGATTATCTTTTGACCATGCGATCTTTTGAACTATCTTATGCTTTTATCATGATTGAACATTATTGATGAACTATGTAAGTGCAAGTGTGTGAAAATGCAGGAAAAATAGGTTGAAGGATGACAACATAGTTGAGGTAGGATTGTTTAGTTGGATTGAATGGTAAGCTTGATGGAATCTGGGTGCACACACCACAAAATGACATGATGTTTGCATTTAAAATTTCATATAGGAGATTACATTAATCTAATTTGAAATGATTCAATGACTGAAAAATTAGGCTTGTGGAATGATATACATGTGATTTTTTATTTAATTGTTTATTTCGATCTTGTATTTTTGAAAATTTTAAAAATAAAATGATAGCATGATTAAACATATATGTATGTATTAAAAAATGACATGCTTGAAGGATATGGAAATCACTTAATTTAAAAACTATTATTCAAATAATAATAAAAGTTGCTTCTTTTCTTGAAAATGATTTCACACTATACTGTTATAAACATAAAATAGAGATAAATAAAAATATAGATATATATACACATGTATATAAGCACATATATATATAAACATATGCGAACTCTTTGAAAATTGAATATGAGCTCAAATTCATTGAATATTGTTGTTAAATTTTGTTAATAAATGAAAAGAGAATAAAATATGTAATAATATCATAGTGGCCTGCATTTGAATTAAGGCAAGATATTCAAATTTTAGTAGTGGGGGTAGCTAATTAAGGATAATTATGAGGAGAAATGCCCCCCTCAACAATGTGATCAGGTAAGAGAAGAAAATATACCATTTTGGGGTAGCATGATTTTCTCTGGCAATGATTGAAGGGAGACGGACTATGGCGATGAAATAATAGCTCTTCCCTAATATTTTATTATTTGCATGTGTAATGCATAGCCATTTCCATGGCTATTCAACAAAAGCCGATGGTTGGGGTATTTAAAATTGTATGGTTCTTTTATTTTTTTCCATACCCTTAGGGTAGCGACAACTCTCTGTTGATATCCTTTTCATTTTTGATGTTCTCTATGATGGTATGTTCGAGTGGGTTTATTGCTCCAAATGGGTACAAGGGCCTTAGATATTGTTCATAAAATGAAAGGTGGATATCATTGTGAATTATCCATGTTGCCTCATTCCCAGAGAATGAAGGTAGAACATTTTTATCAAGAGTTTTCTTGATACTTAAGATCGAATATTAGAATGCTATTAGAGGAAGCATTTAATCGTTCACTAAAATGATTCCCTTTTTTTTCATTGCTTTCATGTGATGCTCGAAGTGTTGTTATCACCAGACCATATTGCATGCACATATCGTTCCTAGAACAATGCTCAAATTGTTCCATAGAACAATCACAATGAATGAGTCTTACCAGCTGGCCGTCGAACAATGTAAGTCGATGATCGACATTCTTCAAGGTTCGGCTAATGATACTGTTAGTGATTAAAACAAACAATCATTCAACTATTATTCATTCTTGGAATGAAAATAGCTTGAACTTATATCATAACATTCACCAATAGAAAACATGGGTCTCTCCTAACCCAAAATAGTAATATAAATGTTCCAACTTGTATGTGATTTTAAACAACAAGCATGTCGTTTGATTCTTTTTTTTTCTGCATAAAAAGATATTATTGTTGTTTAAAATATTTGAATATCCAGAATGATATAAAATTTTATTGGTTACATGTTGTATTCGTTAACTTGAAATTGTTAATGAGATACATGTGCACAATAACTTGTGAAATTCTGCAAACAATATGGATTTATTACAAATAGTGTACTAGTATGTAGCAATTGTTTCAAACAAAATTGTTCTTTTTTTTCTTTGAAAAGGGCATTTTTACTTCTAGTATAATTATCAAATGATATGACAAACTATAAAATTATTTGAAATGGAAGCAATCTGTTATAATGGTTTTTATTTCAAAATTTATGCACAAATATATATTAACTTAAGTTGGCACATATATGTCTATGTACATAGACCCTCATCTACGTACATACACATACTTGTGACATACCTTTTTTGTTACTTATATAATTAATTTTTGATGAATATTGAATTATGTGGAATATAATCATGTGAGATGTGTATGAATTGAATGGAAAATGCATTGTACAAATCCTCATAATTTTTTTTTGAATTTTTTTAAGTAGAGCAAATAAGTAGACTGAATTACTTTTCCACTGATATTTGTGTAAATATTATTCTTTTTTTTAGTAGAACAACAACACCTAAGGGTAGATGTTGCTAGAGGGTAGACAGTTGCTAAGGAATAACTATGATTTTAAAAATTACCTTCTAGGACGGGTGTTGAAATGGAGTACAAAGAGTATAGGCTTTTGCTTTATCCAAAACCTAAATTTTGTTGTTGCAATTCAATTTTAATGCTTGGCCAAGCAATTATCCCATTATGTATGTATGGAATTTGTGATAACACTCTCTACCATTCCTAGCATAGATCTTGCATTTTTCTAATCATAGATAGAGATGCATGTTGATGTTTGGGCATGCACCATATTCCACCTTACAGATTGTTCTCTTACTAAATTTCCATACAAGTTTGGACATTCTTCAATTAGGAATAATTTTGGGGAAGCATAAGCTTTGTTGTTGGGCAATAAAGCACTTCAACCATGTTCTTGTCTACCAGAGGAGGTGAGCGTAAAAAGGAAACCTTGGATGTTTTCAAGTTATCAGAGGATTATGATGTAACCTTGATGTAAAATATATATTGTATTGACTTTGTGGCCCTATTAGACAAGTCAACTTGGATATTGTAATTGACATTGGAAATGAATATATTTATGAATCATTTTTTAATCAAAAATGTGTTGCTATTATTGAAAATAGCTGCTTAAGTTATGTATTTTTAAGATTAATATTCATAATGTCATTTTCAATCATATATTTAAGTAATAATTAAAATGGGTTATTACAGATAGATAACATGAGTAAATTCTTGATAATGATCAAGGATTGGAGGTAGTACGTAGTCTAAATCACATCATAGATAATCATGTTCCTACAATGGCTAGTTGCACTCAATCTTTTGGGCTTACTCAAAGCTAAGGAGAAATTCAAGTTTATCTCCCTACAATTATAGCCTCTATTCCCACATACACAAATCCAACTATTTCCACAATGATACAACCAAGCAATAGTATAGCTTCAAATTTGGGTATTTCCATTAGGAATCCTGATAGTTTTGTCAACTCAAACATCATATCTCCAAACCCATCACCCTTGACAAAATTTTAATAAAGTACTCAACCAAATACATACACACTTCCACCATATTCACCTCATTCCCAAATCATAATAATCAATGATTTTGTGAGAGGGGAAATATCATGCAAAGGAAAAAAAGGAATAAACACAATGAAATCAATGCATAAACATAAGCTATACCTTAAACACCTCTCCATGGATTGAGCTCTCAAAGATGCACCCAAATCTTTGCTTGATTTTCTCTCAAAGATGGATTGAAATGTGGATTGCTCACTTTCAATTCCAGCATAATAAGGCTAATTCAACTTGAGATGGTGAAATAAGGGGAGGAGACTGCAATTTATAAAAAATGGATGAGAGGAATGGAGGGCTATGATTTCTTGACTTAATCAAGGGTGGAGATTAAGTGGTGGTGAGGATCAAGAGCATTGTGACATGTTTCACAATGTGCTCACACATGTGTGAGAACACCTTGGATAGAGAGGACAATTAATTTTGGATTCTTGTGTAAGAAGGTGTAAGAGATGGTGGGGGTAGGTGAGATCTCACACATGTGTGAGAAGAGGGTAGAGGGTAGGCTAGGAAACTTGTCACCTTGTGGAAAGTCTTAGTGAGAGGTGAGAAATTAAAAATTAGGAGGATAATGGTAATGATGATTAGACATGAGAGTTAGATTAATTAGTCGAGGATTAATTAATTTAATGAGGTGGGTAGAGTTAATAAACCATAGGTTTATTTGACTTGAGTGGAGTTAATTAAAAGAGTGGACTTTATTTGACTTGAGTGGAGTTAATTAAAAGAGGGATTAGAAGAGGGATATGGATAATTAATCAAAGATTAATTAACTTAGGTGGTCCTAGAAGAGATAGAATACTGATGGGATTAATTAAATAATCCAAATATTTAATTAATTGGAAGAACTTTAGTCTAAAGAGTGATATAATTAATTAAATAATAAAATATTTAATTAATTATAAGAAGGTAGATTAATTAATTAAATGATAAATATTTTATAAATTAGGGATCAAGAGAGGTGAATTAATTAAATAATAATATTTAATTAATTTAGGAGGAAGTGTTGTCATAATTAGGGTACCTACATTTTCCCCCTTTTTGATGCGGCGTCCAAAGTGATGTTGCATCAAAGAAGTTTAAAATTTTCCCCAATGGATTAGAAGGTGTGTTGAGAGGTGATACCCTCAAGAGGTAGCCAAAAAAAATTGAAAAAATATTTTCAATCGTCATTCGGAAAAAGGTGGGCTAGAATGGTGTAGGATGGTGTAGGAGAGGAAAGTAGTGAAAAGTAGGAGAAGAAATAGAGAAATGGGATAAAAAATAGAGAAAATACGAGATAATTGATGCGTCTAGTATTACAAATTAGGGTTAGGGGAGGGAAAATTAGGTTTAAAGCCTATAAATAGGTCTTAGAGGGTCCCAAAAAGTCATTTTCACCCTTGCAATTGGAGGAGAGGAGCTAGGAGTTAGTAAGAAGGTATGGTGCAAGTTCCTTCCTATAGTGCATTTTAGTGTTTTTGTGGAGGGAAAATAATGCTTATGTTCATTGCACTTGCAAAGTACACACCTGCGAAAGGCATGCCTCCATCTGGATGTGAATAGGGGGTAGGAGGATTTTGTTGCACCTACACAAAATAACACATGTGTCATGAATTTTCATACCTCTGGGTCAAATGGAGGCACTTGTGTAAAGTGGTGTCTGGGTTCAAATAGGGTGTTTCTGCAGCAAAAAGAATGGTGCTTGCACACAAAGTAGAAGCGCAACTTTGTAGTAAATAAAAGTGCGCTAGGGGTTAAGGGGTAGAATTGAAGGAAACCATTTGTTTGGTGATTCATGTTAGTGCATTGGATGATGTAGGAGGAGATAAGGATCTTACAGTCTTGGGAGAGATGTATGGACATTATGTTGACTTTATGGGTTCGATTGACAAATATTGATGAGGATTAGCTACATCTGATGGTCCTATATTATGTTTCATGGATGCTCTAGATTCGAGCTCATCGAACATTGATGACCACATTAGTAGAGTGGTGGCATAATGATACTAGTAGTTTCCATTTGCCAACAAGAGAGGCCTCTATTACCTTGAAGGATGTATGGTTGATCCTTTGATTGTCAATCTGCGGTGAGCTTGTGCAGTACAGTCTCTATGGTGCTAGACCAGCTTTACAAAGGATATTTATGATGAGGTATTTTCCTATTAGGGGCATAGAGTTGGATTTGAATGCCAAGATGGGAAAATGGCTAGAGCTCCCACTTTTTATAGCTTCATTGATTATTGGGGCCTTAATGCCTAATAGGAGATCATGCGGGTTTGTTGTAGGTTGGGAAAGAGTATTGGAGGGCATGTTGGTAGATGAGACAATGTATGCTTGGGGTACCTATGTCTTGGTAGAATTGTATTGAGAGATACATTTGATTTTTTATAGGGATGGGCAGAGCTTAGGTGTGGGTGTGACTCTATTGCATGTGTGGGCTTATGAGCAGTGTACAATTTTATGGCTAGTTTGTGATAGGAGGAGGGGTTATGGTCAATTTATGTATTTATGTATGCAAGATTCAAAAAACATCATCATATGGGGTGATTGGGTCATTGGAAGTAGACCATAGATGAGATGGATACTTTTACCTTGCATCCATACCTCGATTTTGAGGTGTGGAGGATGATCACCTCTGCATACCATACTGATTGGGAGGCATTATTAGATTATAGAGAGATATTTGCCTCCACGAGTATTAAGATAGTTTGGATAGAAAAAGACAATACCACAAGTAGAGTTAGTTTTTGCTCGAGTAGTCCAATAGAGGCTTGTATGGGGTGGACATATAGAGTTTGATACCACATTATAGAGATGGAGAGATACTCTCCTAGTGGCATGGGATCCACGACTAGGGGTAGAAGATGCAAGGACTACACCTAAGTATGACGCTTGGTGGGTCAGATATAGGCCTATTCGTTTGAACATCCCACATGATCAGTTGGACCTTGTAGAGAGAAACAATAGCAAGGGTAGCAATAGCCATAGTGGTAGTGGCAAGAGTGGGTTAAAGAGTGACAACAGTGGGATGATAGCAAAAATAGTGGGGATGAGAATAGTGATGTCTATAATGGGAGGGGAGGGATGGGTAGGGTTTTTGGGTGCGACAGAGGAGAGGAGACATGTGGGAACAACTATAGGCCTTGATTCTAGAGAGGGACCATCTCTAAGAGGAGAAATAATAGGATTGACATGAGCACCTACATGTAGTTGGAGATCGAGACATGGTGAGAGTAGATGTGGCCCGATTACAAGGTCAGGTAGATGGTTAGCTAGCAATTGTGATAGTAGAGTGAGACTTTCTCTAAGGAGAGACGGATGTAGAATGGGTAGATGTTTCCCATTTACATGCACTAGTGGATGGAGGTGGGGGAGGGGATCAAGGAGGAGATAGTGGGGGATAGATGGCATAAGATATTGCAAAGTGAGATCAGCTTTGTTCAGACATAGCTAGGTTGAGGTAGGAGTGGGATACCACTCACTAGTTTATGAGTGGTGATGGGTTATCATATACATTTTTCAAAGGTTTCCAGAGCTTCTAGGGAGGTAGAGTAGTGAAGGAGACTATATGAGGAGGTCATCTTAGTAGACTAGAGGGGGGTAGTGTGACAATTAGTAGTAGGTCTCATAGGCTAGCGAGATCAGGACCCTTAGCTAGTATGGGTCCCTTGCAGCATCCACAATGAGGTCCAAAACCACCTCTTGGTTCACTATAGAGTCTAGCTCAATCAAATGCGGGCAACACAGGGTAACTCCTTATGTAGGATGACTATGACTTTTTGGATTTTTTCCCTAGAGGGATTCGACTTTTGTACACATGAGAGACTTTTGTACATGATGTATCATGACATTATATTATTTTTATATATATGTATGATGGATTCGACTTATATGATTTATGTAGATGTTGATATGGTGTATATGTGTATGGACATTTATTATGGTGATTCATATAATGTTGACATGTTTTATGTAGGATGGTTATATTGTATATGGTTATGATGTGATGATTTGTGGTTACATTTTTATGATGATACATGGTTTATGATAATGTATTTTATGTGTTTTATAATTGTGATTATGATGTTTTAATGGAATAATACATTATTGGATATATATGCATGATGGAATAATGTATAGTGTAATAATGGTATATGTAAATGGATGCACTATACGATGGATAAATTTAATGGATGTATGATGAACATAAATGGTTAATGCATTAATGGATATGTTTATCTTGGAAATTTGGAAGTCTGTCATTGTTGATGCAACTTGGCAACATGATCATGAAGTGTACATACATTGATTGATTTGGCTGACCCGGTGTTTTCATTGATGTCAAAATTGCAGGGAAGCATTTTTGTTGTCATTTGTATAGTACTAATTATACAAAAAAGTTGATCTATCAAGAATTTGGTTGTGTTCTCTGTTGACGATATTGTGGTTTAGTGCATCATTTTTTGGGTCTGCACTTCATGAAAAGAAGAGGTATAACTTTTTTTTTTTAACCATATCATTATGACTGGCTTATATAGCTATATTCAAAATCTTGTGAAGTTTGGTGAAGCATACTAGAAGATATCAATGACAGAGTTCAACTTTGTATATCACCGTCATCTCTTTGTTCAGTATATCAATGTGGGAGATTTCACATTTCCTTGAAAATAATGTTTTTGTGTTGTGGTTCTAAATTTAGTCTCACTGATGCCATTGAAACGTGAATTTGAAGAAAGATCGAATCTAGCAGTTGTGTGTATTGGGAAGCGTATGCATGATTGGAAGTTTTTGTGATTAGGTCCAATTCTTGGCCAACCTAATACATGATATGTGTTGAGAAGATTAAATATACATTATGGATGTTAGCTAGATATATTTTAGATCCATACTGACCTAAATTAAGTATTGCATGTTTTCTTAGGCATGAAGATGATTTTGAATCATGTGTGGTGTCAAAAACACTATTTTGGATTTTTTTGTTTACATCTAATTAGGCCGACCTAATTGATGTGTGTGAATGAAATCAAGTATATACATGAGATATTTTGGAGTTAAGAAGACAAATGAGCGAGCATAAATGATATATCGAGTGTGAGTGGTCTCATATGATGCAAACATGTGAATTCAATGGTAAGAGTTCAGAATAAGAGAAAAGTTGTTGAGTGATTGCTAAGCAGAGTAGTACTATATATTTAGAGCTTCAAAGTAAATGAAATACAACACAAGGAAGGTGCACTTTGTATCAGTTCATACTTTGGTAGTGAGCCATTTTTGTATTGTATTTCACTCTAGTTGTGAGCCTTATAAGGACAGTGTGTTCTAGTAGTGAGCCCCTATAATATACTATATTATGACATAATCCTCACCGTGGTTTTCCCATTTTGGCTTTTCCACGTAAAAATATTGGTGTTCATGTGTTTTGTGACTTTGTGGATGATTCATGATTTCATTCTTTATTTTAGTTAATGTGTTTTGGTGATTGGATAAGCTATGTTCAAAAGTTTAATAGAAAACTAATTAACCTCCCCTCTTAGTATTTTGAATGTTAAACAATTGGTATTAGAGCTTGGTTCCTTAAAAAATTCCTAACCGCTTGAGGAAGATCTTAGAAGTTTGAACACATGGAAGATAAGAAGTGTCTTGTTCCTCTAGAAGAAATTTCTGCAATTGAATATGTTGAAGATGATTGCATGTTTGACAAAGAAGAACTTAAGGCTTCTCTTGAAGATATTGATAGAGTTGAAACTGAGAATAAAAGGTTGAAGGAAAGCCTAGGAGAAGTAAATGAATGAATCAAAAATTTAAGAGAACAAATCAAGTTCAAAGAAAGACATAGGGAAGTCAATGTACAATTGAAGCAAGAAAATGAAGAGATCATTGGACTGGAAGTACAAATGGAATAAAAAGGAAGGATTGAGGAATTTCTGAATGCATTAGTACAAAGAAAGACTAAAGAATGCTCTAGACTTGAGCAAGAAGTGGTAAATCTCATATCTGATCTAGTAAAGGCGAGAATACATGAGGAGAAATTCAAAATAAGTACTACAATTTTTGATGAGTTGATTGCAATATAGAAACCCTCTAAGGACAAAAGGGGTTTGGGACGTGAAGAAGGAAAAATTTCAAAATAAAATCAAACACCTACCAAGGTTGACAATCAAAAGAAGATTCAAGGCAATATGAGACAATTTAGAAATAAAAGAAGCAATGTTGGAAGACCTTCTATCAGACAACCAAACTCTCGAAGGTACCCATATTTCAATGGTATTTATTTTTCATACAATAAATATGGACATAAAGTAATAGAATGTAGGAGCAGAATAAGTGTCAGATTCTTCTTTGGACAATGTTTTGCATGCGAGAAATGTGGACATAGATGTACTAAGTCTAGAAGTTAGATGATGAATAGATATAATACTAGGAGAATGTTTTAATATTTCAATGGCTATTGTTATACATGCAATGTATTTGGACATAAGTCAGAGAATTTTTGTATGCTTCTTTTGCAACAAGCCTAGACATATTTCAAGAATTTTTAGAAGCAAAAATAAAAGATAGTCTAATCTGAGAAAGAGGAATGAATCTGTGAAGAAAGTTGATACTACTTATGTTAGGAAGGAAATAGAAAATATATGGAGAAAAAAAGAGGTTTCTAAGAATAGAGATGAATCAGGAACTTCAAATGCATCTGTACCTACCTCTGGTATATATATTTCTTCTGAAAACTAAGAAAATGCTAAGGCATAGGGGGAGTAATACCAAAAAATTCTAATAGCCCCCTAAAATATAAGGTGTTGAGACTTGGTATGAAGATATATCTTGGAAGAGGATTTTCTAAAGCTATAGAAGAAATTTGGGGAAGGAAATATTGTGATGCGGAAGTTTGCAAAATTTCTATAAATTAAATGTGAATACAAGGTTTCGAAGTTTGACAACTTTTTTTTTGAAGCATTTATTGCTGACACATTTATTGATATGGGTCAAATCATGGAGTTAAAAACATATTTGAGAAGACAAATTCATTTGATGTGAAGGAGAAGTAAATTGAAGAAGAGGAAGCGTATTTTCAAGGTGTATTCTAAAGCAAGTTCAAGAGGTGTTCTACTTAATTCTTCTTTGGATTTTTCTTTTTAAATGTAATGGAAGGGTCAAAGGTAGTAAATGTCTCAGAGAGACCACAAGTTAAATTGAAGAGGCATTCTTGGAAACTTCTATCGAAAGACTTGACAAGTGCATTTTGCAGCACTCCCTTTGGAGTTTCACCTACTGAGGATATTTGTGCATACATACATGAGAAAATAGAAGAAATTTCCTCTATTAAAGTAAGTTTTTTATGGACAAGTGAATTGGAAGAAAATTATGGTACATACAAAACCCTAGTGGAAAAGTAATTGGATGTGTGGTGAATGTTTCCACTATTTGAAGGCAATAAAAGGTACAATGGAATTATATTGAGCAAGATTCATTATGAATCTATCTGGATTGATGACATATACTCAATAACTAGGGAAGCAATAAGCGATGTAACTAGATTTTGGTCCTTCAAACCAGTTCCAAGGCAGAAGTACCTATCAATGTCAAAGAATTAATTGAAAAGACTGGTGAAAATCTCCATGGAAAGGAACTCACCTTGAGTACATTTGAGAATCTAGCTATCTGGTATGTTGCAATGCTTGTTGGACATAAAATTTGTCTTCTTAATGATGGCTCTACAGTCTTTTTTATTGTTACTCACATTGCACTTAATATGATTGAGAATGGTGTTTATTATGATATTTGTGAGTTACTTCGACAACATGATGAATTTTTTGAAGGAAATCAAGAAGAAAAAAAAACATACATTCATGTATGGTACTTTGATATTCTATTTACTTTTCTACTTCATGAAGGAAATACCAGCAATTGGAAAAGTAGAATGGTCAAATACAAAACTAGTAGCACATCAGATAAGAAATCTTATGATGAATCTTGGTGGATTAGATTCTCAAGAGGATTCTCTTGCAGTATTCTTTATAAAGTTTTAAACGAGAATGAATGAGAGAATAAGAATACCCAAGAGTGTGGTGGAAAGGTACTCCAAAGACATCAATTTCCTTATCTCTACTAACTTTTGCTTCATGGAAGCAATTGAGCCTAGACTTGTATGGATTTTTGATTTTGATTATGAAGTGACTGAGGAGGAAGTTTTTCATTATGTAGAAGTGCTTCTAGGAAGCCCAAAGGACCCTAGTAGATCAGGCTTAGAGGACGAGTCTAAGACTGAAGCCTCTAGTAGTTCAAGGAGAATAGGTAAGAAAATGAAAAGAATTTTTATTCCTCGTTGAGATCAAGTAAGGGGTTACAAAACAAGAAGGAAGATTAAAAACTAATGTGACCGAACATGAGCATGAAAGTGTAAGTACACAAGACTTGGATGAAGCAATACAATTTTTACAATAGGTAATCCTCTATGCAAGCATTAATACATCAATGTTTATTGTAGAAAATCTTAGAAGTATGGTTGATTTGTTGAAAGCATACATCTCTGAACTAATATAACAAACTAGAAATGAGTGAGAAGCAAGGACTATAAAGGAGAATCTAGAAGATATCAAAAATAAATGTGTAGATGCACATCACAAAACCTTGAAGGGATTAAGGATGTTCAAACTTGTGAAGAAGAAGCACAAAAATTAATATCATATTGTTTAACTAGTAGATGTTGATGTTGTCGAACCAAGGAAGGATTCATCCTATCAGGAAAAGATGGTTGGGATTGTGATGGATGGCAAGGGAAGTGGAAATACTTTAAGGATCCCATTGATGTTTTGGAATTAGCATTCTTATGTAGGCATGCTTTTGTTCCCTTTACTTTACTTGTCCAAGGATGATATGAATGATTGTGTGGGATTGTGAGATTTTATTATGGTAATGGCGAAATAGGAATGAAATTTTATTATGGGTGGTGTGACTGCAAAGTCTTATTGGGAGGGGTAAGCCGGAGTATTTAGCAGAGTAGATGAGGCTAGATTTGTTATGATTTCACTGGAAACCTATCACAGGGATAATCAGTGGAGATAATGATTCGTTTGCAGATGCAGTGGAGAGTAGATATTATAGGAAATGGTTGTGGGCACATTCATTGTTGGCAGGGGAAGAAAAGAGGACAGATGAAATGGTTGGAGAGGATGCACATATATGTATGGTAGAAGTGGAATGAACACCTCAAATTATGGGTTCAAATCCTTGTCTATTTTATGTATCCATCAAACTTTGATGGTAATACAATTTGGGTATCATGGCCTTTACAATAATCTTGCTTGCAATCTTGAAAACATAGACAACTTTGTTGAGATTTGAGACTAGCTCTTTGATGGTGAAAGTAGTGTAAACCCTAATTATTAAATTTGTTGGTAGAAAAAGAGGGTTCCAAGTGGCCCACTCCCTCAGCAACATGGAAGGCACAAATTTCCACCATAGAGATAAAAGGACACACAATTGAGTTGAATACCAAAATGGGATTAAGTACAAAAATGGTGACATGTTTGATTCTTTTATTATGAGAAACTAGGAATTTCAATGACCGATACCAACTACATACAAAGGGGTGGAATGATATGGTTTAGGGTATGGTGAGTGTATAGTGCAAATCTGTAACTATAAATTCACATCTTATACAAACAACCATCGTACCATTGCAAGCTCTTGAAAGGAATAATTTTTCAGCCAAAAGAAATTTGTCAGGGAGGGGAGCATGTATGAATGTGAGTTTTATGATGATCAATGCAGCATCAGTTAAGTGACAATAGGAGATCATGCATAGTGGGTTGGGTGTGAGAGGTGATAATCATGTAAGCTGTCTAATCTATCATGATGGAACCACAAGGGGGGATGTGTGATAGCCTATGTACCGAGTTTTCAAAATTCACAAGTGGATGATGGGTTGGGAATATGGAGAGAAATCTCTTTGATTATTAAATTATGGGAAATGTCATGTGTATCAATCCATAATTGGTGGCGTTTGTGGGGATGGTGAATATGTGAATGGAAAGAAGTGACCTAATAGATGGTGGACACAACCCTACGTATGGTTCCTATTTTCCAAGTTTTCACCATGGTACTTACCCAAGGTGCCACAAAGTGGTTTTCACCATTCGACGAATTATTTCTCTTTACTATTTCTATTTTTTTTTGTTTTTTGTTTTTTGTTTTTTTTTTTTTATTTTTCTAATTTTTTGATTTTTTTTGGTTTTTGTAATTTTTTTTTGTATTTTTATATTTTAATTTTTTTTTTGGCTCTTCTTAAGAGAAATTTTTTGAGATGGATGATTTTCATGAGATCTTCAAGCGATTCTCCTTCCATGGTAGCCAACTGATATGACCTTGACACATATTTTTTTGAAACAATGTAAGGACCTAGCCAATTGGGTTCAAACTTTCCCTTCTTTTCTTACTACTACAGATTATGTTGATTCTCTTTAAGGACTAGGTCTCTAATAGAAATCCCTTGGGCTTGATCTTTTTGTTGTAATTTCTATGGAGTTTTTTCTTGTATGCTCTAAGATGATTGAGGGAATTTAAGCATTTTTCATCTAGGATCTCCAATTTTTTAAGGTGTGCTACTTGGTATTCTTCATCATCAAAGAGGTGTTGCAAAGAAATTCTCAGTGACGGGAGTTCAACCTCAATTGGAAAGATAGATTTGACACCGTAAACCAGGGAATAGGGTGTAGCTCACATGGGTGTGTGGATATTAGTGTGATAATCCCACAAGGTAAGATTGAGTTCTAAATGCCAATCTCAACCAGCTTCATTGACTATTTTCTTTAAAAATTTGAGAATTATTTTATTTGTGGCCTCAGCTTGGCCATTTCCTAGTGGGTAATATGGGGTGGAGAAATGATGTTGGATGTGGAATTGTTGAAAAAAATTATGAACATCTTGGTTTTTAAAAGGACACAAATTATCTATGATGATGGAGATGGGGATGCCAAAGTGATAGATGATGGAATGGAGGATGAATTTGGAAATTGTCTTCTTTGTAACATAGGTCACAGGTATAGCTTTGACCCACTAATTAAAATACTTAATGGTGGTGATTATGAATTTATGACCATTGGATGAAGTAGGGTTTATCTTGCCAACAAGTTCTAACCCCCATCATGAGAAAGGCCATGTAGTAACAATAAGTTGTAATTCCTATGATGGGGCATGAATCAAATCGCCATGTTGTTGAAAAGGCTTACATAATTTCACCATGTTATTTACATTATGTTCCATTGTGTGACAATAATATTTGACATGCAACAACTTCTTGACTAACGATGGTCCAATAGAATGGGCCCCACAAAGAATTTGATGCACTTCATTTAGGGTAGTTTTAGCTTCTTCTAAATCCATGCATATCAAGAGGGTACCATCGAAAGAATGACAGTAAAGGGTATCTCCAAGGAGGGTGAAATAGGATGTTTTGTAGATGAAATATTGTCATTGTGAGGATGATAGATTAGGCAAGGTGGTGTTATTATGTAGGTATTTGTATATGTCTTGATACCAAGGAGAATTGGGACCAACAATATTACAAATCATTTCAGATTTAGGAATATCATAAGCTGGAATAAAATTTTTTTCAATTAGGAACTTGTACTACTAACTATTCTATAGGACATTAACGAGGGAACCAATGGTATCCATGGAATCAACTAATTTTTTGTTTATTTTTGGTATTTGATCGAACTAAATTTGCATGAATTATTGTTTGAAGCTATCCACCAAATGCTTGTAGGGCATCAACTTGTCATTTTTGTGTGTATTCATCATTTACTTGCTTGATGACCAATTGAGAGTCACCATAAACCTGTAGTTTTGTAATTTTCCATTGGATGACAAGTTTTAGTCTTATTATCAATAAATCATACTCCACTATGTTATTTGTGCAAGGAAATACAATTCTATAGGACCTAGGGATACAATCTTCTTGAGGTGTACCAAAAATTATCTTGACCCCTAAGCCATGTTGTGTAAAAGATACATTGAAATATAGATTCCACCATGTGCCTTCTTTTGTAGTCAAAATATTCTCATTAGGGATTTCAATCAATAGTAGATGATTATCTAGTAGAGGGGCTTCAACAAGCTAATCAACGACTACCTATCCTTTGGTGTATTTTTTGTCTACATACTCAATATCAAATTCACTTAGAATCATGATCAATTTATCCATTATTCCTATGAGTTGCTTTTGAGAGTAGGTACTTTAATGGATCCACTTTAGAAATGAGCTAAGTTTTATGATTTTGCATGTAATGTCATAATTTATTAACACAAAAAGCTACTACCAAACATGCTCACTTTTTTGGAGAATAGCTCAACTCACATCCTACTAGTGTTTGAGATATGTATAGCCCTTTCTTTTCCTTTATCATTGTGTTGAGCCAATAATGCCCCCAATTCCACTTGAGTAGTTGATATATACAAAAGGAGTGTTTTATCTAGTGTTGGTGGAATTATGACTAGTGGTGATGCAAGATAATCCTTAAGTTGTAGGAAGGCCTATTGGAAATTGTTATCCCATTTGAATGTAATATTATTTTGAAGTAGGTGGGAAAATGGTTCCAACTTTTGTTGACTAATTGTGTGATGAATATCCCGATTTCTTGCAATATTCCTTGTAAAATTTTAAGTTGTTTGATGTTATTTGGAGGAGGCATTTCTATTATTGATTTTACTTTGGTTGGATCCACTTCAATACCTCAACAGGAGACAATGAACCCGGAGAGTTTTCTAGATGTGATGCCAAACACACTTTCTTGGGATTAAGGCATAAGTTATAATTTTCTAGTTGATCAAATATTTTCTCTAATACTCTAATGTGCACTTCTCTTGTTTTATATTTCCACAGGACATCATCTACATAGTCCTCCATGATATCATGTATCATTTCATAAAAAAATAATAGTCATTTCTCTTTGATATGTAGACCTTGCATTCTAAAATCCGAAAGGAATTACTTGATAACAAAACATTCCCCATGGATTTATGAAGGTTGTCTTATGTTGGTCTTATTTTGAAATTTAGATTTGATTATAGCCTAAAAACCCATCCATAAGGGATAAAATTTTGTGTCTTGTTGTGAAATCCATGATAATGTCAATTTTTGGTAGTGGGGAATCATCTTCTAGACAAGCTTTATTGAGATCTCTAAAGTTGGTGCATATTCAAATGCCCCCAGTGGCTTTAGTAACTGGTACAATGTTAGATACCCACTCTAAATAATCAATAGGCTTGATGAATCCAAGTTCTAGGAGTTTTTATAGTTGTTCTTTTAGAGTGATTTGAGGATGCATTTTTTTGAAGTTTTTGCTTAATAGGTTTAGCATTAGGATATACTACTAAATGATGTACCACAAGGGATGGATTGAGGCTTGGCATGTCTACATACCTCTAGGAAAAGTTAATGGATCTTCTTTTGAGAAAAAATTCCAATTTTTGGTTAAGTCCATATTCTAATTCTTTGGCAATATAAGTGATTTTAGGCTCTTCACTTGTTCCCAAATTGATGTCCGCTATGTCTTCAATCAATACTGTAGATGTCTCTTGGATTCTATGAATCAAATCAAGTGCCCCATCCTCTAGCACCTCAAGGAGGTTTTCACTAGAGGATGCCTCTTTTGTTTTTACTTTTTCTTGATCCAAAAAAGCCTCATCGAGGTTTTCACTAAGGGATCATTTTATTTTTTATTTTTTTTATGACTGAGGCAAGTGATTTGCTCCCAAAAATAAGCACCTTTATGTAACTTTATTTTATATTATTTCTCATGATATCCTAAAGGTATGTAGTCGCAGACTCCCATGAATTATTCTATTGCTTCATAATTGTGGAATTATCTAGCATAGGAGTTCATTGTTGGTCCTAATCAATTAATTCTAGATATACAAGTGGGAGATCAATTGATGATGTTATGGTGTTAAAACATAGAAAAAGAGAGGAGATGGCTGAAAGGTGTGTTTATCCAAGATGGAATGATGATCTAGGACACCCTTACTTTTCCTAGTTTCATTAGAAAAAGAGATCTCCCAAGGATAGAATTGACTTTCAAATTTACCTTGAGGTGAGTCAACTCTATGGGGATGGGGATCTGTTGTTTCCTTGTGACAAAAATGACTGAAATACACTTTGGGGAGATAAAAATAAAATAATTAATGAACTCAATTGTATGATGTAAAAAATGAAATGATGAATATTAGGATAACACAAATAGAAATAGTAACTTTCAAGTAGATATAAGAAGGGAAAAATAATATGTACTTGGCTCCAAAAGTGCGTTTTGAACACTATTGAAGGAAAAATTCACCTTGCTGGAACCATCAATTTTGGAAAAATTTGAGGGTGCCATATCAAAAAAGTCTAAATGCAACACGGTCAAAACTGGCATTCGTTTGTAAGAAGTGCTATATGTGACATCGATCTAGTGAAAGTCAGTATGGGAAAAACATAAAATAACCCTATGCTACTATAAGGGTATCATAACCCATCAAAGGTTTATCTAGTATAATTGTTTTGATAGCTTTAAGTTGCTTGGCATATAGTGAAGAGAAGAGCTTATACACTCTTATTGAGATCTCCACACAAAAAGTGGTTTTACTTTATCGTGAGGTATAGGCATCTGACAAATCATGGTGAAAGGCAAGTTTTATTGATTACATTATGGGACTGTGGCTGGGGTGGCATAAGGAACAAATAAATACTTTTCCTTGCTTCAGAGATAGGCTTATTTCATGATTAGAGATTAAAAGATGTATGATGTTGTTTCCAAATCAAAGTTCCAATGTCGAGCGATGAATATCAATGGAGACCTTGGAAAAATAAAACAAGAAGCTCATGAACGCTAAAAGAGGGAGAATGGATACGCGAGCCATCAACCAAAAACACAAATGAACTCACTAAGAAGGCTCTCAAGGCCTTGAAAAGCGTTCTCAGAGAAAGAAAAAATATCTTCTTGTGACCATATATAATACAGATTCCATTGTAGTGATGGTGAAATGCGCCTCACCTATTCTTATATATTTTACTATGAATACGATGGTGCCAAGAAACCCTTGAGTTTAATGTGCAAGCACAATAAAGAAGAAAATTTTGTAAGAGATACTCTTCTCCAGGTGTTTCCCACGTACCAGAGGAAATGAGCAAGCTAAAAACCTAAATACGTCGGTGAGACATATACAACCAAAGCGAGTTTTTTTTAGTCTCTTCGACTATGCAAGTCCTACCGATAGCCAAATGATGGAGACATTTTGGGGAGACACACTACTATCAGAGGGAAATACGTAAGTCTCTTCAATGATACATATCACACCGAAGGTTTGAGGGTGATATAAATACTTAAGCCCGAAAGGAATGGAAAGAATAAAGCATTAGAAGCATCGGGGAGACAATTGACATCGGCAAGAGTATTTTGAAGTTCCCTAATAGAATAAAGTCTCCCCGATACAGTGATATGCATCAATCTTCATTAAGGACACTATGATTTATCGGTGTGAGTCATTGGTAAATATTCCTGATAGAGTAAAAGGATAAGTCACGATGGAAAACTAAAAGCAATATCTTATTAAAAAGTTCAAATTTTGGCATGGTCGTAAAATGGGTAAAATAATATGTGGTAAATATTGCCACATTTATTTTGAGAGATTTTTGTCATTAGTGAAAATATTATATATTTAATGGGTGATTATTACCAAGATGGGTAAAAATATAGGGGAAATATAGGATAACATTTTTTTACCAAGGAAGAGTATGTTTACCAAGCGAGAGATAATGGAGAGTGTTGTAACTCTTCATGAAGGAATTAAAAGACAATTTAATACCTCGTAATGGGTAATTAGTTTTATTCAAGAAGTATTATATATAACATGAAGATGAGAAAGCTAAATACAAAGTAACATATTTTCACTAGTATGGTAAGCATTTTCATGAAAGAAATCATTTTAATAAGAGAAAAGCAAAGTTTCCAGCAAAGAATAATTATGTTATTGCTATCAAGATTCAACCGTGTACTTTTTGAGTCAAACTCATTGACCCATGTTTCATGAGTAGTGGTTCACAAGAACCCATCTCTCATGATAATGAATGGTCCACTTAGCACTCATTGCATCTAGGGGATGCTCATAGAGGTGAAACATTGGTTTGTCCCGGGAGGTCACCCATCCCAGTACTGCTCCAGCTCAAGCGTGTTTAACCACAGAGTTTCCCCCAAGGTTTAGCCCACTTAGCTTGTTACCCCATTTGCAAAACCTTCAAAAAGTGTTATGCCTTATGAACCATTCATTATAGAGCCCCATTAGCTCATCAATTGATAAGTAGGAGGTTTCTTCCACAACGTGTCAAATTATGATATTGCTATCAGGATTCAACCGTGTAGTTTTCGAGTAAACTCATTGACTCATGTTTCATGAGTAGTGGTTCACAAGAACCCATCTCTCATGATAATGAATGCTCCACTTAGCACTCATTGCATCTAGGTGATGCTCACAGAGGTGAAGCATTGGTCCGTCCCGGGAGGTCACCCATCCCAGTACTGCTCCAACTTCACCCATCCCTCCCGGGATGGACTAATGCTTCACCTCTGTGAGCATCACCTAGATGCAATGAGTGCTAAGTGGACCATTCATTATCATGAGAGATGGGTTCTTGTGAACCACTATTCATGAAACATGGGTCAATGAGTTTGACTCGAAAACTACACGGTTGAATCATGATAGCAATATCATAATTTGACACGCTGTGGAAGAAACCTCCTACTTATCAAAGAATAATTACCAAAATTATTTTTTTTGCAGAGAATACAAAATTGAGATTAAAGTTGAATATTTAATTTTCCAAAGGCAACTAATTGAATATTTTAAATGAATTGTTGCATCGAAAGGAAGGATTACACTGGACATATGCCGTGAAGGGTTGTAACCCTAAAAAATGTATATGTGCTAGATGAAATCAAAGGGAAATGAGAGTAGTAGAAGATAGAATTAGAATAGGATAGACTGCTATAAGCACTATATTTTTAGAATGATATTCAAGGAGACCTTGTTGCATGTATGAACTTTGAAGGAGATAATGAAAGTTTGTTGATTTAGTGGCTTCATTCTGGTATCAATTGTTTGTTGGATTCTTGTGATCATTTGATTGTCTCCAATCTGATGTTTCTTGATTGTTTAAATTGAAGTATCAAGTATATGTTTGATTTATTAGTGCACATTTGTTGTTTCTGTGTGATTTGGTTTATTGGATTCTTCAAAGAAGAATTAAAATTCCTTTCAATCAATTACAGTAATCTGGGAATGTCATTTGGATCAGTAAGAAGAATAAAATAAATTAGATTTGATATTCTGCCTCAAGCAGGGTTTATCAATTACACTCTTGCATGTTTATACCGGTTGTAAACTCATAGTTATATGCCAAACTATTAGAGGACCTCCTAGATAGAAACCATTCATTAAAGGTTTTCATTTGACTCCATTTTACCCAATAAGGCACTGGTCTCCCTTATTTGCATTACATTAGTTTTATTCATTTTCATTTGACATCTCTTAATTGAACATATTAATTCATACCTGGATATTGCATATACAATTTATACCAAAGTAGGATCATATCTTTCCACTGTTAAATTTCCATTTGTGGATAGTTAGATCAAGTAGGAAGCATAAATTCAAAATCTGTGTTGTTCATATAGGTGCACCCGCCTAGGTTTAGTAGATCCTTAAAGAGTAGAGGGTTCAATCATATTGGTTGGCCTTTTGAGTTGACCAATAATGTAGTGAGAGTGTGGCAACCTCTCGTGGTTCACTCAACCAGCATTTTTGAGACCCAACAATTTGGCGACTCTACTAGGGATTACTCAGGAAGATTTTCAGCCTTTCCATTTATAGACTCAACAAGTTTTCACTTTTTTTGGAGATTCCGCTGAGGCAAACCAAAAGCAATCCATTTCATTTTCCTACTTTTGGAAAAGTAGGTAGCGACTCTGTTAAACATTGATAGATAATGCATAGATATTGTGGAGCAGTAACCTTTTGTCAAGATGTTAGGAGCATAAAGAAGACATCGAACAATGAAAGAACTAGAAGAAATGAAACAATAAGTGTTATACTGGAAACAAAAAAAACTACAATTGAGACAACAAATGCTGCAATTGGGACTTGAATTCGACAATGAAGGTAATATGTGCTATTCACAATAGAACACTTATACACCACAACCATTACCCCGAATGAATTATCCTCCATTTCCTGAAAAAAGATCAATGATCTACCGAAACCCATATAGCCCTCCAAATTTTATCCCAATTATCGATAAACCATTTAACTTTAGTAATGTCCAAGGCTACCCAAATCCTTACCCCTGCGATGAGACAAAAATGCTAATGCATATCCCTAAATTTCATGGAGAATTAAATGAATCAACTTATGAGCATATGGAACGATTTTGGGATGTCATTTTCAACTTTCAAGTTTATCCAGAGGATGTCATTATGAAATGTTTTTCAAGATCTATGAGGGATAGTGCAAGGGAATAGTTTAAAAATTTGCCTATGCAAAGTATATCTTCATGGGAGGATCTAAAAGAAATATTCTTGAGCCAGTATGAGGATATAGATGATGAGTATTTACATAATCAAGAAGAAGATGATGATGTACATACCCAAAGCCAAGACTCCATTACAAAATCAGAATGTGGAGTTTCCCCCTTCGATTCATTTTTTGATATAAGGAGATATAAAGGATAATCTGTGAGATCTTTATACAGCAGGATGACAGATGTATGTATGCAATTAGCTCCTCATTGTAGGCCTACAAAGCCCCTGTTTGTTGCACAATTTCTAAGAGCATCGGAGCCTGAATCAACTTATTGGTTAGAGTCATCAAAGCAGTGTGCCTTGGATGCATAAAATAAATTTATTGATTCCATGCTTGGGACAATGTACATGGATACTGTCAACAATGAATCTAATAGTGATATCATGAATGATCAAATAATGCAGCCAATGGAGGATAAATGTGCAGTTGAAATTTCCAATGACAATTGTTCAAATTTGGAAGATGGTGATGATATGGGTGGTCAATCATACATATTGGACGAGAAATACAATGATGAAGATGTCCTTGAAAATATACTTCATAAGGAATATATTGGTGATAAAACAAGCAAAGGTGAGAAAATTATGCCCTCATTCTTGGATCAATACCATGGTAACACAATTGATGATAAAGAAGAATTCATGGAAGAAATATTTTATGAGGGCCAAGATGATGAAAATATAGAAGAGATCAATAAAGAAGCAAATCCACTTGACAAAGAATACATGACATATCGATCTATGGCAGATAAACATGAAGACATAATTGATGAACAAAAGGATTGCATACTTGAAAATGATTTTGAATTTTTTCAAAACCAATGTATGATCAGATAATAGAAGGATCTCAACAAACATCCTACCAAGTTGAAACACAAGGGGATTTGATATCATGCCACAATGAAGATGAGTTTGAGGAAAATCACATGAATTTTGATTCACAAAAAGGAGATAGTTTCAGCTCTTATGGAGATCAAGAAGATGCAAGAATATTAGAAGATATGGAAGCAGAGACCTATTCACTCAGCAGTGAGCATGTTTCAGATTTGAACTTTTGAATATCAGAAATATGCACACAAAGATGATTCTAAAGTTTTGGGTCTAGCCTACATTTGCTTTGACAATGAGAATACAATGTGTAATGATTCAAACAATTCCACGTGCATCTCTCATAGTGATGAGGAAATATTTAAAGCTGATCATGAATCAATTTATGTCCAAGAAGAGGTATGTGACTTGAATAATTTTTGTCTGCAAAAGAAAGATATTGATTTGCACATCATTGATGATGAGCATTCAACATTGATTGATTTGAGTATGTATAAAGAAGATAGTGTGGATCAAAAGTATGTGTCAATACCAACTATTGATAGGGAAGAAATAGAAAGGAGCTCTTATTTGACTTTTTCAGAAAATGTTGATAAGACATAAATTTTTGATTTCCATGAAAAGAAGTCAAATTTTCATGTCCCAGTACAACTACAGGATCATTCAATAACATATGATTATGATCCAACTTATGAATGTTCCATTGGATGTAGATACACTTTGTATCATGAAGGTAACAAAGGTCTATCATATGATGAACTACATAAGGGTGATATGAAAATAAGTCAAGCTGAATATAATGAATTTCTAAAAATCTTCAATGACAATAGTATGACAGATTACATAAATATTCTCAGAAGGAATTCAATGAAATCACAATAAAACAAGGTGTATGATAGGGGAAGATATTGGCATTTCTTTTTCAGTGGCCTTATGCCACCAATTGGATGAGGTTTTTTCAAACAAGCCATATCATTTCATGACAGAAAAGAATTTCAATCTGCTGCTCAGTATATAAAACATTTGGTCTACTCTCCTAGAGGCCTGGATTCTTGCTATACCCACAAGGGGTATACGTCCCCAGACGAAGCCACTGTTGGAACCATCAATTTTGGAAAAATTTGAGGGTGCCATATCAAAAAATTCTAAATACAACACGGTCAAAACTGACATTCGTTTGTAAGAAATGTTATATGTGACATCGATCTAGTGAAAGTCAGTATGGGAAAAACATAAAATAACCCTAAGCTAATGTAAGGGTATCATAACCCATCAAAGCTTTATCTGGTATAACTGTTTTGAGAGCTTTAAGGTACTTGGCGTATAGTGAAGAGAAGAGCCTATACACTCTTATTGAGATCTCCACACAAAAAGTGGTTTTACTTTATCGTGAGGTATAGGCATCTGACAAATCATGGTGAAAGGCAAGTTTTGTTGATTACATTATGGGACTATGTCTGGGGCGGCATAAGGAACAAATAAATACTTTTCCTTGCTTCAGAGATAGGCTTATTTCATGATTAGAGATTAAAATATGTATGACGTTGTTTCCAAATCAAAGTTCTAATGTCGAGCAATGAATATCAATGGAGACCTTGGAAAAATAAAACAGGAAGCTCATAAATGCTGAAAGAGGGAGAATGGATACACGGGCCATCAACCAAAAACACAAATGAACTCACTAAGAAGTCCCTCAAGGCCTTGAAAAGTGTTCTCAGAGAAAGAAAAAATATCTTCTTGCGACCATATATAATACAGATTCCATTGTAGTGATGGTGAAATGCGCCTCACCTATTCTTATATATTTTACTGTGAATACAATGGTGCCAAGAAACCCTCAAGTTTAATGTGCAGGCATGATAAAGAAGAAAAAATTGTAAGAGATACTCTTCTCCAGGAGTTTCCCACATACCAGAGGAAATGAGCAAGCTAAAAACCTAAATACGTCAGTGAGACATATACAATCGGAGTGAGTTTTTTTTAGTCTCTCCGACTATGCAAGTCCTACTGATAGCCAAATGATGGAGACATTTTGGGGAGACACACTACTATCGGAGGGAAATACGTTAGTCTCTCTGATGATACATATCACATCGAAGGTTTGAGGGTGATATAAATACTTAAGCCTGAAAGGAATGGAAAGAATAAAGCATTAGAAGTATCGGGGAGACAATTGACATCGGCAAGAGTATTTTGAAGTTCCCTAATAGAATAAAGTCTCCCCGATACAATGATACGCATCAATATTCATTAAGGACCTTATGATTTATCGGTGTGAGTCATTGGTAAATTTTCCCGATAGAGTAAAAGGATAAGTTACGATGGAAAACTAAAAGCAATATCTTATTAAAAAGTTTAAATTTTGGTGTGGCCGTAAAATGGGTAAAATAATATGTGGTAAATATTGCCACATTTATTTTGAGAGATTTTTGTCATTAGTGAAAATATTATATATTTAATGGTTGATTGTTACCAAGATGGGTAAAAATATAGGGGAAATACAGGATAACATTTTTTTACCAAGGGAGAGTATTTTTACCAAGCGAGAGACAATGGAGAGTGTTTTAACTCTTCACGGAGGAATTAAAAGACAATTTAATACCTCATAATGGGTAATTACTTTTATTCAAGAAGTATTCTATATCACGTGAAGATGTGAAAGCTAAATACAAAGTAAAATATTTTTACCAGTATGGGAAGTATTTTCACGAAAGAAATCATTTTAATAAGAGAAAAACAAAGTTTCCAATAAAGAATAATTACCAAAATTATTTTTTCGCAAAGAATCCAAAATTGAGATTAAAGTTGAATATTTAATTTTCCAAAGGCAACTTATTGAATATTTTAAATGAATCGTTGCATCGAAAGGAAGGATTACACTGGGCATGTGCTATGAAGGGTTGTAACCCTAAAAAATGTATATGTGCTAGATGAAATCAAAGGAAAAGGAGAGTAGTAGAAGATAGAATTAGAATAGGATAGATTGTTGTAAGCACTATATTTTCATAATGATATTCAAGGAGACTTTGTTGCATGTATGAACTTTGAAGGAGATAATGAAAGGTTGTTGATTTAGTGGCTTCATTTTGGTATCAATTGTTTGTTGGATTCCTACGATTATTTGATTGTCTCCAATCTGATGTTTCTTGATTGTTTAAATTGAAGTATCAAGTATATGTTTGATTTATTAGTGCACATTTGTTGTTTCTGTGTGATTTGGTTTATTGGATTCTTCAAAGAAGAATTAAAATTCCTTTCAATCAATTACAGTAATCTGGGAATGTCATTTGGATCAGTAAGAAGAATTAGATAAATTAGATTTGATATTTTGTCTCAAGTAGGGTTTATCAATTACACTCTTGCATGTTTATACCAGTTGTAAACTCATAGTTATATGCCAAAAAATTAGAGGACTTGCTAGATAGAAACCATTCATTAAAGGTTTTCATTTGACTCTGTTTTACTCAATAAGGCACTAGTCTCCCTTATTTGCATTACATTAGTTTTATTCATTTTCATTTGACATCTCTTAATTGAACATATTAATTCATACCTGGATATTGCATATACAATTTATACCAAAGTAGGATCATATCTTTCCACTGTTAAATTGCCATTTGTGGATAGTTAGATCAAGTAGGAAGCATAAATTCAAAATCTGTTTTGCTCATATAGGTGCACTTGCCTAGGTTTAGCAGAGCCTTAAAGAGTAGAGGGTTCAACCATATTGGTTGGCCTTGTGAGTTGACCAATAATGTAGTGAGAGTGTGGCAACCTCTCGTGGTTCAATCAACTAGTGTTTTTGAGACCCAACACACCCTAGGACGAATGGGTCTCTATACAGGGGTCCAAAATATGATTTCACAGTCCTCTAATCTCAAATATTAGCTTTTGATTCCTCCAAATTTCACTATCGAAAAGACAGAAATAAATTTTGTAGGTGAGTTTTCGTGGCTTGACAATTTTGATGACGACTTTGAAAACTTTACAAAATTGTTCTTTTGATCCAATTTCCATCCTTCTTCACTTGCAAATATGCACACACAAAGAGAGGTAAACATGTTTGTTTTTGGGTGAATAGGGGTTTGCCTTGGTCAAACCTCGGTTTGGTAATTAAACATTGATAACATAATGGAAAGAGTTTTATGAATGAATAATGTCATGTCACAACTCACAAAACCCTTAATGGTTGCCCTTAGAGGACTGAAGTGTAACACATCTCTCTAATGAGATTGATCTTGCTTGAATTGGCTTGAATGATTGCTTGATTTCTTGAAACCTACATCATAATGTTAGCTCCAAAACATGACATGAATATGCATAAACTTTGACATGATGATATGATCTTGATTTCTGCTATAGATGACTTATAAATATTCTCTCCAATGCTCTTGACAATAATATTCTCTTATGAAAGTTTCCTTAATGATAGATGTTTTGAATTGATAAAATAATTGTATTTATAGGTGTTTATCTAATTTCCCAAAAAATAGATTCCAAAAGCTGACAATTGAAACTTGAGTTTGAATCAGTAAAATTCCACCAAAAACATATTAAAAATTGGGTCTTAGCACTTAAGGAAGACCCATTCACCCTTGGGTGAATGGGTCTTGGGATCTAAATACAGGACACACAATTTCCAAGGTGTTTAAATTAATGATGGAAAATTTTTAATATAAGTTTCTCTTCTGAAAAATGAGAATAATAAGGCTTAAGAATGCATAATTTAATCAATTAGAAGCTTAATTAAATACAATTAATTAAGGGGATGCAAACATAGTGTGAAAATGTAGAGTAAATTTTTCTACACCACATGTGTATATATGGTCTATGTCAAAAATTTCAGCAATGGTTCGAAAGGATTCTTCGATGAAATCTTCCTGAGAGCTTTGATCAATAGAAGTCTTACCACCTTTATCATGAGTGCCTTGAGGTCTTATGGTTACCAAATCAATGGTATGAAATCCAAGTCCTTGATGATCTTTATACTTTTGTAGTTGAATGGGTTCAATTATTGCTTGCTCTTGTGCCCCCAATCCTTTGCCCTTATAGCCCATATGTTTGCACAGGTCATGCACTTTAGGATATTAGTAGAACTCGAGGGCAGGTAGCAGTTGTTCATCCTTGTATAACCGTGAGGAGATATCAAGACTTAGAATTTATTTATCTAATAGTCCCTATTTATTGAAATTCTTGAAGGTTTATTTTTCTTTCAAGTTAAGAATTTTTCCATAAGATCGTGGTGAAGTAGGGAGTTGTTCAATCTAGAAGGAATTTTGAATTGTATGCTCCCCACATCCTTTGTTAGTTACCTTGACCTTGATCTCAAGGGTAGATTATGGAATGGATGAGGATTGCAATGCAGATGGATCAAAGTAAGTGGATGAGGTTGATGCAGTGTCATTAACGAGACAATGATGGTAGCTCTTGTAGTTTCTTTCCAACATTTTGCAATATTGAAATGGTTGTGGATCAGTGGGAATGGTGATTTCCCTACCATTGTGCAGGAATTTTAAGCATTGATGGTAGGTGGAAGGGATGACTTGCATAACATGTACCCATGGGCATCCAAGAAGGATGTTATATGAAAGATCTAGGTCAAGGATATGGCGTGGAGTTTCCATAATGGTCAGGCCAACTTGAATAGGAAAGTTTATAGTACCTTATGATTCTCTTTCCACATTTTCATATGCCTTTATTGTTATCTTCTTTTGGGGGTCGGTGACATCTTTTGAATAGCCCAATTATTTTATTAATTTTAAAATGCATAAATTGTGTCTTAATCCACCATCTATTAGGACTTTTTTAATGTTGTGTTTATGTATAATGTATTTGATATGCAATGGCTTATTGTGGTATATCAAAGTGAAGGTCTTTGTTGGTGAATTTTATATGGTGTGTGGATGATAGGTGTCCAATTATGGCTTGGAACTAGTTAACATTTATATCGCTTGGTACCCTAGATTCTTGGAGAGCTCCATCAAGAACTTCTTTATACATGGATGAAGTATGAAGGAGTTCCAAGATAGATATTTGTGATGGTGTCTTTCCAAGGTGTTCAATGATATTATATTTATTAGTGGTAGATGGGATGGGTGATGAAGATGATGCTCCTTATATTGTGACTCACCCACGATAGGTAGTGATAGTGCAATTAGGTGCCTTGATGGTTATGGTATTGAATTCCTCAATTTGACCAATAGTTGTGTTGTGGGATGAGGAATTGATATTGTTATTGTATGTGTATGAAGCAGTGTTGTATGAGGGTGATGGTTTCCCTTTGTTATGTTGTGGGAAGGGTTGTGTGTATATGCCTAGCTGCTCATTTAGGGAGTTTTGATTTTGAATTTTAGCTTCTCCCTTATATATAAGATCTTGAATGCAATTTTTTAATTTCATGCATTTTATAGTTCTATGCCCCTTGATTCGATGATATTTGCAATATTCGTTGTCTTTATACCATGTTGGTTTTGGTTTTCTCTCATCAAGTGGAGTAGTAATTGGAAATTTGATTAAGTTTTCTTGTGAAATTTTATGGAATATAATATCAATATGTTCTCCCAAGGGGGTGTACTTGTCTTTGGTTTGATTAGTTTTTTTGCCTCTTCTTTGAGGGATAGTAATTGTGTTGGAGGTACCTTGTTGTTGTGATGTTTGTGTATTTTTTGATGGGGTACTTTTTACATATTGCACATGTTTACTATCGGTTACTCCATCATTCATGATTTTTTTGTTTTTAGACCAAAACTTTGGTTTGTCATTAGATTGGTGATTATTATCTTTATGGTCTTTGTAGATTTTGATTACCCCTTCAATGATTAAAGCTTTTTCAGTGGTTAACCATTTTTTAATGACCTCATTAAAGGTGCTGACACATTGTAGCTGCAAATGTAGGGCTATCTTTAGATGTAAATTTTTTAAAAAGATGTTCACCATTTGTTTTTCGAGCACTTGTAAGGGGGATCTACTTGCAAGGTGTCTCCATCTTTGAAGGAATGTGGCAAAACTTTCCCCATTACTCTATTTGGTTATGCATAACTTAGCCAAAGTTATCTCTTGGTCAATGTTATATGAATAATGGGTCATAAATCATTCGGCTAAGTCAGAAAAGGATGTTATGGATCCTCAAGGTAAGTGTGTGAAACACTCCAAGGATTTACCTAAAAAAATTCTAGGGAATAACCTTATGAGGTATACATCATTGTAGGCAACTTCTTGATATGCCACTCTAAATTATTCGAGGTGTTAAATGAGGTTTGTGTGTGGAAAATATGTGTAAATAAAATAATAACAACAAACCTTAATGAAACACTATTAGAGAATTCAAATGATAGATTTAATCTAATTGAAACATAATCAAATCTCTAAAATTGTTCCACTGCTCTCTAACTCCAAGGATTTATTAAACCAAAGTGGCTCTCAGATTGTGTGCACTGTGATTATTAAAGTGACAACCTAGAGAATGAGAATGATAAACTATATGATATACTGATAATGATATGATATGATTAACTATTGTAAACTAAGATGCAATTAATATGAAAACCATGATTGTAATCTAGTATGATTTCTATATGATTCTAAATTGTTGATTGCTCAAATTTTGTATGCTAAATTACTCTAATATAATTCTTGCAGAGTAAAATTGCATAAAATTGGGATCCTTTTCCTATAGAAAGAGGTTGCTTTTAAATATTTTCAAAGGAAAATTATGATGTGGCAGCAAACAACGGTTCAAATTTGATCTGGATAAATCAATGGTAGAAGATGAAGAAGTTGGAGAAGAAGAAAGGGAATGTTTCTCTCAACAAAACATTTTGCCAAGTGATTAGGAAGAAATTATGAAAGAATGAAGCCAATTGTTTAAAGTTTGTCCCAAACTTGGTGGGAAAGATAAAGCATAATTGAATACAATCTGAAACTTTCAATTTTGTTGAGAGAAAATTTGTAGACATGTGCTCAATTGAAACTTTGAGTTATTCAATTTTGAAGGGAAAATATATTATTGAATAAAATAATTGAAATTTGTTTATTCAATAAAAGGGAATGATAATTAAACAAACTATGGGATTTTGTTTATTTAATTAAGATAGAAGAAAAAATAGAATGTGAACTATATAAATAAATATTTCTATTTATTTATAAATATATGAATTAAAGGTTATTTAATTAAATAATTATATTTAATTAGTTAGATTTATCTAGACTATTTTTAGGTGTATACATTTTTCCCCTCTTTGAAGTGATTTATTTATGCATTGCTTCAAAGAAACAATTTTGTTGTTAGTGTTGACAAAACAAAATTGATATGCCCCAAACACTAATTTTCGAGTCATAACAGATATATGCCATCTTGGGAGATAAATCGATGAATTTTTGAATTTTTTTGAAAATTTATGTTGATTTGATATTGAAATGATTTATCTCCCAAAAAATGATGTTGAAACTGCCCCTGTGATGAATTAAAGAAGTAAGCCCTTTTGGAAAAATAAATTAATCCCATAAAAATCCCACTTAACTAGCCTTTAAAAGGTTAAAAAGGTGATTTTGAAATTCATTTATGCATTTGCAATTTGAAGTTTGAAGAGTGATCAAGCAACTTAACAACTTCTAAGCAAGATGGTGATTCCCAACCACACACACTGATTCAAGTGCATGCAATGTCACAACTACCCGACAACATATAGACCTCCAATACGTACCCTGATAAACTTCCTCGTAATTTGTGCAATTTGTTTTTCTTGCATTTTACTCATTTTAAATCTATTTTTTAGTTTTAGCGATTTCAATTCCCAATGTAGCGCATTCCAATACTATTTTAGTGCATTCATCGTTTTTGTGCATAGAAGTAGATTTTTAGCGCATCCCCTGTAGGAAGTAGCGCATAAGTCCAATTAGTGCATAGATATAATTTTATAGCGCATAGGTAGGATTTTGTAGCGCATAGATATGAATAGTGCATTGATAGCCTAGATTAGTGCATTCAATGAATGAAATAACACATTTAGGGGAATAGCACATTGATAGCCTAATTTAGTGCATTGACATTCTAAAATGGAACATTCATCATATTAGCGCATTGATAACCTATTTTTTCGTATTGATGAATTTTAATGGCGCATTGAATTTTTTTAGCAACTTGATAGACTATTTTGTCGCATCTAAGTCAAAAAGATGTAATTTTCTGTAAACTCCTTGATTTTAATTTTCTTTGATAGTGACAACCTTTGATTTGATTTTGATTGATGATTTTGATAGATTTAGATGATTATTGATATCATGATAGGTGAGATTCAATGATTAATTGACCTCATGATAGGCGAGGATCAATTATAGTTTGATTGATTGATTGATTGACCTCGTGATAGGCGAGGTGCAATGATAGATTGATTGATTAACCTCATGATAATTGAGGTTGAATGATAGATTGATGCTCTCAAGATATGATCAAAGTCTCACCAGAGCTAATTAGATTAATAAGTAGATTGATTTTGATTGATTGACAAGATTACTTATTTGTGATATTTTGTGATGATTGGAGCCTTTGGAAAATCTGCAAATTCGTGAGTGTTTTCCTAGAACATGGGATTTGATACCCCATCTGACCCAACCTAAGACAACTATTATTTCACATTGCGGATTATCCTCTTTGTTATACATGCCCCAGATTAGGATTAATAGGGGACTCTTGATAGCCCTAGTAGAGAGGTGACATAGTGAGCATAACACCTTTCACCTACCTATCGACAAGATGACAGTGACCCCAGAGGATGTGTATCGCATTCTAAGGATACCCATTGCTGGAGAGCTCCTATTATATGATTAGACTAAGCAAGGAAGGACCGATTCTTTGCATAGAGTATTCGAGGATGATTGGACATGTGGTTACGAGATTCTATGGAGAGAGATGGTTGAGGCTTATGCATCACTGCCATCTATGCTTGTTGGATTCATTAGGGGTTTCCTATGTCCCGACCATAGGTCAAAGGGACTATCAATTGGATGGGGTCATATCTTGGAGTAGATGATCTTACAGGGTACCATATATGCTTTGGTTTGTTGCATGCTTGCCCATTTATACCATGATTTACATCAGGTAGTTTATCTCGGAGGGTGCAGTTTTTCAACCGGAGTCACCTTGTTACAAATATGGGCATGGGAGCATATAGTCATCAACATCCCATTGCAGATAGACAACGACCCATTAGGAGAGCTTATGTTCATGGCTAGATAGGTCAATTTTTCCAATATAGGCTAGGAAAACTAGAGTACACGAGGCGTGTATTGGATGATCTTGAGTCAATTGTATGGCGGCCCTACATTGGTTGTGAGTTGTGGGCAGAGGATGATATGAAGATTATGTATTTGTGCCAGTCGATGTACCTGATCAGGAGGACCCGATTTTTTATTGAGAAATTTTTGTTGAGGAGGGTGATGTGATAGTATGGTCGGTTATAGGGTATGCCACAAGGTGTCACTCATTATGCACAATGAAAAATTGATGCCACAGAGTGGGGGTCCACCTTATCATATGATGTTGCAGTTGAGGAGTACTAGGGTTTATAGCCAATTATCTAGGATTATCATCCAGAGGTCATTGATTTTGGGATATCTGAGGAGTATGCCCAATATCTCTTTTTACATCCATTCCCATGGATCTCCAATCTAGATGAATCGGTTCCCCTGTTAGATGAGGAGGAGAGGGAAGTTGTACATGGTCGTAGGAGGAGGAGGAGAGATGGAGGAGATGTGGAGGAGGAGATCGCAGAGGGGGAGATGGCAAAGGAGGAGATGGAAGAGGAGGAGGTGGAGAGTAGTGATGATGATGGAGATGATGATGACAAAGATGGTGTAGATGGGGGTGGTGGTGGCAAAGGTGGTTGTAGTGTAGTATTTTTTGTTAGGGATGTCATGGTGCCTCGGTGGAGGTCTTTGGTGGATGCGGCATAGTAGTGTGTGCAGATTGGACTACCCTCATAGCATCAACATACATAGATTATTGCCTTATAGGTACAGGTTCAGACACTGTAGGGTTAGTTAGCACAGGTGCATGAATTATTAGCATAGGTACAACCTTAGGTAGCTACTTTGACGATCAGGAGGGATTTTGTGAGACAACGGTATGAGCAGGTAGAGGTTGTGGCTAAGAGACTATAGAGAGTGGGTGAGGGAACATCCACAATAGACTATCTCCTAGAAATTTGTTGTATTGCCTAGGAGGTAGAGTATTACAGAGGAGACACCATGAGGTAGTGTCTGTTAAGTAGTGGGTGAGCTATGCACAATCCCAATCAACACGTAACTAGTCTTGGACCACCAATATGGGTGTGATACAACCCCCACATAGAGATCTAGGTCCAGACCTAGGTATAAGTGCACTCAATGCATGTCCTTTAGGTGGTGCCACAGGAGGCCTAGCGAGACCAACGAGGTTTGGGGGAGCACTTCATAGCTCCATTTGATCATACTTGATGTATTTTCAGGAGTTTGATGATGTACACTCTGATTTTGACTCACTGTCATCTTGATATTGTATCTCTTGACATCTACTCAGACATCATTGTATACTTTAATTTTATGATTTTTGAGACTTATATGATATGCAACGTATTCTTGATCTATATGTGCTCTATATGATTTTATGATAGTTTTTTATGATATATGCTTTTAGTTTCCATATTCTATATGCCATGTGATGCTTATATGATGATGATATGAATATATACTAATGAAATTATGATGTATGGATGCAATGGTAAAATGATGTTAGTATGAATATGCCATGAGATGATTGTGATGATGTGAATGATATGTGATGCTTGGATAATAATTTTATATGTGTTATGAATGAAGTGAATGTGATATGAAATGGATTTATGATGATACAAATGATATGTAATACCATTTTTATTTTTTTTGTTCTTTTCTAATGCAAACATATGATGTGATATATAAATAAATGAATGATATGATAATGCAAATATATGATCAAATGTATATTGCATTATAATATGTGTCATGCAAATTATTATGCAACTACATGAGAATGATAATGTTTTTGTTAATGTCAAGTATACTCAATCCATTAAATGTTAGAGATAACATTGCTTGTGAAATATTTTCCAACCTCAAAACAATCTATTCTACAGATGCAAAGCTAATATAAATGCAATCTAATTTAAGTATGTAAACCTACATATGAAATTTTTTTCATCTTAACAATCCATTTAGTGTGTTTTTTTATCATGATTGAGCCTTTGAAATGTTGAAAGTGAGTACAAGCATCGATGGTATTGTTGACACAAGGATTTGTAACCCAATGCTAAGTTTAAAACTATTAAATCTCATGCAATATGGGACTATTCTCAAGTTGTGGGTATCTTATGGTGAGAATAGACCTCCATATTATGGGTTGGCTCCCTTTGGATATTTCTTGAAAATACTGACTTTTGATGGAGGAAAAGGGTAAGAAGGATAATGCTTGGAAAAAAAAAGTTAAACACTAATGGGTGATACACCAAATGAAAAATTATTTGAACCTACTTTAAAAACCTCACAAGATGACTCAAAAAATAAGCTATACTATCTCACAACTCTGTTACTCATGCTTGCAAAAATGATTCTTATGAAAGGCTTTAACTTTTCTGATGTTCAAAAAAGGAAAATTGTAATATTTTCACAATTTTTGATCCAACAAAATGAAAACACTTACATAGACCTGCACTATGACATGTTATTCTTTGCATTCAACATTGAAGGAATATGATGAAAATAAAGGATGAAACAATATTCTATCATATAACTCACAATCAATACTAGAGAACAAAGAGTAATGGAGAAGGAAATAAGCTTTTTATTGAAAAATAGGAGACAATTGCATTACAAATTTGTAGAACTAGTAAAAAATGAGTTACAGAGCATGTGCAACTTGCTACAACAATCACCAAACTCAGAACTAGAGAAGAAATGAGAAGAAAATAATACTTATACAAATGGCTCCCAAAATTTGAAATTTGAATTTTGCCTCCAAAACATGATGTTTTGTCCATCCTCTCCCTCAAATCAAGCATGTAACTGCAAGAGAACTCTTCCAAGAATCATCAAGAGTTGTGAAACACAAAAATACCTCATGGGTCATATGCAAATGAAAACCCCCTCAAAATAGGGTTGTAACTGACCGAATCAAGGAGTTATATGCTTGATCTTGCCCCTTGACTGAAACTCCATCAATTTGGATCTCTTAACTAAAGTTGAACTCCAAATCAAGAGATAAAAACCTTGATTATACTCCATATGTTGGCAAGATTTCCTCAATCACCTCCATGATCCAAGCAAAATATTTTAAAGCTCATTTACAACTCCTTTTGACCAACATTTGAAAATACATCGTAAAACATTTTAATTTTGCATTTCAAAATATCATTTATTTAAAAGTGATTTATAATTATAAACTTAAATAAAGATTCACATTTTTTAATTTTAATGCAAAAATAAAAAGATTTTTAATAAAAACATATACAAAAGACTCACTTTTGATTAAGTTTTAAGTCTTATGAAATACTTAAAAGACTTTATCCAAAATCAAATCATTGGCATAAAAAGCCACGGCCTAAACAAAAGAATGAAATTTTTTGAAACACTTAAGACAAAAATGCCTTTTTGTCCCCATCGAACCTTTTAGGGTTTGTAAAAACCTAAAATGAAAGATGACCTTCATTTTCATTTCATTCACTTTGCTTTACTAGAAACTTCATGTTGAAGGCGCCGCCATGAGGAGAAAACCCTATCTCAAGCCTTCTCTAGAAACCCTCTATTCTATGTTTTTGAAGCTTTCTTCAAAAGATATGATGTAGAAAAAGCATGGTAAGCATCATTGTGCTTTAAATCTGGAAAATTCTCACATATTTTGAAAGTCTTTGTAATTTTTTTAAGCCTATGAGGCCAGGGCTTCTACATTTTTGTATATCTAATGTATTTCTCCTTGCATCTGTTTTCTTTTTCTTTTTCCTCTTGCTGATAACTCTCGGCCCTGGACGCCATTGGAGATTGGTATACCTACATCCTCTTCTTTTTTAAAGCTTTCTCAACCTTCAAGACCATGGCTTGGATGTGAAATGGTTTTAGTTGCTTTTTGGAAACTTTATTTTGAGAATATGTAGAGATATTTCAGCTCTTCTTCATGTAACTCTCAGACATTAACAAAAATAATGGAGTATTATTTATTTTTGTTCATGGGTAGGCCAAGGATTCACACATCTCTTCTTTTCTCTAAGGGTTTGTTTTGCCTGAAGGAATTATCCTTTCTATTTCCTTATATTTTGGTATTCTCAAAAAAGAAAATAACTTCAAGCCGCTATGAGAAATCTCATCTGGGTTGTATAATCCTCTTTTTTTTGTTAAATAAAATGATCCATTCGAGCTTGAGAATATAGAGAGTAAAAATGTTTATTTTTTAGAAAAAACCTTTATCATTTCAATGACTATGGCCTCTTAATCTCTGATATATTTTCATTGAGGATTCCTATTTGTTGTTAGTGATTCAGAAGAGCTTAATTCTATTGACAAAATTTTATAGCCATGACCTAATAATATTAATATGGGTATTTCACTTTCTCCCTGTAGAAAGAACATTGGGACATATTTGTATGCAAAGAAAACTTACTCAATTTTGTACAGGGCATTTTTTGAAAAATTCTCACAAAATGATTCTCCTGAAGCTTGCACCCTTGACTTTGTCATTTATTTAGTTTTTTTGGATGTGGTTACTCTTTGAATATAATATCACTAGCAATGTTCATCATTTCTACTTTTTTGACTTAACTCCATACTTCAACAATGACTCCTTCTTCGTTGATATTTAAGACTATGTATTTTCCAGCATGTTTTGATTTTTTTGAATATGATAAAACATAAATTTCTTCATTCATATAAAGGCATACTTTTGAAGCTTTCTTTTGCATTCTTGAAATGAACAAAAATGAAATAGCTTCCCCTTACAGAATGTTATGCAAATAAAAACAATATGAAATAATTTTACAACAAGAAATAAGACAATATTATTGTTGTTTCTTCTGTTGCAAGAGATATCCACTATACGTTTTGATGATGCTTTACATTCCGTGTGATTATCAAAGTTTTGCATGGCAGTCATAATATTTGTTCTGTGATTAAAATTCAAGACCCTTGAAGGAAATGTCACTTCTCTCAAACAATAAATTATTGTCTTAAATCTCTTTGAAGATGATAAAGAGGGACTATCCTTTAATGTTTATGAACACTGTAATCTCCATTGATATGAGTTGGGATCAACCCTTGTGGGAGCCACATTTTCCACCACTCATGTTGTAATTTGATGAACAACAACATTACTTTTCCTGTATCTGCACATGAAGCAAACAAGTTAGAAAAATAGTGAATCCAATTATTTCTCCTAATGATTTGATCTGGCAGTTTTTCATTTATCTCTCTCTTGATGACTAATTTGATTTAGTTTAATAATAGCTGAAAATTATATGTCTTTTGATGAGCATGTAATTGGATCTCATGACCTGAGCTCTAACAAAAAAAATCAATCAACTACAAGTACATTTGGAACTTAGGAGAAAGGAGTTAAAGACTGAAGATATTGAAGATCAAGGTGGACCTGAAGAATCAACCTTACACCGACCCTTAAAGCAATGACGGACATGTCCTCCTTTTATATGTTTTTCTTGTTTTAGTTGATCTTCAGATGTATAGTTTGTACTTATTGTTGAATTATTTCAACTTAGTCAAACCCACAGCTTATGTGGGATTATAAAAATATATCTTTTAATAAATCATTTACTTAAAAATATGCAATGACCTATATTTCCATTTTCTTGTTCGCAATCATATAATTTGAAATAACTAATAAGAAATTATTTAAGACATATGTTTTGTAATCAAATGAAATAATAATTTCAACATATCAGATTTTTGAATTGTAATTCCTTTATGATAAGCAACAATAACATAAATTGCATTGAATGATTCAACTTCTCTAAACATATTCTGATTATTTATTTTCTAAATGAAACATGCTTTTTGCTTTGCTAGGACTGTTCAACAGTTCAATTTAAACTGTTTGAATGATTATGAAAAATCAATCCTAGAAAATGCTTCCATTATGAATGCAAAGGTTCATTAGATGTTTCAACATCAATTTTTTTTATATCCCAGCAAATAATTTCCTCGTAAAACTTCAATAATTTATGCGGGAAGCAAAAAATTAGTAAGATTTCTAGCGACCTCTCAGGGGTGGTTGCTTGCTAAACAAATTAGGCCAGTTTCCTTGCTTATCCATTGGGCATGGAGTCTGTTTCAATCTCTTTTCTTAACTCAAAAATTTTTCATAGAGTTTACTCATACTATTGTAACTGTTTGATACTTTTTTTGTACTAATTGTAGTTCCATTGAGTACAAATTTTCCGTTCATGACATGAACTCTCCATCCCATGTTATGAATGAGAGGTGTTTATTTGATTGAATTATAATTAGTGACAACAAAATATCTTCTTATTCCCCCCGAAATAACTCAAAGTAAACTACCAATTGTGCAGAACAACACTTAGGGAAATCAAAACATAGAACTAATCTATGTGCAAAAGTACTTATTTGACATCTAGAAACTGCTCAAATATATACAGATTTAGATCATACCTCAAAATAAATGCTTGAGTTGAATCCCATTCATTGGGATTGGCTCCACTTCACCATCTAATTTAGACAATTGGAAGGAATTATGTTGTTTACACTTAGTAATAATGTAAGGCCCAGTCTAGAATGCATCAAACTTGGAGTGCTTTCCAGGTCTGCTTTTAAGTTCATCCCACTTTAGTACTGTATCGCCTTCCTGGAACACTCTTGGGGATTCCTTCTTATCAAATGATCTCTTCATTTGAGCTTGGTGTTGCTCAATTTTTTTCATTGCTTCAGCTCTAGTCTTTTCTAGCTCAATCAGTTGAGCCAATCTTGCTATCATAGGCTCTTATTCAATCATGTACAACTGGTTAACTAGATCAAGGGTTGGATGTTCAAGATATATAGGAAGTCTTGCATCTTTTCCATACACAAGAATGTATAATGGTAGTCCTGTTGACCTTTTTGGTGTAATTCTATTAGCCCACAAGGCTGATTTCAACTTGGTATGCCATGCTCTCTTATTTCCTTCCATGGTCCTCTTGATAATCCTAAGAAGGTTCTTATTTATGGAATCAACCTATCCATTGCCTTGATTATAGTAGTTAGAAGAATTATTCAAGTAAACACAATTTCTAATAGCCCAATGAGATACTCTAGTTCTTATAAAAGCAAGTGCATTATCTAAAACTATTGACTCAGGAACTCCAAACCTTGTTATCAGCTCTTCATAGAAGCTCAAGACAATTGTCTCATTAGCCTCTTTAAGTGCTACAACTTTAGTCCACTTTGGAAATTAATCAGTGGTTGTGAGCACCCACTTGTGACCTGCACTTGAAGGCGAGTTTAGTACTCCAATGAAATCTAAGCCCCATTTCATGAAGGGTTGTTCAATCTGAATTGGCTACAATGGAAGGGCTGCCAAATTTTCTTTTCCTATAAATATGGCACACTCCTTACATTTCCTCACCCATGAATGGGCATCTTTGAATAAAGTAGGCCAAAAATATCCTCCTTTCATTATTTTAAGAGTTGTAGTTTTGGGAGAGGAATGTCCTCCAGTTGATCCTTCATAAAACTCATGTAAAATTTTATCAACTTGGTCAAATTCTATGCATCTAAGAAGAACACCATGGAAATATTTTCTAAAAAGTAAACCATTCATAAGTACATAAGGTATGGCCTACAGTCTATAGTACCTTATTTTTTATTTACTCAAACCAGGAGGACACTCACCAGTTAACAAGAAATGTATCATTTCTTGTACCCAACCTGTAGAAGAAATAGGTGCAACAATTTTTTCTTCATCCCAAAGAGCTAAGACAACATTTTCTTCCTTTTATGTTTTGTTTTTTTTTTCTTTGTAAGTTGTTCACAAAGACCTTTACCTCTTATCAGCTTGGTGACTTTGATATCAATATCATATTCCATTACCTTAGTCACCCAACCAACTCTTTTACTACTCAATTCCCTTCCCAGTGAAAATTCCTTAACTGAAGGGTGAGCAACCAACAACTTAACCTTATTGTTAGAAAGCATGTGTCTAAATTTTTTCAAACTTTTGATAACAGCAAGGACATGCTTTTCAACAAAGGAATAATTTAAGAATTTGACTGAAAAAAGCTAAAGGCTTCTCTAAACCATGATCATTATCCTAAACCAGCATAGCTGCAATACTATCAATGTTCCCATATGCATATAGTATAAAATCTTTTGAAAAATCTGGGTTCAATAGAGTAGGAGCAGTTGCAAGTGCTTCTTTGATAAGCTCCAATCTCCTTTTCCCTTCTTTAGTCTAGCTAAAAGAAATATTATTCTTTAACATTGAAGTCGGAGGTACTAACAACTCAAAAATATCTATGATGAATCTTCTAACAAAGTTAATTCTACCCAAAAAACTTTGCAGCCCCTTCTTATGTGCTAGTAAAGGAAGAGAAAGAATAACACTTACTCTCTCTAGATCAATGATGATTCCATTTTTTGATACAATGTAACCTAGAAACTTACCTTTATGAACAAAAAACACAAATTTCTTTGGGTTGAGAGATTTACCAAACTCTCGACATCTTTCAAAGATTTTCTTCAAGTGATCAAAGTGTTCATCTTAATTTTTTGAAAAAACAGTTATGTCATCCAAATAAACCAATACAATTTTATACATCAAACCTTTGAAAGCCATGTCCATTACTTTATGAAAAGTATCTCCAGCATTTGAAAAACCAAATGGCATTTTCTTGTAAGCCATTGTGCCCCATTTGGTTGTAAAAGTTGTCTTAAACTGGTCTTCTTCTTTAACCAGAATTTGGTTATATCCTGAGAAGCCATCTAACAAAGAAAACCTCTCAACACCTTAAACAACTTGAAGAATTTTCTCCATGGAAGGTAAAGGGTGACGATCCTTTAGGGAAGCTCTATTAAGATCTTTGAAATTGACATAGAGTCTGATTTCACCATTCTTCTTCCTAATTGGAACAAGATTGGATACCCAAGAGGTATGTTGAATTGGAAATATGATATTGCCCTCAATGATTTTATTCAATTATGTGATCATAAGGGGCTCAAGCTTGGGGTTAAGTGGCCTTTTCTTTTGTCTTATAGGTTTGGAATTAGGATCAAGCTCAATGGTATATTTGGGCAATAGAAGGATCAAAACCTTTCAAATATGAATATTCCCATGCAAAAATATCATTGAACTCTTGAAAAATTAAAATAAATGCATGCCTCTCTTCTAATGTGCATACCTTGCCAAGCTTTAAAATCTTGTCCTTGAAGATTTCAATGCTCTAATAATGATCCTCTTTAAAATGCATATTGGATTTTTCTTTTCTAACTTGATCATCAACATTGAAAATAGACTCCAATGTAACCAAGCCTTTGGGCAATTTATTGGTTTTCAACTGTATGATTTGATCTCCATACTGTTGTTTCAGTTTTTCTTGATTATCATTAGAGAACTCATCTTCTTCTCTTAAGAAGTTAACGATTTGCTGATCATTGTCAAAAACTTGCCAATGCTCATTATTGTTAGGAACATAAGACCTAACAATCACTTTAACATATTTCTGCTCTTTAGAGTTGTTGATAAAAAAATTGCAAAATATGGAGGCAACTCTATGACATAAATTTCTTGAGGTATTGAGAAGTTTAGACATGTGTTCAATGTGAGACTATGATTCTTAATGACTCCTACTATATTAATAATAGTACCATCTAGTTGAACTACAGCCTTTTCTAATGGCTCATACTTTATTCCCATCTTTTCTACGATTTGTTTGGGCATTACAGAACTATTGTCCCTTCAGTCAATCATACAGTTATGTACTAAATGTTGGCCAACAATTAGAGTTACATAGAAGGGGGGTGGCTTAACTACCTGGGTAGGTTGTTCTTTCTTTTCTTGTGACTCATCTATAAAAACAACCTTAGAAGGTTGTTGGTTAGACACTCCATCAGATAAGGAAAATTTAGACAATGCTTCATGTAACAAATCTTTCTGCCTAGGAAGAGCCAAAGAATCCCACCTAGAAACACTAACATTAGTTTTCTTCATTTATGTTAAAATATTAAAGTTACCAGAACTAACCTCTTATTTTCCTCTAGGAATAACATCTTTTTGTGTCTGTGTTGGTTGAACCAATGCTTTAGGCTGATCTTTGCCCACCATAGGTTGTTCTCTTGGAAAAAATTGAATGTTTTGTGTAGAAGAAGGCCTCAATTTGCCATGTGAACTTGTAGATGGTTGGTTTTTATCTCCATCGGTTTGTTGCCCTAGGTCCAAAACCCTTTTCTTTGATCTAGTATTGGCTGACACATAATCACTTGACTGATTTTGTGCATTGTTAACCCCACAAAAATCTTCACCTTGCTACTTCAGTAATGAAATATCAGGATTACCTTGTTCTACATGAGCAAACTGTTGTTCTTGAACCTCGTGAGATGATTTTTTTAGAACAACAACACTACTTTGCACCATTAGTGCTTGATTCATAATACCATTAGAACAGGTGGACTAATTATGTGGTTGATTATATGGAAAACACCATTTGTAATCAACTGCTAGGTTGTTTTGCAAAGGTACCACCTCCTTGGAAGAACTAGGGGCATTGGGATTATAAGGTTGGAAAGGCCTTTGATTGAAGTTCCTCCTCTGAACTTGAGGATTGGACTGAAATGGGGCTTGGTAAGGATCTTGGTAAGGTGGTTGATATTGCTACTTTTTAATGTTGACTAGCTCATTACCAAAGGTCTACAAGGTCTTTTGAATGTTTTCATTATGCTCTTTAATGCTTATCAACTTTTGAAATTGGCTAGGAACAACATGCTCTTGAGCTGCTACCTTGGTATTATAGGCTGGAAATGATGGGACAACAACTATAGTAGGTGGCATTATAGGGGTAGTTGGTTGTATATCAACAAAGTAAGGCATTGGAGATCTGGGAGCTATCTTACCTACTTGGATCAAGCTATTATCAGCCCTTACAACAACATAAAATTCTATTGGTAATGTATCACCACCCATTGATTGAATCATAAGTGTAATATCACTATTTAAAGCCTTTAAATAAAATAGTAAATCATAGTCATTAGAGAGCTTTACCAAGGCTGGAATATGAATCCAGGTCTTTTTGAAGTGGTAGTTGAAGTCCACCAAATGCTCATATGGAGCTCTTTTAATAGTAGTTAGTTGCTCCACCAATGAGAGATGGTTTGATTTGTCCTCAAACTACCTCTTGAGTTGCTCTCCTAGTTGGTCCCAAGTTGTGATAGAATTTACACGTTTTCCTTTGAACCATTGGAAGGCTTTGCCCTTGAGAGAGGCTACCAACAACCTTATTGCAACATCTTGTTCAATTATGTGATGTAAGCCACACAACGAAGCAACATCTCTAATGTGCTCTATAGTTGTTGTTTGATCTTCTCCAACAAAGAATGGAAAGCTCTTCAGGGTTGCAACTAGAATATCATTGTGTTGGGCAAGATTCAAGGGATTTTCTTGAATAAATGAGACAAAGGGTTGATTTCTAGGTGGTGGTGGATGAGCCATAGGGATTCTTATAGAAGCAAAAAATGGGGTAGTAGTATGGCTTCTCATGGAAGGAGGAGTAGACTTAGATATTCTTGAATAAACAACAGTCTTCTAAGGATTTTGAATTTCTCTCCCTTTTCTTCTGGGTGGGGATAATTGCAAATACTCAAAAGAAGATGAGCTACTTTTGGTTTGTATTCTTCTCATAAGCGGAAATGCACTGATTTTACTAAACCAAATCTTGGAGTTGTCAGGTATGCTAAGAAATGTCCCTTGAAGACTGTAATTACTGCTACACACACCAAACAACATCGTGATACTTCTGGTTTAGGACTGAAAAAATGTTGTTTGTCCCACCGGGCGTGCCAAAAACTGTTGACACGGGGATTTTCACCTGATGCTAAGTTTAAAACTATTAAATCCCATGCAACATGAGACTATTCTTAGGATGTGGGTATCCTATGGTGAGAATAGACCTCCAGATTATGGGTTGGCTCCCTTTGGATATTTCTTGAAAATACCGACTTTTGACATAACAAAAGGGTAAGAAGGATAATGCTTGGAAAAATAAATTAAACACTAATGGGTGATACACCAAATGAAAAGTGATTTGAACTTGCTTTAAAAACCTCACAAGATGACTCAACAAATAAACTATACTATCTCACAACTCTATTACTCATGCCTGCAAAAATGATTCTTATGAAAGGCTTTAACTTTTTTGATGTTCAAAAAAGGAAAATAGTAATGTTTTCACAATTTTTGATCCAACAAAATGAAAACACTTGCATAGACCTGTACTATGACATGTTATTATTTACATTCAACATTGAAGGAATCTAATAAAAATAAAGGATGACACAATATTCTATCATATAACTCACAATCAATATTAAAGAACAAAGAATAATGGAGAAGGAAATAAGCTTTTAATTGAAAAATAGGAGACAATAGCATTACAAATTTGTAGAACTCATAAAAAATGAGTTACAAAGCATGTGCAACTTGCTATAGTAGTCACCAAACTCAGAACTAGAGAAGAAATGAGAAGAAAAGAAGACTTATACAAATGACTCCCAAAATTCAAAATTTGAATTTTGGCTCCAAAAAATGATGTGTTGTCGATCCTCTCCCTCAATTCAAGCATGTAACTGAAAGAGAACTACTCCAAGAATCATCAAGAGTTGTGAAACTCAAAACAACCTCATGGGTCATATGCAAATGAAAACCCCCTCAAAATAGGGTTGTAACTAACTGAATCAAGGAGTTATATTCTCGATTTTGCTCCTTGATTGAAACTCCATTAATTTGGATCTCTTAATTGAAATTGAACTCCAAATCAAGAGACAAAAACCCTGATTTTACTCCATATGTTGGAAAGATTTCCTCAACCACCTCCATGATCCAAGCAAAATCTTTTAAAGCTCATTTACAACTCCTTTTGACCAACATTTGAAAATACATCATAAAACATTTTAATTTTGCATTTCAAAATATCATTTATTTAAATATAATTATCACCTTAAATAAAGATTCACATTTTTTGAAATTTAATACAAAAATAAAAAGAGTTTTAATAAAAACATATACAAATGACTCACTTTTGGTTAAGTTTTAATTCTTATGAAATATGTAGAAGACTTTATTCAAAATCAAATCATTGGCATAAAAATCCATGGCCTAAACAAAAGAATAAAGTTTTTTGAAACACTTAAGGCAAAAATGCCTCTTTCTCCCCATCGAACCTTTTAGGATTTGTAAGAACCTAAAATGAAAGATAACATTCATTTTCATTTCATTCACTTTGCTTTGTTGGAAACTTCATGTTGAAGGTGTCGCCATGAGGAGAAAATCCTAGCTCGAGCCTTCTCTAGAAACCCTTTGTTCTCTGTTTTTGAAGCTTTCTTCAGAAGATATGATGCAAAAAACGCATGGTGAGCATCATTTTTCTTTAAATCTAGAAGATTCTCACATATTTTGAAAGTCTTTGTAAGTTTTTTAAGCCTTTGAGGCCACGACTTCTACATTTCTATATCTCTAATTTATTTCTCCTTGCATTTGTTTTTTTTCTTTTTTCTCTTGTTGATAACTCTCGGCCCTGGACACCATTGGAGACTGGTATACCCATTTTCTCTTTTTTTAAAAGCTTTCTCAGCCTTCAAGATTGCGGCCTGGCTGTGAAAGGGTCTTAGTTGCTTTTTGGAAACTTTATTTTGAGAATATAGAGAAATATTTCAGCTCTTCTTCATGTAACTCTTAGACATTAACAAAAATAATGAAGTATTGTTCGTGGGTAGGCCAAGGCTTCACACATCTCTTATTTTTTCCAAGGGTTTATTTCGCCTGAAGGCTTGATCCTTTCTATTGCCTTATATTTTGGTATTCTCAGAAAAACAAATAACTTTAGGCCACCATGAGAAATCTCATCTCGGTTGTATAATCCTCTTTTTTTTGTGAAAGAAAATGCTCCATTCAAGCTTGAGAATATAGAGAGTAAAAATGTTTATTTTTAACAAAACCCTTTGTCATTTCAATGACTATGGCCTCTTATCTCTGATAGATTTTCATTGAGGATTCTTGTTTGTTTTTAGTGATTCAGAAGAGCTTGTCTCTGTTCACAAGCTTTTATAGCCATGGCCTAATAATATTAATATGGGTATTTCACTTTCTCCCTATAGAAAGAACATTGAGACATATTTGTATGCAAAGAAAACTTACTCAATTCTGTAAAGGGAATTTTTTGAAAAATTCTCACAAAATGACTCTCTTGAAGCTTTCATCCTTGACTTTGTCATTTATTTAGTTGTTCTGGTTGTGATTACTCTTTGAATATTATAGCACTATCAATTTTCATCATTTTTGCATTTTTGACTTAAGTCCATACTTCAACAATGACTCCTTCTTCATTGATATTCAAGACTGTGTATTTTCCAGCATGTTTTAATTTTTCTAAATATGATAAAACATAAATTTATTCATTCCTATAAAGGCATACTTCTAAAGCTTTCTTTTGTATTCTTGAAACGAACAAAAATGAAATAGTTGCCCCTTAAAAAAAATTATGCAAATAAAACAAATATGAAACAATTTTACAACAAGAAATAAGACATTGTTATTGTTGTTTCTTTGATTGCAAGAGATATCCACTATACCTTTTGATGATTCTTTACATTCACTGTGATTATCAATGTTTTGCATGGCAGTCATAATCTTTGTTTTGTGATTAAAATGCAAGACCCTTGAAGGAAATTTCACTTCTCTTAAACAATAAATTATTGTCTTATATCTCTTTGAAGATGATAAAGAGGGACTATTCCTTAATTTTTATGAACATTGTAATCTCCATTGATATGATTTGGGCTCAACCCTTGTGGGAGCCAAATTTTCCACCACTCATGTTGTAATTTGATGAACAACATTACTTTTCCTATATCTGCACATGAAGCAAACAAGTTAGAAAAACAGTGAATCCAATTATTTCTCCTGATGTTTTGATCTGGCAGTTTTTCATTTATATCTCTCTTGATGACTAAGTTGATTTAGTTTAATAATAGATAGTAATTATATGTTTTTTGATGAGCATGTAATTGGATCTCATGACCTGAGCTCTAACAAAAAAATTCAATCAACTACAGGTACATTTGGAACTTAGGAGCAAGGAGTTAAAGATTGAAGATATTGAAGAACAAGTTGGACCTGAAGAATCAACCCTACACTAGCCCTTATGGCAATGACGGACATGACCTCCTTTTATATTTTTTTCTTCTTTAAGTTGATCTTAAAATGTTTAGTTTGCACTTATTGTTGAATTAAGTCAACTTAGTCAAACCCACGACTTGTGTGGGATTACAGAAACATATCATTTAATAAATCAGTTACTTTAAAGTATGCAATGACCTGTATTTCCATTTTCTTGTTCTCAATCACATAATTTGAATTAATTGATAATAAAAAAATTAAGACATGTTTTTAATCAAATGAAATAATAATTTCAGCATATCTGATTTCTGAATTGCAATTCCTTTTCAATAAGCAGTAATAACATAAATTGCATTGAATGATTCAACTTCTTTGAACATACTTTGAATGTTTATTTTTCAAATGAAACAAGCTTTTTGCTTTGTTAGGACTATTCAAAAGTTCAATTTAAACTATTTGAATGATTCTGAAAAATTAATCCTAGAAAACTCTTTCATTCTGAAAGAAAATTTTCATTGGATGTTTGAACATTAAATTTTTTTATATCCTAGCGAATAATTTCCTCGTAAAACTTCACTAATTTATGCGAGAAGCAAAGAATTAGTAACAAGTATAATTTAGACCATGATGATCTAAGTACTACTTTCATGATTTTTGATATTGCAAGTTAACACAAGCATCTATGTATAATTAAACCAAGATGACCTAAGCATTACTTGGGTAAAATAGACAAGAATCAATCATTTTCCTATGCAAATTATGAATGTGATTAGTGATACTTGGTAGAGCACATCTCATGACAATTCATATAGGAATAATAATTAACTCATAGACAACAAACAAAGTAAAAAAAAACTCCTTCCTTGCTTCTCTTATTCAATACATCTCGAGTTGCTCCAAAGATATGATAACAAAATCAAAATACAACCTTTGAACATTCAAGCTAAAGTTGTAGAATCATGATTGAAAAGAATATCATCCATTTAGATTTGATTTGATTGATTGATTTGACCTTTTTGATTTGGATAGTTTGATCTTCTGATGATTTTTTATTGTTCGATGTTGTTTTTCCCTATGATCATTGTATTTACTAAATTTTTCATATTGTTGTTTGTCATTTTGTTTAAGCCCATAGTTTATTGCCCCCAGTGAGTTTAGGATTTTTTGCCCAAGCTAGGGTGAGACACAACCACATTGCCAAGATATGTACATGAGTTTCTTTGATGATAAGTAGAATGATAGTGAAAGTGAACAACCAAGACGTGCTTGAATAGATGAAACAAATAGTCTATCACAAATAGCACCTATTACCAGGTTTTCACTACTTGTTTTTATTGCACTTTTTCATATTTTATGATTATTTTTTTCTGACTTTAAAAATATATATATATATATATATATTATTGCAAAACCTTTTCCATGCACTGGATAATTTGAGTATAGAAATTTCTGAGATGGATACTATTGATAGGTTCATCGAACAAATCCCCTTCAGGTGTAGATAATTGATAAGCTCTTGATCCATAGACTGATATGATGATGAAGGGACCTAGCCAGTTTGGTTCAAACTTACCATTCTTTTCACGATCATGTTGATTGTGAGGGTTTTCCTTTAATACCAAGTCACCAACCTAAAATTCCCTTGGTTTGACTATGTGGTTATAGCTTTTGGACATCCTCTATTGATATGCTTTCAAGTGATCCATAACTTGTTGACAACGTTCATCTAACAGTTCCAACTCCTGAAGTCTAGACACTCGATACTCCTCATCTGAAATGACCCCTTTTAGTGACACACAGAGTGATGGTATTTCAAAATCAATAGGTAGAATGACCTCTCACCCATATACCAAGGCATATGGTGTAGCTCCTGTAGGTGTTCTGATACTGGTTCGGTATGCCCACAAAGTAGGATTCAGTTGAACGTGCCAATCACATCCAACATCATTGACCATTTTCTTTAAGATTTTCAGAATATTTTATTTGAGGCCTCTGCTTGGTCGTTTCCTTGAGGATAGTATGGTGTTGAAAAATGGTGTTGGATATGACACCGTTCACACAATTCTTGGACATCCTAATTCTTAAAAGGTCTATCGTTTTCAGTTATAATGGACTAAGGAACACCATACCGACATATAAGGTAATTTAAGATAAAATATGATTTTTTTTTCATGTGATTGTAGTTAGGGGTATAGCTACAATCCACTTTGTAAATTACTGTGTGGTTGGAATGATAAATTTATGTCCATTGGATGGAGAAGGGTGAATTTTACCTACCAGATCGAGTCCCCATTGACAAAAATGCCATGTTGATGCAAAGGGTTGTAGTTCTTTTGTTGGTGCATGTATAAGGTTTCCATGTATTTGACATTTTTGGCATTTCTTTACATGTTAAAAAGACTCCTCCATATTCGGCCAATAATACCCCAAATGGAGGAGTTTCTTCAATAGAGTTAGACCACTTGAGTGAGTTCCACATATACCTTCATGAACCTCATGTAAGGCTGTATTATATTTGTTACATTCTAGACACCATAGGAGAGTACCATCAAGACTTTGATGATAAATTATGTCGACAATCAAGGTATGTCTTACGGCTTGGCGAATGAAGTTTCATTTTTGGTTTATGGAAAGATCGGGAAGAAGGGTATTGTCTTTCAAGTAAGCATAGATCTTCGCGTAGATGGAGGTTTTAGTGTCAATGATATGGTATATTACTTGGGATTTGGGATTGTTGTTGGTGGGATTAGATACTTGTTCCACCATAAACTCATAACATCTTCGTTTGTCTGGTATTTGCAAGAGAGAAGCAAATATTGCCATTCCATCAACATCTTTTTTTTCTTCTCTTAGTATCTCTTCAAATTTGATCTCGACAAAGTAATTTTTGAAATCATCCACCATATTCTTACATGGCAACAACTTGTCAACCTTTGTCTGATAATCGTCATTTACCTGATTAATGACCAGTTGTGAATCTCCATAGACCTGTAGCTCTGTGATATTCCATTCAACTGCTAATTTAATGCCAATAATTAATGCCTCATATTCAACTACATTATTTGTACAAGGAAAGTTGAGTCTATAGGAATTTGGAATGGTATGTCCTTGAGGTGTGAAAAATAAGATTCCAACACCTGATCCATGTTGTGTATAGGATCCATCAAAATATAGCATCCATTGTTGTGGTGTGATGGTAAGAATATTTGCATCAAGAAATTCAGTGCTTATTGGATGATCATCTTGTAGAGTTGCTTCAGCTAAGTGGTCAACTATCACTTGTCCCTTCATGGCTCTTCGATCTACCTATTGGATATCAAACTCACTCAATTATCATGACCCATTTGGTTAGCCTTCCTATTAAAGCCGCTTTGTGTAGTAAGTATTTTAGTGGATCAATCTTAGCTAGGAGTTTAACTATGTGAGTTAGCATATAATGGTGCACCTGTTGAGTATAAAATACGACCGCCAAACAAGCTTTCTCAATGAAGGTGTAATTGATCTCATAACCATTCAAAGTTCTATCGATACAATAAATAGCATGTTCCTTTCCTTTCAGATCTTTTTGAGCCAATAGAGCGCTTATTGAAATCTTTGTTGTTTCTATATAAAGTAATAATGGCTTTCCTTTTGTAGGCAGCACTAGTATTAGTGGAGATATCAAATATTGCTTTAGTTGATTGAAAGTAGTTTCATTATTTTCATCCCATTTGAAAGAGACATTCTTATGTAGCAAGTCATTGAACGAATGACTCTTGTCTACTAGTTGAGAAATGAACCTTTGAATTGACTAAAGCCTTACTTGTAGAGACTGTAGTTGGCTGATGTTTCTAGGTGGCAACATCTCCATAATATCCTTGAATTTGGTGGGATCCACTTCAATACCTTTCTCTGAAACTATGTACCCTAAAATATTTTTCAATGTTACACCGAACACACATTTCTTGGGATTTAATCTGACGTTAAAATTTTCTAGATGAGTGAAAAAAAATTCTAGGATCTCAAGATGTCCCTCTCTAGTATATGATTTTTCCAATAAATCATCCATGTAATCCTCCATAAAAGTATGCATCATGTCGTGGAAGATGGTGATCATTGCTCTCTAATATGTAGCCCCTACGTTTTTCAACTCAAAAGGCATCACGTTCCAACAAAATGTTCCCCATGGACATGTGAACATTATTTTCCCTTGATCCTCAAGTGCTATCTTGATTTGATTATAACCTAAGAAGCCATCCATAAGTGATAACATGGTGTGTCTAGTTGTCAAGTCTATAATAATATCAATGTTCGGTAAAGGAAAATCATCCTTTGGACATGCCTTAATGAGATCCTTGAAGTTAGTACATATCTCGATGCTATTGTTTGGCTTAGAAATTGGTATAATGTTTGATATCCACTCAGCATAATCAATTGGATGTATGAAACCAACATCTAACAATTTCTTGAGTTTTGGCTTCACCAACAAGGCGATATACGGATGTATTTTCCTTAGCTTTTGTTTGACTGGTTTCACCCCAGGAGGTAGAGATAGATGATACATCAGGATATTTGGGTCTAAGCCTAACATTTTAGAGTAAGACCAAGAAAATTTGATTTTTCATTCTTCAAATAACTTGGTGAACTCAGACTTATCTTGTTCACTCATTGATGCTACCAAATGCAATGTCTTTACTTTGTTTGTTGTGCCCACATTGATAGACTGAGTTGTCATTATTTATTCATTGATGTTACCAAATGTAATATCTTTACTTTGTTTGTTGTGCCCACATTGATAGACTGAGTTGGCTCAACCAACACTAATGATCTCTCATGATAATGTTCGGGAAAAGTGTCAAATCCCCCATCCTTCAGTGCCTTGAAGAGGTTTTCACTATCAAATGCGCTCTTTATTTTTACTTTTTCTAGATCTAACACTGCCATTAAATGATTTTCACCATTAGATCTTTTATTCATATTTTCAATTTTGCAACTGGAAGATTTGATACCCCCTAACTTGAAGCTTCATTATGAGTTTCATGGTTGAAACTTGTGTCAAGATTGTTAGGAAAAACATATTTAACAATGGCATCATCATTCTTAAAGATAGAAACGTTAGAAGGCTCATTTTGTTCCCAATCAATAAGCTTAGGGTGTAGTAAGCGTAAAATATCATCAGATTGATGAAGGTCAACAAAATTGGAAGTTTGAATAGAAATATTATCAAATTTTTCAATAGGGATGTTGAGGGTTATGATGTTACTCTCCTCCAAGTCATCTATCTTGCTTAGAGTCTATTCATCATCTCTTGAGTCATCGATATTCTATGATCCAAACACAAGGGGTCTAGTCCCTAAGCTTTGTCCCTCCTCACATGTAGTTGCATATCTTTGTATTACATCCATTTGTTTATCTTCAAAGGATACCTCAGATAGTGAATCCCACTCATACTCATTAGATTCTATCTCATAACTATCTTGTAACTGTAGTATTCATTCACATATTTTCTTCTTTGGTTTCTCCTATATATCCCAATCTAGTCTTGTCTTTTGCATGGAGTGTAAGAGGTTGAATAGGTTCTAAAATGCCCTCTTTCCTTTTACCGATTGGTTCTTGTCCTTCATACCCCATCTTCTCTAGGATTTTCTTTCCTTTTCCATATTGATCCGTTTGTATGTTGGAGGTTGTTGATGTAGGTTCTTCCTCATCTTTGTAGAGCCAATTCAAGACAACCTTATCTTGTGATTCATCAACCAAAGTGTCAGCCTTTACAAATCTGCCATAAAAAATTATGATAGGTTGTGATAATTGTTGTACTGATGTTGATGGTTGTCCATAAGATCTTGGTGAAGGCAGCAATTGTGAAAGACATAAATATTGTTGAATGAAATACTCTCCCATGCCTTTGTCTTTTAATTGGATCTTTTCTTTGAATTTCTTTGATAAAGAGTTTTCATTTTTTGTTGTAGTAAAATTAGCAATACCTTTATCCTTTGATTGGTCCTTTTTCTCAACCCATTTTGACCCAACATTTAATTTCCTCTCATTGTTTGATGAATTTGGAGTGTTAGCTTCCCTATTATGTGGGACAAAAGTATCTTGAGCTGCCTTAAGCATGTTACATTGTTGGGGATTATTTGAATCAGCTGAGATGGTTATTTATTGTCCATTGATTGGAAACTTCAAGCACTGATGATAGGTGAATGACACTGTTTACATCTCATAAATCCATGGACGTCCCAAAAGTATATTATATGTCAGTTCTTTATCCAACACTTGGCAGACTATGTCTTTCACTATTGGCCCCACTTGGATAGGTAAGACAATCAGTCCTTTGGAATATTTCGCTTCATCATCATATGCTTTTATTATGATTTTCCTTCTTGCATCAATAGAATTCTATGAATATACCAGTGCATGAATCCATTTTAAAGTACAGATATTCAAATAAGCTCCACTATCTATAAGAACACACTTGACATGATGTTTGTGAATGAGAACCTCAATGTGGAGGGAAATATTATGTGGATGGTTTAGTGATACATCATCATGCTCAAAAAAGGATAGGAAATGAGGAGCGGTTAAGTGTCCCACCATAGCCTGGAACTGGAAAAATTCCAAGTTATTAGGTATTTTTTTGGCAACAAGAGTTTGTTCTAGGATCTCCTTGTGTGTTGGTGATATTTTTAAAAGCTCTAATATTGGGATTTGTGCTAGTATTTTGTTCAATCGATCGATTATGTTGTACTGATTTGTAGGGGCAGTAGTTGTTTTGATTGTAGAAGTAGCATTAGATGATTTAGATGTAGCTCCTTTCAATATTACCTTAGTTTGTCCCTGTGTTGTCATGTTGACTGGTTGATATTTTTTATTCTCTCTGATTTTTATGAAATTAATCTGATTTTCATTTGCAACAATGTTTGTGGTTTGATGATTAGTTGTAATGATGTTATTATTGTCATTAATTTTTGCATTATGAGTTTGACAATCAACTATAATCATGTCATTAATACGATTACCAACAACAACAAATTCATTTATTTGATTTTCAGCAACAACTAGGTCATGTTCATCATTGATTTGAGCATTATTAGTTTTACTTTCAACTACCTAGATATGGAGAATAGTTGAGTCATAAATGTAATTTACATTTTTTCCTTTACCATCTGTAAATGACGATTCCCCTTTTTTATAATTTGGTAAAGGATTCTTGAAATCCCCATGATCTTTGTTTGTTTGTGGTCCTTCAACAAATATTTTCTTGTTTTCAATCAGATCTTGGATCAAATGTTTCAATTGCCAACAATTGTTTGTTTTGTGGCCTTTGTTTTTATGATAGTCACAGTAATGTGCGTCACTCCACCAAAATGGTTTGACTTGTGGATCCCAATTTCATGGCTCTTGTAATGTTACAAGTTTGGCTTCAATAAGTTCCTTTAATGTTGATTCCAATGATTGTCCTAAAGGCGTGAATTTCCTTCAATTTGATGGATTTTGGAATGGTAGTGATTTAGATCCAACATTGTTCAAATTGTTGTGTTGATTTGTATTTACATTGTTGCCTTGGTTGTTGCTTTGAGTTGTTTTAGTGGTAGCTACTATTAAATTTAATATTGGCTTTGTATTTTGTGTTTCAGTCACAACATCATTGTTTCCCGCATTTCTATTATTTTTCCAAAACTTGGGTTTATCGTTGTTGTTGTTGTGGTTAGAGGAATTGGCATTGTTTCATCCTTCATTGTATGTTTTTAGGACTCCTCTCTTGACCAAAGCTTCTTCTATCTTGAGACCATTTTTGATCATTTTCTCGAATGTAGGTGGACATTGTAGTTCTAGTCTATAACTCATTTCATCATTTAAATTATCAATGAATAGTTCCATCTTTTCCTTTTCAAGCATGGAACATGGATACCTTGCAAAAAACCTTCTCAATCTTTTCAAAAATGAGAGAAATGTTTCACCTTTCTTTTGTTTAGTATTGCAAAGATCCTTCATTATGATATCATGTTGTATATTATAGGAGTATTGAGTTATAAATTTGTTAACTAGATCTTCAAAGGATCTAATTCCTAGAGTTAATTTAGAGAACCACTCCATACATTGTCCACCTAAGCTTCATGGAAATAGCCTCATCAAGTATTTCTCTTCATGGGAAAAATTTAAGCTCATAGCTTGAAATTACCTTACATGGTCAAGAGGATCTATTTTTCCATTGTATTTATCGTACTTGGGGAATTCACGGTGTTTTGGAAATGGAATCATGTTCACATTTTGGGCAAAAGGATATGGACAAATATCCTACAAAAATTATCTCTTAGTAGTTCATGTTTGCATATCTTGGAATTGTTGTTGTAAGGTTTGTAGTTGATGTTTCATTGCATCCACTTCAACTATATTTTGTGGTTCAGTCTCAACTCTTTTAGGTGTTTCTTTCAGTTTTTTAATATCAAAGTCCTTTGGAACTTTAACACTTAGATCAACCAACATTAAAAGATACTTTTACCCATCCTTTTCCAAAGTTTTCTCCATAAACTTATGGAACTTGGGATCTTTTTGCATATTTTGTAGATCCTCTTCAGATATTTCATCATTATCATGTTGGTTGGATATGTTGAGTAGATTCTCCTCAATATCAGACATGTTTGTTTGATTTTAATTTTCTTTTCTTGAAGTTTTAGTCCTTGTCAAAACTGGCATATAAGTGTTATAATTGTCCACTAAACTTTGATCTCGGTTTGAAATATTTTCAACGATATTAACTTTAGTCAAGTAGAATGATAGATTCTATTGATTAGACTAAGTTGATAAGTATAATTATACAGCTTCATTTCTTGAAGTAGGTTGACTGATCCCGATAATGAAACTTAGATTTTAATCAAATGTGTTTGATTTAGACACTTTAGGATGGTAGATCTTAGTTTAATTTGAATAATTTCACTTGTAAGGTTCAGTTTTTGAAATTTTAAGACTTTGGTTTGATTTAGAAAGGATTTTGTTCTAATGAAAATCTAAATCCTGATGTTAAAATTCTGATAGACAGTTAAAACAGCTCTCTAGTTTTTACTTTAGTTGATGTGTTATAAGAGTCCTCAAATGTGCTAAAATTATTGACAGATGTGCTAACAGATTATTTTGATGCATTGTTAAATAGTTTGGATACATTATATTATTTCTTCGATACACCAAAATTTTCTTCCTATGCGCTAGATTGTTCCTCCTATGTGCTATATCATTCCTCTTATGTGCTTAATGGCAAGTCTATGCGCTATTAAATAGATTGGATATGCTATAACAGAGAGTGAATGCGCTATTCTGGATGTATTCAGTATTTTGATAGTTTATTTTTTTGTTTTGGCTTTAATCAGTGAATTTGTTTGTCTACAAGGTATAAACTTCTGATTAATGACCTTGTATATATGATTTTCTTGTTTGCGAACTATGGAAATTGATTGCTTTGATTGGATGATTTCTTTAAAAAATGACTTTACACATACAACAAGTTTGTAAATAGTTGTTTCAAGTCTACTCATTGAACATATAGTGTGTGTTCTAGAATCAGGTATGATTCTTTCAATTTCCATTGTTATAAAACAATAAAGATAATTCAAGCACTTTTCTAATCTTGAAAGGTCACTAAAAATACCACAACCCACATCTTAAAACTATGCCAGCTCACATAGTCATGTCACCCACTAGGGGGCGCCCGTGTTTTTTCCTATCTCGAGTCTTAACCAAAGTCAAATCCTCCAGTTTTGGCTTGGGTCTCTGAAAGTTATATGGTGAGTGTCTTGGGGGCAAATTCTTCCCTCCCCTTGCATTATGGTATAGAAAGTGTTTGGAAACTGACACGGTTGGATTCTAATTTAAATTTCATAGATAGGGTTTCCATTTGGTGCGGAAATAAATAAACTCCCTCAGGAGACCTCCCAAACTTTAGAAAAAAGGCTTTAGGGATGGTTATCTTTAACACTTTCATCGAATTGTGGACTTACCCAAATTCACTTTTGATTATAGTGGGTTGGAAAACCTGGCTTTAGTTGTTCCCACTTAGGTCGTTCCCGTAGGGTGATTACTCTTTCCCACTACAGAAATCCTTTTAAAGGTGTTAATAAAAGCATAAAAAATGAATCTAGCATTTTGATCACCTAGTGAAGGGGAGAGTATAGGCCTATCACTTCGACCACAGTAAACAAGGGGTTCAATTATCCTTTTACTTAAGCTAGATGCCTATCTTAAATAAAGGAAAGCATTAATAAATTTAAAACCCTACAAACACCATTAGTAATTTGTAGTATTTTTCTATGACCAACGTAAATGTTTCAAACAACTATCTTTGGCAAGTGTACTTTGTACTTGCAACACAGAAAATAGTGATTAACATCCAAAAAATTTCTTTTTTTTGTAAAAATAGTCAGATGTGCTAAAATGTTAAGCATATACGCTAAACCTCAGATGTGTTAAAAGAACTGATAGATGCACTAAAGTAATAAATGAATGCACACAAATAATTATCAAATGTGTTATAACAGTAATTAAATGTGCTAAAGTATCGATTCTATGTGTCAAAATGTTCTTCTGATGCGTCGCAACAATATTTGGATGCGCTAAAATATCTGTCGGATGCGCCATAAGAATTCTCGGTCGTGCTAAAATAGAATCATGTTAAAATTTGCAGTCACTTTCCAGAAAAATGTTTAAAATGGGGATTTCGCCCCACGGTGGGTGCCATTTTATGTATGTGGAAAATGTGTAAATGAAATAATAACAACACACCTTAATGAAACACTATTAGAGAATTCAAATGATAGATTTAATCTAATTGAAATATAATCAAATCTCTAAAATTGTTCCATTGTTCTCTAAGTCCAAGGATTTATTAAACCAAAGTGGCTCTCAGATTGTGTGCATTGTGATTATTAAAATGACAACCTAGAGAATGAGAATGATAAATTGTATGATATACTAATAATGATATGATATGATTAAATATTGTAAACTAGGATGCAACTGATATGAAAACCATGATTATAATCTAATATGATTGCTATATGATTCTAAATTGTTGATTGCTCAAATGTTGTATGCTAAATTGCTCAAATATAATTCCTGTAGAGTAAAATTGCATAAAATTGGGATCCTTTTCCTATAGCAAGAGGTTGCTTTTATAGATTTTCAAAGGCAAATTATGATGTGGCAGCAAACAACGGTTCAGATTTGATCTGGATAAATCAATGGTAGAAGAAGAAGGGGAATGTTTCTCTTAGCAAAACATTATGCCAAGTGATTAGGAAGAAATTATGGAAGAATGAAGCCAAGTGTTTAAAGTTTGTTCCAAACTTGGTGGGAAAGATATTAAAGCATAATTTAATACAATCTAAAACTTTCAATTTTATTGAGAGAAAAATTGTAGACATGTGCCCAATTAGAACTTTGAGTTATTCAATTTTGGAGCGAAAATATATTATTGAATAAAAAAATTGAAATTTGTTTATATAATAAAATGGGAAGATAATTAAACAAACTATGTGATTTTTTTTATTTAATTAAGATAGAATAAAATAGAATGTGAACTAAATAAATAAATATTTTTATTTATTTATAAATAGATGAATTAAAGGTTATTTAATGAAATAATTATGTTTAATTAATCAGATTTATGCAGATCATTTATAGGTGTATACAAGGTTACCTTTCCCTTTTTATTTGTCAAATTTTGGCATTTCATAATCTTTGGGAAAGGGAATGGACGATATTGATTGTTCAAACGAGTAAGGGCATATGTCTTCATATCTATAGGTCTTATTTGTTTGACTGGATCAGAGCCCTTAAATCATGTCTTTCATCTTCTGCAACTCTTGGGCTAGGTTGTGTAGTGTAGAAAAATGTATCCCTTTAAATTTTCACACTTGTTTGGGCCCTCCTAAGTAAATTAGACTTAATAATGCCTTATTTTAGTGTTGAAAAATGTATCCCTTTACATTTTCAAACTTGTTTGGCCCCTCCTAGTTAAATTGAGCTTAATTATGCCTTGATAAGCCCTTTTATTCATTTACAAGCCTAATAAATTATATTTTCCAAAGGGGAAAACCAAGAATAATTAATGCCAATACATAATACTTTACCTTGAGCAATGTGTGTTCTAGGAATAGGTCCTCCCAAGACCTTTGCACCTAAATTTAAAATATATTTTTGGCAATATTTTAAGGTCCCCAAATCTATATTTCAATGTTGGCTTGTGATATTTGAATTTCAGGAAATTAAGGATACATACCTATAAATACATGGTTATTTCACTAAGTTTCACCTAGCATTTTTTCACTAAGCAATCTAGATTTTCAAGAGAACTTTCAAGAGCAAGTTCACAAAAGCTAAAGTTTGATCAAGAGTAGATATATCGGATATTTATTGCAGCATTCAAGATTCAATCATCATATCAAAGTCTTCTTGCATCATACATGTTTTTGGAGTTAACATTGTGATGTAGGTTTCAAGATCAAGTTCAAGCATCAAATCAAGTCATCTAGATCCACATCCAATTCACCCATTTCATGCAATTTGTAGACCTAATATCTCCATTACCAAAGGTTTCTACAAGGGTTTGTTGAGTGGTAACATAGCATTGTTCATTGTTCATTCCCTCTTTTATGCATTATTTCAATTCAAAGTTTGATTACCAAAATGGGGTTTCACCAAGGAAAACCCCCATTCACCAAAAAAAAACATTTTTTCTCTCTTGTGTGTGTGATTTCAGATTTAGGCTAAGGAAAAATTGAAGACCTCTTGAAGTGAAAAATTAAAGAAGTTGTCAAATTTTTCGTCAAATCACATAATCTAACCTATAAATCTGATTTCCAAATTTTCGACACTAAAACCTGGACAAATCAGAAGCTACAAATCAGCATCAAAGGCTCCCGAAAGATTTCTGAAAACCCTAAAAAAATACCCATTCACCCATGGGAAAATGAGTCTCAGTTAGCCTTTGGAAAGTGAATTTTGGTGACTGGTAAACACCTTCCTACCCTTCTTAGATCTACAATTGGTTTTCTAGTTTTGCTAATATTGAGTTTAATCTTTTTGTTTCAAGTTTAAATTGGAATTATTTGGTTGATTTTCTATTTTTAGTTTTTCTCCCAAAAGTGTTGTTTGACCTTGACCCTTATCCTCAAAGCATAAGGAAACTTGAATATTCTCACATTGAGTTGATTCACCTAAGGGTTGTTAGTTAATTCTTTGTGGGGATATTATTTCCTAATGAATTAGTGAGAAATTCTTGTCCATCACCCCCCCTCATTATCATCCCTTATTGGTGGAACCTATTTTCCACCTATTCCAATTGAAATTATTAGACAAAGGATTTTTGGAAGTATTGATTGTACATATGTTGGTGTCGGTATGAGGGTGTTAATGGGGGATTTTTTATGTATTGGTGATATTGTTGATGACTAGGTGTTAAGGGGGGATTGTAGATGTATTGGTGATATTTTTTATGTTTATAGTTTGATGTTAGAGGATTATTAGGAGGTGGGTGTGGGGGATTATTGTTTAGGGTATGTTGATGTTGGGGATTTGAGGTTGGGGGATTATTATTATTGTGCAGAGGGGGATTGTTGGTATAATGGTGTTGGGGGTTTGATATTGGTGGACTATTGGAATTTTGGTGATTAAGAGGTAGTGGCGATAGGTTGTTGGTGTTTATGGGATTTGGGTTTGGAGGATTATTAGGAGGTGAGGATTTATTGGTGTTTGATGTTGGGGGTTGAGAGTCATTAAGTCCTTGTAGACTAATGAAGTTTGTATGGATTTATGTGGTAGTAGTTGGGTTGGTGGATGCACAAGTCGCATGGGGGTGGGAAGGGATAGTAACCCTTAGTCATGATGAGAGTAGGTGTAAATCATCAAAGGATTATGTTGTGTTGATGAAGGGGAGTGGATTAGGATTGGGTTTCATACCTAGGATGGTGTCAAAGAAATTGGTAGATGATGAAGGTTTATTTAGAGGCTCACCACTCCTTAGTTGTGAGATGTGAATATTAGAGGGTAGCTTATCCCCCTTAGCTATGAGTTCAATTAAAAGTTGATTTTTTATAAGGAGCATTAGTCTTTCCATCATCTCTTGGTTATAAGGGTTGGCAAAAAATTCCCTTAGTCTAGGGGATTCTTCTTGTACATCTATCATTTACTCATGGGGTGTTGTTGGTTGAGATGATTTGGTGTTGTAAAAATCCTCTCCTTGGGAATGCATTAATTTCTTGGCTTGTGATCTAGTGATTGGCATGCAAGATAAGGATTCTTTTGAAGGGGTTTGGATTGATGAATTAAATTTGGGTTATAGTCTTGGACTTAAGGTTGATTAAGGTTGGATGAGCTTTGGACTTGACTTGAATTTGGATTTATGGTTGGATTATGATTGGATGGTGTTTAGAGGATGATGGAAACTTTGGGCTTTGGACTTGGATTTATGGTTGGATGATTATTGGATGATGTTTAGAAGATGTTGAAAAGTTTTGGACTTTGGAATTAGTTTGGATAAAATATAATGGATGATAATGTTCAACTAAGGTTTGGATGATGGATTTTGGAAAATGATAGGTGTAGAGATGTTGTAAGATATGGTTGGAGGATTAATACTGATTTATGATAATTTATTTGGTTGATTGGATGATTGATTGGATAAAATGGTTGATTGGATTGGATAATGGTAAGGATAAACCTTGGTATGTGCCAAATCAATTTTACAACAAAGATTAGAATCTAGATACTTAGGATGGCGTGATTCGGGATTTTATCTCTACTTACTTAGGATAGGCAACTTCCTAAGAAAGGTTATATAAAGAGTGATTTTGAAAAACTTAACTTAAGGGAGCCAAATCCTTAAGCTAAATAATCCAAACGATGGCCTAACCAAGGATGCAGCTTAAGGTAGGCAAGTTCTTAAGCTATCTCTAGATTAGTAGGATGATTAAGGATCTAGATTAATCCTAATGAAAAATTTGATTTGCAAGGATGATTGTTTTATTAGATGGGGTTAATGATGATTGAGATTAATGAATTGACTTGGATGATAAGGGGATGATTTAGGGGTATAAAAATTTAGATGCTATTACAAGATTTGGGAGGATGACTAAAGTATGTCCTAGGGGATAAATAGTTAAATGAGATGATAAGGATGTGATTGAAAATGTGATAATGGTGACACAAGGTGAATAGTGATATAACCAAGATGATAGGATGGCAAAAAGGATTAAATTCTAATGCCAAGACCAAGATTGAATGATGGGGGGGATAATGATAAATCCAAATGAAGAAGATGATAGGATGATTATGATGGTAAAAGGATGACAAGTATGGTTAAAATAATCGAGATAAGGAAATGGTGAATAAATTAATGATAAAATATTATAATGGTTTGCCTTGAGCCCAAGGGTAATGGTGACAAGTTTAAATGATAGGGAGGGTGGGATATTTGGATCAAAATGATTATGGGGTGGTTATGATCAGATTGGATTATTATGGGGGATGGAAACGATAAGGTTTAGGTAGGGTGATGGGGTGTAAAATAGTGGGGTCAATGATGGTCAAAAAGTGATCAAGTTGTAGAATATGTCGAACTAATTAGGGAACCCTATGAGGTCACTATCAGAAGACTCTAGTGCTTAGGTCAAACATAGGTGCAAATTTTTAGATAGAGCCAAATACAATTACAGTTTTACAAAGGACATAGGCACGGGTTTTTATGATAGAAGTGTAGAATGGCAGTGTTAGTGTGGTAGAGCATAGGTGCTAGGAATTTTTATGGAGGTGAAGTTATTTTGGTCCTAAGCACAACTCTACAATCTAATTGTTTTGGCAAGAAATTTAGCAAACAATAAAACACAATGTCCAAGTTTGATAAATTTTAAAGGGTATGGTCAATCCTCATCCCCTTGGTCGATTCATTTTACACTGGTTTTGCACAAGAAGACACTCCAAATACTTTTATATAAACCTAAATTACTCAAGTGGATTTATAAACTAGTGTCTAGGCCCACCACCCAAGTAATATTGGGTTAATACTCCTTGATACTTTGGCAGAGCACCCTTTCTCGTGAAGGTAGATAGGTAGAGATCTAGTGATACAGGGTCATCAACGGATGCCACAAGCACACCTTCTCTCTCTCTCTCCTTGGGAGACTTTCAAGAAAACCCAAAGATTTCTATCTCAACATAAGGGAGTACGTGGTGAGTAACTTTAGGGTACGATCAATATCCACTTGCACTACACTAGTTACATTCAAAGGACTTAATCTAGGTTACACAATGTTTTTATAAGGTGTCCTCTAAACACCAAGAGGGTGCATGAGGTACAACCATGAAAACTATCCTGTCACAAGCATGGGACGAGAAATTTTAGCAAGAAATCTCAAACCGGCCCTACACTCCTAGCTTGGAATCACCCTAAGCATTAGAGCTTCACTAAACACAACATGACTAGACTAGGGCACAACTTATGTTCTCTCCCATTTCTATACCCCACTAGTAATGCATGATTGAGGTCATCCCCTAGGGTGATGAAATACCTAGGGAGGACCCTTAAAGGGAAAGGTGTGCTAGGTGTTTTTGATCCCTAAGATTGCATGTAGCACAAGGGGAGAGCATACACACAAAATGTTACACCCCATGTGCTATTACCTATTTACTATTACCTTGTTTGGTTAAATTGCTTGAATGTATGAATGTGTTTATGAATCTTTGAATATATGTAAATGTGTGATATGAACCTTGAATGGAAATATGATGAATGAATAATTGATGCAATTTGATATATTAATATTTTATAATGATTCTAACTATGAAATGTATGATGAATATGATTATGTTGTGATTGGCTAACTATTGTTATGATGTGCTAATATGAGTGCAAGAATAGTTTCAAACCTCCAAAAGAGATGGGAAATATCACTCAAGAGAATAACTTGGTATGGTAACCCTTAATGAGCCTAACTGAGCATTCACACACTCACACCCTAGTTGATCTATGTTGAGTCGAGTTAGTTTTGGAAAAAAATAAGTAATCTTTGGTTTAGATGTGAATGTAGTGTTGGGTTATGATCTTTTCATATGAATGTTATGATTAAGTCCTGATGTCGAGCGAAATTCCTTCCTTATGTTTTTATTGTTATATCAATGAGATATATGCATAAAATGTATATATATATATGTATATATGAACATTTCTATGGTAGACTCATACATGTGAGTAAATACATACATGAGTATATGTAGGTAGACATACCTATGCATGCTCATGGATGGATTACCCATATGCATGGGAATATCGATTGAATTAAGGTGACATATATATGTATATATACACTTCATGTATATATGTCGATCAATGGTTATGAGTATGAGTGTTTTTTATAAAATTAAAATGATATTCTGTATATGTATATATATCTTAATATATATGTATAAAGTAATATAGTTACATATATATTAATATATATCTCTATATAATCGTATATATATACATAATGTTATATATTTATATATGCTTGATAATCGAAAATTAGTATATTTTGATAACTTTAAGAAATGAGTATATATTAATATATATATATTGATGGATATATATACATATATATTGATGGATAATTATACATATATATATTATATAGAAATAATTTTAGATATTCTCAAGTTCAATATATAGCTCTATTATTAATATTGATGAAGCGCTTAAATGAAATATGGGCAGATGAATAAGGCACAACCATAGCGTTGCATTATAACCTGCATACAACATCAATAGACCAAGTCAACAAAGTTAAGATGCACATAGGAATAAAAGGTTTGTTGTGTAAACTTTGCAACATAAAGTAAAAGAAGTTTTAAGCAATATGGAAGAATTCAAACCTGTGCTTTCTCATGAGATGCTAGAATATGAAATGTGGTGCCAATTTAAAATAGTGTAATGCATAAGAAGTCTATAAGTTGTGCATAAGCTTGATAAAGCAATATTATAGCCTTTTGACTCAGTCAAGAGTAAATTTGGAAAAATCATGAGAAGTGATTTGATTAAGGAAGGTTGATTTTGAACTTGTTGTTCATTTGTCTCAGTAAAAGAGTCTTTTTGTCCCTTATAACAAGTCAACTCATCCATTTGAATGCTGAGGACTGTTATGTGTTGCAAACTTGTAAGTTAGTTTGATGAGTCGTTGCATGAGGATAGAAAGGTGGCAAGAATATTAACTTGTTTGTAGCCTTTAGTTTTTCACAATTTAGTATAAATAGAGGTGCTCATTTTACAAATTGCTACAATTTTCAATATGATTATCTTATTGTTATTTTGTTGTGATTTATGAGCTAGTGAGTTGAGAGCTTAAGAGTTTGAGAATTGTTTTTTCTATTTTGCATTTGTGATTATTGAGAGAATTAGTGAGGAGTTAGAAGAGGGAATTAACTTGATCTTAATGGAGGAAGTATCAAGAAGGCTTGAGTAATAGAGATAGGAAGGGAGTTTAATCAATTTGATATTTATACAGGTGACAGGTTGTCGTAAGGTCATAACACTTTAGTTAAAAATATATCAATTATGTCGACCGGGTAGTGTTCAAAGGTTGTATAAAATAGGGAATGTCTTGGCCATCTCTCTTAGATTTTTTAAATGTTTAAAATGGTTGCAAACAAAGATTAAACTAGAAGGCCACTAAACTAGAAAGCATGAAATTTTTTAAACTAAAAATCATTCAAATTATTATTCTAGAAAGCATGTAAATTTCCTAGGAATTAATACTTGTAGTTAAACCATGAAATTTAAATGAAAGCAACTTACGGCTAATGACTAACTACTGACAAAAGGTATACTTAACAACTTGTAACTAACAACACGAGTGAATGTTTTGAAGTTTCCAAATGAACATAACTTAAAGATTGCAAACTTAAAATTACGACTTGCAAGAACACATGACAAAGCTTGATCCAAATTCAACATGTACAAAATGAAAGTAACAGTATTAACAAGATAAATACTTATCTAATCTATGAGATCCCTCGAGTGGCCATCTCTCGAGCGTTCTTATGATTAGCTCAGATCACGCGTGGTAATTTCGCATCTTCAAAATAAATCCATTCATGGTACTTCCATTATATAAAACTATTGACTCAAAATGAGACTAGCAATATTTATTTATTCATACCATAAAAGTGCAACACAAAGATATAGTTGAATAGTATTCAATGCATATCATAAAAACATAACAATATATACTTGTTTGGTAGTTACACATATTTATACTGTATTACTATAGAACTCCTAATTTCTAGATGGCGATAAAACACCATTGAAAAAGTCTTAAAATGGAATTACAACTAACCAACTTAATAGATGTTTGTGACATAAAACATAATAAAGGTTCTGAGTGGAGCTGTAAAGTTTCTAACATAAAGTTTACAAAAAGTTTTAAAGGAAATTGTTGCACTATGCACGCCTATATTTCTAGTGCCCAAACTTTTGGCACTCTAACTTCAACCACTTGAAGTCCACTTGAAGTCCACTTAAAGTCCACTCCATTCTTTGGTTGTGCATAAGTCCTGTAAAATGACTTAAAGTCTATACCATCATATCAACATTTGTTAGCTAATTTCAGTCAATTTAGAAGATTAAGATTTATACATCATTTTATAAAAAGTAGATAATTATTGATCCTAAAAATAAACATATTGGCATGACAAAGGTGGTTGGAAAGAAAAAAGAAGGGCATTTAGCTTATTTTAATTATGAGGTTGTTTATTATCTTTCCATCCACTTAACAAACAATGGAGGAATGTGAACTTGAAACCACTCCATTTTGGTTGGTTTAGTCTATACTTCTTTTGATTCCACTATTGGTTTAATATTGATTTCTTGCAAATCTTGTTCTAGCTCAACAGTTTTGCTCAAGGTTGCATTGAGCTCAAATTTTTGTCTTTCTCACTCTTCTGCAAAATTTTTGAGTGACTGCACCAGATTATCAGTTGAACTCTTAATTTGTTTATCTTTTTTAGATAAACTAGCCAAATACTCTTTATTTTTCTCATCAATTTGTTGAAATTGAGACTACAACTCACCAATATTTTTATCTTTTTGTTCTACTTGAGCCTTTAAAGTTGCAATTTCTTAATCTTTTTGTATCAAAAGTTTAGTTTTCATGCTAACTTATTGCTTTTGTTTATTCACATGTTCCTCATTTTGCTGCAATTTATATTTCGATTGAATAATTTTTTCTTTTAATTCTTCTAGTTCCATTTCTATGATCAAATATTTCAACCTCTACATTGGTAGAAAAAGGAAAATTAGGAATCTCTACATCATTTCCAATTATATTTTCTTCATCATGTACCTCCAATGAACCTTTTTTTGTGTCATTAGCAATCAGGGGGGACAATTATTCTATAGATTCGTCCTCAACAACCATATAGTGTGGCAACTATTTCCCTATCTCTACTTGTCTTGACTTAAGTGGCACATCCTCTTGGGCTCAAGGGATTTATTGTGAACTAGGGTTTTCTTTTCACCTTTTTGGGTTGTTTCTTCACATGACTGGACCTCATTTTCTAATGATTGGGCTATAGTTTCATGAGGTTGTCAATCTTGCCTTTTATTTTTAGGAACATGCAATTGATCACAAGTTGTTGTTCAGCTGATTTCAGTATAGAAAATCATTTACTTCTCCTTAAAGGAGGAGGTGTTTGCAATTTTATTTTAGACCCTTTTCCTTCTTGCGAGGATGAGTATCCTCATCTCTTGAATTTACTGTCTACATTTTTTTTATTCCCAGGGGTCTCTGAAATATTGGGTGGATTTTTTGATGCTTCATCATCAGGAGTTGTTCTAACATGTTGGGGTTCAAGAGCATCTTGAGGCACAAGGGAAGGCTCTTTCAAATTTTTATCTATCTATCACCTTCTTCTAAATGTCTTGTGGGCTTAAGGTTTTAAAAATTTTGAAGAAATTTTTGCCATTTTTCTTGCATTTTTCATTTCTTGAGGAAATTATATTTGTAGATTAAATGAATGGTACCATGATGTTTTAATGACCCTAAACCAATTTTAAATATTTCTATCATATTAAAAACATAATCACTAAGGAATGCGGGAAGGTTAACCCTAAATTCAGGGTTTTTAGCACCATGGTGCAAATGAGTGAGTAGTCAAAAAGGTGGACCGAATATGATAGCACATTGTCCCTCACATGTAAAATATTTAATAATCCAGTCGGTTGCCATTCTCCATGGCTCTGGAACAGACATTCTTTGAAATCCCTTATTTTTCCCCCGAGTATTCACAACAAGCAAATGATGAAGTTCTCCCTCCTAAAAAGTTCTACCATTCTTTGATAGGAAATATTTATGGTTTTTGTCAAATATATACCCTCATTTCTAATACCATATAAATGAGAAATGATTTGATGGCTTACCTTGAATTTCTTGCCACGTAATATCAACTGACCATCCGAGAAATTTTATACAAAATCCTTGACCAATTGTGTGTTGTGCCCCTCAAATCTCTTCATAAACTCAAGCCACCCTACCCTCTAAAATAGTTCTGAAATATTACTCAGTGCCAACAATTTATCTAGGGAATTTGGCTCTGATTTTCACTTAGCTCCACCCATTTTGTCCTTTTTCTTGCAATTCTTCTCAATATCTGTTGAATGTCTTGGTGCTCAAAAGGTGAATTTTTTTTTTTTAAACAATATTGTGATACAAATTAAAGAAAATGCAGCCTTTCAACCACTTACACTTTGACACTTTTGATGAGACAAAAATTAATTGTTGCATTTAACTTCGCTACATGAGAATCATTATTTTGTATGGGATAGAGCACTTTTACTGCCACATCACAAGTGAAGTACAATCCCCATAATTTACTAAATTTGGAAAGGAAGGTGGAACGTGACAATTTATTCATTTTTATTCACAATAATTTACCTACTTAAAATAAAAGATGTGCATACCTTATGTCTCATTATGAATTTGAAATTCGCTTACCTATGTTGGTGTAATAGTATCATTAGATGGGATGGCGGTGAATGATAATGAATTTATTATGGATGAAGATGGGATGGCTATGGGTTGTAATTATTATGATGAAAAGTGGTCATAATGATTTTGATTTATTATGGTAAAATATGGCAGTGTAGGGCTGAATTTAAGAGGTGATGGCATAATTTAATGATGAGCATGGGTATGTTATCAAAACTGTCAAATCAATTAAAGAGGAAGGGTAATTACAAAAAAAAATAGAGCATTGTTGGAAGATGCGGTCGGGAAAAAGAAGAAAAATTATGAAGCATCGCTAAGAGATGCAGCTAGAGTGGAGGAGGAAATTTCAGAGCATCACTGAAAGATGCAATCAAAAGGAAAGAGAAGTTTTTTGGAGTATCGCTAAAAGATGTAGCTGGAATGCAGCAACAAAGTTCTGGAGCATTGCTAAAAGATTTCTTTGGAATGCAGGAACAAAATTATGAAGCATCACTAAAAGATGTCGATAGAATGCAGGAAAAAAATTATGAAGCATCACTAAAAGATGCCACTAGAATGTAGGAACAAAATTTTGGAGCATCGCTGAAAGATGCCGCTAGAATGCAAGAATAAAATTTCAAAGCATTGTTGAAAGATGTCGCTAGAATGTAGGAACAAAATTATAGAGCATCGATGAAAGATGTTGTTGGAATGAAAGAAGGAACTAAATGAATTACATTGGAATAAATACGTTTTGGAGCATCACTAAAAGATGAGTTGGACTACAGGAGAAAACCAGGGAATGGAACCAATCAAACAAAAAAGTTCCAGAGTATCGTAGCAAGATGCATCAAAATTTGTATTCGATTAAAAATAAAGTCCTGCGGAACATAAATAAAATTTAGCCAAGTCCAAAAGATCAAAAATTTAAAGTAAATGCCCTGAAGTGATTGTAAATTCATACACATGCAAAAAATCTCAATTTTTTTTAGCTGACTCGCAGTATTAAAAAAATACATTGGCTCTGTCATAGCAGAATCAATGCATTATATTTCTCCTTGCATTTCTACCATTTTTCATAAATTCCTCCTTGTTAACAGGTTTATGGTAGATTCATAATCAATGACCATTGACTAAGAGAGTTTGAGTGTCACCATCAATAGGTTTGAGCTACACTGCTCTATTTGAAAATACTTCAGAAATTTCATATGGACCTAGCCAATGAGTCCTTAGTTTCCCTTGGTGATCCTTATATCGGGAATCAAATAACAATGGCCAATCCCCATTGTGGAACTCTCTTTTTTTTTTTTTGTTTATCATGCTAGGCCTTTCATTGTTGTTGAACTAGCTCAGCTTGGTGGAAAAATTCTAAATGAAGTTCATCCAATTCACTGAGTTGTAGGACTCTTTTAACTTGGGCTCATTTGAGGTCTAAACCTAAATCCATTGCCTTCCTAAGAGTTTTAAGTTCAAACTCGATGGGTATAAGAGGTTTCTTCCCAAAAACTAACTCGTAGGGAGTAAAACTAGTGGTTGATTTCCAAGATGTGTTATAGGCCCAAACAACTTCAGGTAATTTTTTGGCCCAATATTTTCTTCTTGATGAAACTATTTTTGTTAAGATATTCTCAAGTTCCCTGTTAGTGACTTCAACTTGATCATTTTCTTGTGGGTGATAGGGTGACAAATTTGTATGGCTTACCTGGAAATGATCAATAAAGGCTAACAAAACTTTGGACATAGATTGGGGTCCTTGATTTGTGACAATGGTTCTAGGGGCTCCAAATCTAAGAAAAGTCTTGTTATATAGGAAATCGGTGACTTGTTCTTCCCTAGCGACTCTTAGGGCTTGGACTTCTGCCCACTTAGTCAGATAGTCGGTACAGACTTGAATGTATTCTTTGCCTTGTGAAGGAGGGTCTATAGGACCAATAAAATCCAATCCCCACTTTTCAAATGGTTCAAAAAATAATTGCGGTTGCAAAGGCATTCCATTAGATGTAGTGGGTCTTCCTACTCATTGGCATTCATCACAGCAACAAACATAGTTTTTTGTGTCTTTATGCATAGAGGGCTAGTAATATCTTGTGTCCAAGATTTTATGGGACATCCTTTTGGCGGAGTAATGGCCTCTGGAGGGGTCATCATGGAAATCTCTAAGGATACTATATGTTTCATCTACTCTGACAAAACATCATAAAACCATATCAGCACCACATCGAAATAACTTTCCATTAATCCATTTGAACTAAGTAGTTTCTCGAACAAGGCATTTCTTTTGTTTTGACGTAATTTCTGGTGGGAACTCTGAATTGGCTAGTTAGTTGGCAATGTCAGTAAACCAAGGGGTTTTAATGGAGATGTCAAATAAATTTTCATCTGGGAATTCATCTTGCACGGGAGCACAATCTTCATTGTCTTGTTTGATCCGGGATAATAAATTTGCAACTACATTGAAATTTCCAAGTTTATCAATGATGGTCACATTAAATTCTTGTAGAAGCAATAACCACCTGATTATTCTTCCATTCACTACAGTTTTTTTCATTAGTTACTTGATATTTGAATGGTCTATGAACACAATTACTTTGTACCCTGTGATATAATGTCAAAATTTCTTGATTACATGTACCACAACTAAAAATTCTTTCTTTGTAGTGGTCTAATATTGTTCAATTGGAGTCAAATTCTTACTAACAAAATAGATGGCATATTTTCCTCCATTCTCATCTTCCTTAGCTAAAATCGCTCTAATAACATCATCTAAAGCATTTGCATAAATATGGAATGGAAGGTTCCAATTAGGTCCACATAGGATAGGAGAAGAGATGAGTTTTTCCTTAATGATCTCAAATGATGCTTGACATTCTACTGTCTAGAAAAAATCTATATTCTTTTGGAGGAGGGAAAACATAGTGGTTGCAATCTTGCTGAAATTTTATGTGAATCTCCAATAGTATCCACTATGTCCTAAGAAACTTCTAACATCAGTTTGGTTCTTCGAAGTCTCTAGTTGTTGTATTACCTCAATTTTTAGGATCCACTTTTATCCCTTCAGTTGAAGTGTGGTGTCCCAATACAATCCCTTGTTCCACCATTATGAGGCACTTGTCGTTACTCAAGGATAATTGATTCTCCTCACATCGCTTCAATAATTTTTCCAGATTTTCAAGTCCTTCATCAAAATTTGACCCATACACAGTGAGTTCATCCATGTAAACTTCCACACAGTCATTCACTAGCTCAGCGAATATTGCCAGGATAGCTCTCTGAAATGTTGTACGAGTGTTACATAGCCTGAAGGAAAGGACATGATATGTGAATGTTCCCTAGGGGAAAGTAAAATTTGTTTTGTCCTAGTCTTTCACTGGTACTTGGTTATATCCACTAAATCCGTCCAAGAATGAGAAATACTTCCTTCTAGCTAAATTATCCAAGACTTGGTCTACGAAAGGTAAAGGAAAGTAATCTTTATGGGTAGCTTTGTTGAGTTACCTATAATCAATGCACACTCTCCACTTTCGATTTTTCTTTGGAACAACTACCAGAGGCAAAACCCATTTGTTGTCGAAAATGGGATAGATGAATCCTACTTTCAGGAGTTTCTCAATTTATGTTTTAAAAATGTCCTTAAGAGCAATATTGAGTCTTCATTGTGGTTGATGAATAGGTCTAAGATCCTCAGTATAGATGTGATGGGTACAAACACTTGGGTGTATTCCTCTCATGTTTGTATAATCCCAATCAAAAGCTCTAGATCTATTTACCAAAACATCAAACAATTTGAGCTCTTTTGACTTTGTCAACTAGTTGTTGATATTTAAAGTTTTTCTTAGCAGTAACATGATAGTTTTGACCCATGGATGGTTGGAGGTGACAGTATAAACTTCTCTCATTGAAGTGTTGAGAGGACAACTATGTGGTATGGTTTTATGGATTTTGGAAATATCTTCAAATAAGTGATCTATTTTTGGAATGATATTAGCCAAGGGACAAGGTAACCTTGTGAAGTTGGTGTAATCATACTCGGTATTATCGATGTTGATTGGATGCCCTAAAATCTCTTCCACTTCTAAAATTTCTTCATCACTTGATTCTATGGTAAGATTTTGCATATTGTTTTCTCGTTCATCTTCCAACTCTTCACCATGTTGTTTTATAACTACCATAATAAGTGAGGCTAGATTATCTTGTTTGTTGGCACCATCTGTTTCATCAACCCAAACTTTGTTATGTTCAACAGGTTGAGCGGGGGGATATAAGAGAAATTGTTTGCTATTGGGACCATGCGAAATGGTCATTCCTCCTCTGCATTCAATCTTGGTTATAACTGTAGCTAACCACGACCTGTCTAATATTATCAAACAACTGTCCTTTGGTTTGAGGGACTGGATTATTTGAAATTCTATTGGATATTCCCAACCGTCAACCTTAACAAGAACATTTTTTATGACACCTTTGGGAATAGCTATGGATTAATTTTCCATTTGCAATACTATAGTTGTGGGATGCAAATTAGTGAGTCCCAACATTTTCCATAACATCCATTTTCATGACATTAATGGTTGTTGCTAAGTCCACAAGTGCATTCGGTATTGCTACATCATTGATTGTCACTGTTATAAGTGGACTTCATAGGTTATCATATTTTGGAGTTGGGGTTTTTCCAGCCAAAAGGTTAGTAGATATCCATTTATGTGAATAGTGTTAATTTGTTTTGGTTTCATTCCTAGTGTTTTGATGCACAATTGTTTAATTAGTTGGTTTATTTCAGAAATCTCTTTAATCGCTTGTAACGAAGGAACCTCGATTTGAAGTTGCTTAATTTCTTGTATCAACATGGTTTCGGTGGATAAGTTCATTCTAGAGGTTTATTCAAAGTGGTTGTTTTGAGACACTCAAGAAAAGGCACTTGAGTTTTCTCTTTCAAGGTGGGATCCTTCTTTAAGAGATATGTTGGACGTTGACCATCCTCTTCTTGAGGTAACTCAATAGTTTTATATGAGGATTATGGAACGACCTTGTCTTGATTACTTGTTGGGTTTGGCTCTGAAGATTTGGAAGTTGTCTTAGTCCCTTCAGTAGATTCTTCATTTGGTTCATCTAGAATCTCAACTATAGTAGGTTGTTGGAGTGTTTTTCCTAACCTTAACTACAGGTTTCCATAATGTATAGCATTAAGTCTAGTCACGTTTTCTTGTTCTATTCAAGACACATGGGTATTTTGATGATTATTATTTGGATTAGGAATAGGTTGTGTTGGGAGTTGTGGTTGGTTGACCTACTTATTTTTTTGAGGGTTTTGAGGGGCTCGTAAAAGGTTTTTCTTGGGATTAGGCATCCTCCTTGGCCCAGTATAAAACTAATTTTGAGTTTGATTCTATTGTGGCATAGGATTTTTAGGATACCATTGTTATTGAGTATGGTTTGGCCATTGGGGGTTTCCCTAGGATTGGTTCACCCATTCAAGTGGTCCCCAAGGGTAGGGTCCCCAATTAGGTGGTGCTTGAGTTCAAGGTGCCACCCACTGATTATTATTCCAATTGTTTGGGGGCCACCAAGAGGGATTTGAGTTCTAGCCATAAGATAAATTCCCTCCAGGTCTTTGATTCACAAAATTGATCTCCTCCTCAACCTGAGATGTCCTTTTCTTGGAATTTTTGATTGCATTTAAGATCTCAAAATGATCAGTGGCATGACTCTTCTCACAAACCTATCAAGTGTCAATTTTGTCCAAAGGACATTCTCTTAATAGATGTTTCTTTTGACACCTAGGACAATAGATGGATAAGGTCTCAGGATTACGAGTTTTGGCTTGTATACCATCCAACGTGGTTTTTAACTGAACAAGGATGTCAATTTTAAGATTTGATATTTCCTCGCACAGTTTACCTATTTCATTGGAACCTCTAAAAAGATTAGATTTATGAATACCTCCTTGAGTATGGGAGAAATTTTGACATAACTCAATGATATCATCAAGTCCAAGTTGGGACACGTCTCCTTTTCCCATTAAATCTAGACTTCTCCTAGCATCTTCATCAAGTCATTTGAGAAATATGGTTTTTAGAATTTCCAGACTTATGGCTTCTTCGCCACATCATTTAGATAAGAAGATGAACCTATATAGGTAATCTTCTAGGCTTTCATCTTCATTTTTCCTCTGTTTGAACAACTCCTCTTTCCTATAACTGACTCTATAGTAACTTTGGTATTTGTCAAAAAAGGTGTTGATAGGTGTTTTTTCACCTTCTCAACATAGGAAACACACAAGTATGCTACCTCTTTTAAAAGGTAATTTCAGCAACTAAGTTGCAAAAATCACCCCAAGGTCTCTCGAGTGTCAGGTCATGACAATGCTTAGAATAGTTCAATTGGTTGATGTGATTTTTTGGTAATCACAAAAGGAATTTATGGTTCACTAAGTTGGAAGGAATTGGATCTTCAAATGGAGTTTCATGTGATTCAGAGAATGAGTTGCAATTTTTGCAGGTTCAAATAGCAGTCTAGAACTCCATTTTTAACATCGGATTTAGCTTTACAATGATGCTAGAACCTTTCTTCAACTTCTATTTCAAAGAAAATTCAAAATGGAAAAGGGGTATAAGAGTTCCTAGACCTAGAAATAATGATGAATAATGACAATGGAGGATGCTACAGTGGAAAACCTTCCCAAAATTGAGTTCCACTTAACCAAAATGACAGGTAGTCTCATGAAACTAGTGCTATCTTCTAAGGTCTGCAAACTTTTAGCTATCCATTCACCATAAAGCATGAATAGAAGATGAAGTTTAAGTGCATCAATAAATTGATGTTCAGACTATATTTACATTGTTTTTCATCATCAAAAAACCAAAAAAAGCATCAACATAATAGCATTCTTCACTATCGATGTGGAACATGAACTAAAATGCTAAAATTAACTTGAAATACCTAGAACAACAAAGTAATTTCAAAATAAATCTATCAATTTTGAGAAGATGAATCGTGCAACATGTGAGAAACACAAGAATCCACCAAAACCATGAAATTCTATTGAAATTTCTACATGTCTTTATACAAAAACTCAAATCTCTCTTTGAAAATGAGAGGGGACCCCTATTTATAGTTTTCAAAAAGTGAAATGAATGGCCAAGATTTACTTTCATTATGTGGCCAAGATTCATTTTATATTAGGGTTTCACCTACCCCCAAATATATAGGAGTATAAAATACATCCTTGTCTCTTCTCTATTTTGTCCTCTAGTGGTTGTAGTTGTCACAGTTTTGTCTTCTAGTGATTGCCTTCCTTTTCAGCTACATTATTAGAAACTCCTCATCTATTACTTGTTTCCCTGCATCTTTCTGAAGAGTGGCATACTCCACAAATTTTCCAATAAGAACTTGGAGCTTATCCCTCTCCATGATTTTGGATTGACGAATCTGAAAGGATAAATTCTTGAATCTTCCAATGATTTGTTCCCAATGCTTGGTGCATCTGGGTGTGGCCTTGACTACCTACTCAGATTGTGTGAATGCTCTTGTAGTTTAAATTCCATGAAATTTGATGTAAGCACATTTTTTGCCTCCTGCTCCATCATCTTGTGGAAGTATGGCTTGATTTTCTCTGGATCCAATTCCAAGGTGGGCATGTCGTAATCTATTATCATCTTGAGGTAGTCCTCATTGTCTATCCTATGCTCCACAACCCATTTTAGGTCTAATTCAACCTCATGCAACACCCTTTCAAGGACATCCTTTTGGTGATCCAATCCCCTTTTCCAGGTTTCCACTAGCTAGTGATCATCTTTGACGAGCTGCAACTCCTTTTCCCATATCTTTTTTAGGCATCTTTAGAATAGCCTCAAGCTTAGGATATGTCATTTTGTAGAGCTCGGTGAACCTATGACATGTCTTCTATGTAGCCTCTAGCTGATTTTGTAGATCTCAAAATTTATTAAACATTCGAGTAGCATGACGTATGCCCATTTCGTCGTTGTATAGCACCCATTGGAACCAATCTATCGTAGCCTTGGTCCAGTTCTTCATTTTCTCCATTCAGGTGAGCTCTTCTTGGGAGAGAAGAGAAGGCATGGACGACGTGGTTGGAGCCTCTTCTTCTAAGGAAATACATTGATGGATATAGGCAGTGAGGTCTGCCACTTGTGCTTTTAGTTCCTCTTTGGAAGACTGGTCCTTGTTCATTTTTTGTATGATTATTCTTTGGTGGTAGGGCCCAAGCTTATAGTGGAGATGTTGTAACTAACACCAGCCTCTTTGTCTGTCATTGGGGTGGCATTCTGTAGCACTCTTGATTTGGAGGTATCAATCATGATGTGGGAGTGGACTATTGGCTTCTTTTCCTTGTTTATCTTTATTTGTGCTCGGGCCAATATTGCCTCAAGTCTGGCCTTTGGATCAACGACTGTAGGGGCTTTCTTTTGTAGCTGCTTCTCAAGCTATTCGAGCACCTAGGTTTCTCCTTTAGGTGATTCATGATCTCCTTCCTCCTCTTGTTGAGGCTATTTTTCTTCATGGTCAGATGCTTCTTGATATGTCCTCTCTTCCTCATCAGAGTCCTCAATTGGTATAGCCTACTCTTTTTCTAACTCAATAGAGGCTATGTTTTCTTTAGTAACATAGTCTTCCTAAGGCCTTTCCTTTTCTTTCTATTCTAGTTCATGGTGTTTAGGCTCAAGGCTCTTCTTTGGTGCCTCTTCTAATTCTTCTCCTTTTTTTTATTTTTTCTCTCCTTCTTCCAACTCAGGAGGCACCTCTTCTTCTTGGACAAGACCCTTATCTTGGTCAATCAGTGGAGGCTCTTCGAGTATCTTCACATTTATTTAAGTGTCTATCTTTTCTTTGAAATAATTTTCCTCAAATTCAACCTCTTCAACAATATCTTTGAGTTGCTAGGACAACTCCTCTTCTAGTTCTTGATCTGAGGTTTCCACTATGTACTTTGTGTTGAGGGCCTCAACATCCTCCTCTGAAGATTGTGACCTTTCTTCATCAGTCACCACTTTTTCCAAGTTTATAGTTAACCTGCCCTCTAGGTGTTCAAAGTAAGGGTCTTCGGGTTCCTTGATTATTACTTTACCAGCCTCCTTTTGGTGTTTCTCTATTTCTTCATATATTCTCATGGTTGCCTCCATCTTTGGTGGCTCTGTAGGTGATGGGGAAATGGGAAAATTAGAAGTAATCTAGGCCATCAGGGCCTGAACAATAGGATTCATAATTACCCCTAAAATCTCAAAAGGTACACCTTGCATATATTTTGCAAAGGCCTTCAATAGGGTGAGTAGGGGCATAGTAGCAGTGGCTTCAGGCATCGGGGCAGAGAGAATAGGAAGTGGAGAAGGCAGTGAGGAGGTTGATGGTGAGGATGTTATGGTCGAGGAAGAGTCCAACACCATCATTGGATTCATTGGTGGGGTGGAAGAGAGGTGGGAGGAGATGAAATAAGTAGTACCTGAGAGGCAGGAGGTGGAGGAGTGGCAACAGTGGCAGTAGTGATAGGAGTGGAGGTGATAAGTGGTGATTGTGGTCACTCAATTTCTTCTTCTCCTTCATGTTGGGGATCCTCCTCAATAGTGGGCATATCAATTGTGAATCCTCTCATTTTCTTTGGTTTCTTGGAGGATTCTCCCTTCATGGCCTTCCGTGTATATACCTTATGTTTGGGATGGCGCTCTGGTGCATCCTTCCTTTTCCTTGATCTTGTTGTCGGAGGGGACTTGGGTGTTTCCTTAGTGGAAGTAGTAGTTGCTCCACTATTAGTCTCACTTTCGAGCTCATCCCTGAGCTCACCATATGTTAGTGTTGCACCTTGTACTTTAAGTTGAGCAACTTGGGCATCAACCCACCACTTGGTTTTGTCTACAATTGGTTGTATTATTGTGTCAAGATCATTGACCTCTTCTTCATTCCATTCTATTAGTGGCAGAAAAAAATTGGCCAGGACATCAAACCTCTCATCAATAATAGTATCATCCTCTTCGACAACTTGGTCAAGCACAGGGAACAAGTTGATTGACTTCACAAATTGGGTTGTCATTCACATGTAGCATCTCATTCGTAATTCTTTACCATCTTGAAAATTGGCCCAAAATTCTTCAATATGTGGCCGATGAGCATATTATTTTCCCACCTACTTCTTTAATTTCCCATACGGGTCAATTTTTGGCCGAGTTGTGTGGAGGTCCAGATTGTACTCCACTATCTCCTTCTTTAAATACTCAGCGCATTAGGCAGCTGGATAGGAATACATCCCTTGTCTAAAGGTTAGGGGATATAGAATCCCTACTCTACATTTATTGCTCAATAAGGTGTGAGAATTTTTCAACTATCGAGAGACCTCCAACAGGATCATCCAATCATTAGAGTACCATGGCAGCTTATAATGCCTCTCAGAGAAACCTTCTGCTCTAATTATGTAAATTTTGGGAACTGTATGAACAAGTAACCAAATCTCTGAATGAATTTTCTAGTGTTGTGTGATACCTTTCTCTTGAAGTCTCCCCCAATAATTCTGATAATATTCCCAATGAAGGCATCATTCACCCTATGATAGTCTTTCTTGAAATTCTTCTATTGTAATTGGGGGTATCTGTCATATACTTTAAGTTCTCTTCTTGGATCCTGGCTTTGATAAATAGAGAGGCCCTTGTATGGGAATGACTCTGCTAGAAAATATACTAAGTAGGATGTCATATAAACTGAGATGTTTTATTTACTACCATCAGCTGGCTATGAATTTTATCATTGATGATCTTTGTCCGGTGATAGTTTGTCTTACCACGGATGATCTCTTCGATGAAGTAGAACATCCACTCTTGGAAGAAGGCAGCAGAGGGGAGGCCCATTACCCTATTGAGTAGAGTAAACAATTCATGGTACTCCTCATGGAAGTCACTCCTGAATAGTTCCTCTGGCACCTTATCAGCCCTACCCCTCTTATCCTTCAACCAATGTTGGTTGATTATTTATGTTTCCTCCATCTTGTCAAATGTATGGATATGAAATATTTAGCCTATAGATCGGGCCAACAAATCTGCTAATACTTTGCCATCATGATCAATGATCTTCCTACTACTATAATAACATTCCCTACACGCCATCACTAGCTCTGGAGAAATGAGCATGGGAGGGAAGTCGGTCGCCTTAGTAAGGCCAATTTTTCTGATTTTCAATGCATTCTCGGTTCTTGGGTTGAACATCACTCTTCGATATCTACGTGCCCTAGGTTTGTGTCTGATATGGTGCCCCAATCAAAAGTGAGCTTGAAGGTGCACTCCACACCATGGAATTAATATCTCATTTGATCCTTCTCTTCTTTTTCCCTCGATGCTTTGGCAGGCTTCTTTCTTTTCTCTTTTTCTGCAAACCTCCCTGATGGTCTCGCAACATATTCCATAAATCTTGCAAACAATGATGCAGTAAGCACATTCACATGAAAATACACCCTAAAAAATGGGGGCTAGATTTAACAATCCATCTTCAAAAGATCATAGAATCCATTAACATTTAGCATCATTCATCATTTGAGGCTTGTTTGGATCAATTATAGGAAAGTGGGCCTAGGGATGCGGGTTTCTGTAATATCCCTTGCACAATCTGATCTCAAAATGCTGATATAAGGCTCAAGGAATATTGTCAAACACTTCACATGCAAACTACCAGCTTGCTGGTTTGAGTTATCAGTCTGAGTGTATACTTGAAAAATGATATTAAAGTATTCAAATTTCTTGTAAATGAACTCTACAATGACTAAGCAATTATCAAAATGCAATGATGAATTCTTTTTATCTTTTACAATGCACATATGTGGTCTCTAAATGAAAACATGCATCTACATCCAATTGGCATTCTATCAAACAGTTGGCATGCATGCTACTTTGTCATTCATGAAAGATAACAACCTGTTCATTTACAACAATGTAAGATCTGCAACTCATAACTCCTTATTCTAATACAATTCCAAATACAATGAAGCTAGGTAGATGCCAAGACTCTTGGCTTGCAATATGAAAATCTGATATGCATAGCTACCTACAGCAGCAACATTATGGATTATAATATGATCATGCAAACTACTTGAAAAAACCTGATTATGAAGTCGCCTTATGCTGGAGATGAAGAAGCAATCAATATCCAATGCAAATAACCTCTTCCAAGCACAATTCATGGCTCTCAACCAACCGCCCCTATTTTGATGAGAAATATTTATATAAAATAATTTGCAGCACCAAACTCTCCAAATGAGCACCAAATATCATCACAAGGCCTTCACCAAAAGGGCGCTCTAGCTAGTTAGTGAAATCAATGGGTGTATGAGCCTCCATGAGTAAAAACATGGTCATCCATGGCTGGTGTGAATGACTGTAAATGTATATCAAAATTGCTAGTAATTGATGTATGATGCAAATTACCCCTCTCAAGGCTCAATCAAACAAGACTCAATGCCTCCGAGATGTCTCCAATAAAGCCTAGATCGTACCATGCAAAAATGTGGTATTTTATGCAAACCAATGATGATTGAAGTAATTAAATCAGACTGTAGCACAGTACTGTAGCTCGGCACTATAGCGTGACACTGTTCACATGCACTGTAGCGACCAGCAAAAAATATATTCCACAATGACTCCTCAATGCCTTTGTAATCTGCAAATGAACTTGGCCCTTGGCCACAAATTAAGCAGAAATAGAAAGGCTGAGATACCTTCCACCAACTGCAATAATTCAAGTGATATTTCACACCCTCAAAATTGCCTTCCAATTGAGAGTTTTCATTCTCAATGGCTAACTGAAACAACTGCAGAAACCCTAGGCTCCACAACTGAAAACATCAAACATCAACAACAAATCTCGATGATAGGCAATGAGCTCCTCATGTCTATTTATTCTTTTTCCTCAATAGGTCGGCCCAACAAGAATAATATAAAATTCAACTTCTAGAAGCTTGTCATAATAATATTTTAATACTGCACTTTATAATAATATAAAATATAACCCAACTCCTAAAGTGCATTATAACATTATAATATAAATAAAGGTTTCCATAAATAGAAATATCCATGATGATACTAGGAAAACCTTCATGAAGTCACGAAATGATCCAACCAATCAACTGGGTATCTGCTAAATGACCCTCTTATCAAGCCCCATTAGCCTACAAAGGTCAGGAATAGGCTAATTCCTCCAAAATCCATGTCTAGTGAAAAAGGGGACATTACAGTCCGCCCCTCTTGAAATTGCTTGTCCGCAAGCAATCTCGGTTGCAAATAACTCTCCCACCTGGATCCCAAGTGAAGACTTGTGTAATGTCCCTATCATCATCACATAGCTCGCGTGACACTAGCTCAATAATCTGAATCTATTGAATCAACTCCATCCCAAAACTATGATGGTGAATCTGACACAACCCCACTGCTGGAAAACCAATACCTTCTGCTTTTTGTTGTGTCACTCAGATATCCCCTGTCTCCAAATCATCATAAGAGAACAACATAGAAGACCTTCCAAACTCAGAATCACCATTTGGGGTTGGAAACAAGTCATACTAGAGTAGACTAGAACACTCCTTATTCCACCCACTTCTTCATGCCATCAAAGCCATCATCAAATCCTATGTATGTGGGATGAAAGTGAATTGATGAGCACACCTCATGATGCAATTGATATGAAACTCTCCCGACTGTGCCAAAGGACAACCAAAATAGTCAAGTGTACTCCAACCGATACTACCATCCTCAAAAGAAGACTCACAACTCATAACAGGATGAGTTGAGCTAGCCAAAATATCATTAAGAACCTGCAAGTGTGCTAAAGTACCATCACCAATTGAGATTGAACCTGTATCCTGAGTATGAAAGCTAGGAGAACTCAAACTACTGTCCCCATCTAGCGTCCTGGCTGTCTTAGATGATCGAATCTCTGTTGAACATGATGAACAACAAGCAAAACTCAACTCCAAGCAGAGCTCATCAACATGAGTCTCGGAGACCTGAAGAGCTAACTGAGCACTCTTCAAGGAATCCCTAGTGACTTCAAGCTTGTGTGAGAGCTTATTAGCTTCCTCTTCTTTCCTCATCAAGGCATTTGAGTAGATCTCAACAAGGTTAAGAAGGTGGTCGTGATCTGAGAGAAGGTTTAAATAACTTGACTTCATCGTTCCCACACCTTCTTTGATCTCCTGTAAGCTGTCATGAGAAGACCCTGATACAATTCCCTCCTATTTTCCCTCAAGCTAAACCATCCAAAGGTGATTTTCAATCATCTTACGCATCCTTTCATGATGGGATAGAGCTGCCACAATATTATTTTCACTCACCTTCAGCTGGTTTGTCAAACTATGTAGACCATGTGGAGTGTCTCTAGCTTCAACCTCACGTGAAGAAGCCTCCATTTGTGCTCGATATTCTTTTTCTGCAAAGTCCTGTATGCTCTCATGTGAAGTTTCATCATTGTTGTCTTGAAAATCAGTTTTAATCTCTATAGCAGCAACTTCTTGAGAGGCCTCATGCAAGGATGATGTAGAGAGATCATTACCCAAGGCTATCCTCATAACCTCTTGAGTTACATCAACATGCCTAACAAACTCGCCATATAAATTTCTACATGTCATAGGCAAAGCATCTCGATCCTTAGGCTTATCAACCAATCTCTTTAACAGTTCATGTGCCATGGGTGACACCTCTTGCCCTCCTTTCCAAACAGCCCATAAGTCATTTGTCATGAGTTTAGAAATTGCATCCTCCTCCTCAAACAAAACTGAAAACATGATGGAATGCATTGAAGTAAACACGCTACTAGGATGAACCTCATCAATAACATTCCAAAATATATGAAACATCTTGCGAATGTCATCAATACAATCCATGGACAACATAATGTTTTCAAATCTGAACTTTGCAAATACTTCAAGTAGTTTTACCCTCTTAGAAAAATAAAGGTTCTTGATGTCATCCAAACCTTTGAAGCTTGCCACCATGATCTGAAGTACCTCTTTCATAATATGGCTGTCATAAGGATCAATAGGAGCTGTTATCCTCATAATTTCACTAATGCAAGAGATGGCTGCAAGTCTTATCACCTCATCATGATGTCTCATTAGTTGGGGCTTAACCAAAGAACACACTGTTGGAGACAAAGCTAGCTCCATAACATCAGAATGTGACTGATCAACTATGCATAAACAAGTTTTTAACTCCTCCAAAGTGCTTAGAAGGACCTCCGTTTGCTGAGATGGTTGTTCTAATTTCTTCCCTACGTTGTAAATTCTTTCTTCCAAATCCCTTTCACCTGTTAAAGCCATGCTAGTAGCTGAAACTCAATCTTGAAATAACCCAATCAGGCTGGCAGGAAACCGCTCTGATACCACTGTAATATCCCTTGCACAATCTGATCTCAAAATGCTGATATAAGGCTCAAGGAATATTGTCAAACACTTCACATGCAAACTACCAGCTTGCTGGTCTGAGTTATCAGTCTAAGTGTATACTTGAAAAATGATATTAAAGTATTCAAATTGCTTGTAAATGAACTCTACAATGACTAAGCAATTATCAAAATGTAACGATGAATTCTTTTTATCTTTTACAATGCACATATGTGGTCTCTAAATGAAAACATGCATCTACAGCCAATTGGCATTCTGTCAAACAGTTGGCATGCATGCTACTTTGTCATTCATGAAAGATAACAACTTGTTCATTTACAACAATGTAATATCTGCAACTCATAACTCCTTATTCTAATACAATTCCAAATACAATGAAGCTAGGTAGATGCCAAGACTCTTGGCTTGCAATATGAAAATCTGATATGCATAGCTACCTACAACACCAACATTATGGATTACAATATGATCATGCAAACTACTTGAAAAAACCTGATTATGAAGTCACCTTATGCTGGAGATGAAGAAGCAATCAATATCCAATGCAAATAACCTCTTCCAAGCACAATTCATGGCTCTCAACCAGCTACCCCTGTTCTGATGAGAAATATTTATATAAAATAATTCGCAGCACCAAACTCTCCAAATGAGCACCAAATATCATCACAAGGCCTTCACCAAAAGGGCGCTCCAGCTAGTTACTGAAATCAATGGGTGTATGAGCCTCCATGAGTAAAAACGTGGTCATCCATGGCTGGTGCGAATGACTGTAAATGTATATCAGAACTGCTAGTAATTGATGTATGATGCAAATTACCCCTCTCAAGGCTCAATCAAACAAGACTCAATGCCTCCGAGATGTCTCCAATAAAGCCTAGATCGTACCATGCAAAAATGTGGTATTTTATGCAAACCAATGATGATTGAAGTAATTAAATCAGACTGTAGCGCAGTACTATAGCTCGGCACTGTAGCGTGACACTGTTCACGTGCACTGTAGCGATTACTGTAGCGACCAGCAAAAAATATATTCCACAACGACTCCTCAATGCCTTTGTAATCTACAAATGAACTTGGCCCTTGGCCACAAATTAAGCACAAATAGAAAGGTTGAGATACCTTCCTCCAACTACAATAATTCAAGTGATATTTCACACCCTCAAAATTGCCTTCCAATTGAGAGTTTTTGTTCTCAATGGCTAACTGAAACAACTGCAGAAACCCTAGGCTCCACAACTGAAAACATCAAACATCAACAACAAATCTCGATGATAGGCAATGAGCTCCTCATGTCTATTTATTCTTTTTCCTCAATAGGTCGGCCCAACAAGAATAATATAAAATTCAACTTCTAGAAGCTTGTCATAATAATATTTTAATACTGCACTTTATAATAATATAAAATATAACCCAACTCCTAAAGTGCATTATAACATTATAATATAAATAAAGGTTTCCATAAATAGAAATATCCATGATGATACTAGGAAAACCTTCATGAAGTCACGAAATGATCCAACCAATCAACTGGGTATCTGCTAAATGACCCTCTTATCAAGCCCCATTAGCCTACAAAGGTCAGGAATAGGCTAATTCCTCCAAAATCCATGTCTAGTGAAAAAGGGTACATTACAATTTCCCTAGGCTTGTTGTGTTGGCAAAACAAGGATAGACAACTGAGAGGGGTGATGAATTAGTTGTTACCAAAATTAAACTTATTCAACATTAATCAACCTTTAATCTCAAATATGATAACTAACATAAATCAATAACACATCAGAGACACATGAACACTAAGATTTTATATGTGGAAACCTTATTAGGGGAAAACCATGGTGGATGTTAGTGTTGTCAAATAAGGTTTGCACCCTTTGCTAAGCTATGAACTTCAACAACCTATTGACACATGGGAACACTTTGAGGTTGTGAGTGACCTGAGAACAAAGTGGACCTCCAGAGTAAGTTGGTTCTTCTTAAGTACTTCACCTAAATTAACCTTTCTTGCAGAAGAAAGAGTGAGAAACAGGAAAAACATGTAAAAATGAAAAAAAACTCTTAACTCCTAAAAGGTGATACACTAGTAATGATTCTTCTAGACTTGCAACACAAGTTATTTTGAATACACAATATAGACAATAACTGAAATCATGACCTATACAAATTCCACATTACGTATGACTTTGCATCAATAATTCATAAACCAGGTTCAGTATATGAAGGTAATTATTCAGAAGGAAAAACCAACACAACTGAACAACTTTCACCCTCACTAGTTAAACACAAGTCTTGACCTACAAAATTCCCATACTCCTACATAATAAGGTGTAAATGGTAGCACATAAATCAAAGGGAAAGAAACATTCACCACAAGATTTTATGCATTGTCTTGATACACACAGAAAATAGTAGTGAAAGAAGATAAAATGACTCCTTTGTTGATAAAAGTAGTCTCCAAATAGCTACATATAAATTTGAACAATGAGTTACAAGGCTATATTCTTTTGCAAAATAACTCAGAAAAAAGTTACAATATGCATCAAGTGTAAGGCCAAGAACTAGCCCCCAAAAATGAGAGAGAAGAAAGACTTATAGAAAAAGTCTCCAAATTCGAATTTCAATCTTGGCTCCAAAAACTGATATGTTTTCCACCTCCTCCTCCAAACAAGGCATGAAATTGTCAACAAACTCCAGCAAGAGTTGTTAAAGTTTCAACAACTTGGTGAGTCGTATGCAAATGAAAACCCCTCCAAAAGAGGGCCATAATTGAATGTGAACTCCATTTTTGTGCCTCAAATCACTCCTTGATTGAAATCCAATCAATCAAAACTCATAACTGAAGGTAAACTCATAATTAGGGGCTCCAAACTCCTGATTTTCCTCTATGTGTTGGCACTGATTTATCAACTTCTCCATTTGAACTCTTTTGACCAAGTCTTTGAAAAAGTAATAAAACCCCTTTGTCTTGCATTCAAATATATTTTATTTTAAATGATTTATAATTATCATTTAAAATAAAGATTTACAAGTTTAAATAGAATGCAGAATTAAAGACTTGACTTACATTTTGAACATGAGAACCTTATTTTGCACTTAATAAATATCTTTATTTAAAATGATTTATAAATATCACTTTAAATAAAGATTTACAAAATTCAAAATAAATGCAAAAATACGAAGTTATTTGATAAAATCAAATAAAAGGACCAAAGACTAAGTCATTTAAAAAATATTTTCAAATGAAATGCCATGGCTAGGATAAAATGACTAAGGTCTTTTTGATAAACCACAAGGAAAAATGACTTTTCATTCCATCGTGACTTCTTAGGGTTTTTAGTAAAACCTAAATTGAAAAAAAAGACCTTCATTTTCATTGTTCAAACATTGAAGCTTTTCAAGGAAGCTTGGCCGCCACCATGGAGAACCCTAGCCGACCTTTTTGAATGAAATTTGTGCCTTTGTACGCCATTTCTAAAGGTTATGAAGATTTTATGCAAAATCTTAAGGTAAGTGTTGATTTGGGTTTGCAGATCTGGAAGTCTTATTCGCTTTGTGAAGTTTTTTGAAAGCCCATAGGTGCGGCTTTCAACATGCTTTGATGATTTTTCCTTATTAAATTTTCTTTTTTGCTGAAATTTCTCATCTCTTTTTGTTGGAGTTTCATGTTGGCCACCATGAATACTCTATGGCCGAGATTTTTGGACAAAAATATATGCCTTCTTGTTGTTTTTTGAGGTTTTCTTGAGGATATATACAGAAAATGTTGGTACATTTAAATCTAGAAGTATTTTCTTCTTTTTGAAAGCTTTATTAGCCTTCAAGGCCGCGACCTCACTGTATTTCCTCATGATTTTTTTCTCTGGCTTTTATTTTTTCTAATTATTCCTCTTGACCGCCATTAGCATTCTCTTGGGCAAGCTTCTTTTGGAGAAAATCCCTATTAAAAATACTTTGAGAAAAAGCCAACATCAATTGGGTAAGTCTCTTCCTTGTCGAAACACCTTCATTTCTTTTGTCTTTCTAAAGAAAATTGCTCCAAACAATTTATCTACACAAAACATAATGAGGGTTTTATCCTCTCAGCTATTTGAACACAATGGATATTTTTTCCTTTTGCATTTCATGTAATCTCCTGGCATTTCTCACAGTGTTCTAGACAACTCAATTCCCCTTCATATATTATTTGTCTGCAAATACAAAAAAAATTAATGGTCGTAGCCAATAGGTATTCAGTTATTTTGAATGCTTTTCTTTTGTGATTCCCTTCTTTTACCTTAAGTACTGAGACTATTATGACCGTATTCTAAGGAGAATTACCCTTAACCTCATCTTTGATACACTAATCAGATATGTTTGTGGGGTATAGTCGATCCTTTCTAAACGTATCTCATTAACAAAAGATCATTCTGTAATGCTTCTTATTAAGATTATTTAAAGCTAATTCTTAAGCATTATCAAAAGATTATTAATGCAAAGAGTGAATGAATGCTTAATTCTGGTAATTGCATGAACACCCTTTACCAATAGTCTTTTGATGAGTTGGATTATATGTGAGTAACTTATTGCATGATGTGGTTTTCAATCAATTTATGATTGAGCATAACCTCTGACTGGCGGGTAAGACAAAGTCATTCTGAATATTGTATATGCATCAAAAGAACTAACTTAGATAATGACACAATCAATCTTGTTATTGTGATTGAACTGCTAGACTCCTCTCATTCCGCAAACCACTAGTTCTAGACAATCACTGCAACAATGTTATTTTTAGCTGATAGATCATTGGTTTCCATGCTTTTAGAAGACCAAAAAAAAATTTCTTGAACAACACTGTTACACTTGGCACTATACTGTGCATTATTTATGATTGTCCTTGAAACTATCATAAGACTCTGATGGAATGACTTCCTTCACAATTATTATTGTAGATGGAATCCACTCTTTGTACCGGCATATCATATGTGTAGACTATTAGTTTCTTTTAGTATTTGACATGATTTCTTTTTGAATATGGCATACTGCCCTATGCTTTTTTGAAAAAATTTACTATCACTCTCCTGAGTAGTATAATCTCTACCACTTATCCATCTTGTTGTTCTCCTTTGCAAGCAATGTTCATTGTATTTCCTGGAAACTTCTACAAAACATAATATAGATCCAATGATATTTTCACTACTGGTACCACTATTATGAGTTGAGCTCCACCGTTGTGGGAGCCACATTTAACCCCACTCATATAGTAATTTGATGATCAACAACATTATTTTCCTATTTTTGCACATGAAACAAACTAGTTAGTAAAAACAATAGATTCAATGGTTTCTTTTAATGATTTGCTCGTTGATGACTTAATCATCTGGTGAATGCCTAATGAAATGTAAATTTCATTTTTGTTCATAATGTAGGGATAAGGTAGAATGTGATTTTTCATTTCTCTAACACCAACCTTCACAATTTTTGCATATTAACCTTGGAGTTGGAATTGAACTTGATATTAGAGCTAAACAAAGATCAACACAACAACGAAGATGGTTCATCATTCCATGAAATGACGAATCACCTTCTCTCCCTATTCTTACATTATTTTAAGTTGTGCAATACATTTTTTCTTGTATTCAGTATTTGATTAAGAAATTAAATCAGGCTACTCCCACGGCTTGTGTGGGACTTTGTTCTTTTTACAATATGAATAAAACAACATTTCTTATGCAAAATTTATGAGTCTTTTTGTTACAAAAATTTGCATAATAACAACATAAATTCAAATGTAATCAGATTTGTACAACAACGAATACTTGAAATTAATTGTGTACCTTTTAATGATGAATGCAACTCAGCTCTGCCTGTTTTGAGTTGTTACTAAAAATAGGCAACAACTAGTCCACAAGATTATACCTTGTTAAAAGTATAATGAAGATTAAATAGGGAATGCACATGCATTCAGGAACACTACCTAGATCTCACTACTCAGAGGAAGACTCACTGCCTTACATACAATAATCAGATTAAATCCATCTGATGAACATGAACTGAGAAATTAGCTTCTTCACAAGCCTAATTATAGTTTTGATTAGGCACAAATACACTTTTCTCAATCTCTTTCACACTTTTCTATGCTCCTAAATGATTTGACCTTTATTCGCACATGTACTTCACACACACACACACCAAGCATACATCAAAATGAGGAAATCAACCACTCTTATATATCCGCTACACAAATTTACATCAACTACTTTGTCGGCCACAAATAAAAGATAAATTACAATTTTTGGTCTCGATACATAAATAGATCTTAATGTGCACCAACACAAGTCGGTCACAACATAGTGAGGACTCAAATAAACACCTTCGAACATGCTAAACAATAAAATATTAATCCTCATGGATCTACAACATGCTACCACCATCATGCCGAACAAGAACATGAAAACTCGAGCACACATCGAAAAAATATATGATCATGATCTCACAAAATAATGTGGCGTACAGAAAGGATAGATCACAATCTAGACCCATCCATGAACATCACAAGAAAATGCGCAACAACTGAAATTTCTAGACTTTCATCTTCTTCTTCCAAGAACACCTGCTACAGTAATAGAATGATTGTAGGAACATAGAACTTCATAACCTTCTCAAATATTGATGCGTACCAATGAACCTTTCAAAAAGCACACTAGATAGACTCAACAAAAAACCCTTTAATGTGTGCCACCTGATCATCAACTTACAACACTTTCCACCACTCTAACCTTCTCATCTTCACTAGCTACCTGCAATATGTTTATTACAATTTTCTCAATCTCCTCGACATATACAGCCTCCAGAAACACCAATGCTAATAGTGTTGACATCATTGACAACCACATATCAAAAACACAACCATAACATCCAAAAATATCCCCCTTTGGCATTGATGGCAACACATGATGTGAAATATACCATCAACCCAACTAGCTCTTCCAACAATCTCCCCCTTAGATTGTGCACTCTTTTCATGTTTTATCCTTCCACTTTTATTCTTCTCCCATGTTTTCCACATTTCTCCTCTCCCCCTTTGACATCAATGGAAAAGGTACACATGCTCTAATCCTCATATTTATCACATCTGACTACTCCCCCTGAGTAATAGTCACCACAACATCAATCTAGAATAAGATATGGCTATGAGTTCATGGATTGATGCAAAGATTTGCATCTTAGTTCAAATTAGGAGGGGAAATCACCCCTAACTTGCCTCTAAGGTAATTAAAAGTATCCTTATGCAATGGCTTAGTAAATATGTCTGCAATTTTCTCCTTGGTAGGTATATACTCCAGTCTAACTTCTTTCTCACTTTATCTCTCAAGAAGTGATATTTGATGGATATATGATTTATCTTTGAATGCAGCACTGGATTCTTATAAAAAATTATGGCACTTGAATTTTCACAGAATATGGCAATGGGTTCTTCAAACTCAATTCTGACATCTCTCAGCATTTTCTTCATCCACAATACTTGAGTACAACTATTTGTAGCAGCAATATATTCTACCTCAGCAGTAGATAATGAAATGAAACTCTTCTTTTTTCTTAGCCAAGATGCCAACGTCTTCCCTAAGAAGAATGCACCGCCACTAATACTCTTCTTTTCATCCAAATCTCCTACCCAATCAGCATCAGTGAAAGCACACAGGATAAGATCATCATCCCTAGGATACCAAATACCAAGATCAACTGTCCCTTTCAGGTATCTGAAGATTCTTTTCACAACAGTCACATGAGACTCTTTAGGATCAACTTGATATCTAGCAACCATGCATACAACATCCATTATATCTGGCCTGGTTTGATTCAAATAGAGTAATCCACTAATCATTGACCTATATCTTGTTTGATTTGATTTATGAGAATCATCATTTTGTGTAAGTTTTCATCTGGTTAGTATAGGTGTACCAACTGGCTTTGAGTCTTCCATGCCAAACTTTTTCAGTAACTCTTTTACATATTTAGAGTGAGATACAAAAATTCCATCATCTAACTGAGTAATTTGTAGTCCTAAAAATAATTTCATCTCTCCTATCATTGACATTTCAATCTCACTTTTCATTTCATCAACAAACTTCATACACAAATCATCATCACCTTCAAAAATAATGTCATCAACAAAGACTTCAATGATCAATTCTTTATTCTAATCCAACTTGAAATACAAATTCTTGTTGGCAGTACATTTATTGAATCCAAGTATCACAATTATTTATCCAATCTAGCATACCAAGCTCTAGGAGCTTGCTTAAGTCCATATAGAGCTTTCTTCAATTGGCATACCATGTTCTCTTTGTCAATCAGTTGAAATCCATCTGGTTGTTCAACATAGACTTCTTCTATATCACCATTTAGAAATGTTGACTTTACATCCATCTGATAGACTTTGTAATTCTTGAAAGTATCATAAGTAAGAAGTAATCTTACAACTTCAATTCTAGCAACAGGGGCAAAAGTTTCTTCAAAATCAATACCTTCCATCTGTGAGTACCTTTTGCAAACCAGTCTTGCTTTGTTTCTAACCACTTCACCTTGTTCATTCAGCTTATTCCAAACACCCATTTGGTTCCAATCACATTTTTGTTCTGAGGTTTAGAAACAAGATCCCATGTATCATTTTTCTCTATCTACATTAGTTCTTCTTCCATGGCTTCCATCCAATATTCATCTTTGCATGCTTCATTGATATTGTTAGGCTCAGTTTTGGAAATTAGACAATACTCTTCTAAGATTCTTCTTCTAGTTTGCACACCTTTTCTTTGATCTCCTATGATCTAACTGTCAGAATGATTTCGCCTTACATACTTGGGAGTTTTAAGATTTTCTCTGACTTCTTGTTCTTGTGTTCTTTCGTCTACACTTTTGCTAGTTTTTGCTTCTTGATTCCCTTGGTTCACGGGAAAAATTTGAAGTTGATTATGTGTTTGAACATTATTTCCATTGTTATTACTATCATGTTGATCATCTAAATCATATCCACTACATCTGGATGGTCTATCAATATCTTCATCAACTTTGACATTTGCACTTTCAACCATTTTCTTCAACCTTTTATTAAAGCACCGGTAATCTTTTCTCTTAGTAGAGTAACCTAAAAAGATTCCTTCATCACATCTAGCATCAAACTTGCATATATCATCATCTCTCTTGATTTAGAATTTGCTTCCAAAAAAATTGAAATATTTGACAGTAGGCTTATAACCAAACCATATCTCAAAAGGGGTCTTACCAAAATTACTGTTGACATTCACCCAATTAATGGTATACACAGAAGTACTTACAACTTCTCTCCGGTAGAAATGAGGAACATTTTCTTCTAGCATCATAGTTCTAGCAGCGTCTAGAATGGTTCTATTCTTTCTTTCAACAACTCCATTTTGTTGAGGGGTCCGGGGAGCAGATAGTTGTCTTTGGATTCCATGCTCTTCACAGAAAGATTTGAATTCCCGGGAAGTGAATTTACCACCTCTGCCTGACCTTAGGCATTTGATCTTTTGACCTGTCTCATTTTCTAATATAGCCTTGAAGCTTTTGAACTTTTCTAATGCTTCATGTTTTTCTCTAAAGAAAGCAACCCATATCATTCTAGAGTAATCATCAATAAACAACATAAAGTACCTTTCACCTTGTAGACTTCTGATTCTAGATGGACCACATAGATCAGTATGTATCAAGTCCAGTACTCCATTAGAGCTATATTGTTTGCTCTGCAAAGAATTTCTAGTCTGCTTTCCCATCTAACATTCCTTGCACATAGTGTAAGTAGGCTTTGCTAACTTAGGAAGATCTCTGACTACTTGAGTAGAGCTTATCTTGACAATGTTATCAAAGTTCACATGACACAACCTCCTATGCCATAACTAGCTTACATCAATTTTAGAAATTAAACAACTTTCACTAGTAGTACTCAAGTGAAAAATATTACCTTTTATCTTTGTACTTGAAGCAATCATATTTCCAGAACTTCCCCTTATTTTGCACTTACCATCCTTGAACTAAATATTGTAACCCTTGTCTACCATGTGTCCAACACTCAACATGTTATGCTTTAAACCTTCTACATAAAGAACATCATCAGTATTGTGCTTACCATCAAAATAAATAGTGCCTCTGCCACAAATCACACCAGAAGTGTTGTCTCCAAATCTTACAACACCACTATCATAGTTTTCCAAGCTTACAAACTTACTTTTTTCACCAGTCATATGATGTGAGCATCCATTGTCAATTGCCCACTCATCCTTTTCTTCAATTTTTTCTGCAAGATCTTTCTCAACATTCACATTACTAGTAGATTCAGTGGACACATGGCCATTTTCTTTGATAGCAATGAATACCCATTCATTTTCATTTCTAGTTTCTTTATCAGATTCATCATTAGTAACACCTTCTTTAGCATAGTAGCATTTATTTTGAAATCTAGTCTTCTTAGGTTTGTACTTAGAAACACTTTCAGGACATCTTGATGCAAAATGACCTTTGGCTTCTCTTTTCACAATCAATGCTTCCAGTTCTTCTAATTATTTTTCTTCATCTTCAATATGTTTCATCTCATCTTCATACTTGAATTTATTTTTGGAATTCTCTCTTGGATCATATCTCTTCTTGCTTTTCGCGAATACAGTAGCCTTGAATGCAGATTCGGTCTTAAGAGTAGATTCACCAAATTCATTTAACTCAAAGGCATCAAGTTTTCCAATCAGCATGTCTCTTATCACATTTGTCGCTGTCTTGAGTTCATCAATAGCATGAGCTCTTGTTTTGTAGGAAGGGGGCACAGATCTAAGTATTTTAGCCACAATTTCTTCTTCATCCAAGACTCCACTGGCACATCTAATGCTCATCACCAGTTCATTTATCTTTTGAGAGAAAGAGAGGATGTTCTCATCTTCACTTATCTTCATGTCCTCCCACTTGCCTTTAAGACTTTGTAGCTTAGCAACTTTCACTAGTGCATCTCCTTCATACAATATTTCCGACTTTTTCCAGATCTCATGTGCAGTATTCAAACCTATCACATTTGTCATTTTTGAATCTATCAGAGCACTCAACAATGCTTCAATAGCCCTGGTATTAACTTTTGCTTGCTTGATCTCATCTTCAGACAAGGGACCATTCCGATGAATACTATATGCACTCTATGTGATCTTCCAGAAAGGTTCACTAATGCATTTCAAATGGCACTCCATTCTAACTTTCCATAAAGATTAGTTTGTACCATTGAATCTAGGACTGTCCTTCTTGTATGATGCCATCTCAGATCACCTCAAGTTGTTAAGCTTCTTTAGAGGAACCTGCTCTAATACCAATTGTTGGAAAAACAAGGATAGAAAAGTAAGAGGGGGGGGGGGTGAATCAAATGTTATCAAATTCAAACTTATTCAACTTTAATCAATCTTTAATCTTAGATTTGATAATTAACATAAATAAATAACACATCAGAGACACATGAACACCAATATTTTATACGTGGAAACCCTGTTAGGGGAAAAACCACAGTGGATGTAATTCCACAAGATTATACCCTGTTAAAAGTATAATGAAGAGTAAATAGGGAATGCACATGCATTCAGACACACTACCTAGATCTCATTGCTCAAAGGAAGGCTCATTGCCTTACATACAATAATCAAATTAAATCCATCTGATGAACATGAACTGATAAATTAGCTTCTTCACAAGCCTGATTACAGTTTCAATTAGGCACAAATACACTTCGCTCAACCTTCTTCACACTCTACTCAATCTATTACACACTTTTCTCTGCTCTTGAATGATTTGACCTTTATTCACACATGTACTTCACACACACACTAAGCATACATCAAAATGAGGAAAATAACCACTCTTATATATCTGCTACACAGATTTACGTCAACTACTTTGTCGGCCACAAATAAAGAATAAATTATAATTGTCAGCGTCAATACATAAATAAATATTAATGTGCACCAACACAAGTCGGTCACAACATAGGGAGGATTCAAATAAACACCTTTGAACATGCCAAATAATAAAATATTAATCCTCATGGATCTACAACACACTACCACCATCATGTCGGCCAAGAACATGAAAACTCGACCACACATCGAAAAAATCTTCAATCATGATCTCACAATATAATGTGGACGCACAGAAAGGATAGAGCATGATCTAAAATCATCCATGAACATCATAGGAACATGTGCAACAACTGAAATTGTTAGACTTTCATCCTCTTCTTCCTAGAACACCTATTATAGTAATAGAATGACTGTAGGAACATATAACTTCATAACGTTCTCAAATATTGATGCGTACCATTGAAACTTTTAGATAATACAATAGATAGAATTAGCAACAAACCCTTTAATGTGTATCACCTGATCATCAACTTATAACACTTTCCACCACTCTGACCTTCTCAGCTTCATTGGCTACCTGCAATATGTTTATTACAATTTTCTCAATCTCCTCAACATATACAACCTCCAAAAACACCAATGTAATAGTGTTGACATCAATGATAACCACATATCAGAAACGCAACCACAACATCCAGCAAGTAGCCATCAGGAGTGTTCAGGAGCAGGATGGTGTTAGGGCCACGGTGGCTTGCAGACAACCGCCCACACTCAAAAGTCTACATTGGAGATCTGGCGGTTAAACTCTTTAGGAAGGCATTTGGCACGTTCGGAAATCAACTATGAGGTCTCTAGAGGCATACAACTATTCTCTTTGTTTGTGCAAGCTCAAGGAATACGAAAGCCAGAGGCATCACGGTTGCTTGGAGCTCTGCCATTGAGAAATGACAGTCAGGGGGCAGAAACCTGCATGAGGAATCTTGTAATACGGGACCCGTAGGCAACTTGGACTGTCTAGGCCAACTCCTTTAGGTTTGATCTTTTTGGTTTATGTGGGCAGAGACTGTCAAAAAGTCATTGGGAGATGGTTGTTTGGGGATGGCAAAGATCAAATATCTGGGAGCCCTACTATCTATTATTGTGGCTATTGGAATCATAGTTGAGTGCCCCTATCGTCCCATCCTTCATTTCTATTCGGATCGAGTGAGCGAGATGATGCCATGCATTTGACCCCTTAGAATAATAGGGCAACCGAGAAACTAAGTACTTTATCTCAATTTGAGGCTATGGGCGAGTAGTCAATTAACTTAAATTATAGCAATAGTCCATCAACTTAAATGCCCATCAATAGTCCATCAACTTCAACGGGTGGAATTGCATATCGATCTTGGTCAACTGAATCTGGGTCAACTCCATCTCGATCACTAATTGGTTATGCATTTGGATCTGCTTCAACTGAAGCAAGTTATCCCGACCGAGCCAGAGATGTAGCCCAATAGTTACCTATTTCTAAACTGGTGGCATCATCAACTGGATCTGGAACATATGTCAATGTAGGAACACCCGCAGATGTTATGTCAATGTAGGAACACGTGCAGATAGATGCTACTCAAATTGGTGTTGGTGCAAATGTTTTCTTTTGCATTGGTGGTTTCGGGTAAACTACTTAGTCACCTGCCTCTATTCCAACCTTAGATCCAAAGTAGGAGGACTTGGGGTGCATTCCCTCCTAGGGTAAGGGATAGAGCGGCGGGTGCTCTTAAAATACTACGCGCTATAGAAAGAACCTCCCTAGAAAAAGCAAGAGGGGGTGTGTTGAATTAAGAACCTCCGCAAGATTTTATGATTACACAAAGATGGCTAGGTTGCTGATAGAGATGAGATGTGTTGCTGATACAGATATAGATGTATCGGTATCAATTGATGGATATGTTTGGGGAAAGTCTGAGCACATAAACATGTGCAAATCTAGGTTATGACTTGACTTGTGGGGAAGCAAGAACACACATTGGTGGGGAAGCAAGAATTCGTACTAGTGGGGAAGCAAGAACTCGCACTGGTACATTCACTGGTGATGGATCAAATGCCTATACCTCCACCTTTGCTTCTCTTAAAATAGATGGATATTTTTCTAGTTCTAGGTCAAATGTCTATACCTCTGCCTTTGCTTTTGCACCTTAAGTTGGATCGGGGTCAAATGCTACTAAAATTGGTGCTACTGAACTACTAAAATTGGTGCTACTGAAGTTTTTTATGACTTGACTAAGAACACGTATTAATGCACTACAGAGGAACACTACCACATAATGCCAGAACCAAGAAACCTTTCTCATAATGCCAGAACCAAGCAACCGGGAACACCATTTCCTTTCTTGGTGGGCCATTGAATATTAGAACACCAACAAGTGGTAAATACCCAGTTGCTAGAACATTTCCATATCCCATTTGCTATAACATTTCCATATAGAGTTCCATTGCAAGTGGTAACACCTAATATTTGCTGGCTAGGAGCACCTCTATGATGAACTAGTGGTATCGGCATAGAAATATACACTTGGTATCGGCATATCTAGTGGTATCGACATAGAAATATATACTAATGTTGTTGGAACAGGGGAGGGATGCTAGACAAAAAGCTAGAACTAGTGAAGATGTTAGGCAAGATTAGAACCTGTGAAGATGATGCTAGGCGAGATTAGAACCAGTGAAGATGCTAGACGAGATATTGCTTTCTTATATGGCCCCTTCCTATGATGGAAAAACAGTAGCTTATGCATCTCGACCCAGAAGGAGTGTTGTTTAAGTCGTTGCCTTTGTCTCTACTAGATCAATTTCAATGGCTTCTGAAACCACTGCATTTTCCTCCACTACTTTTATTCTTCTGACTGCATTTGCCTCTGCTGCTTTTATTCTTCCACTGCATTTGCCTCAATGGCTTCTGAATCCACTGCATTTGCCTCTGTTGCTTTTATTTTTGGTACTACCTTTGCTACTGGAGGATCTATATGTAGATTTGGAACTAGCCGATCTATATATGGATTTGGAACTAGATCTACCTACGGCCTTATGCCCTTTGCAACTGGTGTTGGGTCTACTCAATCTCAAGCTGCAATTGAAGGATTTTCCTCTAGCTCCATTGCTCATCTGCCTCTAGCTCTATTGCTCTAGCTACCTTTTCCCCTGTATCTGGTGTTGGCTCTTTTGTTTCCTCTCCTGTTGGTGGTGAATAAACCGGTGTGTAGGTAGGTGCTATTTTGACGGTGCGTAGGTTGGTGCTATTTTGACTCGATCAATGAAATCAAATCAATCTCCAATCTTCGACAGTTATTCCAATATTTCTCAATATTGATCTAGGACTACTACTTCAATATAATGGGAAGTGGGACTACTACTTCAATCTAGTGGGACTAATACTTCAATATAGTGGTACTACTACTTCAATATAGAATATATGGCAGCGAGGATGTGGGTCGAGGTACATAGGGCTTGGACCCAATTCCCTTGCGAGGATGTGGGTCGAGGTACTACCCCCTTGAATCCATCACCGGTCACCTACCTTTCCTGCAACTAGTGATCCTTAGACCTTTCCTACTAGTAGTGATCCTGGGACTAGCCTTTTATAACCATGCATGTTTCAGATTATAGTTAGCTAGTTATCCCAACTAGTTAGCCCAAAGGGATTTCTTTATTTACCCCAGGCAAGCAAATTATTTACCCTAGGCAGGCTGATAAGAATACCCCACCCAGGCAAGCAGAGGAAAATACCCCACCCAGGTAGGCAGGTAGAGGAAAAGGGAAAGGACTTCTCTGAATTTAACTCCTTAACTTTCAACCTCCAATCGGGTGGGTCACCACCAACCATTCTTTCTAATTGGATTGTTCGGACTATCTCCCACTAACCTATTTGTTTTACCTCACCGACCTCTATGACGTATAGTTTCATCTCAATTCCTCGGTGGCCTCCCTTGTGGAGTTCAAGTTCGACTCCTTCCTGATCCCTGAATAGTTATAGGGCGAACACGACTCCCCCTCTCCAATTGGTAGGTGGTGAACGCCAAGGGGGATAGTCCTATAATGGCCCCTTTGCTCGGCTATCATTTTTCAGCAAGGCCTGAAGTAAACTTCAAATATACCATGCGGTGAAACAGTGTACCCCGATGCTTGGGAGTTGAATTTGTTGGATAGAGAAAATGGTTGGAAAGACCAAGATCCCACTAAAGCAAGATCTAGCTTCGACCCACCCTTTAGATAAAAAGGAAACCACCCCCCACTATAGCAATAATGGGCAGATCTAGCTTCCCACCCTCTAGAGAGTTGAGGGAAAGCACGATCCCACTATAGAGAGGATCTACCTTCCCATCCTTCTCTATCCACCAACTTCAACTCCCCTAATTCAAAACTTGGTCATTCACGTCACATGCCAACTCTACTATTTAGCTATAATCGGGGGGGTGGGCTCCTACCATTTCCCCCCCACCCGGGTGGGTTAGGAACTAGAAATCCCACCATCTATAGCCGAGTGGGAGGGAATCATAGGGTTCCCAGGGTGGGAGGCTATAGATGGTGGGAGGCCCAAAGAAACTATAGGCCCCCAGATTATAGGTAGCCATGGGAGGCAATAGATGAAGGGACTTCTTCAAAAGAGGTTGTGAAAGCAACCATAGTATTAAACGGAGAGGAAAGGATGAAAGAAAGACATTTGGAACAACAATTCCCACCCACGAAGCGAACTCAAAAGCCCCAAAGGCACATTCTTCCAGTTTTTGCGGTATTATATCAGGTGTTTCAAGCCGGATAGGGGATTTAACATGGGTGGGGAGAGGAGAGGGACTTAGCTAGCAGAGTTTGGAGTGGCATGAAGCAGGACATCACTCATTGGATCAATATTCATACCTACCAGAAATCACTCTTCACCCTGGCAATCAACCGATAACGATCAATTGATCACCCCTCATCTATTGACCAATTCATCATATTATGTAGATACTAGACTATACTCTTTTCCCTCCTTCCCCACCATCTATTCAATGAGTTTTCTCCTCAATCAATATGGTTCTTTCTTTTCTTTGATCTGGCTTTCAATTGCATTTTCTTACCCCCCACCCAACCCACAGAGTGGTATCGAGAAATGGTTGGAAGGAATCTTCCAATGAACTATTATTTACTATTTGAACAGTCAACCCACCGTTTTCTAAGATATGAAGAAATGGAAAATTTCCATTCTCCAGTTTGCTTACTGATTGAGAAAGTCATTTTTCTGCTATACGAAATGCACAAAGTCATGTTCAAGACCCTCTCGCCTTAGGCACCTATATATATTGTGGTTGGTGTCCTTTCACAGCTATATCCAGCATCAAAAATGGAACAATGATACTGCTCCCACTAGTGAAAAGGATTTGCGTCGTTTCTCAGTTCTATCAAAATGCCAAAATGGAATGCCCCCACTGCTGGTGTTAACCCAAAGGAAGGAAGAGTTTGAATAGGAATAGAGGTTTAGTCACAGCTATCTATCTTTCTTGTCTAGTGATCAAGATCAGTGATGCCAAGATGACTTAATCCATGCCAATTCCCTCTCAGTTCCTCTACATCCTACCTACCCACCTACCGGAATGCACCCAGAGTCTCCCCCAACGAAGAGCAATCGATTCATTCCAATCGACAAGGTCCTCGTAGAGGGAATTGTCGCTCCAAATGCACTATGCCCCACTTCAGTTGTTTCATCTCTACTTCGACTCCCAATCCTTTCAGTTCCAGCACACACATAAGAGAGCAACTTTAACATCCCTTGTGTTGATTGGCAGTGCTAAAGGGCCCTTTCTTTCATAAATTCCTCTTCGGTTCTGCTGCTTCTGGAAACAATACAGACATATGGCCATAGTCGAGTGTTTCACTAAAGTGCCTTCGGTTGGTTGGGAGGGTAGACTCAGGATGGTATTATTTCTTTCTTCCCTACCCGGCTTTGAACCAGCTTCCAAGCTACTGAGCCTTAAGTCAGATCATTCTCTTCCCCTCTTCTCTTATCATCAAATAGAAACCATGTTGCAGCCAATCAATTCGATATGTTGGAATCCAAACTCGAAGGAAGCATTTCGGATCAGAAGTCAAGGAGTGAATCTCCAATGCAACTCTATTCTCCCTGGTGAACTCTAAAGAACCTAACTAATATTCGATTGGGGTGGTGTTCGCATGAGTAGCTTTGTCCATCCTGAACTAGGGAGGCTAGTGGGAGGACTACTTTTTGTCCTGCCATTCTGGAGCATGCTTTCATTCGGATAATCAGAATTCCCAGTTGTTCAACTGGTTCAATCAACAATACTTTTGTATAGGATAATTCATGCTAGCCCCTGTTAACTAGTTCCCTCCCTCTCGCAGGTTCAACTATAACTATAATTGAACTATAACTATAATCGGCTCCCTCGGTTGCTAGTAGAGTTTTCTAAGGGAGTTCAAGACAGGAAGGCAAGCAATTCGAGGGTGATAAAATCCACCAGAAGAAAGTAAGTAGTTTATTCTATTCCATCATGTCGATCCCTCCTTCACCCCCTCTTGTTTATGAGAAAAGGCAAGAGCTACATCCAAATTTTCTTTCTATCCAGTGCATTAGCAACTATAGTTGTGAGAACTCCTCCCACCCGGAGAAGCATTGTTGGCTCATTCAAGAAAGAGGAATTGCTTCCCACCCAACTTCCCGATTGAATCTCTCTCGGTTGGATGGTAATAGTAATCAATAGGATGATAACATCTCCCAGTTGTAGAGAAATAAGTTAACAACCTAGTTGGAAGTTAAGGAGTTCAACCAAAAGGAAGTTAGGTGACTTAATTAATTGGCCCAATACTGTTAGAATTGTAGGGGGCAAGGTGACTTAATTAATCATCCTGCTACCGTTAAAATAGTAGGGGGCAATGAGAAAGAAGTTGTATTGTTTGGAAGGAAGGGAGTAGACAACTCTTAATGAAACAAGGAGGGAGTTCACCAAGGAGTAGACTAATCGGCAAGGAAGGAAGGTCGGTAGGAGGGCTAGGAAAAAGAGTGAGCATCCATCTAGAACCATGCATCAGGATCCCACTGCCTATCTAAAAGGGAGGTTGGGAGGGAGGCAACACCCTACTTGACGAAGCACTTGTTGAGGGAGCTCAATAAAATAGGAGCTCGAATCGGGAAGAAAGGGCTTTCGTTGAGGACATGAAGGTGGTACACTTGGCTCCCTCGATCCTTCATTCACCCTCAACCCTACTATTCTATGGGGAAATGTTATCTCCTTCTGAACTCTTCAGCTCCCTTGTTATCTCCTGGCACATGTGAAGTTATCCTTGCCTTGTGCTAGTAGGCTAATTAATTAACCCCTCTTAATTCCTTAATGAATGTTTCCTGCTTTCAAGAACTACTGGATTAATTAACTTGCTAACCCCACCGACCACCCTACTCTTCTAAGGGGCCTTAGGAAAGGCAAGTGGCATTAATCTGTAGATTAATTTGTGGGTGGATGTTTCATTGGGTTAACTACGTGAAGGATGTTGGGAGTGCCCGATGGAATTAGTCTCACAGAGTTCTCTCCTATTTTGTGAGTTCAACTATCAAGCCCCTTCCGACAGTTGATTCTATACGTATTCTCCATTGGGGCCTATCTCCTACACACACCCGAAGCTTGAACCAAGCAAGGGTAATGCTATCTTGAATCGGGAACTCTAGTTACTCCTCAGAGATAGGCTATATGAGAAATCAGTTAAGAGGAAGAAGAGTTCCCAGCCTAGATTAGTTAGGCAAGCTTCTGCATCGAGAAGGTAGTTCAGTTCAAAGAATGTTAGGCCAACAACCAAAATAGTTTCTTTGCTTGGGGACCCTTAAGATGCTTTGTTACTTTCATCTGACCTAAGACGAATATGGGTGGTGGGGTCCAACAAGGAGAACTTTCATCCAAGGGAAAGGAGAATAGAGTTCAGTAATGAAATTAGGAAGAGAGTTGCTGACTCAACCGAACTGGCGAGCATGCTTTAATTCCCCGAAGCATCCTGGGGGCCCATAGAATTTGAGGGTTGTGAGAAATGGGTAACCCCCACAAATGGTAGGTAACAACATTGGATTGTTAAGTTAATATTGGTCAGTGCCCTCTCCTCCGGCTATAGTTGGAGAATTCCCCTCCTTAGAGTTCAACTAATCTACCGTGGGTGTTACACCTGAACTAAAAACCGCTATATCTCCCACAATGAATCTAACCGAGCCGATGGGTAAGCCATCCATTTGATTAAGGAGCTATCCCATACCTATTACCAGAGCTCACTAACTAACCCACTACTAAACCAATGGAATAATCTACTGAATCAACTGCCTCTCCCTCCGCTACTGAATCAACGGAATGAACAACTCCTTATTCGTTGAGGAAAAAAGGATACCTTGTATAACTGTTCAGGGGGTGTGTTGAGCATACTAGGAGGCAAGTCCTAGTTGAGCATGATTTCATGGAAGTCGAGGAGGCCCTAACTATTATTTATCGTTAGCTATAATCGTTCAACCAGAAGGAAGCTAAACAAATGGAGAATTGGAGAGAAAATAATATAAGGTTGTTTCTCGATCTCTATCCATTCCTGCTCATAGTTGAACCCCTTCCACACCTTAGGGTTGCATTCCTGCTCATAGTTGAACGGGTTTTTTTAGAAAGGCAAGATTCAAACTGTCAGAGGAGGAGAAGGAATTGGTTTCTTTCATCTGGGAGTTCACCAAGATAGTTCGTGTTGACAAGGAGCTATAGTTTATTTCCTGCCGACAAGGTCAGATAGTCAAGTTGGGGATTGGTTTCTTTCCAGTTGGATTGGCCGGTGGGTTGCTCCATCCTCACCCACGGTCAAGGGAAGGCTTTCTTTCCTGCTTTGTCCATCTTGGGTTGGGTGGTACTATAGTTCGATTGTGCTTTCCTGATGAACCCCTACTAACATTCTGAAGTTGTGCCAACCCGGCTAGAACTAGACTTCATCCAACTGCTTCGAAGGAAATTTAGACAAGGAGTTTGAAAGATAATCCTGGTTAAAGAGAATTCCCCCTTCCATACATAGTAGTTGTTTGTTCAACCGTTTCTCGAAACTCCATTGAGAAACCACCCGTTATCTTAAGGTTCTAGTTTTCCTAGAATCTATAGTTGGCTAGATGGAACTCAATGACCACCTGGGAGCAACAAAATGCAGATTGATTGATTGATTGACTGAATGACAAGGAGAAGAATGAGATCCAACTACCACCAGTTGGGGAATCATTGATCAATAGTCCTTGCCATTACCAAGAAAGACTAAATAACTACTATTTGTTGGGCTCACTCACCCAAGTCAGAAAGAAGGATGGAGCGGGGGTGGTAGTGAATGAAGGAATCACTTCAATGGGGCCTGTAGGGGAGGACCCCCGATGGATAGTGGGAGGAATAGTGTCTTGAACTCCTAGGTTCAGAGCTTCTCGATGGGAGGCAAGATCCAAATGAAAGCATGCTCAACAACTATTCCCCCCTCCCGATAGTTGATTGTTCATTCAACCGAAAGGAAGATGGGATGTTCAGTTCAGGCGTCCCTACCCCCTACCCTTCCTATAGAGGGTGATACAGGGGTGGCCAGTGTGGGATGGACATCCATTTGATTGAGGAGCTACCCGCCCCCCCCCTCGCAGGGAGGGTAGATTAATTGGATTATTTAGTCGGGCAGAGCTGAATAGTTGTTAACGAGATAGTAGGATAGAATTCAACTAGTTGGATTGTTATTCTGGGGCTCGATAGTTTATTTTATATGTAACACCAACCCCAGAAACTATGATTCCCAAATAGAATCTACCTCCGACTACCATAGCCCTACTATTCTAAGGGGGGGGGGGGCGACCCACCCGACTCGACCCACTCCAGAGAATCCCCTTAGAATAGTAGGGAACCCTTAAGCACACCCGTTGTTCTCTAGGGCAAGAGGTAGATGGCTACTCAAGAATTATAGTTCATATGCAGGGTGGGTGTCTCACCAACTAGAGTTTCCCACCCACCCTACTTGCCCTTCGGGGCCTACCATATAAGCCTTGGGGTTGATACCCGATAGGGTAGCTAAGGTAGGTATGTCTACGTAGCTAAGGTAGGTTATGCCTACATAGCGGTATGCCTAGTTAGTCTTGTTAGGCTAGGTAGGCATGGTATGCTTAGGTGGGTGGGTTAGGTGGTTGGTAGTGTATGCCTACGTAGCTAAGGTAGGGTATGCATGGTAGGCTTAGGTGGGTGGGTTAGGCGGTCGGTAGTGTATGCCTACAAGCTAAGGGCCTAGGTATTGAGTAAAGGCTAGGTAGGCATGGTATGCTTAGGTGGGTGGGTTAGGCCTAGGCTAGTTTGGTATGGTGGTTAGGCCTAGGCTAGTAGGGTAGGTTGGGTTAGGCCTAGGCTAGTTCGGTAGGTTGGGTAGGGGGTTGTTAGGCCCTAGGGAGTGGGGTTAGGCCTAGTCTAGTTGGGTAGGTGGTTGGTAGTGATGGGTGGGTAGCGTGGGTGGGTAGGGTAGGGTATGGCATTATCCCACCCAACCTACCCATCCTATCCAACCTATCCATCCCACCCATCCTTCCCATCCAACCCCCCTCTGAAGCTAACCATGTCACCCCTGGGAGGTGAGGTGGGGTGCTAGGGCAAGTGGGGTAAGTCAGGTGAGGTGGGTCGGTGAATAGTAAGGGGTTTAGATTCTATATGTAACATGCCTACTATAGCATCATTGCCCTATAGTGGAACACCCACCCCCCCCCCCCGCGTGAACTATGGCCCTTTTCCATAGTACGGGGGCGTATAGAATCGCACCCACAGAACTATGATTCCCGAATAGAATTTAACTCCGACTACCATAGCCCTACTATTCTAAGGGGGGGGTTGACCCACCCGACCTGGTTCATCGGGAGGGTTCTAAATTGTTCTCGGGTTGATTCTGTAGGTCAACACAAAAGCAAACAAAGCAGCCCTGCTGGAACTACTGCCCTTTGTTGTTCCTTTGTTTCAAGTTTTCATTACCTACCCTTCTTTCTAGCTTTCATGTCTAGCCCTATGGCCTTTGTTTCCAGTTTTCTTTCATTTTCCCTACAATTGTCCGGGGTGCAACATCCCACAGAAGGCAGTCTGCACTTTCAAGTATGTGGGACACCTTGTCATTAGCCATATCACTTAAAGGAACTCATATAATGGAGGAGAGCTCAGGCTCCGCCATGCAGAAGGGTGGTAAGGCACAACTATTAGCGAACAACATCCATATGACAGCGGGCTGCAAGTGGTCGCCCTCAAGGAGAGCTTCGTAATGAATTCCGCTTGGTCATTTGTTCACTAAATGCTCGAAGGGAAATGGTAGGGTCGAAGTCTGCTAAGCAGGCGGATGATGTTCCACAGTTGTTTTGATCGTTGGTGATGGTGGTGGGGTGGTTTGCAAATGGACCCTAATAAATCTTGGCACGTATGAGATTTTAGACTTAGTATTTTTCGCGTGTGAACTCAGACAACAAAGAGGACTACAAGTTCCATGGTGCGGGGAAGAGCAAGGACCTCATCAGTAATGAGGATGTTTAAAATGGTGGTGGACAGCGAAGAGCAACTCATAGGAAGACTGGGCACATTTTAGCATTAGAAGGAGATGTCTTAGGTGGAACCCACGATGCGAGATGTCGGTTGAGGTTATCCATTCAAAAATGGTCGTGGGATGGGGGTCATCCGCATATGGTGGCCTGCATTGGTGGACTCACAATGGTTTGAATATTTCAGGTTTCATTTAAGTGCTCAATGTCTTGGGATTTTCCAAGGTGGTGGAAGGATAACATTCACCCGCACATGGAAGTCCACAAGGGCAGATTTGCTAAATCATGAGGACTTAAGTTTTCATTTGAAGTTTGTATACTTTCAGTGGTGGAAATAAGGATGTGGGTCACAAGGGTTCAATGACTCTATGAAGAACAATGAAAGTGGGGTCAAGTTCCGCAAGACTTAAAATGGCAGAGTTTGAATGAATTTTGAAGGAAATTTGAGATGGGTTTGCATGAAAATTGATGACCAAACAACCATTAGGGAGGATTTTGGGAGTTTGCCTTAATATTTTTAATGATGCTTAGTAAAATTGACTCCAAAGACTTTTTTCATGCTAGTGGTGGTGAATGTACTTGGGAGGCGTGATGAAATCGATGAGAGTCAAGCTTCAGATCTTCCTAGAGGTCATGTGGGCGCAAAGGAAGCGACAATTATTTTGGGCTCCGAAAAATTATAATTGGGTGTAGGGTGAAAGTGGTAGGTCAACCCATCTATTTATAGGAAAATATGCATTTATGACCCACAATTAATGTACATACGGTGGTCGATAGGGTAGTTGGGCGCAGATTTCAAAAGAGCGGTGGTGGAATAATCAGGATCTGTAAGGTGGAAAGATCTTGGGACCTTATCGTTTGTCGGGTGGCTGGGAGATAGCGGCCATGGAGGATGTAGGACCCACCTTGTGAGCATACATCTTGCATCGACCGCTAGTGAGACAATGAAGACAAGGTAGCGACGTGCAAGAGGAAGCCCGCAAAGGTGGATCCACAAGATGTGAAAGATGCCAACTTTAAAAGACTAAGGGAAACCTACCAAGGAAACTCTGCAAAAGCCAAGGACTTAGATATTTTTTGGGTGATGAATTTTTCTCAACTAAGGATGATGATTCTAGGGTCCCTTGACCACTTGACGCTAAAAAATAGGGGCACACAACGCGAGGCAAAGGAAAAAAGTGACCTGGTAAATTCAAAAAGAGAGGGTCCCCATTCTGAACGAGGTGTGTGTGCTATAGGCACAATAAAAGGTAGACTCCATATCATCCCAAGTGGATATCGACCCTAAATATAATACCATGAACCAATGCATTGCAATGTCCTTCAGAGTAGAGGGAAAGAGCTTCAATTTTTGGTTATCATTTTTGTAGTCATGTGTTTAACACAAAACTTTAAACTCAAAAAGGAACTAGTGGTCAGGGTCTTCAGAGGATAAACCTTTGAAGGTTGGTAAGATGGATGGTGAAATGTTTTTCATATGTGTATCATCATCTTGGTCAAGAGAAATAGGATAGGTAAATGTTCATGCTCCCCCTCTTGGGTTAGCGCCATTTCTACGGTTATCACCCATGACATCAAAAGGAATGTGTTCCTCTTCAAAGGTTTACTCTAATGGTTGAGGTTCTAGGATGTGCAAAGGAATGATTTCCTCTACAAAGTTTTTCTTTAATGGCTGAGGTATTTGGGTATACTGGGAGGTCTTAGGTTGATCCTTCTCGATCAATTCTTCAATAAGTTCTTTAGTTGATAATTCTACCTCCCTGCTTGTGGTTGGAATGTCTTTTTTTTTGGGGAGGGTTTGGTATGAATCTTCCATGCGGACCTTATTTCCTAACCATGCAAAAAAAGAATCCTAGCAACTATTTTTTTTCTAAAAGAGGTATCGAAGTAATCTCCTATTAACACTAGAAAAGGAATGGTCACCAACAATGGCACCAAAAAGTGATAGATTGTCATAAGGTCCTAACACTTTAGTTTAAAATATATCAATTATGTCAATCAAGTAGTGTTCAAAGACTGTATGCAATAGGGAATGTCTTTGCCTTCTCTCTTAGATTTTTTGAATGTTTAAAATGGTTGTAAATAGAGATTAAACTAGAATGCTACTAAACTAAAAATCATGGAATTTTTTAAGCTATAAAGCATTCAAATTCTTATTCTAGACAGCATGTAAATTTCCTAGGAATTAACACTTGTAATTAAACTATGAAATTTAGATGAAATCAACTAACAACTAACAACTAACTGCTAACAAAAGGTATACTTAATGACTTGTAACTAACTACAAGAATGAATTCTTTGGAGTTTCCAAATGAACATAACTTAAAGATTACAAACTTAAAACTACGACCTGCGGGAACACATGTAGAGCTTGACACAAAATAACATTAATCCAAATTCAACATGTACAAAACAAAAGTAACAGTATTAACAAGAGAAATACTTATCTACTCTATGAGATCCCTCAAATTTCCAGCTCTCAAGTGTTCCTATGATTAGCTCAAATCACATGTGGTACTTTCACATCTTCAAAATAAATCCATTCATGGTACTTCCATTACATAGAACTATTGACTCAGAATGAGACTGGCAATATTTATTTATTCATATCATAAAAGTGCAACATAGAGACATAGATGAATATTATTCAAATCATATCATAATAGCATAATAGTATATCCTTGTTTAGTAGTTACACATGTTTATACTATATTACTACAGAACTCCTAATTTCCAGATGGCAGGAAAACACCATTGATTTTTTTTTAAATAGAATTACAAAAAACCAACTTAATAGATGTTCATGACATAAAACATAATAAAGGCTTTGAGTGGAGCCATAAAGTTTCTAACATAAAGTTTAATAGAAAGATTTAAAGGAAATCATTGCATTATGCACACCTATATTTTTGGCGCCCAAACTTTCAGTGTTCTAACTTCAACCGCTTGAAGTCCACTCCATTCTTCGGTCATGCATAGTCATGTACAATTACTTAAAGTCTATGTCATCATCAACATTTGTTAGCTAATTTCAATCAATTTAAAAGATAAATATTTATACATCATTTTATAAAAAGTAGACAATTATTGATCCTAAAATAAACATATTGGCATGACTAAGGTGGTTGGAAAGAACAAAGAATGAGATTTAGCTTATTATAATTATGAGGTTGTCTATACCTCATCAACAGGCATGCTAGTTTCTATACCTTTGTCATTTATGTTGGAAAGGTTAAATGGTTTTTTTTACTATGTTAGAAAAGAATGTTTTTAAATATATTGTGATGCTTGTACATGATTGCATGTTTCTTGTTTGTTCATTATGTTGTAGAAACACATATTATTGGGTTATATTTATATAGATGTGTATGTGCCTTATATATGGGAGTTTGTATGAATGCAACATATTAATACTATACGTAGTTATCATCACTATATGTAGGATGTTTGTACTAAACGTATGTAGAATAAAGAAAGAAGTTGATAGAATCACTTTGGTAGTAAAGTCATTTTGATTATAAGTTGTTAAGTGGGTTAATCTTGGGGTTTTTCTGATCCATGGGAAAGGGGGTAACCTAGATATAGAGTATGAATGGTCATAAAACCACATCGAGCTAGGAAGGTGGGTAAAATAGATGACTCTCGCTTGAAGTATTAGGTGATGAATTCTTTAGCCAAAGTAGTGTAAGTAGCCATTATTTACATTGTCAGTTCATTGTTATTCGGGTTTACATACTAGGCAGCAATAGTCATACATGTAGGTTGTAGCCACAATATGATAGCTCTACAAATGTAGGACACAACACCATGCTCAGAAAAGGATAAGGTTATGAGTTTACCAAACCAATATCTTCATTGAAGGGTAGGGCCATCTTACGAGTTTGGTAGATGTGTGGGGGACCACAGTAAGTCCATGGTTGGCAGAAAAGTCCTCGAGTGATGCTTCTCTCACATAGTTGGTGGCCAAGATTTGAGGAGGATATTCTAGACCATTTGTACTTTCTATATTTTGTAAGCTTGTTAAAGCTATTTATGTAAACTTGTATCCATCTCTATGGAAATTGTAAATGTGAAATGTCATATGGAAATTATGTATCATCAATAGTTGTATTAATGAAAGGAATTATTTTGTATGCAATGGGAAATTTTGAAATATGTTTCAAATGTGCATTTATTATTCAAAGGAAAAGATAAAATGTATTGCTCTTAAGGGTTGGATGCATAAACTATTCACTTGTGGGTAAATCATAGTAAAATTGTTGGGTAGAATTATAGGCATGTTACACAAAATTAGCACCCCTTGTTTACCTAGAAAAACTAAACAAAATGAAGAAATGCATATATTTTTGATCCCCATGATCACTCTAAGTGTGAGGCTAGAGAATACGTCTATTGCACCCTTCCAAAATGGCATACAAGTTCATTTACCCACTAATCTACTTTTAGTGCCTAATTTTATTAGAAAACAAAAAATATTCTACAACCGTCCTACAAAACCATAGATTAGTAGTTTTCTTAGCTTATTCTTGGTCAATTCAAACAACTACACCACTTATTAGTCCACCACGTTAGATAAAAACCTAAAAATTTGAGAATAAAATGCAAGGGAAGCTTTACAGAATGACAAAATCAAAAGCACATAAAACCAAAAAGAAAATTGTATACTTGAAATATAGGCATCGAAAAAGATAAAACTGTGCCTATGCTCAAAATAGAAGCATAGAAACAAACAAAACTGTGCCTAATATTATAAAGTAGATTTACAAAAAAAATGAATTTAACTTTCTATTAATGGGATGATATCTACTTAGTTAATATAACCTATTGTGATTTTATTGATTAATTAGTTGTTAAAAAACAAAAATATTAATTCCTAAGTATAGTGAGCCCTCTACCCTGAAGCAAAACCACCGCTCTATGAAAGAAAGGTGTGGCTAGTCGCTTTGTAAGTGCATCAAGCCGCTATGGAGGTGCAACAAGTCTCTGCATAAGAATCAAAATGCAGAGCGTAGGCACTACAAATCGACCTAGAAGCATCATTGTTTTCTACGTAGGTGCAACAAAATAGGGACCCGAAACAAAAAGTAGTAAAATGTAGATGCTTTTTAAATAGTGTGAGTTCTTTGACCTTAAGGGTTAATTTTAGTGTCCAAAATGAAATGTGAATATGTGTAACTAAGGGAGCTTGATTAACCTACAATTTTATTTTTATTTTTTAAAGTTGTGGGTAAATTTTATCTTATACTTTAGTGTAGATTTGTAGTTTTGAACAAAAAGAACATTATTTGTAAAAAACCTAACTAGAGTAAGCTAGAAAAACTTAAATGATAACACTAAGCAACTAGAAATCTGCGAAAGAACCATTAGAAGCTAATATTGTTAGCACAACATAAAACAAATGACAACTAGATGCATGCACAAGTATCGAGCTCGCATGCGTCAAAATTTGTGACGTAGGCATCGAGTTTAGAAATGTGGGCATGATATAATATAACATAGGCACCAAGATTCACAACACAAGTGCAACTATTTGAAATGGAAGTGCCATTCTACAGAAGCCGAGGCCTGTAATAAAAAATCTTCACAAAACTCCAATAAAAATTAGTAAAAGGGATGTGGGTCCCACTGGGTGTGTCAAAATGTGAGAGGGGAAATAGAATGTAAATGAAAATAAAGTATAAACATAATGAAATCAATGCATAAACACAAGCTATACCTTCAACACCTCTCCATGGATTGAGCTCTAAAATATGCACCAAACTCTTTGCTTGATTTTGTCTCAAAGATGGATTGAAATGTGGATTGTTGACTTACAATTCTAGCATAATAAGGCTAAGCCAACTCAAGATGGTGAAATGAGGGGAGGAGACTCCAATTTATAAAAATTGGATGAGAGGAATAGAGGAATAGGATTGCTTGACTAATCAAGGGTGGAGATTAAGTGGTGGTGAGGATCAAGAGCATTGTGACATGTGTCACACTGGGGAGAGGTGAAAGATATGAGGTTTGCTCGCACATGCATGAGCACACCTTGGATAGAGAGAAAATTTAATTTTGGAGGCTTGTGTAAGGTGTAAGAGATGGTGGGGTAGGTGAGGTCTCACACACGTGTGAGAAGAGGGTAGAGGGTAGGCTAGGAAACTTCTCACCTTGTGGCAAGTTTTAGAAAGAGGTGAGGAATTAAAAATTAGGAGGATAATGGTAATGATGATTATACATGAGATTTAGATTAATTAATCAATGATTAATTAATTTAATGAGGTGGGTATAGTTAATAAACCTATGGTTTATTTGACTTGAGTGGAATTAAATGTTGGAGGATGGACTAATGAGGATTAGAAGAGGGATAAGGCTAATTAATCAAAGATTATTTAACTTAGGTGGTATTAGAAGAAATAGTAATAATGGTGGGATTAATTAAATAGTTCAAATATTTAATTAATTGGAAGAACTTTAGTCTAAAGAGTGATCTATAATTAATTAAATAATTAAATATTTAATTAATTATAAGAAGGTAGAATAATTAATTAAATGATAAATAATTAATTAATTAAGGATCAAGAGAGGTGAATTAATTAAATAACAATATTTAATTAATTTAGGAGGAAATGTTGTCAGAATTAGGATGACTATAGATTCCATCATAAACCAACTCTTGCAAAACGTGACATCCCTTCAACAACAAATATCAAAATTGAACCAAACTCAAAATGGACAACCATCACAATATGTTAAGAGAAATACATTGTCATTAGAGATATTGAAAGCACAAATTTAGCAAAACATAGAGATATCCCGCTTTGAGAAATACAATGGTAAAGGAGACCCTACCAACCATATATCTGCATACATAGCCTTACATAGTAATTTCATTTTTGAAGACAAGCTCTTGGCTAAAAAATTTCCTAGTTCATTGAATGAAATGGCCTTGGAATGGTTTTTTTTGTTACCAAATAATTCAATTCACTCATTTAATGAGCTTTTTGACGCCTTCCTCAAACCATTTCTAAGTGCAAATTAATCCTAAGATCAATATAATTGATTTAATGTAATGCAAACAAAAACAAGGCGAAAAAGTAACAAATTTTATTAGCCTCTAGTAGTTGGTGCTATCATAAGTTAATACAAGTCTTCCTAATGTGGAAATCCAAAGGATGTTCATTAACTTAGAAGAAAACATAAGAGAACAAGTCTTATTGTAGAAAATTTCATCATTTATAAGTCTGTACACGACGGTTCATGATTATTAGAATTCAATTAATAAGTATGAAACATATTCATCTAAACATACTAAGAAGTCTGAGTCTGTACATCAAACTAGTTACCAACTATTTAAGAATCAAATAAGAACCTTTTAAAGATAAATCCATCCCAAACAAACCATGTTGAGCCTCAAGGCGCTGCCATAAGCTCTACGCCATATCAATTTCGACCTAGGGATAGACAATTTACACCATTACCTAATTCCATCCATTCGATAATGTTTCAAATTTTGGGTAATAACCTAATTAAAAACTTATGGACACAACAAAACCATTACCACATAAATATAACCCACATGCCTTTTGCTAATATCACTGACAAAGTGGACATGACACAAAATAATGCATATGTCTTAAACATCAAGTTCAGGGCCTCGTCAATTTTAATCATATTCAATTGGGAGGTGTTAATGATAAAGGTAATAATTAGTTGCCCCATCCAACCAAAACTTGCAAATATTCACCAACCCAATACCTAATCATTCCACTTTGTGAAAGCTAGTGAAGTCAAGAATGTTGATAAAATTGAGGACATAAATGATGATAATGATGATGATAAGAGTGATAATGAGGATGATCTACAAGTCAAGGTTGGTCTTATGGATGTTTAACCTTGCAAGGGCCAAACAATTTTGTTACATAACATTACTTTCACATATTGATGCTTTTATACATGCACCTGATGGTCCTCTCTATATCGTCAGTTGTATTAATGATAAGTCTACAATTAGGATACTCATTAATCTCGTGTGTGTAGAGAATATGATCACCGAGGAACTCTTGTTTTTGCATGAATTCTATCAAGATTCTTATGAACAATCAAAATCATGGATTAAAACACATAATGGTTTTGCTTGCCCTACGATAGGTTTGATCACTCTTCCATTAAAATTTGTACCAAAACAATTAGATGTCTCATTCTCCATCATCCCTTCATTGGAACAATTTCATTTGAAGCTAGGATATCCATGGTTACACTCCATTAATGCTATCCCATTGATTATTCACAAGTGCATAAAGTTTCCCTTTAAAAATGAGATATTTAGAGTGCACCATAGTGGATTCAATCCTTTGTCTTCTCATGGGAATTTTTCATTGGATTTCTTTTGGCCTGGACCTATGGAACACATAAAGCCTCATGAAGATTTCTTTTTCAATTCATATCAAAAGTTCAAAGTAAATCACATAGTAGAATTATCTCTTAACAATATTCCTGAGTATGATAGGTCCATGGTTGTTCCTTCTCCCTATCCCATCATTGATGAACCTATGATTGATCCAAAACCCCTTCCAACTAACAAAGATAAGTACATTGTGGTTCCTCCACCACTTTCTTATAAAATACCAAGAGATAATAAAATGATTCCTTTTGTGCCACCAAAGATAAAACAAGTATATAGACCTAAAGAGACAATGGCTTCCCAATCCCTAATGGTTCCTTCAATTCCTCCCCTAAGGGAAGAAAACAGATTGATGGTTGATAGACCCACTCCTACCCCATCACAACTTGAAAATCATGCAAAAAAAAACCAAAGTGATAAAGAGTGTAGACAAAGACATTGTGTTATTGCTCACATATTGGAAGAAAAGAATAAACCAATACCTATGGAAACAACTCAAGAAGAAACACATTTTTTAACAAAACAAGACATCGAACCAAAATAAGAAGTGAAATAAGAAAATTCAAATGCAATTGTCATTAAACCTCCTATTGTGATTAATTTAGATGATAATAATGAGATTTCTAAGATTGATAAAGAAGTGCATAATGAGCTAAATTTGTTGTTTTCCACTTCTATGAACTTAGTGTTGGCAAAATAAGGATAGAAAACTAAGGGAGGGGGGGGGGAAGGGGGTAAATCAGTTGTTACAAAAATCAAACTTATTCAACATTAATCAACCTTTAATCTTAGATCTGATAATTAACAGTGCAATCATAAATCAATAGCACATCAGAGACACATGAACACCAAGATTTTATACGTGGAAACCCTGTTAGGGGAAAAACCATGGTGGATGTTAGTCCACAAGATTATACCCTATTAAAAGTATAATGAAGAGTAAATAGGGAATGCACATGCATTCAGACACACTTCCTAGAACTCACTTCTCAGAGGAAGGCTCACTCCCTTACATACAATGATTAGATTAAATCCATCTGATGAGGTTGAACTGAGAAATTAGCTTCTACAAAATCCTGATTACAATTTCGATTAGGCACAAAAAAATTTCTACACACTCAGGTCAAACTCTTCCACACTCTACTTAATCTCTTTCACACTCTACTCTTCTTTTGAATGATTTTATCTTTATTCGCACATGTACTTCATTCACACACACCGAGCATACATCAAAATGAGAAAAACAACCACTCTTATATATCCGCTACACGAATTTACATCAACTACTCTATCGGCCACATAATAAATGAATTACAACTTTGTTAGCCTTAATACATGAACAATTCTTAATGCACACCAACCTAAGTTGGTCACAACATATCAAAGACCTAAATCAGCATCCCTGAGAACATTAAACAATAAAATATTAATCCTCATGGATCCGCAACATGCTACCACCTCATGGATCCGCAACATGCTACCACCATCATGTCAACCAAGAACATGAAAACTCGAGCACACATCGGAAAAATCTCTAATCATGACCACACAAAATAATGCAGATGTATAGCAAGGATAGAGAAGGATCTAGACTCATCCATGAATGTCATAGGAACATGCGCAATAACTGAAATTGCCATAATTTCATCCTCTTCTTCCAAGAACACCTGCTACAGTAACAGAATGACTGTAGGAACACAAAACTTCATAACTTTCTCAAATCTTGATGTGTACCACTAAAAATTTTAGACAATATACTAGATAGATTCAACAACAAACCCTTTAATGCACACTAGTTTATTATCAACTTACAACACTTTCCAACACTCTGACCTTCTCAACTTTACTAGCTTCTTGCAATATATTTATTACAATTTTCTCAATCTCCTTGACATATACAACCTTCAGAATCACCAATGTTAATAGTGTTGACATCAATGACAACCACATATCAACAATACAACTTCAACATCTAACAATCTCCCCCTTTGGCATTGATGGCAACACATGATGTGAAAAATACCATCAACCCAACTAGCTCTTCTCCAACAATCTCCCCCTTAGATTGTGCACTCTTTTCCTGTTGTGTCCTTCCACTTTATTCTTCTCCCATGTTTTTCACATTTCTCCTCTCCCCCTTTGACGTCTATGGAAAAGGTACACATGCTATGATCCTCATATTTAGCACATATCACTACTCCCCCTAAGTAGTAGTCACCACAACATCAATCTGGAATAAGATATCGCTATGAGTTCACAAACTGATGCAAAGACATGCATCTTAGTTCAGATTAGGAGAGGAAATCACCCCTAACTTGCCTCTGAGGTACTCAAAAGTATCCTTAGGCAATGGCTTAGTAAATATATCTACAGTTTTCTCCTTGGTAGGTATATACTCTAGTCTAACTTCTTTGTCACTTACTTTATCTCTCAAGACGTGATATTTGATGGATATACGTTTTTCCTTTGAATGCAATACTGGATTCTTAGAAATGTTTATGGCACTTGAATTGTCACAGAATATGGCAACGAGTTCTTCATACTCAATTTTGACATCTCTCAACATTTTCTTCATCCATAATACTTGAGTACAACTGTTTGCAACAACAATGTATTATGTCTCAGTAGTAGATAATGAAACTGAATTATTCTTTTTGTTTAGCCAAGATACCAACTTCTTCCCTAAGAAGAATGCACCACCACTTGTACTTTTCCTATCATTAACATCACCCGCCTAATCTGCATGTGTAAAGGAATTCAAAGTAATATCATCATCCCTAGGATACCAAATACCAAGATCAACTATCCCTTTCAAGTATTTGAAGGTTCTTTTCACAACAATCACATGAGACACTTTAGGATCAACTTGATAACTAGCAACCATGCATACAACATTCATTATATCTGGCTTGGTTTGAGTCAAGTAGAGAAATCCACCAATCATTGACCTATATCTTGTTTAATTTGCTTTAGGAGAATCATCATTTTGTGTAAGTTTGCATCCGGTTACCATAGGTGTACCAACTAAATTTGAGTCTTCCATGCCAAACTTTTTCAGTAACTCTTTTACATATTTGGACTGGGATATAAAGATTCAATCATCTAACTGAGTGATTTGTAATCCTAAGAAGAATTTCAGTTCTCTAATCATTGAAATTTCAAACTCACTTTTCATTTCATCAACAAACTTCATACACAAATCATCACCTTCAAAAATAATGTCATCAACAAAGACTTCAATGATCAATTCTTTATTTTGATCCAACTTGAAATATAGATTGTTGTCAGCAGTACCTTTATTGAATCCAAGTTTCAACAAATATTTATCCAATCTAGCATACCAAGCTCTAGGAGCTTGCTTAAGTCCATAGAGAGCTTTCTTCAATTGGCATACCATGTCTTTTTCATCAGTTAGTTGAAATCCATTCGATTGCTCAAAATAGACTTCCTCTTCTAGCTCACCATTTAGAAATGCTAACTTTGCATCCATCTGATAGACTTTGTAATTCTTGAAAGCAACATAAGCAAGAAATAATCTTATAGCTTCAATTCTAGTGACAGGGGCAAAAGTTTCTTCAAAATCAATGCCTTCCATTTGTGAGTACCCTTTGCAAACCAATCTTGCTTTGTTTCTAACCACTTCACCTTGTTCATTCAACTTATTCTGCAACACCCATTTGGTTCCAATCACATTTTTGTTTTGAGGTCTAAGAACAAGATCCCATGTATTATTTTTCTCTATTTGCATTATTTCTTCTTTCATGGCTTCCATCCAATATTCATATTTGCATGCTTCATTGATATTGCTAGGCTCGGTTTTGGAAATTAGACTATACTCTTCTAAGATTCTTCTTCTAGTTTGCACACCTTTTCTTTGATCTCCTATGATCTAACTGTCAGAATGATTTCGCCTTACATACTTGGGAGTTTTATGATTCTCTCTGACTTCTTGTTCTTGTGTTCTTTCTTCTGCACTTTTGCTAGTTTTTGCTTCTTGATTCCCTTGGTTCATCAGAACAATTTGAATTTGATTTTGTGTCTGAACATTATTTCCATTGTTAGTACTATCATGTTGATCATTTCAATCATATCCACTACATCTGGATGGTTTATCAATATCTTCATCAACTTTGACATTTTCACTTTCAACCATTTTCTTCAACCTTTTATTAAAGCACCGATAAGCTTTTCTCTTAGTAGAGTAACCTAGAAAGATTCCTTCATCACTTCTAGCATCAAATTTTCCTATATCATCATCTCTCTTAATGTAGCATTTTCTTCCAAAAAAATTGAAATACTTGACAGTAGGCTTATAACCAAACCATAGCTCAAAAGGGGTCTTACAAGAATTATTATTGACACTTACCCGGTTAATGGTATATACAACAATACTTACAGGTTCTCTCCAGTAGAAATGAGGAACATTTGTTTCCAACATCATGGTTCTAGGGGAGCAGATAGTTGTCTTTGGATTCCATGCTCTTCACAAAAAGAATTGAATTCCTGGGAAGTGAATTCGCCACCTCTGTCTAACCTTAAGCATTTGATCTTTTGGCCTGTCTCATTCTCTTCCATAGATTTGAAGCTTTTTAAATTTTCTAATGCTTCATGTTTTTCTCTTAAGAAAGCAACCCATATCATTCTAGAGTAATCATCAATAAGTAATATAAAGTACCATTTACCTTGAAGACTTTTGATTTTGGATGGACCACATAAGTCAGTGTGTATCAAGTCCAGTACTCCATTAGAGTTATACTATTTTCTCTAGAAGGAATTTCTAGTTTGCTTTCCCGTATGATATTCCTTGCACATAGTGTTAGTAGGCTTCACTAACTTAGGAAGATCTCTGACTTCTTGAGCAGAGCTTATCTTGATAATGTTATCAAATTTCACATGACACAACCTCCTATGCCATAACCAACTCACATCAACTTGAGCAATTAAACAACTTTCACTAGTAGCACTCAAGTGAAAGATATTACCTCTTTTTTTGTACCTGAAGCAATCACATTTCCAGAACTTCCCCTTATTTTGCACTTACCATCCTTGAACTGAAGATTGTAACCCTTGTCTTCCATCTGTCCAACACTCAACAAGTTATGTTTTAAACCTTCTACATAAAGAACATCATCAGTATTGTGCTTATCATGAAAAGAAATGGTGCCTCTACCACGAATCACACCAGAAGTGTTGTCTCCAAATCTTACAACACCATCATCATAGTTTTCCAAGCTTACAAACTTTCTTTTGTCACCAGTCATATGATGTGAACATCCGCTGTCAATTACCTACTCATCCTTTTCTTCAATTTTTGCTAGAAGAGATTTCTCAACATTCACATTACTAGTAGATTTAGTGGACACTAGACTATTTTCCTTGATAGTAATGAATACCATTCATCCTCATTTCCAGTTTCTTTATCAGATTCATCATCAGTTACACCTTCTTCAACATAATAACATTTCTTTTGAAATATGGTCTTCTCTAGTATGTACTTAGAAACTCTTTCAGGAAATTTTGATGCAAAATGACGTATCTTACTGCAAGAAAAACATTTAATAGGTAGCTTTCCTTTGTACTTACCTTGTCCTCTGGCTTATCTTTTCACAATCAGTGCTTCCAGTTCTTCTAGTTCTCTTTCTTCATCTTCAATCAATTTCATTTCTTCTTCATAATTGAATGTCTTCTTGGAACTCTCTCCTGGATTGTATCTATGTTGGATTTTTTTGGATATAATAGCTTCAAATGCAAACTTTTTCTTAGGAGTAAATTCACCAAATTCACTTAACTCAAGAGCAGCAAGTTTTCCAATCAACATGTCTCTTGTCATATTTTTCAGTGTCTGGAGTTCATGAATAGCACGAGCTTCTATTTTGTAGGGGGGAGGCACAGATCTAAGTATCTTAGCCACAATCTCTTCTTCATCCAAGGTTCCACCCACACATCTAATGTCCACTAATTCATTTATCTTTTGTGAGAAAGAAAAGATGTTTTCATCTTCACTCATCTTCATGTTCTCCCACTTGCCTTTCAGACTTTGTAGCTTAGTACTTTTCACTAGTGCATCTCCTTCATACAATATCTCCAACTTTTTCCAGATCTCATGTGCAATCTTCAATCCTATCACATTTTTCATCTCTAAATCTATCAAAGCACTCAACAATGCTTCTATAGTCCTGGTATTAACTTCTTCTTGCTTGATCTCATGTTCAGAGGAGGGACCATTCTGAGGAATAGTATATGCACTCTGTGTGATCTTCCAGAAAGGCTCACCAATGCACCTCAAATGACACCCCATTATGACTTTCCATAAAGAGTATTTTGTTCCATCGAATCTAGGACTGTCCTTCTTGTATGATGCCATCTCGGATCACCTCAAGCTATTAAGCTTCTTTGAGGAACTAGCTCCGATACCAATTGTTGGAAAAACAAGAATAGACAACTGAGAGGGGGGGTGAATCAGTTATTACCAAAATCAAACTTATTCAACATTAGTCAACCTTTAATCTCAGATTTGATAATTAATAGTGCAAGCATAAAGCAATAACACATCAGAGACACATGAACACCAAGATTTTTTACGTGGAAACCTTGTTAGGGGAAAAACCATAATGGATGTTAGTCCACAAGATTACACCCTGTTAAAAGTATAATGAAGAGTAAATAGGGAATGCACATGCATTCAGGCACATTGCCTAGAGCTCACTACTTAGAGGAAGGCTCATTGCCTTACATACATTGATTAGATTAAATCCATTTGATGAGGTTGAACTAAGAAATTAGTTTCTACAACATCCTGATTGTAGTTCTGGTTAGGCACCAAAAAACTTCTACACACTCAGGTCAAACTCTTCCACACTTTGCTTAATCTCTTTCACACTCTTCTCTACTCTTGAATGATTTGATCTTTATCCACACATGTACTTCACTTACACACACCGAGCATACATCAAAATGAGAAAAAAAACCACTCTTATATATCCGCTACACGGATTTACATCAACTACTCTGTCGGCCACAAAATAAATGAATTACAACTTTGTCAGCCTCAATACATGAACAATTCTTAATGCGCACCAACCTAAGTTAGTCACAACATAGCAAAGACCTAAATCAACATCCCCGAGCACGCTAAAAACTAAAATATTAATCCTCATGGATCTGCAACATGCTACCACCATCATGTCGACTAAGAACATGAAAACTCGAGCACAAATCGGAAAAATCTTTGATCACGATCACACAAAAAATGTGAATGTACAACAAGGATAGAGAACGATCTAGACTCATCTATGAATGTCACAGGAACATGCACAACAACTGAAATTGCTAGAATTTCATCCTCTTCTTCCAAGAACACCTGCTATAGTAACATAATGACTGTAGGAACATAAAACTTCATAACTTTCTCAAATCTTGATGCGTACCACTAAAAATTTTAGACAACATACTAGAAGATTCAACAACAAATCCTTTAATTCGCACCAGTTTATTATCAACTTACAACACTTTCCAACACTCTGACCTTCTCAGCTTCACTGTTTTCTTGCAATATATTTATTACAATTTTCTCAATCTCCTTGACATATACAAACTTTAGAATCACCAATGCTAATAGTGTTTACATCAATGATAACCACATATTAGAAATACAACTTCAACATCTAACACTTATATGGGGTCAATTGTGATGATCCTCCTTGTGAGAGTGACCCACCATGTATTAAACCTTATGATGATCCTAGTACGACACTTGTTGTAGTCCCTTTAGCTAGTTATCCGTCTTCCATTTATGATGAGCAAGATTGGGATGCAAATGACCTACTCTAGGTGGCTTTCTTGTGAATTACTTATTTTGTGTGTTTTATTTCTATGCTTCTTCTATTTTCTTGCACGTGATGTGATCTTCCATGTTTTGTTGACTGGCATGTCTTTATGTTTGTGATTTTTCTTTGGACATCCCTTGTTGCTCTATTGGCACAAGGATACAAATGAAATGAACATGTCATGAAATTCATCTATTTGTATCTCAATTATTTTATATGTAATAAACTTTGCCTTTTATTTTACTTTTGGGGATGATGCAAAGCATTGAGACATTTAGGTCTCTTCCATGTTGACCAAAAGGCTTGTTTGTCTTCTATCTCTCTATTTGTCATTCCTCTTTTGTGTTCATTGTTCCAGGAGTATTTGGGGAATGATGTCACTTTCGAGCTATAATATATCATTGTAGAAAAGATATATACTAACCCCAGATCTATGGATCCCTTAGTGTACACCTTTTTTATTTATGGCATTGTATTCTAGGGGAAACCCCTTATCATGATGTAGTTTGTTTGGAAACATATCATTGGCATAGGGATTTCTAAATAAGCTCTTGTTGTATTTTGTTGCATGATATTTATTATTTTTCTACTTTAAAGTAATTGCTCACAGCATGGTGTTCAACAATTTCTTTTAAGTGGGGGCATACATTGGCATTATTTTTCATCACTTTGTTCACAAATACTAAACTTAGTGATGCATTGACATTGACACTTTGCATTATTTTTGCTTCACTTTGTCCACAGAGGCTGAACTTAGTGGTGCATTGACATTTGACATTTGACACTTTTGGCTTCACTTTATTCACAAGGGTTGAACCTACTGTAATCATTGGCATAACACACTAATCATTTTGTAGCACTTTATCAAGGTTATCAGGGAATATAACTCTTGGTATTGTTATGGGTACACCTTGTAGAGCTAGTGTGTGTTTCTCAATTTGTTACCTATTTTGGGAGTTCACCTAGTGAAAAATGATCCTCACTAGCCTATGTGTTTTCCTATTTGTATGGTTGCTAGCATAATACAACTTGTTAGCCCATACCCCTTTTCCCTTTTTCTTTGAGTCGACTTTGACATTGTATTTTTGTGTATCTTGTCTTGTTGCATATAATATATGTGCCTTCCTTTGTGCTTATGTTGGTTTTCTATGGATCTTAGATCCTAGGGGCTTGATCACCCTTCTTTATCCTTTGCCATCCTATCTCTCTAACATTTGTACTTTTGAACCCCTCTTGACATATTTCTTAACTTTAGTGCGAGTCTGAGCATAAGTTCATACTCTCACTAAAGTGGGGGCTAAATGTTGCATAGAAAATTGTACAGTTACAATTTCACATTATGTTTTGGCTCCCTAATTTAATGCATTTATTGTCATCAAAGTCGTCAAGACACATAAACTCCATTACAAAATATATTGACAATATTTCAATAGTGGGACAAGAAATAAACAAAAGTTCGGATCTAACACCAAAGGACCCCAAAAATTGAGAAAGACACCCTAACAAAGACTCAGTCACCTAGGGGCTACTTGGTCCTGCTACAACACTCAAATTTGACTTTTAGTGATAGGTACACATTAGTCTACATCTTCTAGATCCACTTGCAGGATTTTGTTTCCATCTGCTTATATTCAAAAAATTGCACTTATCATATTAAGTCATTTAGTTTAATTAGGTTGATCATTCCAAATTATTTATAAATCACTCCAACCCCCAAATAGATGCAGATCTAGGTCTAATTGACTCACCTAGGAGGTTGTAAGTCAGTCTATGCACCTTTTTTATTTGCATCTTAATGAAATTATAGAAATGATGGAATAATACACCTTAGGTTATTAGGATTTACCACTTTTTTATGTTTCAATTAATAATTATATTAATTAGTAATATAGTTTAAATTATATTCAATATTAATATAACATATCATTATTATTATTGCATAAAAATAAAACAATATGAAGGTCTTACAAAAATAACCATAAATGTGATATAATAATATATTTGTGGTGTATCCTCATTCACTCCACACTTCTTATCCCACGAGCTTCAAAGTGTACTATATTTTTTCAATCTAGTCAATAAATAATATAATGTTTAATTAAATTATTAAATAAGTGAAAAGAAATTAGATGAATTTTTATGATAATATTTTATATCGAATAATATTAATTATTAATTAATATTATCTAATAATTATTAAATAATAATTTAAATATATTAAATATAATTTAAGTAATATATTATTTATTAAGTATAAAATATAATATATTTAATATTATTAAGTATATTATATAAATATATTATAAAGTAATCATTAATATATTATAATAAAAATGATAAATTATAATTAATATTTTTTAATAGTTATTAAATAATAGTATAAATATATTATATATCATTAATAATAATGATACTATAATTAATTATTATTAATAGTGAATATAATATATATCATTATATAAATATATTAATAATTATATTAATTAATAATATTATTTAAATTATATTTAATATTAATGATACTATATTTTGAGAGTAAAAATGGCATCGCTGCATGCACCTTGGCCCGCTGCTAGGGTTTTCCGAGGGGGAGAGGCATGGGATTCTTCAAGCTTTGCTCGAGCTGTAGGTTATGGAAATTTAACTTTCATAAAGGTGTTGAAGCATGGAGTGAAGAGGGGTTTTGAGTATTTTGTGGATGGGTGGGACGAAGGGTTTAGACGTAGCTAGTATTGCATTTAGGGTGTGTCAGCTGGGCATGCGATAGTCTCAAAGAAGGATCAATGTTTGGAAGGGGAGTAGACAGGGAAGATTGGGGAAAATGGAAGGGTTTTGGACAGAGAAAAAGAACACAAAATGATATGTTGTGTTGGAATGATTCCATCTATTTTTCTAGAGGGGGAAATTGCAAATGAAGTGTCTGAGAATATTAAATATTTTGTGTAACTGGGTCTGATTGGGAGATTCTAAGGGTTCTGACCAGGCTTGGTCAATTTACATAGGTGGATTACTGATACTTGGTGGCCCATATTATAGGGTGGAGTACAGATATATCCAAATGCAAGGGGGTTCTTTGTGGCAGTGTTTGAGAATGAGCAAGAAAAAACTAGGGTTCTCTGCGATTATCAATGGAGTTGGGAAGATAAATATTTATTAATGTTGAAGCCATGGCACCTTGATTTCAACCCAACTATTCAATCTTTAGATTTGGCTCCAATTCGGGTAATACTTCCTCATCTTCCTTTGTATTTCTGGTTTGAATCATGCTTCAAAGCTATAGGGAACTCATTGGGGAAATTTTTGGGGGTCAAGGGTTCTGTAAATTTTTTGCATATTACATATGCTTGAATATTGGTAGAAATGGATTTGTCAAAGGACCTTCTTGTAGAGGCAAATCTGAATGTTCTAAGGGGAGAATGGAAATAGATTCTTGACTATGAAGGTGTTCCATTTCGGTTTTGTAGATGTTTTAACACAGTACATGTTGTTGATCAGTTTTCCAAGAGAAAAAGGATTAGTCAAGCAACCTAGTGGGAAGAGGTCACTCCTCAACATTATTTGATGGAGCAAGGAATTCTAGGAGGAAAGGAAACTATTGAGGATCCAATTGGTACTACCACCAGTAAGGAATCTCCACAGTTTCAAGTGAAGGTAGGGCACAAGGTTGAGCAAACTAGTGTCCAAAAAGAAGAGTTGGGTGGTCAATTTGATGCTTGAGTATGGTGTATTCTAATGGAGAAAGCATTCTGGAGGAGATTTTGGGGGAACCAACATGGTCAGATGTTCAGGAGGTGATGTGGAATAAGGTTCAAAGGAAAAATAAGAAGTGGAAGGAAGTTGTCTTCACCGTGCATCTTCGCTCACATGACAAAGGGAAAACGTAGTTGTAGATTTTTGTAGTGTTTGCATATCTTTAATGTATTTAGGTGGAGTTTGATTTGGGTAGTATTGGGTTTAGGGATGAAATTTGTTTAGGGAATGTTGGATGTTATTATGGGGTGTAGAAGGAATATGCGATTCTTGTTTTCTGCTATTTATGGGTGTTAAAGAGGATTGTAGGGCTTTCTCGAGATTTCATAAAAATTTGCAGGGTTGCCTTGCCTTTACCTATCAAAAAATATATATATTAATGATACCATACTATTAGTAAGGAACAACATTTTGGTGAAATGTTGGGGATTTTTATTTGTAGTGCCAACAACCAAGGTTCAAACTTTACGATGTTACTCTTTAGATCGGGTCAACAATTGAGAAGCCCCCAAGATCTTGTATCTTGACTTACCCATGGGATGTGGAGTGGGAAATTTTCTTTCCATATAGGGGTACATCCCTAGCTTAAAATATAGTAATTTGCATCATTACCCCAAGCACAAATATTTTTGTAACGTTTTTTGAAATGGAGACTCCTGCGTCTCTTCCTACCTGTGCTCAACTTGCTTTTAGATTCTACAGTTTGAATGGCTTTGGTACTCCTACTATTGATGGTATCATTGGTAGTACACCACCTATTTTTCTTGTTGTTAGTGTATCATATGTTGTTCCTATTGCTGGTACACCACTTATCATTCTTACTGATGGTATTATTATCAGCGCATCGCTTGTTGTTCCCACTGTTGGTGTGTCGTCTACTATTCCTACTACTAGTGTGTTGTAGTCTATTGTTGGCATGTCACCTATAGCAGTATCATTTCTTGGGATCTCCTTGTTGTTATGCACCATTTCTTTTTTTTACAACATGAATTTTGTTGTTGCTTCATCTATGGGTACCTCCCTTTCTATCACTTTTTCTAATGTTTGTAGTGGAGAAATCTATTGTTGGTTCCTCTCCACACATCCCTCTTGTTGGTACTTCCCCTACTTTGGCTAGAAAGATTGAGATTCAATGTGATTTTCCCCCGTGTGGTTGTTTTGGGGTCGAGGTTTAAAAAATGAGTTGTATTTCTCTCAAAAGAGTATGATTTGCATTGATTTTGGCCTCAACTTTGTGATCTCAAACATTGGATTTTTTAACATTGGCATCCTTTAATTGAAGGTAAAATTAAAATTTACCCTTGTGCCAAGGGATTCTTTGTTGTTTTTTGTTTTGTTGAAGATCAGGATGTCTTTTATGGTCACTCTTGGTTTTGGGGTAAACACACCCTTATGTTGAAACATTGGGATCCCCTCTTTAACCCCCTTATCAAATCTTCTAATGTGGTGTTTGTTTTAGATTTCCTCCCTAATCTTCCACTCCATTTTTGGTGCAAGTCTAGCTTTGAGGCTATTGTTAATTTGTGGGTCGATTCATCAAGGTGGACAATGCTACTACACACTTCACTCATACCACCTTTTCCCACTTATTGGTTGAATTGGAATTATCTAAACCTCTCTCAAAAAAGGCTACTTTACAAGTGTTGGATCATTCTTGGAGCTATTCTTTGGATTATGAAGGCATCCCTTTTCTTTGTAGATTTGGCTTTGCCACAAGGTAATTGGCTTCTTGTTGCCCTCACCTTAAGGTGTCGAGACCTTCCTCTTGGTGTAAGGATGTTGTTCGTGATCATTTTACAATTGATGTTTTGGTGTTTATTTATGAGGCTCTTGAGTCTCCTATTTTTGGTGGGGAGGTGGCCCCTGCTCCACCTTTGGTGTTGGCTACACCTATTTTGACTTCTCCCTCTCTTATGGTGTGTGATGTTATTACTCCCCCTATAGAGGGTGTTGTGTTTTTCACTTGATGCTCAAGCTCCCTTGTTGGATTATTGTCTCTTTGCTCATTCCAAGGTTGTAAGTTAGACAAGGTTTCCCCTCCTCCCTCTCTTGATTATATGGAATTTTATGATGATTTTTCTTGGACTATGGCTCCAAGAAGGAAGAAAGGTCTTCCAAAATATGTGTCTCAAACCCACATTAAGGTTGTTCATGCTTCTAGATCTTGTAAATTAAGATAGTGTAGTCTTTTAGTAGCCTTGTTATTGTTGTCATGTTTGGCTAGTTTTGTTCAACAAATTTCTTGTAAAAGGATTCGCGCCCTTTTAAAAACCCCCTTATCTAATCAAAAACATATTGTTAGTAATAATTACATATAAAAACAACAATATGAAGGTCTAAAAAATAACGAAAGTGATATTATAATAATAAATCCTACATGTTGTATCCTCATTTGCCTTGTGCTTCTTCTTACCTCACAAATTTTAAAGTATATGAATGGGGTGACTTGTGGGGAAGTAAAGATTAAATAAAAGTAGATTATAATCTAGTCAATAAATAATTAGAATAATTATATAAAATTATTATATTAGAATAAATAATATATTATTTAATACTAATTAACAATATTAGAATAAATAGTTTAAATAATATATTATATATTAATGATAATTATTAAATATAAAATATAATATATTTAGTATTAATATTAAATATATTATATAGTATTATTAAATAATGATAATAGTAATATGATAAAAAATGATTATTAATTATTATTAATAGTGAATATATTATATGCCATTATATAAATAAATTATAAAATAATTATTACTATATTATAAAATAATTATTAATATATTATAATAAATTTAATTAATATTAATGACAATATATTATATCAACAAAAAAATACAATTATGTGTCTGAACGACAAAGTAGTGTGAAGGCATTTTACAGAGCAGGGTAAAAGAAGGAATAATGCAAAATCAAATGAAGAAAACAAATCAACTTTATCGATATCCTTATGGATGACCCTAGAAAACTGGAAAGGAAGGAAATTATTAGCAAATTTATAGGAAAAAACTTCCCAAAGCAGAGATAAATAAATGGATCAAACAACATTGATCGAATTACTCAATACTTAATTTCCTACCCAAGAAATTTTTTGTGGCAATGTTGGAATCAAAAACAAAAAAGAGAGTAAATCATATATGCAAACTGTTGGGTTCAATGAAGCCCAAATTAGCAAGTTACTCACATATTAGAAACAAATGCCTTCTTTGTAATGACTTCTAATTGGCATGTGTTCACTAATTTAGAAGTTGTTTATTTCGATGGATTTTTCCAATTATTGGAGTTGAGACTGTTTTATAAATACAGTTGTTAGTTGAATATGTAATCAATTGAGAATTAATAAAAGAGATAATCCCTGAAAGTGGACGTAGCCATCTTTGGGCAAACCACTATAAATATCGTGTTCTTGTTCTGTGTTATTTTTAATCTTTTAATTTATGTTCCTTTTCTGCAATTTCTTTTCATTTGCTTTTGCAATTATAATCAAAAATTTGTATTAGAGCCTAGTGGAGCAGCTCAGTGCTAGGAATCGGTGAAGAATTTCTAGAGCCATGGAAGATGCAGACAAATGGAAGATTGAAAAAATTTTAGGTCAAAACTTCGATCTATGGAAGGTGCAGATGGAGTCGTTGCTCATCAAGCAAGATCTCTCAAATGCATTGGATAGAAAATACAAAGGGCAAGGTTCTTTATCAGATGAAGATTGGGAGAAACTGGACAAGAAAGCAAGAGCTGCCATTTTTCTTTCATTGTCCAATAATTTTTTATTTAATGTCTCAGGTGGGAAGACAACGCACGAGTTGTGGGAGAAACTCTCTTCAATGTATGAGATGGCATCGGCTTTGAATAAGGTATTCATTATGAAAAAGTTGTATAATTTGAAAATGCGAGGAGGGATTATGTCTAATCATTTAAACAAGTTTAATACATTATTCACCCAGTTGATTTATGTGGTCATTAATTTAGATGATGAGATCAAAGCAATTTTATTATTATGTTCTTTATCGAATAGTTGGGAAGGTGTGGTGATGGCAATTAGCACTTTGGTGGCTGCCAAAAGTAAATTAAAATTTGATGATGTTGCAGCCACACTTCTTAGTGAATACATGAGGAGGAAAAATCAAGAGTCTTCATTTGGTGATGCCTTGACTGCTATAAGTATTGACAATAGAGGAAGGGGTCAAGATAAAGGTAAAAATAGCAACAAAGGAAGATCAAAGTCCAGGGGCAAAAACGGTGATTGTTGGTTTTGTTGCAAACCAGGTCACATAAAAAAGAGCTGTTGGAACTATAAAAAGGCACAAGAAAAGGTGATCAATAATGAAGCCAAAACAGTGTACCAAGAAGATGCAGGTGTTCTTATTTTAACCGAAGAAGAAATTCCAACTAATGTTTGGGTGCTTGATTCAAATTCATCGTTTCATGTCACTCTGTGCAAAGAGTATTTCAAAAATCTATAAATTGGTGACTTCGATAAGGTTTTTCTTGGTAACAATGAATCTTGTGATGTTGTCGAAAAAGGGGATATTTCATTAAAATTGAAAAATGGATATAGTTGGTTGTTACGTGATGTTAGATATGTTCCTCATCTTAAACAAAATGTAATCTTAGTTGGACAATTGGGTTCTCAATGTTGTGAAATTAGTTTTGAATCAAATAGATGCAAAGTTAAAAAGGGGGCCTTGGTAATTGAAAGGGGTAGAAAATTAGGACCCTATATGTTATAGAGAGTCATGCTGAAGTGGGATTTGTTCATCCTACTTCAGATTCATCATCAGGGACTACCAAGCAAAGGTCTTTGGATCAATTAGATGTTGAAACTGATTCTATTATTAATAATTTTCTTAGTATGTTTGTCAATGACAATTTTGGGGATCAGTTTGATGATGGTGAGCACGTTGATGCTATAAAACTCAGGGCAGATGAAATTAATGGTAATGATAGTGACAATTTGAAGGTGATCAAAGATGAGAGAATTGTAATGGTGGTCAAAGTGAAAGTTTGGAATTAGTTTGTAATGATGCTAGTAGTGAAACTTATGCATCTGGAAATATGTCAACCACTATGGAAGATGGAGCAACTAAATCTAAGAAGACTGCTGTCAAAGTTGGCAATGAATTTAGTGGAATTTCTCAAATTTTTATGTTCTTGATTATCTATTTTTTAATTTTTATTTACCTTTTAGCAACAAAGAGCTCCAATATTCAAGCATTAGTCATCGTTGTTGGCACAGGGTACATGACTGCAAAATTGGAAGCAGAGCATTGGAAGGTTGAATTAGAAGATGTAGCTACCAAAATATACGAAGGGGCAGATGAGCAGTTTGATAAGATGCTTAAGACTGGCAGGCCTAGGGATAGGCCCATGGAGTTTTCAAAGTAATGATAGGATTGGAAATGCGGGGATATCTTTGAGCATCTATTTGGTCTTTAAGTGGGATATTGTTGGGTTTAGTGAAGCCCAAATTAGCAAGTTACTCACATATTCTAAATAGTTGCCTTCTTTGTAATGACTTCTAATTGGCATGTGTTCGCTAATTTAGAAGTTGTCTATTTCAATGGATTTTTCCAATTATTGGAGTTGAGACTATTTTATTAATACAATTGTTGGTTGAATATGTAATCAATTGAGAATTAATAAAAGAGATAATCCCTAAAAGTGGACATAGCCATCTTTGGGCGAACCACTATAAATATCATGTTCTTGTTCTGTGTTATTTTTAATCTTTTAATTTTTGTTCCTTTTCTGCAATTTCTTTTCATTTGCTTTTGCAATTATAATCAACACAAACTCATGGGAGATAAAAGGAAAATAACTATACCTACAAAGGTGGGAATAAAATTTCAATATGTTGAAAACATGCCCTACTGATGCCTGTGTATGGTCACGACTTTATTACTTTCCCTTTGAATATTGGTTGAGTGAATCTTAAATTAGAATTGGGGATAAGCTTGAGTGTACCATTGAGGTTGAGCTACAAAATGGGGAATCCCTAATCTATGCAAGAATCAAAATTATTGCGATTAGGACGATTTTGAAATAAATCAAACTTGATACTAAGGCTGGTAAATGGGAACAATCACTAAAAGTTGAAGAACCCAAATTCTACTATGAGAGATGCAAGAGCCAAAGAAACAATGAAGAGACATGTTGTTGCTCGCCCCTTGTTCCAAGAATGAAATGGAGACAAAAATACTTCCCCACAATGAAAAAGGAAGTGGAAAAATATGTTAGTCAAGAAGAAGAGTAGGAGGTTGAATTTGAAACAAGGAACAAAGTCCCCAACCCCATTAAGGAAGAAGTAAAAGGCTCCAAGTATAAGAAAGAGACCTTGGAATGAGCAATCATCCCTTATTCACATGAAAAATCTTGTAGATGGGTCACAATAGGTGGAAGAAGCAAAGCAATAGGAAGACAAAGTGATGGATAAAATTGATATGATTGATCCAAGAAGAATTAGTCAAACAACTGCCAAATATCTTGAAAGAAAGCAATAAAAAAAGATCAAAAGAAATGTAAGAAAAAAAAAGAGAGAAGAGGAAGCTATGCATGAGGAACAAAAATGAATAAAGACTTACTTGCTAAGATCCAAGGGAGGAGTCCCCTCCCTTGGAAAATAATGAAGATCCTCACATAGAATGTTAGAGGCATTAATGCCCCTAATAAGAGGTGTGTAACTAAGTGCCAAATAAATTGTCTAATGATTGATTACGTGATTCTACAAGAAACAAAATTAACAACCAAAGAAGTAAGAAATTTTCTACTCCATTGTAAAGGATGGAAGGGTTTATACACTGTTATGTGACTTTTTCCCCAAGAGGAGAAATTTATGAATAACCCTTTAAAATTAAAAGGGAGATATAAAATAAAGGATACTATGATCCTTTGGTTAAAAGAGAGATTAATAAAGAATATGTATAAACACTCTTTAAAAAGGAAGAATAATTTTTTTTTAAAAATAATTATTAAAAAAGGAAACCTTTTGTGAAAGGGTGTGATGGTTTAGAAACCACCCCTTAAAAGGATATGTAAATCATTCATTTGAGACATGAAAAAACATTCATGGATGGAGAATATTCAAGGAAAAAAGAGAAAAAGGAAAGAGAAACTAATTGGCCACAAAGGGGTGAAGGTTAGGGTCATGGGTGGGCATTGAAACATTTGGAGAAGGGGAATACGTGTGTCCAACTCGGAGTATGACATACATCCATGAGTGTCTTGGCTAGGGCTGTGCTTATATCATGAAGACAAGTTGGGTTTTGTGTAAGAACCAATTTCCTTTGGGGGTGTTTATGCCATGAAAAGCTTAAACCTGTAACCATTCCTTTGAGTGTCAGATAGCAATCTTTCTGTGACTTTCAGATAAGTATTGAGAATCATTGATTTGATAATATTGGTAACATTATCTATACGATTTTGGTGTTAATATGATTAATCTATGTGGAGGTGTTATTCCATTTATTGTGCTAATCATTTAATTGTCACATGTTTATAGTTTACATTGATTATTCACATTTATTTTGGTAACATTACATAACTCAAATTATCTTAACTCTAATATTCATTATATTAAATCTGCTGCTATTATTTAAAATAATCATAAGAGGAAAAGTGACATCGCATTTGGTATCAGAGCCTAATGATTAGGCCTTAATACCTTTGAAATTTCCTTTATCTGTAGAAATTTCATACCAATGATCCTTCTATGTGCCTAGCATTATACATTTGTCCTAACCTTTGACTTATAAGAATTAATTTTATAAGACCTAATTTTTATTTCTTTATTATTCATTGGTATCATTGGAGATCCTTAGATTATATATGTGTGCTTGAATATTCATATTCAAGAATTAACATTTCCTTGAGAAATTCCTATTTATACATACATTTAACTTAAAATGTAACATCCATAGCTTATTAATAAATAGATAAATAAAAAATTCTATAAATACACTTGAATCAATTATTGATCTATAAACCTATAATTTAAAAAAAAAAAAATTATCTATATTAAATATATATATATATGTATTTAAATCATTTATATTATGAATCTAAACCTACTCTTCACTCTTTTGAGACAATTATATAGTATTTTCTACTCTTAACTATTCTCTTTATCTTTATAAGATAATATATCTTATTATGCATTCAACATATACTCCATACATTAATTCATTCTTTTATGTATTTATTTATATATAGTCTCTACTTAACCTATCATATTACATTCTATCATTTTGCATTCCTCTATATTTTAGAATACGTCATCTATATTGTGCCTTAATACACTAGCAACACAAAAGACATATCTATGAGATGTGTTTGATCTGAGTCTATGATGTCCCCTTATTAGACTAAACGTGTTGCATTAATACAAAGGTAATTATAACACACAATGTTACTTATGAAGTGCATTTGGAGGACTAGCCGGTTAATGTTAAAACATTAATCATAGAACCCATCAACCCCACACAAAATACAATTGAAATTACAAATCACCATTATATTGTTGTAGTTAGGGTAAAAATATTAGAGAAAAATGCATAAACAAATTATAATAAAAAACCCTAACAAGCACAATAGAGCACAAACTAGCATGGAAATCAAAATAAGAAAGCAAAGCAAACCAATCTCTAGGCTAGATTTGATTTATCTCCATTGCTCTTCTCCACCTGCATGAAAATGCAAGATTTTGAAGGTTTGATTGTTGATTGCTCATTTTCGCAACATAACGATAAGATGAAGATAATAGAAGAAAAATAGATAGATAGATAGATAGATAAGAAGATTGAGAGAAATTTTGGAAGAGTGAGGATACTAGAAGAAGACTCTCCAAATGGCATGTGAAAGGCTTGATTTATAGGAGAAGGCTGATTTGATTCGATGACCAAGATTAAAAGTCAAATTTGTGATATGTATGGCTAGGATTAAAAGTTTATTTTAGTGCCTATGATGCACATTAAGTGGGTTATGACATGAGGCTAAAATTAAGATGTCAGGAAATAAGTGGGATTTTTTTATTTATTTGGAGAGAAAAGATGCCTATGACGCACAATGAATGGGGGTAAAAATAGGATGTGAGTGGGAATCTCATAATTTAAATAATAAAATTATTTAAATTATTTATGCATGTGAAGAGTTGTAGTCATGTGACACATGTTGCAATGTGACAATAAGTGAGGGATTAATTCAAATATTTAATTTGAATTATTTTGAGACATGTGAAGGGGGAATTAATTAAATAAATGAGATTTATTAAATTAATTGGGAAGGTGATTAAGTGGAATAAATGGGATAAGTGGGATAATGTAATGACCTAGGGTAAAATATTACAAGATGTTTTACAAGGTCATGTATTGACTAGATAATATTATGATATGGACAATTTTGGGTGTCTACATTTTGCCCCTCTTTGAGATGATGTTCGAGATGGTGAAATTTATGTTGAGTAACATCATCTCAAAGAAGCTAATGTATGGATAGATGAAAAAAAGATGATGCCCCAACCACTTGAAGAAGTGAGGAGTATGATGAATGAAATAAAGGGATGACAGAAGAATATGGTGATGCAAAAGATATGAAGAAATGGGATGATGATATAGGATATGATAATGATGATGGTGCCCCCTCGAGAGGATAGGCCGGTTGCATAAACACGGATATTCTCTCGAAATGAATGAAATGATAAAGGAGGGATAAGATGAATGATACAAGATAGGAAGTAGATGAAAGAGAAAAATGGCATGCTATGCTGCAATAAAGTGAGCAATCATATGTTTGATATAGCACTAGACGTTATGCACCAAGGTATAAGGACCAAGGTGACAATGTGTCTCGTGCCCCAGCATAATACAACCTTGTCTAGATACAAGATATGAATATTAGTTGGGAGTGATTTCGGATTTGATGCAAATGAAAGATAAAAATGATAACACACACAAGCAAGCAAGCATGTACAAATGATACAAAAACAAACAAGGTATTGCCCCTATCAAGTTGTAAACCGATGATTAATTGATTGATTGATGAAGATGATAGTTTTTCCATTGTGGGGAATGATATATCCCTAGATCAACACGAGGATGATTGATTGATTGATTTATGATGATGATAGTGTTGTCATTGTGGGGAATGGTATATCCCTAGATCAACGCAAGGATGATTGATTGATTGATTGATGATGATGATAGTGTTGTCATTGTGGGGAATGATATATCCCTAGATCAACACAAGGATGATTGATTGATTGATTGATGATGATGATAGTGTTGTCATTGTGGGGAACGATATATCCCTAGATCAACACAAGGATGATTGACTGATTGATTGGGTTTACAACAAGATTAGGATCAAGACCAAAGGATGTGATTGGATAATTTGGCAAGATTGATTAGCTTCATTGGTATGGATTAAGGATTGACTTGCATTTGGATTATTGCTTGGAAGGATTGAAGATGCTTGATTTGAAGATTTGGATGATGATTGTTGAATTAAATTGAGGAATAATTTACTTGGAATGATTTTGATTGATTGGATTGATGAAGAAATGATTTGATTTGATGATAATGATTAGATTGATTAGAAGAATGGGTTTGATTAGAAGAAGTGATGTGATTGATTAGAAGAATGAATTTGATTAGAAGAAGCGATGTGATTAGATAATTTGATGAAAAAATTGATTTGAAGAAGTTGACTTGATGCGTTGAAGTGATTTGGTTTGATTTTATTGCTTGGATTCTTGAAATGTTTTGATTTTTTGGATTTTTGAAATGTTTTGATATTTTTTTTTAGATTTTTTCGAAATGTTTTGATTTTTTTGGATTTTTGGAATATTTGATTTTTTTTGGATTTTTGGCCTATGTGATTTTTTTGGATTTTTGAAATGTTTTGAGATGTCAATGGATGAAAATTTGGGTAGCCTTTTTGCTAGATACCAATGACAAGGGAAAACCAAGTCTAGGTGCAAGGAAATAGATAGGATTGATGGATGAAAGGGTGGGTGATAGGATAAGGGACAAAAGACTCATGATATATGGATGGATAAAAAAGGATAGGTCATAGTGAATGAAATGGATGTATGTATCATAAGAGGGAAATAATGTGATCTCCAAAGACTATGTCGCATAGGAATAACATGCCCCATTCTAGGTACAATACTTAGGATTCTTCATGACAAAGCTTATGACACTAGGATAATGATAGGCTTGTTTGGAAGGATGAGGTATATCAAAAGATATCCAAAGCATGTTTCAACATTTTGCCCCATATTTTTATCAAGATCAAAAGGAGGAAGAGAGGACAAATGGACTCAATATGATAAGTATATGGGTATGATGGATAAAGATGGTAGGTAGGATTGAAATGATATGATAAGAAATGGCATGATAGGATAAATAGTGCAGATGAGACAAAGTGCCCCCAAGTGTAAGTGGCATAGAAGATCAACCTACACATGATGCCTGTTTGCCAGGTTTTCATCATGGTACTTATCTAGGGTGTCTGTTTACCAGGTTTTCACCATTGGATGAAGGGATTTCTCTTTACTCTTTTTTCTTTTCTTTTTTGACTAATTTTTTTCCAATTTTTTAGATAAAAGAAGGGGAATATGGATAAGAGGGACTCAAGTGTCTAGTTCCATGAAAGGTGATAGTCCCAATAGAGATGGATGTCATCGCATGGACCATGTCAGATGTCATTATGCTCATAGATGTTGGTAAGGGATGACATGAAAGGGAGATGGAGAAGGTAGATGATGGATTATGATGGGGATTATGGAGGGATTGGTGGATTATGATGTGGATTATCTAGGGAAGATGGATGGGAGGCTTAGCCAAAAGCATGGACCATAGGAATGTGATGGGGGAGATATGTAGGATAATGAGTGAAGGGTGAGGAGATGGAGGTATGTGGAATCGTTGTGAAATGGAAGGGAACCATGACCAATGGTTGCACACATTGTGATAAACGTTGAAGCTTTTGATGTGGAGGGGGTGTAGGAAGCAATGGAGATGGTTGCTTAGGAGATGGGTGATGAAGTGCTTTAGGTACCCACATAGATTTAGTATTTTTATGACTTTTATTTTTCTTGTGGGATGGAATATGAGATTCTTGAATAGAGTGGGAATGTGAGGTGGAAGTGGATGGTTGGATTTTTGAGATGTAGATGCCTTCATTTGACTTGTTTTCCTTTTTCTTAGGTACCCAAACCATTTTATTTTTAGACTTTTCTTTTGAAAGTATGATCTTATATTGCTTTTTGGATGGATTTTTCTTTGGTTCTTTGCTTTTGTGTTCTAGGGCATGGGGACCCTTCATATTTTTTGATTTATAGATAGAGGCATCAAAATGTTTCTTTTGAATCCCATGGGTATGGTGGAATGAGTGGAAGCTTCATGTTTAGACAATGTGTGCATTGATTGGTCATGATTAGGATTTTTAGAGGATTTATGGATAGGTGGATAAGGGGATTGGATAATGGGGATATTAGGTGTTGGGAGTAGTGGAGGTAGATTAGATGGATGGATATTAGGAGTTGGAAGCAATGGTGGCAAAGTTGATGGTGGAAGGTGTACGGTCACATGCTTTTGACATTTGTAGGATGATGGATGAGGGATGGCAACATATGTTTTAGGCGTATGATAGGATTTATGGTGGAAAGAGGACTTAGGATGGGTGGAGGAAGTACCAACATCTTTAGATTGGTGTCCTTGGGGTGTATAACCAAGGCCATAAGAGCGTGGAGGGACCTTGACATGGATTGGCTCCAAAATACCTTGTTCATGAAGGCCTAAACCTTTACCTTGGTAGTTCATGTTTTGAAGCATGCGATGGACAATGGGACTAGGTGTGTTTTGGACACTAGACTTGAGTTCATTATTAGATGAAGAAGGTGAAGTGGATAAAGGTTTTTGTTGTTCTAAGGAGGAACATTCATGAATAAAGATGGATAGACCAATAGGACATGTTGGTGGATTTGAAATGGGGTTTATAGTGGATGTGGAAGGATCATTAGGATCTTGATTATGTTCATTTAGATCCACACTATCGGTTTGATCTTCTACATTTACTTGGGAGGCATGTGTCTCATCATGACAAGTGGATAATGTGGGACCATGGATAGGACTAGGTAGGGGGTCTATAGGAGAAATGGAGGTTTATTGCTCATGGATAGGTGAAGTGATAGGCTCTTGACCATGGAATGCATAGAGTTGGCTAAGGGGATCATCATAGTCTTCTTGATCATAGGTAGGATCTAGATCATAGAGAGAAGCTTCATCATGAATAGGACCAAGTATGTTATGAGTGGGATCATTAGAAGGGCCTAGATCTTGATTAGAATGAGAGGTTAATGTTTCTTTATGCTTAGGATAATTCTCTTGACATACCTCTTGGATTTTAGTGGAAATGGAAGTGGAAGGCTCTAGAATAGGCTTGGTATGCTCTTTATGATCAACGACATGAACGCATGATGTAATTTGACTTAGACATATAAGATCAATAGGTTGTGGACCACATGATGGAGTTGGAAGAATAGGCATGGCATTCAGAGGTTTGTTGGTAAGCTCATTAATGGGTGCTTGACATGGGGATGGTCTATTCCGTGCTAGTAGTCTTTGGAGAAAACCATTAAAGGATTATTTGGTTGATGGATTAGAGTTTGAGAAGTTGGATGGTGGTGTTGGTGTAGGACTAGTGTGCTTTGAGATAGGAATTTTATTAGATGGAGATGGAGGACTAGTAAATGGAATGGTGTATGATTCCAAAATTATGGTGCTATTTCCCTTGTCAATAGTATCATTAAGCTAACCTAATATTTCTACAAAGTTTTCATCATCACTAGGATCTACAAAGTTCTCATCATCACTAGGAGCAAAGTTTGACCCACCTTGTAGGATATATAGTTTTGGATTATCTTCTTGATTAGGTGAAGGGGTTCCTTGAAGTATGACATTGGGCTTGTGACTAGAATTGTTAAGGAATAGGACCATTTTAGCAAGTGCTTCCTTAGGATTAAGGCGATGATGATGTGGAATGATTAGATTGGATGACTTGGATTGATTAGGATGAAATTGATTTGAATTTGATTATAAAATGAATGATTAGGATGATTAGAATGATATGTTTATGTGTTGGTGTTTATAGCTTGATATGACAATTTGTAAACAAATGATTACACATGTACACACATGAATCACACACACAAGACACATAAGCAAGTTTGAATTTGAAATTATGAATGTGATGATTAAGCATGCACTTGAAGAAGACACATCAACAAGTCCTAGAACTAGTCAAGTGGGTATGGCCAATTAGTTCTTAAGCTAGGATGCACAAGGTTGACTAGGGATAATTTGAAAGAAAAATCCCACCACACAGCCGAGAGAAAGGGGTAACCCACCTTTCACCTTCACTTCCCAAAGGTATAAAGTTCTTTGGGGCTTAGCCAAGAGTGACAATATTTTTACTCCCAAAGAAGTGTGTCTTTCGATTCACACCTTGATTTAGGTCGTCCCTAGGGGTGATGAAATCCCCTAATAGGCCTCCTATTAAGGGTATGACAAAATCAAACCAAGTGAGGTTTTTTTTATCACACACACACTTGATTCACACTCACAATTGTTAATTTCTCTTTAAAAAATTGAAATGTGTGTAAAAAAATTCAAACACTTGTTATTTTTAACCCAAAGTCAAAATGTATGATGGAAGACAATGGTTCTTTTTAAGCCCAATTTCAAAGTGTGATTGCAAACAAGATGTTTATTTTAAAGCCCCCAAATTGAAGTGTTTTGCAAACAAGATTGATTGATCAAATGAGAGATAAAGATAATAGAATGAGTGCACCCAAAAATTTTCACTTTCCAATCTGTTGTGTATGACTGATATTGCTTCTACTAAAGCTCCTTATGATCACCTATAAAATAAAAAATAATATTATAATGCAACCATAAAAAAAACAAGCTCATCAGAAAATTGTAATTTCAGATACATGTTTTTAACATAACCAAATTAGATTTGATTATTTGAAGATGTTATTGATCTAAAAAATAAAAACTCAAAGAAGGAACCCTTGCTAATTTTCTAAGAGTTTTCCAGAAATGTAAAGAAGTTAGAAAAATTCTTTGTTTTGCACTCAAAAACGCGGATTTGTGAAAAACATACAAAAACTAAAGATCAGCTTATTTAGCACTTCATTTAACATCAAAATCAAATCTATAAAAACCAAACCCTATTAAAATTGCAAGAGATTTCCAAAAATGTAAACATTTTTGAAAAAATTGTCGATTTGTGTCCAGAAAGGAAATTTTATGGAAAAACATAAAATCACAATAAGTCCTACAAAAATGGTGATAAACCCTAAATCTATTTATTAAAGTCCCTTGAGATGATTTTTAAGCTTCTGTGAAAATCTTGTAGAGAAATGTGTAGCCGTTTGGAAGATATGATGAAATTTGTAAAACCTGGGGTTTTGTCCAAAAACTGATAGATTTGCAATAAAAAGTTAATGAAACCTGCAAAAACCAAGCTAGATCAAAGGATTCACATTTGGTTCACCGATGTAGTTAGGGTAAAAATATTAGAGCAAAATGCATAAACAAATTATATTAAAAAACCCTAACAAGCACAATAGAGCACAAACTAGCATGGAAATCAAAATAAGAAAGCAAAGCAAACCGATCTCCAAGCTAGATATGATTTATCTCCATCGCTCTTCTCCATCTGCATGAGAATGCAAGATTTTGAAGGTTTGATTGTTGATTTCTCATTTTCGCAGTATAACGATAAGATGAAGATAATAGAAGAAAAATAGATAGATAAGAAGATTGAGAGAAATTTTGGTAGAGTGAGGATACTAGAAGAAGAACCTCCAAATGACATGTGAAAGGCTTGATTTATAGGAGAAGGCTGATTTGATTCAATGGCCAAGATTAAAAGTCAAATTTGTGATATATATGGCTAAGATTAAAAGTTTATTTTAGTGCCTATGATGCACATTAAGTGGGTTATGACATGAGGCTAAAATTAAGATGTCAGGAAATAAGTGGGATTTTTTTATTTATTTGGAGAGAAAAGATGCCTATGACGCACAATGAATGGGGGTAAAAATAGGATGTGAGTGGGAATCTCATAATTTAAATAATAAAATTATTTAAATTATTTATGCATGTGAAGAGTTGTAGTCATGTGACACATGTTGCAATGTGACAATAAGAGAGGGATTAATTCAAATATTTAATTTGAATTATTTTGAGACATGTGAAGGGGGAATTAATTAAATAAATGAGATTTATTTAATTAATTGAGAAGGTGATTAAGTGGAATAAATGGGATAAGTGGGGTAATGTAATGACCTAGGGTAAAATATTACAAGATGTTTTACAAGTTCATGTATTGACTAGATAATATTATGATATGGAAAATTTTGGGTGTCTACAGTTGTTACCTTTCAACCTTGTTGTACACTATTAAATTGTTGTGTCATTCTCACATGAAACCACCCATCTCTTTAGGGCAGTGACTATCCAACCCCAAGAATGCACCAGAGCATGGATGTGTCACTTCATGCTGCATAATATACCATTAAAATAAGTACAACTGACAGTTTCTATATTTTTGATTCTCGAGCACACGATAGGTCTCATACAACAGACAAATAACTATATATGTATACATATTTGCAAATATTACTGTATATGTATTAGTGTGTCCAAATATTTTGGAAGGTTTTTTTTGGACTTTGGAATAGTATGTTTTGGAGACTAATATTAAACTTGGTGTTTTCAACATTATTTAGAAGTCATTTAAATTTGATTTTTATAATATATATTTTTTACATTGTTTTATATATATAAAATAAAAGATTATTTTTATGTTTAATAATTTTTTTAAATGATTTTGAATTGTATTTAGTTTTTTTTTTAATTATTTTTATAATTTTGATTTGAATGTGTATTTGTATTTATAGTTAATAATATTTATTTTAAAAATGTTAATATTATCTTTAAATTATTTGTATGTCTATCACATATTTATATTTTTCTTTAAATATTTTTTTATATTTAACAATCTTTTAAAAGAGACTTATTATTTGAATCGTACTTGTATTTAATTTTTTAATTATTTTTATATTTAATATATTTAATTTTTTTTTTTTTATAATTTTGATTTGAATTGTGTTTGTATATATAGTTAATAATATTATTTAAAAAAAATATTAATATTGTCTTTAAATTATTTGTATTTTTTATGTTTACTACAAATTTATAGTATTCTTAAAATAATTTTTATGTTTGACAAATCTTTTAAAAGTCTTAAAAATATTTTTTAAAATTTTTAATTTAAATTGTATTTATTTAATGTCTATCTTTTTATATAATTTATTTATATGTTGACTAAAATATTACATTCCTAATTGATTATTTAAATGTTTAATAATTTTGAATAAATAATTTATGCCGAAGGCGTATCCAATTTGAAGTGAGCCTGGCTCACTTTATCCATCCACGGTGAAGCACGTTCCACAAGGGCTGGGAGACCCTTGGTTTCATTTGGACAGTTGCTCATCTTCTGCAGCCAAAGACGAGCTAAGTTTGACCATCGACGACTATCTCCAGCGGCCCGCCATAGGGATTGTGATGACTATTGCTATTCATCATCCTGTTGAGCAGATTGCCCAGCTCGGCCAGACCAAAACTCTGAATCTCTTCGGAGTTAAAAGAGCTTCTCGTTGGCATAACGGGCTTGAGAGGTTGTTGTACAAACCCCATGCCATAATGGGGATCCTCATGAAAGCCATTATTACTATTATATACATTAGCATAGCTCCGAGCCTCTACGCTTGGCTGCAGAAACGGAAAGGACTGAGAGCCATTATGATATATAGGAACCCCTCTTATGGGGCTATTGCTTCTGTTGCTGTGGTTGTTGATGACGTTGTTGTTGGGTTGAAGCTCCAACAGTGAAAGCGTTGTGTGCAGGCGTTGATGTCTTTCCTCCTCAAATCTACTGCAAAGCTCCACTGGGGAGCTACAGTTAGCCAAAGCCAAGTCTACGACAACATCGCCTCTTCTCTTGCTTGCACCGCTAGAATTCGTGGAACCCTCACTTAGATTGTCGTTTGACTTAAACGACCTCCACCACAAATCAAACCCAATGTCATGCTTTGTGCTGCTTGAAGTCGATCATGTGGGCTTGCTGTTGTTGTTTGGGACTTATGTGCAGAGATAAATCTGGCACATCCCACTCCTCCTCCTCCTCCTCCTCTCTTGGCCGCATCCTTGCTCTATTATGCCTGCTTTTTTAGATCCCTTCTTACTCCCACTGAACCACCCCACCCAATTAATCAAAATCCTATCTTTTAAATCCCTCCTCCTCCTCCCCCTCCTGCTTGGCAGCAGACCCGTAATGGAGGAGGCAGCTTGCTCAGGTCATTAGCATTAGAGGATTTGGGGAAACTCTTGAATCCTAAGCTATAACAACAACACAACAAACAAAATGATGGCAATAGTTTCCAGCCACAGGAAAAGCGGCAGAAACCCAAACACTGTTGCTCAAATTGCAAACATGGGAACAAAAATAATTTGATTTTCACATCAAATCAATACTTCACCAACTGAATTTAATCCAATGGATATCATAAATCAATAAGCCCCATGCCAACAGACTGCAAAATTCTGTTATATTTAACCACCCAGCCAAGAAACCTCAGAGAGCTTACAACACAGACGACAACTTGCAAGAACCCAGTCACAGAGAGACAGAGAGCTGAAAGCAGCTGGGCTGAGGAAGGGATTCTCTCCAATGTCTTTTACAGACCAAGTTATTGATAACACGCAACCTAACAAGACACAGGCGCAGGCAACGACAACAATAGAAAGGGCAGAGCAGATAACGGTTAAGGATCCTTTCATTTTGGGGTTTTTTTCTGTGTTTTATTTGGATGCTTCTTTGTTCTGCATTGAAGAAGTATGTTCCTATTTAACCTTAATAAGATCTAATTTATGGTATCAAGAGTCAGTCCTTGTTCATGTTTTGTGCACCAATACTTGCACCATATTATAGGTTGGAGTTCTAACTGAGGAGCCTTTCCCTATGCTTGCATTGGACCAAATTTGTCCGTTGGCTTCTGACAATATTAGGGAAATGATTCGGATCCAAAAATTATTTGATTAAAATTTGCATTCAAAGGAAGGAAAACATTTCACAGACAAGCTTGGTTCAAATGGTATTAGAAGGGGAAACAGAGAGGATAATCTCAGAATATGAGAGGCCTGCAAAGTATCCTTGATTACTTCCAATATGTTGATATCGGAACTGAAAATTCCAGTTATGTGGAGGTAATTCCTAAATCAACATTTGTAGAAAAGCGATAGATAATTATTACAGGTTTACACAGGTTTGAGAACATATAAGGAAAGGGTTATATGTGAATGCACAACTAGAATTATTGAGGTGCATATTAAGCACTTAAATTCAGTCAGTCAAGCTTTGTTTATATAGGATGGGCAGACTAGGAAATAATATATGCATATTACCTCACGCACTCTTGTAAATACTAGCTATAGTTGTGAGCCATTTTGGCTTGAATGTCTGGGATTTACTTTTGACCAAAACTGAACCAGTTGATAAATTCATACAAGCAAAACTAATTACAAATTTTATAACAAACCCACAAAAAAATAGAATTAGAAAACCATCTCTACCTAATTTCATAATTTAGGGGAAAATGAGCAGTAAGAAATGTGAGTCTTGCAACCACCATAGCTCCTAATTGTTTCCTCTATGAATTTTTTGCAGTCCTCTTTGGAAACATTGGCAGCAATTACATGAACATCGGGAGCACCAATGGAGGTGGACTTATCAGCAACAACCTTAAGTTGGTCTTCTCTTCTGGCAACTAGCACCAAATTTTCTCCTTTCTTGGCATATTGATAAGCCATTCGCTGCCATAAAACAAAGCATACACTCAATACATCTCAGATTTTACAAAACAATTGAACATTGCACACTGGGCTTTCTTCAAAACACATACTTCTCCAATTCCAGAAGATAAACCAATGATTAGAACCACTTTGCCCTGCATATTCTTAGAAAATTTGAAATGGTAAAGCCACCCACATATCTTCATTAATGCCAATGTCAAGAAGAAAATTGTCAATGGAGGAAATGTTAAATTCAGAAACATCTGTATCAAATCAATCTTTCTAATCAATTTCAAAAATTGCACAGAATAGTTTGGACTCTGAGTGCTACCCCTCTGTTTTGAGCACTATCTCGTTATAAGCAAATGGGATATACATTTGGAAGACATGTGTAAGTGTGCATTGACAGATATTCCATGGACCATCATCTCCTTATTGTTTGCATGGGGAGCTTTGTGAGCGCCACATTAATTGGAAAAAATATTGCAGCGTTATTTGGTTTATAAGGAAGCAAGGTATTATGCATAAGTATTCAAATCAGAATGCTAGAATTAATGAATATATCATGTTGCATTTTCAAGTCATATAATTGTAAATCTAAAATTAATCACAAAAATATATGTATAGATGAATGGTTCAATTTATTCACTCGATAAAATTGTATTATAGGAGGTATGAAAGATCATTTAGTTAAAATTTTGGTTTTGTTTTGTTTTTTTATACATATATTTGTGCATTTTGATCCATCTTGGACTTCACAATTCTCAAGTCCACCCAATAGCTTCACATTTAAAATAAAAAAGCCCCAGTTTAGTCATTTTTTCGTAGATTGAGCAATTTCCTTTTCTCTCGTATAACATCATTTGAACTTGTCAATTATTCACAATTAAGATATTTTAAATCAAAATAAATTGAAAATAATTTTTAAATATCTTGTTCAATACAGATCGTGATCTACTCTTTTAAAAAATAAATTAAAACATTTTAAATATAAAAATTTAACATTTATTTAAAAAATAAGATTATATTTAAATTTTATTTTTTATTCAATATATATTATATTTATTTTATTTTTTCATGTATAATTTTCAATATTTAATTATAGTTTAAAAATTATATAAAATATTACTAAAATTTAATAAAAAATAAAAATTTTAATTTAATTTAAAATATATATAACTATCTAGTATAAAAAATATTTATTTTTTTTAAAAATTGTTTTCATTAAATTAACTTAAATATTAAAATTTGGATATCTTTAATATAAATTTATAGTAGAAATTTTGATAAAAATAAGTTTTTTATTTATAATTTTTAAATTTGATTATCAAATTATATATATATAACATTTTAAACTCATTTTGTTAAAAAGATAAGACATGACTAATATTAAAGATAAGATAAGATGATATTATAAATGGAATAAATCATATTAATTTCATAGTTAAAAAGATAATTCTATGAAGCTTTAAATATACATATATATTAATCTTTAAATCTTTATTTTAAATAAATTATATTATATTTTATAAATTTATACATTAAATTTTAATATTTAAGTAATACTAGAATATAAGAGGTTTATTATTGATTATTATTTTTAGATTATAATATTGATTAAAGATATATAATTATATTTATAAGATTTAAATTCAATAATGAATTTAAAAAATATTAAATCAATCAAAATTGTTTCTATTATCCAAAATACTAAATAAATAAAGTATAAAATATTATAATATAATATTTAAAATGTTAATTTTTTATAATTAAAAATTGATCTTTTAAAAATGTAAGTAAGTTTTTTAATTAAAACTAAATATTTGTTTCTCGAGAATATTAACATAACTAAATATATTGATTAAAATCTATTATCCAAAATACAATGAATACAATTGAAGGAACATGAATTATTGATAATGTAATTTTGTATGTATAATATATTTTTAAAAAAATTAAAATATATATATAGTTTTTAAATTAGAAATATATTGAATGTATTCAACTATCAAAGTATGAAACTTTAAAAAACAAAAAAACATTTTATTAAAAAAAAATTATATTAAGAAAATTTTAAAATTTGAAGATTTACCTAAAATCTTTTAGATTAAAGATTTTAAATTTTATTCTAAAAAATCAAACAAACATTAGAATTTATATTAAAAATGTTTAAAATTTAAAGATTTACCTACATAATTTATATTAAAGATATCAATTTAAGTTAATTTAATAGATATAATTGCTTTATAATATTATGTTTTTTGGTTTATTGGAAAGGATTTAAGTTTTTTACTATGGATTGATTTAAATAAAAATAATATGTTTTCTCTATTAGTCATTTGGGTTAAATATAATTTTTTAAAGTTCTTCAATTGCAATGAATTGCAGAACATAATATTAATTAAAAATATGAAAATTATAGTCAAGATCCTTTTAACATTATGACATCTTGTTTTATTTTTTATTTTAAAATAATTGTCTTCATTTATTTGAAAAAGTTATTTTGTTTTTAAAATTTATTATTCTTATTATAAATAATTTAAGATTTTATACTTATTATAGTTTTATATAATGAAAAATAGATCAAAATTTATCCTAATTGACTTTCCACACTTCTTCGGCTGCTGCTTTAATCTATTCACAGTATAAGATATTAGGCGTGAGTGGTTGAGTTCTGAGGGCGAGAGTAAATGGTAAGGGGATTGATGAAAGATAAGGAATTAAAAAGCTCACCAGATGTAGTTGGATTGAAGGCCATAAGATGGTATGTGCTTCTTGTGTAGGAAGTCACAGTAAATCTATGCAAAGTTGGAGAATTTGGCTTGGGAGATGAAGTTAGCAAGGTAGGGATTTCCTTTGTGTTGATCACAAAATTTTTATTTTATATAACTAATATTAAGTGAGGTCCTTTACACATCGGATAATATTGGTGAGATATTTCATAATGATTTTTTTGCTTTTATGATATATAAATAAATCAAGGGGTTGAGGTTTAAGTGTTAATGGAATTATAATTATAATATATTATATTTTATTTAAAAATAACAAAAGTTAGATTTTCAATTTATAGAGTAATGTATTATAAAAATTGTATATTACAATTTTAAATACATATCATAAGACAACTTAAATATGCATAATGGTTTTTTAGATATTAATGATGATTTTGATTTCTATGTAGTGTATCCATACAATTATTCGGCGTAACCCATTGCACACCTAAAGTGCAATAGCTAGTTTAAATTTAGTCACACATTACATTCCTAACTAAATTACTTATATATGCTTACTATAAAATGATTTATATGCTTAATAATTTTTAAAAGTAGCATAAAATTAGTTCTATAAACTATTTTAATCTACTTTTGAGTGCTTACACTACTCTTTAAATTATTCTTTTCTTTGCTTTTCTTAAGAGCTTGTGTTTTTATTTAAATTATTTATATGTTTAATAATTTTTTAATTGATGTAAACTTAGTCTTTACAACCCTTGTTTAAATTGTGAAAATGTTTTCCAATCTCTATTACTCTACCTTAACGTAGCAATCATTGAGAGTGATAACCTTAGCCTCATACTATCTCAATAGAAAATTTTATACAAATTGAACGTTCTTTAAAATCTAACTTAGCTTATAGACTCCATACTTCACATTAAAATAAAAATTCATCTTTTGATGATTTAACAATTTCCTTTAATTTTTTGAAGAAGAAATGTGGGCCTAGAGTTTTGATACTTAAAAATTGTTTCTTTTTTGTTGGAAGTATTCACAATATAAACAAAGGTAAAAGAAACTATATCCATTTCTCTAGAATTTTGTGGAAAATATTTTTAGTATAATAAACATTAGATGCAAAGAAATGTCCACAATATAAAGAAAGTTAGAGGAAAGGAAATCATGTCCATTTGTGTAGAGTTTTGTTGAAAATATTTGTGATATGAAAAAAATCAAAGACAAAGAAATACCTGTAATATAAAGAAAGGTAGAATAAACTATGCCCATTCCTCTAGAATTTTGTTAAAAATATTTGTAGTATAAGAAAAACTAATGCAAGTACCTATGTTGTTATGTTACTTTAAAAAAACATTTGTTGACCTGTATTCTTGAAGCAAGTATACAACCTCTATGGAAAAAATTATAAAGAGTATATCATTGAATGAAATAAAAGCTTAAGGTTCATGGAAACAATTTAGTAAAGACTAAATTTGAATTAATTTTTTAAAATCATTAAACATTAAAATAATTAGTTAGGAATGTAATATTTTAATCAACATATATAAATAAATTATATAAAAAGATGGACATTAAATACAATTTAAATTGAAAATTATAAAAAAATTATTTTTAAAACTCTTTTAAAAGATTTGTGAAACATAAAACTTATTTTAAGAATAATATAAATTTTTAATAAACATGAAAATACAAATAATTTAAAGATAATATTAGTATTTTTTAAAATAATATTATTAACTATATATACAAACACAATTCAAATCAAAATTATAAAAAAAAAAAAAAAATTAAATACAAGCATAATTCAAATAATAAGCCTCTTTTAAAAGATTGTTAAATAAAAATATATATATTAAAAAAAAATATAAATTTGTAATAGACATACAAATAATTTAAAGATAATATTAACATTTTTTAAATAATATTATTAACTGTAAATACAAATACACATTCAAATCAAAATTATAAAATTTGGAAAATATCATTGTGCATTAGTTAAAGTAACATAATATTTTATATAAAATAAAAATTATTTGGTTCTCTTAGTCTTCAACATGAGGACATGTCAATTTTTCATAAGGGGAGAAACCACCTCTAATTTTTGAAAATACTCATTGCTCTTTCATGGTTGGAAAATGGTTGTGTAAAGTTATATCGTATATATGTGGGTTAGATTGACCATATATATTAAAAATTTCATTTGATGATGTCCATTTGAAGAGTCTATAGTTGCAACAATATAGAGGCAACCTCTGGGTGATCCCACAATACTGGTTTACAATTTTTGGCCAAATTGGACACTGAACTGATTTTTTCTAACTAAATCATATTTTTTCGGGCACCTATAGCGGCTAAACCGTGAGAAATTTGAAGATGATGCAAACCAGTGATTTGTGACATTTTATCTGTAGATTCTAAATATATTATTTTTAAAAAAATTGGAATCAAATTGCACTTTTTTTCCATCTCCTTCGAAAACTAGTTTTTTTCAGTAAACATCATTTTAAGGAGTGATGCTCACCGTATGCAACATAAATTTTTTCCATGAAGGATAAAATTCCAATAATTTCAAATTTAGATTTTTAACTAAGATATCTAGCGCTTTCATTTGGTTTCATAGTGTTTTATTGAATTTTTTTTCCTTAATCAAATTTTGAAGTCAAACCAATTACAATTCAGACATAGGCGGATTGTATACAACATAACTTTTTTGTATTTATCGAAATTCAAAATTTTTTTGTTGGATCAGGGATTTCAATATCTAGTGCACTGATATTTTTCAATTTTTTTTTTTGTTAATTTGCTATTTTTTCACATGTGCAGAACAAAGAGCTTGATTTTCAGTGAAAAACCTACATTCACAAGAAATAAAAAATAAATATAATAATTAAATTAAATTTATTTAAAATTATACTTTTTGGGAAGCTTAAAATAAGGACTACATACTTACAAAAAATAAAATTTAAATGAATTCATTTGATCCCCCAAAAGGTAAATCAAAAGTGGTTTTTATTCAACATTTTGATAGGTGTAAAGGAGACTCCGTTATAGGTATGATTTTAAACTAGTGGGTTTCTATCCAAGGGGGTTTGATCTAAGGTGGTTTGATCAAACTCTCTTCAATTGGAATCCTTAAAATGGAACTTTTTAAGGCTTAAATCGTTATATTTTCTAAAAATATGTGATTTCAACAAAAAATAGAATCTCCCAAAAATTGTAAACTATTGTGGGATCACCCCTCTAAGAAAATTAATATTATAAATTTATACTAATTATTTTATCATACACAATCTAATAATGTCATATATCAATAGGTGTCCAAGCTTAGGGATGTATTTATGGAATGACATAATATACTTTCATCTCCTTATGTACCCTTAATATTTAAATTTTATGATGAGATCCCCAATTTTGTTTGTTTGTTTCACTTTACTATTTGGTTAACAACATGGTTATCAATGTGAGGTATCCTCAATTAATAGTTCACATAGATTAGTAGATCCTGGCGGATTCAAAACGAGAGTGCAATGTGTGAATTGGTGTTGTAGAGCACCGATAAGGCGAATGCGGGTGAGGTGCAGGCGCTCAACGACGCGGGTGGATTCAGAAGGTGAGACCAACAGGTGCAGAAGGATGGCCATCATTGAACACCTGATAGGAGATGCAAGGGCAAGTTTGCGTGAGGTATTGCGGTGGCTGGTTCTACTTCGCCCGCTTGGGCCTCGGGGGAGACTATCCAAAACTACAAGTTGTGCAAAAATGTGAGCAACCCTTTCCATGCCTGCAATGTCTTCTGCAAAGACCAGATCCTAAAGGCCGAACCTTCGGCTAGCTTGGATTTTTTGGCTTTGGATATGATTCCGCCGGTAGCTTCGAGGGAAAACATATCCCTCACCCCCATCCTGCCCCCTCCACCAAAGATCGTTGATCCAAACCCTCTTTGTTTTTAGGCGACACCTCGGTGGTTCTTGATCCTGAGCCAGTGAATTTTCACAGTCTGGGAAGAGCGCTTATCTGCGGTCTCAGCTGATCTCGGATCTCGTGCTCTTATCTTCAGAGCCATAGGGAAGCAACCATCTTTGGATGAATTCCTTTCCTGGTGCAAATGGACTTGGACCGACCTGCCCTCTCCTTCGGTGGAACCGCTCGACCATGGCTTCTTCCTGGTCTCCTTTCTCAATTTTGAAGATTGCAAGTATGTCCTATCCAATGGGCCTTGGGTCTTTGGCAGCTCTAGTTTCTTCGTGACACCTCGGTTCCCCTTTTTCGATCCAGCAAATACTCCAATTACTACCATTCTAATCTGAATTCAGATTTACAATCTTCCCTTGGTCATGCGCGGTATGGGGCTAATTGATTCCCTGATTAACCATGTTGGTTCCTTCATCAAAGTTGAGGATGCCTCCTCTTTGGCTCCAAGATGGTTTACCAGAGTCTGTGCCATGGTCGATATTTTCAAACCTTTGCCACACATGATTCACATCAATTCTTCTTTGGTTTCGTGGCCGCAATACTTAAACTTCGAAGGGCTTCCTGGGCGTTGCCTTAGATGCAACAATCTTGGGCACAAGATCACTGGTTGTCATGAGAAATCGGTTAGCGATCTTCGTGCTTCAAGGCTCAAGCAGTGGGTTCGTAAGGAGGGGAGCCTAATGTTGATTTCATCTGGAGAAACCACGGTGTCTTCCTGGATCATCCTTCTTCTTCCCCAACAAATTGTGGGGTGGGTGGTCTTGGCTTTGTGCGCCCCTCCTCTCCTATTGCTGAGGTAGTGGCTACTCGTGTCTAGCAGGATCCTTTTGTTCCCCCTGTCCCCTCCTCCTTCTTAGATCGTTCTTCTTCTCAGTCGATTGAGAAAGTCAATGCTCAACCTGAGTTGGAAGAAGATGATTGTTCTGATCAAGAGGGATCCTACCCTTTTATGATAGATCTGGAAGAGAATTATGCAGAGTTCATAGATGAATTGGATCTTCCAATAAAAAAGTGCACCATTTCTCAGATAGCTAGCGCTATCTCTAAACCAAATTTTCAAAAAAAGGGAAAAACAAGAGGACGCAAATTTGAAGCAGAGAAACTTCGAATTGAAGGCCGGGAAGTTATTGACGATGGAACCCAATGGACCATGGATGCCCTCCTCACTAGGAGCATGAGGAAGGGGATCTCAAAGAAGGAAAAATGATCTGCTCTCAAAGCTAGTTGGGGTCTCAGTGGTCTATAACGTCTTGTTTTTTTAGTTCTCATTCTTTTACTTGCTCTTATCTTAAGCGTGCTTAAGGTTTCTCATGTCTTTTCCATTGTTTTGTGCTCCCCACTCGTGGGTTTGAAGCGGTCTCTTTTCTTGAAAAAAAAATTGGGTGTGGGCCCTAATCTCACAACTTACCTATAAAAAAAAAAGTGAGGTATCCTCATTTTTATAAGCCAAAACTTCATTAAAAACATAATTGAACAAATCTTCTTCCTATAAGTAAATTGAGATATAATTAACCTAGTTTCTTAAAGTAAGAATAAAACTAGTAATTATGAAGCACTCTCTAAGTGGCAATAATTTACTATTACTCTATTGCTATTTAAGATGCATTGTGAGATTATTTGTATCATCTTTTTATTTTAATTTGTACATTGTTATTGGACTTGATCAACCCACTAACTTTATATGTTTTCCTTACTGTATAGGACTAAGATTCTATTTGAAAAGAGGATATTCATGTAGTTCAAAATGCATGAATATCATCTTGGAATGCATGTTGACATTATAGATTATACTTTTATAAGTTTATGAATGGCCACATAGTATTAGATACAACATAGTAATTATTGTGTGCTCACATTGTAATACTTTGAAGGAGTTACATGAGTGGGTAAAATGGTAAAGTTGATAGAGTAACTACATAGTATGGGTTATGCATGTTATTCATTAGGTAAATGTATGTCAATACATGATAATCATTTTATAAATTTTGAAGTTACATGTAAGTAAGGAAAACATCTACATTAAAGAAAATGGGTTACATGGGAGAAAATTGATAGAAGTGAAATATCTATGATTAACATATAGAATAGTCTTAGTTTCTTCAATTGTAAATTTCTTATATATATGTGTAGTTCTTTTCATAATTTTGATTGATAAAAATAATTCTCTTGAAATAATAAAAGAGAGGGATCTATGAGTTGAAAGAAAGAAAGGGATGTAGATGAAAAAATATATATAAATATATGAAGAATAAATATATTCGATATTAATTTCTTCAATATTGATGTGTTTTTTAGTTGTGATGTAGATATCTCATACTACTGAGGATAGTTCGGCTAATTTACAGGGGGAGAATTGTTATGTGACTTTTTCTCCAAGAGAAGATAAATCTATGAATAACCCTTTAAAATTAAAAGGAAGATATAAAATAAAGGTCATTATGATCCTTTTGTTAAAAGAGAGATTAATAAAGAATATGTATAAAGACTCTTTAAAAGGGAAGGATAATTATAATTTATTTAAATAATATTAAAAGGTAACCTTTTGTGAAAGGGTGTGATTGTTTAGAAACCACCCCTTAAAAGGATATATAAATCATTCATGTGAGACATGGAAAAACATTTATGGATGGAGAATATTTAAGGAGAAAAGAGAAAAAGGAAAGAGAAACTAATAGGCCACAATGGAGTGAAGGTTAGGGTCATGGGTGGGCATTGAAACATTTGGAGAAGGGGAACACAATGTGTGTCCAACTTGGGGTATGACATACATCTAGGAGTGTCTTGGCTAGGGCTGTGTTTATATGCCCGTGAAGATAGGTTAGGTTCTGTGTAAGGACTGATTTCCTCTGGGGGTGTTTATGCCGGGAAAATCCTAGATATGTAACCATTCCTTTGAGTGTCAGATAGCAGTCTTTTCGTGACTTTTAGATAAGTATTGAGAACCATTGATTTGACAATATTGGGAACATTATCTATATAATTTTGGTGTTAATATGATTAATTTATGTGGACCTATGTTATTCCATTTATTGCGTTAACCATTTAATTGCCACATGTTTATAGTTTACAGTGATTATTCACATTTATTTTGATAACACATTACATAACAAATTATCTTAACTCTAATATTCATTATATTAAATCTGTTGGTATCATTTAAAATAACCATAAGAGGAAAAGTGAAATCACATACACAGAAGGTATGGGGGATTTTGGGGGCCTTGGAATAATATGGAGAAATGGAAAGTTGGAAATCAACTTAATCAGATCTAGCACCAATTAGTAAATGCCAAAGGTACAAAGTCTAAACTCAAATTGTTAATTTCATAGATTGTTAATATTTATGAACTGACAAAGCGTGTAGAAAAGAATATCCTATAGAGAATAAGTGAAGTAGAATTAGACAAGTTGGATTCACGGAAGTGTATCATTGGTGGTGACTTCAATGCAATCTTAGATTTATCTAAAAAATTTGGGGGATCGAAAGGTTATCCTAATCTCAAGAAGATTTTAAAAGCTTTGTATATTGCACTGGTTTAGTGGATGTAGTACCAAACAATGGCATCTATACCTCGAATAACTAGTGAAGCAGGCTCACTAATATTGTTGAGCACTTGGATCAATTCTTGTTAACCTCATATTGGATTCAACTAAACATCATCATTTATGTTAAAATCTTCCATGTATCCTTATTTGATCACTTTCCTATGCTATTAGAGCTTGTGGATGAAACCAAAAAGATGTCAATTCAGATTTGAAAAACTGTGGCTAAGACATATGGATATTTGTGACCTTCTAAAAAATGGTGGATAGAAATGAATGACAAGTGGAAGGTACAAAAATGTTCATCTTCACCAAAAATCTATAATACATTAAAGAAAAACTAAAGAAGTGGAATAAAATGGTCTTCAAAGACATCATCATAGAAAAAGAAAGACTAAAAGAGGAATTAGAGAATTTAAACCCAAAAATAATTATAAATGGCATGTACCAAGAAGATTATGTGAAATAAAAATCTCTAATTACTAGATATGCTAAAATACTTGCCAAAGAGGAGTGCTACTAGAGTATGAAATCTAGGTAAACTTGGCTTGCAGAAGGTGACATAAACATAAATTTCTTCCGTAATTCGACAAAATTGAGAAGAACATATAACATGATCAAGATATTAAAAATTCTTAAGGAAATATATTAAATAATTCAAAAGAAGTTAAGAATGAAGGAATTCATTTTCTCAAATAATTATTGGTAGGGCATGGTGAATCTGAACCCCTTTAAGACAACCTTCTAAACAATATCCCAAGCATCATCCAAGATGGGGATAACTTGTCTCTTACAACCCCTATTGAGGAAAATGAAAAAAAAAATGCACTCTTCCAATTGCATTCTAATAAAGCCCCTGGACCCAATGGTTTTTCGACACTTTTCTATCAAACATGCTAAAACTCCATGAAAAAGGATATTTGTGAGGTGGTTGAGGAATCAAGAAATATTGGAAAAATCTTAAAAGATATAAACAACACTAATATCATAATCATCCCAAAAAAGGAAACATGCTGTAACAATGGGTATTTTTCTAAGTTTAGCAATGTAATATGCAGAACATAAAACCCAAAGTAGGTAATAGAGTGCAAAGGAATAGATGAACAATCTTATAGATTGTCTTCATCCTCCATGACTAACCTCCATTACACCTTCTTAATTTTCTGAAATAAATTGTTTGCCCTCAGATTTGTGAAGAGCAAGCCAATAGAAATGACAAGCCCTAAGCAAATATTGAAGGATTTGAATAACCTAAATGCAATACTATGCCCTACTGCAACTAGTAAGCATCTATAATGTCTAAGCTATGTCAAATAAAATCTAAAATGCTATGCCAAATGAAACTTAACAATGCTAAAAGTATGAAAGTGCAAGATGATAATAATTCCTAAGTGAGATGATAAAATATGAAAATGCAAGAGACAAGAGATGCAAGATGTGACCAAAATTGCTCTTTTATAGAAGATGCAATTTTGTGTGAATGGCCAAGATTGAAAGTTAGCAAGTGCCCTAGAATCAATGGACGAGATTCCATATAGCAACCCACAATTAGGGTTAGGGCAACATTAGGTCAGATTTGAAATAAAGGGTCAAGATTTTTTTAGAAAATCAAATCAATGGCTGACAAAACATGTGACAAAAGATTCCGGGCATGGAAAACGGAGTTGTTGGGGAATCAAATAATAATTTAAAATTATTTGATTTAAGAGGAGATATTGAATTTTCAAATTAAAAAACTATTTCAATTCAAAAGGGTGGGGTCATGTGACAATAATAATTTAAATTAAATTATTTACTAAAGAAGGGAATTTAAATGGGACTTATTTTAAATAAATAATATTTATTCAAAATGAGCACAATAAAAGAGGAGAAATTAAATAATAAAATTATTTAATTTAAGTGTTGGGACTTATTTTAAATAAATAAGATTTAGAAGAAACTAAATAGTAAAGGTTATTTAATCTAGGTGAGAATTAAATAATAAAGATATTATTTAATTTAGGAGAGAAGAGGCTAATGAATAATTAGATAATTAAATATAATTATTTAACTATAGTGGAAGGTGGATTAAATAAATAAGAATTTATTTAATTTTAGGAAGAAGAGGACTTAATTAGTGACATAATTAAATAAATAAATTAAGAAATTTATTTAATTATAAGAGGACTTTAGACAATTAGTGACGCATTAGATAAATAAATAAAATTTATTTATTTAATAATCAAGAAGAATAAAAAGGGACATGAATTAATTAAATAATTAAGAATTATCTAATTAATAATTGGAAGTGAGTTAGGGACATAATTAAAATGTCCTAATTAGGGTTAGAAGAAGAGCCTGTGGGTCTAGGTCATTTTTATGTGTCTACACATGCAACTCCTTTGTTGACTATCACCTAATCTCACTTTTTAACATGATTTATAAAGCAATGGAAAATAGACTCAAGATGGTTCTCACAAATATTATAACAATGGAGCAAAGTGCTTTTTTACCAAACATAAATATAACAAATGGAATAATTATTACACAAGAGATAATCCACACTATTAAGAGAGATAACCTAAAAGTAATTATCTAAAAATTGGATATAAGCAAAGCATATGATAAAGTTTGATAGTGATTTCTCATGAATGTTATGAAGAAATTTGGATTTTGCAAGAAGTGGAACTTGTGGTGGGTATATGCTTGCATATCTATACCAAAGTACTCCAACATCATTAATGGTTCTCTATGCAAGTTCTTTGAAGGAAAAAAGGTTTAAGATAGAGGGATCCAATATCCCCATTTCTATTTGTAATTATGGTAGATGCACTTAGTAACTTGGTATTTCCCAATGGGTGGAAATAGGTCAACGATGAGAAATTACATTAGCGAAAAATATCTCACCCCTGTCACATAATTTTTTTGCTGATGATACACTTCTATATGGTGTTGCAATTCTACAAGAAACAAAGACAATAACATCTACTTTGGAGGAATATTCCAAGGGGTTGGGCCAATTGGTTAATAAAGAAAAATCATGCATATACTACTTTAACATAGATATAAAGCTACACAATGTAGATTAGAAAACATGGTAGGATTTTCTATCGATACACTATCAAGCATTTATCTTGGAATCTCGCTATATGAAGGTGCCACAAGAACATGTCATTGGATGAATACCCTAGCCAAATGTAATAAAAAAATGGAATCTTGGCATGGTAAATGACTTACACTAGTAGGGAGATTAACAACGATCAAATCTATCATTTTGGTAATACTAATATACATGCTCTCCTACATATCCACTATCGCAAATGTGGAGAGTGAACTGAACAAAATACAAAGTTGATTCTTGTGGGAAAGTTCAAATGAAATAAATAAAATATCACTAATTACATTGGGACATAGTGAAGAAGAGCAAAGGACATGGAGGGGCTGTTATTCATGATATCCATAAATAGAACATCGGTTTAGGAGCCAAAATAATATGACACATGATCCAAGACCCAAATGCCTTATGGTGTCAAATACTAAGGAGGAAATATTTGGACCATGATAACAACAATTAAATTGTGACTATTGCTAACCAACCTCATGGATCACAAACCTGGAACTTCATGGTGAGATTAAGGCAAATAATCACTAAACATCTCACTTAGAAGATAAATTTAGGATGAAAGGCATCTTTCTGGTTTGATTCATGGAATGGGCATAAGGCAATGGTCGAGGTAAATGGAGTGCCTGAAGTAATTTAACTATCAAAAGAAAGATACAAGACTAGGGCAAAGGACTATATACATATAAGAGACATTAATGACCACACAAACTACTTATGGAAAGAATTTGAATTTCTATTGGAAGGTTGTTGAGAGGTAGTGATTACTAAGCTAAGTGCTCAAAGAATTTTCCTTACATATAGGGAGGATGAACTTATTTGGTGTGGCACAAAATCAAGTGCACACTCAACCAAGTTGGGATATGAAGTATAATGTCTAGAGGAAAATTTTAGCACATGGCCATTGGACCTATGATAGGGAAAAAAAATCCTTCAAAAAGTAGACACTTTTACTTAGGTTTCCCTCCACTACAAAATTCTTATCGGTGAATGTTTACAAAATATTGGAATAGCGAGACCACATAGATGCCCAATGTGTGAAGCAAACAAATAAATTACTGATCATTTTCTTCTAGAATGTAAAGTTGCATACTTATGCTGGATAATAATACTAAGGAAACTTGAGGGATACAATCCCCTCCCTACTACCATAGAATCACTATTTTAATGTTGGCCCAAAATGCATACAAATTATGTATGGGGTGGACTATGGAAATTGAAATCTACACTCATAATTTGGTACATATGGAAGGAATGAAACTCACAAATTTTTAAAGGGAAAGCCTCAAATGTAGAATTAATCATAAGCTGGATTAAGGTGGAAATTTTCAAGATCTAGAATGTGAGAACTAGCATGAAGAAATGGAAATTCTCAAATTGGGATAACAACATCCTTTCCACTTGGCCCTACTGAAAATGCACTACCATGGACCAAACCTTAACGGTGTTGGCTTTATGTAAATGTTAGCCAAGTGGAAACTCCCACCAAGTGGTCACTTAAAATAAAACTTCAATGGGGTCTCATGCGAAATCGTAGGTGCTTCTAGAGCTGGTTTCATCATTCAAAATGACTATGGAATGCTATGTTGGGCTGGCACTAGACCAAACTGTAAAATATAGCAAACATGATTTTTAAAATTATGGCATTGAAAGAGGGGCTCAAAACATGTATTGAAAGAGGTGTGAAATCATTTGACATTGAAGGGGATTCCCTAATTGTTGTCAAAGCTATTATAGTGAAGACTACTCCTAATTGAAAACTATAAAATGAATTGATTGAATTATTAAGATGTTTGGTTGAAATTGGGGATTACATAATCAAACACATTTATAGGGAAGAAAACAAGACTGCTAATCTCCTTTCCAACTTGGCGATCAATCAAGATGAAACTTAAAATCTAGGAAAACTAAACAACTACCCCAAATTGGCAAAAGTGATACAATCAAATTTGGTTGGAACACAAAATTAAATGTAAATCCCAAGGACTAGATATACGTATCTTGAACTGGATGCACATGCTATCACATGCTCTTAATTAAACTCAAAAGAGGACTTGATCATATTCAGGTGTATACTCTGGCAACATTGAAAGGGTGGTGTTGGGGGTCTCTATGGTATGATAATCAAATAGATAAACAATCAATGGTTGTTTGTATTTTTGTGAATTTAGAAATGTAATGAGGAATGCAGATAACATGTCAAAATAGGACAAACAAAAACACTAAAAGGATGAAAAGAATAATGATGGTCTCTAAATGAAATGATTGATAAACTCTGGTTGTGGGATATGGTGGATCTTTCTAGTTTTCCTTTCTCTATTCATGGATAAAATGTATAAACCTTGTATATTATGCGTAAGGTTGCAATGATATCTATAAAACACTATGCTTTATTTGATAAAACCATCTGACATAATGGATGACTTGCTACATATTCTGAATGTCACATGCAAATGTAACTAGGCCAATGTAAGGGAACATATGAGGGAAATATTTAAACTCTAGTCTGAAGTTGAGGAAGAGGCGATTTCGACTGTGATTGGCCCATCTCATATGCAAAGAGCTCACATCCACAATGTAGAATTGTAAGAGCATTTCCTTTACAACATTGTCAGGACCTTAAGGAACTACGAATGGGTAGGTAAAGTTGTGACAACTTTTGTGAAAGATAAATTCTAAGCAGATGTAATTGGAGCTCTAGTAATGCTAACTTGTTATCCCAAGAAGGGTCTTGTTGGTGATGCAATATGTATAGACACTACAAGAAATAATAAAGAAATGAAACATGCAATTATCGTCATGAGGGAATGATTGAGCAAAAATAATATGTCCACTTATGCCTTCTACATGTCCCACAATGACACACTCTTCTCTGTTGCATAAATAGAAGGAACCCAAATTGTAATGGAAGGGCTAAGAACCCTCTTCTTCTCTCTCACCTAACCTCATGGCACCCCTATGTAATTTCCATATTTTTAGTTTAATAGAAAGGAAGTTGTTCTCTTGACAACAATTTACCAAAAATAATAATAATGACAATATACTATTATTTAAATAATATGAAATAATTATTAAATATATTATATAATATTAAATATAGTTTAAAAATATTAATTCTTGAATAATAATATTTAATAATTATTAAATAATAGTTTAAATATTAATCACTAATTAATATTATTATAATCATTAACCTTTTAAATTTTGTATATATCTACTTTCATTAGCTATTATTAGAATTTTGTTAGTAAAAAACAATAATATAACAAGTATTTGTATGTTCCCTGCACAATAATAGAAATGTACGTTCAATGAAGAGCTTCCCTTTCATATTTGAAACTAAACATATTTCGTTTAACTTTGAAAAATGTTAACTTCTAATTTGTTGAAAGATACACATATCAATTTGGATCTTAAACAATTTTCATTAATACTTCATTACTATATGTCTTTAAATATATTATTGAATGTACCAAATAACATAGAAAACATTTAAAACTCCAATATTTTATTAATTGAAAAACACTATTAATACATAATACATTTAAACCATCAAAATTTTATTATTTGAAAAGTATTATCTTGTGAAGACCTAAAAAATGACTCAAACTCTTCAACCAATCAGATTACCAATAATTAATTTTTAAAATATTTTTATTAAAATTTTTACATCGATTTGAAAACAAACAATTTATTCCAGGTACTAGAACTTAAAATACATTAATTCTATTTTATCATTACATTGGGTTTTGATTTGGCAATATGGAGCATTAATAATTGACCCTACTGTGGAAACCCGTTCGTGATGAATGTTTCACTTTCTTTCCTTCTATCCTCGCTCGTCTCATTGCAAATAGCTATATATAGAGATATTACAGCTGTAGGATCTGAACGGACAGGGTCCTTCCCCTGTCGCAATCTTCGTTTACAGGTTTTGAAGCTACAGGTAGTTATTTTTTTCAATTCATGTTGATTTCCCTTGAAAGTGTCTCTCCTTGTATTGATTGGTAGGATTGCTTTGAATTCTGTCAAGATTTAGAGTATACCGATCTAGAATTTTATGTTTTGGAGTGCAATTCAGAGACGATATTGGTAGCTTTTCAAGTAAATATTCATTTAGCAATCTGGGATACTATTGCCTTGAACTTAGTTTAGCTTAATTCGTTATAACAAGCTTGTTATAATTAGGTATGTACTAAACAAACTGATTAAATGTTGTGGGTGGAATTCACATGCGTTGAAGTTTTGCAAGGTCAAAAATGCGTTTTTCTCCTTTTTAGGGCAGCCATATTTTGCTCATTTTAATTCCAGTTAACTCACTGTTGGCTATGGTTGCTTCAAAATCCTTTTCTACTCGTGGAATTTAAGTGCCTATTCTTTGCTTTTGAGTTCAGTTAACTGTTGGCTATGGTTACTCTAAAATTCTTTTCTTCTCGTGGAATTGAAATGCCTCTTCTGTGCTTTTTAGCTCCATGGTTAGGTTAAAATTGTACAGGTAATTGTGTGGATGTGGGCTTCCGTCCCATTACACTTTACAATTTTTGGCATCTAGAGTATTCCTCTTCAGGTAAGAAGTCATTGATCTCTGTCATACAGCCTTCGAGTCAAAGATTTATATATAATTCCTCTGCCACATCTCCAAGCTGCATTAATATTTAGCCTTGACCATCATTGACCTAGTTGTCCCATTTTACCACTAAACTGCAATCTTTCTGTTTTGAGTGGTTGATTTATCGACTGCAGTGATTATATTTTGGAGCACACAATGTTTTTATGCTTTAGCTTTCGTGGCATGTTATCATCAGAGTGATGAAATTGCCAACCTTTAGCCCAAGTCGTGTCTGTGTGGTTGCCTATTGATTCAGCACATTTAGTTTAGACACTAGCCATCGTTAATGAACATCACCTGCTTTATCAGTTTGTGAATTGAACCAAATATGTTGTTCAAAACATTACTTATTTTTGTTCTAGTGCTACAACTTCCTCAGGTTTTGTAGTATTTGCATTCTATATGTGATTATCATTTTAGGTGCCCATTTTTAGATAGAATTGAATTATGAAATCATATTCAGCAAATTGCTTCCTCGAGCCTTTTGATTTCGTCCTTTTCAATCCCTAAAATATGAATTTATACCAACTTGCTTATTAATTGACAACTTTACTATGATTTAACTTAGAGAATCCTTGTTGGCTCTGATTCATTACTGTTATATGACGTCCCAAACTCAACTCATTAAGTTGAAAACACCCACCACTAGATGTTGGCCTGCACACTACCTCGGGCTTTCCAGTATCTTCATTCTAAAGCTGATTATCTGTCGAGGCACCTATCTTCAGATGAAATTGATTTATGTGAATATATCGAGGAAATCACTTCCTTGCACTTATATTTTTCATCGTTGATGTTCTCTTTAATTCAAAAGCACAAACACATGCACACACACTTTCTCATTGATTCATAGTGTTTTCAGTGTTTTTGATTAGGATGATGTGAATGTGTAATTGGAGCGTGTGATGGCATCTTTGTTGAAACTGTGCAGGAAAGCTCACATTAAATGCTTGTATGTTGTCTAGGAAAAATGGAACCTGTTATTGAGGATTCACCCTTGGAGGACGAGAATGATTTACTGCAGCAAATAGGTGCAGATAATGCAAGGCGTGTGCTTCAATATTTGGAGACACCTGCTGATCTCATTCGTATTGCTGCTGTCTCACGATTTTGGAGGCACTTTGGTATGTTTTATGTTCTTTAGTATGATAGCATTTGTAAAGCATGTGATCTGAAAGAATACACACATAAGTATAGCAGTTTCCTTGTTTTATATTATTTTTATACAAATTAATTAGGATATATCGCTTTGACCAAGTAACATACCTCAACTTCTGAGCAACTAGGACTGAGTATCACTGCAGGTAAGAGCAAAAGGGAGAGCAGTAGTATACAATCAGAGAAACTATACGGATTTGTTTAAACCTTCATATCTCTATTGGTTTAAATTCTGTAAGAATCTGTACAGGGACTATTACCTAAATTTTGGTTTGAGGCTGAGGCTCAAATCATTGGATGCATGGGCACATTGAGGTATTTGTTACTTATGTAGAGGTAATTTAAGTGTTGATTTCGTTTTTTCCTTCTCACAGCAAGAGCTGTGTATCTAGATAATTATTTAGATATAACCATAAAAAAAGAGACTATTATGCATAGCATGGATTCATTTGTTCAAGAACCTGAGGTTTCCATAACCAAGTTGGACATTTAGATATGAGATAGATTCATTCATCATAGGCTTCCACAGCCTAGTGCACCTATTTTGAACACACTGAACATATGGGCCTATAGGTCTTTACTGTGGGAAAGTTCACAATAGATAAGATAACAAGAGAAGAACATAAATGATAAAACCTAACGGGAATGAAGTGTGACATGAGTTGTATGTACAAAAAATGGGGCAAGGAAGAGGATGAATTCATTCTCTAATCCTCCTTGATACCTAGGGGTCTCACAATTTAATATCTTTGGAGTGGTCCTAGTCCTTGAGGCACAAGGGTAAGCCTTGAAGTAATCTATTCTAACTCTTAGGATGAAGAATTACTAGCACAAGTAAAGAAGTTGGTAGTTTGACTATAATCTCAACTCCTGGGCAGGCCAAGGAGGCGAGTTGCTCGTGTAAACATCTTTGTGGGGCCTTAAACCTTAATCTAGTTTCAATTTATTTGGGCATGCGGGTCAGATTGCTTGGCAAGCGTAAGACCATCATTGTGAACCTTATGATTTACATGATAGAAACTCTTAAAAAATGTAGCAAATAACATATACCAAAGCTTAAGTGGCAATCTTCTATTGACAAGTCACCCTTGATACCTTGTCTATCAACATCCCTAGAAACCAATACCACTTGTGCCTACAACACACAATAATTCCAGAGCATAATACATGAAGAACATCTTATTTGAAGGACAAAACTCAACAACACTGGCACAAAAGAAAGCAAACCATAGTGCCGCAATCCATACATTTCATCATAGGAAATGATTGCAATCTCTTGGTTGTTGCATCTGTAATGTCCCCTACTTGGAGTATGCTTGAATTTGCTTCAAGAGACGCACAACATAAAATTGTTTTACAAATAATATTCCATAGTAAATTATATAATAAATATTGAACTTAAGAATACATGTACTCTTAACATTTATGAAATAATGAATAACAACTTAAACTTGAATCCAGTCTATAGACTCTTATCAATAACCAATCATGGTAGGGATTGGAGAGAAACACATGATTGGGCACTAGAAAAACTGTTCATCACAAGTAAGCCCAAGGGTGTGCTCATACCCCCCTTGGCTCCAAGTGGCAGGAACATCCAACTAAGACAATTCCCTCCAACTTAGGGTGGCGTTCTTACGTTGTGAGAACCTATACATCATTCATCTCAATTAAGCCCAAGGGCATGCTCATACCCCCCTTGGCCCCAAGTAGTAGGAACATCCAACCAAGACAATTCCATTCAACTTAGGGTGGTGTTCTTACATTGAGAGAACCTATACCGCCCTTCCTTAGCATGTTTCCTTGCCAAACCTAATAATTGCCATATTTATATTGAAGAATCATAATTACTTATAAGGTTCAATAATTGCTGCAAGCATCATTATTGCATGATCATATATATATAGACTTACAATAATCACTTTTGCATGAACATATATATTATGTATATATTAATAATTATATTTAAATTTACTTCCCAAATAAATTTTTGCCAATAATATTTAACCCAATAGATTTATTCCTTTTTTTTCAATCTGCCGCTTTTTCCAGATTTCTCATTCCTTTTCTGATGCCTTCCTCACTCCAACTTCTCTATGCATTTATATCTTCCTTATGCCTCTTCATGTAAAGAGACATCCCTTAGAGTTAGGATAGTCACAACCTTTTGAATGGACACGTCCTTTTGTTAAGGAAAGATTGCTCCTTTTAAAACTAATTATAATTGCTACTCCTTAGTAAATGAATCGCTGCCTAAAGTCTTAATTGTTGCCTTCATTAAATCGCTGCATATTATCAAAGATAATTGCTACTCTTCTTTTAAGTTTTAATCATTACCGCTGCACCTTATTCACATTAATCGCTGCTCTTTAATTCTTCATACCACTCTTACTCATTTTTATTTCATTCTTGGGCGATTAATACATTATTATATTTTTCTTTTACTTAGGCTTTGAGATATGGTTGGCTAGCATGAAAGTATGGGTCGTCTGGATTGATATATATTTATATAGTGCTAAGAGGGCGCCAAAGTATGGGTCAGCCAGCAAACAATATGTAATACATTTCTCTTTAATAGTCGGCCATCTTGAGTATAGAATAAAGGTAATGAATGTAATAAATGTCTCATTTCTGAAATAGACCCAGTGCTGCCAAATGGGCAATTTAGTGTTGATCATGGTGGGGGCATGACAGCATCACAATATGAGGATTAGGAGTACATTATAAAACTCAGTATAATTAATACTAATGAGTAGTGCCTTATTATTTTTTCTTACATTGGACCGTTACAAATACTTTTGGATATACCACACAACTATACCCATCATCACATATTGGTGCTGCGTTACACACCATATGTATATTATTAATTCTACACAAGGAATTGCATGCAAAAAGGCGAAGATAAAATATTTGTACATCAAACTGCCATTGATGCTTACTACCATAGACATGAGACTTGTCAATTACTATCCAACCCACCGTTAGATATGTGTTGGAACTTGTATACTTTCTGTCTTTTGCCACAATTTTGTGGGGCCCTTATAGTGGTTTTTCAGCCTAGGGTTTTATACTCACTGCATTGTAATACCACTCAGCAGTTTCCTATACTGATGTGCCTATAAACACTCACAAGTAGATTAGGGTTAAGGACATTTGCAAAATAACTTATTGTATTGTGAATGATTGCCTTGGTAAGCGAGTGCTGTTTTTGCTAGGTTTTTTCCTAACCAGGTTTACCAAGTTAAATTCTCTTGTTATATTGTGAGTCCATTTTTCTTTCAATTGCATATAAGATTCCATTAGCGTTGCTTCTCTGGCATAGGTTTATTGGTATTACTTCTCTTCATTTGGTGTTAGAGCTAGGGTTTAATTCATTCTTTGAACTCTATGGTTGATAGAGACAAAAGCATTGAAACCTATTAGTGTACATTGACACTGTGAAGAGTGAAAATACAAAAAATATTAAGAAAATAAATGCCCTAGATACTTTTTCTCCTTGCCTTGAATCTCCTTATCAAAGACCTTAAATAATAAGTATTGCTAAATAAAATCCCAATCAGTAAAATCTCTCACCATATTTTGCAAATATGAAAAATTCTAAACAAGAATCCTAGACAAGACTTCTATCTAGGGCCCAACTTAACCAAGAAACAAAATAATTGACCCTTTTTAATCAAAATTTTTGTCATTGAATCATACATTTTTGTACTTGTTTAAAATTTTATTTAATGTAAAATATTGAGTTATGTTACATACATGATGAAGGAGGTGTCACTCAAAAGGTTTTTGTGGTGAATTTCATGTAACCATAGAAGTCTAAACGATAAAATCCTTGTAATTATGTGGTCATTTACTAAAATAAATAATCAAAGTATACAGATGAGTCCTTGGTGTGTGGTTACTCTGTGCTCTTGGAATGTGAGAGGGGTTAAGTTTTGGTGGTAATGCCATTTTGCTTAATAAATGACTGGATTTGATCAAAAGGGGCTGAAGATATGTTGTGATGATAGTTTGCTTCTCATGCCTATTTTATTAATGATTGATTGCCCATAGTGGTTGTATGATATATTGAATTTGAAACTGATAAATACTGATTTTGGAAATATGATGTATCTATGCACCAAGTTATTAGAATATTTTTCTGTTTGGCTTTTTGAAAAGCTCTTGACCGATGCTAAAACCTTCCTTTGATGCTTAGTTATAGGTTTTTAACAGATTTGTTGAAAAGTGACTGGCAAACCCATTTTGCCATTAATCATCTCACAGTGTCCAGTACATGATAGCAGTGTTTTGGTAAATCACTTGTCAAATGCAAGTCGGTACTTGTTGGAAATCTATGGGGATAATTTTTGTAAGTTGAAATGTAAAATGCAAAATAGTAAATCCGCTATTAGAAAGCTAATGAAATTATTTCCCGTTTTTTTGTAAGCATTGATGTTATAGGTAATGCGGATTTGTGGCTGATAAGTACTGTAAATGTTGGGGTCAGATAAGTCCCAGTGCTGTGAATGAAAAACGTATGTTTTTAATAACGTGCTTGATAGTTCAAATATTGTGCCTTGTGGCTTTCCAGTTTTGTTTTGATAAAATCTATATTTTTGTCTGGATGAACAAGGTAGAACACTCTGCAGAAGTTGGAGACAAGAACTCTACTCTAGTTACATGTTTGTAGATCACATATAATGATGGACAATAAGATTCTGTTCATGTCTTATCATTCTCTGCTGTCAATTGTTACTGCCACATATGCTATTAGTGAATGGGAATGAACTTGTATGTTTGGCTGTGGGTATTAGAATTTCATTACAGGGGGATCCTATGTCAGACCCACAGGTATGAGTTTGGTCAGGAAGAAACAACGTCTGTGTTATATGGCCAAAGATGGATCATGATGGATTGAGTGATGGTGTCTTTAAGATTTGTTTTAAAAGATAAACTACTAGCTCATGGTTGGTAATTTTTATTATATTCCATTTACTTTCCTTATGTGGGTCTAACTTGATCACGAAGTTGAGGAATTCAAAGAAATTCCAATAAATTTAGGATATATGACCTAAATGAAGTTGACGAGTTCAAAGAAATTCCAATAAACTTATGATATATAACCTAAATGATGCATGTCTTCATTATGTTTTGTCTGATTTCATCTGTGATTGTGTTAAATGCATTTTGATAAGCTGTCACAGTATCAAAACAGTCTTATAAATGCAGCTTATTATTATTATCTTCTATCATCTTCACACCTATTTGTAGATTAGATCACAGATGATAACTATAAGTTACAGGGATTTTGCCACAAAATTTCTTTACACAGTGTTTTCAATCTAAATAATTTAAAATCTCTAACCCTGTGGAGGAATAATTGTGCGGTTCTGTTTAACTTGTTTTTGGGTCATGATATGGAGTTGCACAAACTTTATATGCTTCTAGCCTTGCAAATTGATGCGTATTGGAGATTTTGCTAGGAGAGATACTTTTTTGTTTTGGAAGGTTTAGATTTTGAATTCTGATTAATGAGAGGAATGATGGCTTCACACTGACTTATTTTTTCATGCCAGATTGGTCTGATCCTAGAGAAAAATAACAGAATTTCATGTCAGTTTTTTGAAAATTTAACAAGTCATTGAATATCCCAGTGGTTCCATTACAGTTAAGATTTCATGTCTGATAGTTCTTGGCTTCATTAGATGGGAAGAGTCTTACAAACAGAGAAATCCAATTAGACTTATAGAATCAACAAGATGGAAAATATTTATCTTCTTATTAACAAGTAAATTGAGACGATGCAATAAAGTCTTAAATTTGACAGTTAACCCTTACTAAAGATTTTTAACTACGTCAAAATACTTTTTAAAAAGCATCATCTTTAATAACACTGCATCTATTGACACATGTTTTAAATAATGCTCTCCATTCTACAAACATGAAAATGAGTTTCAAGATTAAACCTACATTTCCCATGGTCATACATGTGCACCTAGTATGAAGGATGAAGTTAGCTTCAGATTCGAGCCTAGTAAATTAAATCATGCTCATTGATTTGGGAACTTGACTTGCTATGGTTTAACCTGTAATCATATATATTCTGATGAGTTGTGGCTTGAGTTTTTCTTGCATTCTGAGCAATTACCTGCCAGGTACTTGTTACAGTTGCTGAAAGCCAATGTTCTAGAGAGCTTTGCATCAAACTGTTTCCAGAAGTGTCTAGGCTTGTATGTGCCTTTGAAATTGGTCAGCAAGTCAATTCTGAAGGAGCCAGTTTGAGCAAGGTCACAGGATGGAAGAATCTAGAGAGAGAGCATAGGATCTACACACGATTAGCACGAGATCTTATGGCACCTGCAACTGAAAATAATTGTATTCAGCACCCTATCAGTGCATCCAGTACTGACATCTTTCCAGATGAGAGCATTATGTATACTTTACATCCATCGGCTATGGAAGATGACAGACCATCCTATTGGTCAAGTCAAGGGGAGAGCAACTCCGATGTTCCTGAAACATTGACTTACAGGTTGAGCTCTAGATTATGTGTAGTCCATGAAGTCAAAATACACCCATTTCAAGGTATATGCTAGACCAGATCATGTTCTATATGTTAGTCTTGAGCCACATTTTGATTTACAAGGGTCAGAGGTGCTAACAAGTTTGCTTGATTTTTCCAATCAGCCTACTTTCAGATGGGGTTCCCTATATATTCAGCAAAGGCAGTTCGTATACGGTTGGGTCGTACTAGATCATCAACTTTGCTTACTTCTGGAATGCTTGATGGGATGATGTCAGGCGACAGGTCTACAAGTGAGGACTATGTTTGGACATATATATCACCTGAGTTCCCAATGCAGCAGGTAAAACATGGCTTTCTGGATCAAGAGTGACTAATGAGGAACTTATTTGTTGATGCTTGTAAATTTGTTGTTTTTCTTTGTTATTTGTTTCCTTATGGTAAATTTCAAAGAGTTTATGTTGGGTAAGCATCTTGGGTTTTATGGTGCACATACTCGGGAAAACTGGAAACATGGTTGAGCTTGATTGACATTAGCAAGAAGGATGGTGACTGGATTTTTTTTTATGCAGTTTGTACTAGTAATAGAGATGTGTTTTTTAATGCAAATCTTTCTATTTTAAAAGGTGTGCTATGCATAGAATGTTTTTGTAACTGCATTAATACAAATTCCAAAAAACTTAATGTTATACAGTGTTCCCCAGGGCCTAGACGCCCAACCTGGACATCTAAAACATTCTGGGGATGGGGGACAGGGCATCTCCTCTTATGCCCACCTTTTCTTAACAAAAGTGGAACATCCCTAAAAAGGGGGATGTCCTCTTCTTATCTGCTGAAATTGGTGATGCCCTGTGTATACTCATGCTTGCAACTTTTAAACACAAGGAAAAGAAATTCCAATAAACTAAAATGTGGAAAGGCTTCCTGAGCTTATTGTGGCTGATATCAAGCCTTCTCAAATGGAGTAGAGAGGAGAGTTAGGAATCTAGGCAGCCTTCCAGATTTAGCAAAGCTAAATTGAGAGCGCTCACTTGCTGGACTTTGTCTCATGGTGTTCCAGTCCATTTGCATAGGAATTGGGGAGGATCATTTCATGATGCTAGGAAAGTTTGAGATTCTTTGCCAGCTTTATTCTTGAACAACATCAATGCTTTTCCTTCCTTAGATAAAATCCAGTTGAACCAAAATGCTTTCACAAACAAAATGAAAAAATCACTTTCATGGTATTCATTTTTCTTTACAAAAGCAAGAACTTAGACATGAGGGCATTGCTGGTTAGAAGCAAGGAATAAAAGTAAAACACAAAGTCATTAATGAAAGTTGGGGGCCCGTTGGATGGAAAGCAAACTCGTGATCTCATCTAATTGGTGGTGGTCAAAGGTTTATTTGTTTCAGATCGACATTGACTCGCACAACTACGTAGTTGCTCCCTTTCAATTTTAGAAAAGTTTTCAAGAGTTATATACTGGGTATGGTCCATCTTTATGCTTTATCTATTATTAAATATATTTAAATTCTCATGTTTTTATAATTTATCTTTTTTTAGCTTTGTTTAAGTTATTTTTAGGTATTTTTAATTTAAATTTTATTTGTATTTAAAAAATTTAAATAATAATATTTTATCTTTTTTAGCTTTGTTTAAGTTATTTTTAGGTATTTTTAATTTAAATTTTATTTGTATTTAAAAAATTTAAATAATAATATTTTATCTTTTTTTAGCTTGTTTAAGTTATTTTTAGGTTTTTTTAATTTATTTGTATTTAAAAATTTAAAATGATAATTTTGATATATTATTTTTTTTACCGACCCCTTTCGTAAGTGCATTGTCCCCCCAACTCCATCTGTGAATCTTGGAGAAACACTGTATGTTAATGAAATAACTGTTTTACTGCCTTAAAATAATTTAATTTAGTTCCTCACAGGCCTCATATTGTGTTAAGACATCTTATAGCATTATTGTTATAGCTGTAGAAGTTGTGTACATTTAAGAGATTTGAAGGTTTGGAAAATGTCAAAAAGTATGGAACATAAACAACTGTACATATCATTGTGAAGAATCATAGGTTCAAGTTGCATGTTACAGAATGCAAAACTACTGAAAAGGGATTAGACAACTTAAAAACATGATATATACCAAACCTTGAAACATTTTACTTTCTTTGATGAGTACCAATTGAAACGACAAAAATGAAAGCATTGGCCTGTTTAGGCTTTGTATCATTACAATCACCCTAGTAATTACTTTAATCAAATTGTAGGGTAACCTTAGGGTAGTTACATGATGCTGATCTAATAGACAGACATGAGTATATCATCAAATATTGTTCAAAACTTCATTGTATTCATTAATAGATACTGGCAGTTAATATTGATAAAGAAAATCTGTTATGAACACTTTAATGCAAGAAATATTAGAGAAGTGCTGCGGTTGAGGATCACGGAGGGACAGTTCAGATAAATTTGATTTGAATATTGCTAACCTAATGTTAAATCTTATTACTAAGATTAGTCATTAAACACAATGGCGGTTAGGGGGGGTAGGGGGGGAGGGGGGTGGGAGGCAGATTCGCTAGGTGTTGTGGTGATTTTTTTCTTTTTTGAAGCTATTTGCGTGGTTTGATTTTTCTATAAAAGTTTTTGTTTTTCTATTTTGTGTTATATAATTTTTTGATTCATTCATAGATGGAGGGTCTAATTACGGACCGTCCAACCATGTAGTCTCGACACAAACACACACAATTCATGCACAGTGATAATCAAAATATCAACAGTCTTATGACCAATAATTGGATTCACTACATATATGTATGTATGTATGATCAACGTTCAGAATTATATCAACATTTTAGACCTCAGTTTTATTTATAATACAATATCAATACTTTCACATGAGTGTGGTCATAATAATTAGCTTCCTTGGGCTACTCTCTATCCTCTTGCCATGTATTGAGCTATTTGGACACTACCTAGTCCTCGGATCTTTCTTTGTTGGCCACTGTCCTTTTGCAAATGAATTAGAACTCCTATTATAGCGTGTCTTTGATGTAGAAGGTGTTGGTTCCTCCAATTGATTATCTGATTTTCTCTAAAGGTAAGCTACTTCTCATGATCAAGAATATCAGGTCAGTGGTCAACGAACAAGAATTTGAACATCCTTCTGCACTTTAGGCTCTGCAAAACCAAGGTGGGTTTCTCTTCACACAACAACACTTGGAGATATACAGTTGTGAATGCATGGTGTTTCAGCAGATAAACTTCTTACACATAATGTTTGGGATTCAACACATATACATTTACTTCATTCAGATGTTCCCAAAGCTCAATTAGATTATGGCGTAAGAAAAAATATGAAGAACCAATCACAAAAAGCTTAAGATATCATGATTTAGTTTTTTCTTTTGTCCTGTATAGAGTAATTTACTTGACCGATGCCTTATCCAATTACAGAGTAAAAAATTGTGAAATTTTCTCATAACAACTCAAGCACAAATCCAAGGGTTTACAGACACTATTATTTTATAATGGCACAACCCACTATTATTCAACAACACAATTCTTCTTACAAATCCTTAACTATATCACAATATTTTAACATTTGATTGAAAGCAATTAATCTATTCCTTGAGTAGAAGCCATCAACAAAACATTTATCACAACAAATGTGCAATAGAGACCTTCATAATCCTTGATCATATTGATTCAGAAAGTATTGTGTACAAGGAGACTAGAGTATTGAAGAATATCACTCATATATGTCTCAATTTAGATTGTATATTGCTATTATAGGCAAAACTTTACAATTCTCTTCTTTGAAATGCTAAGACTCAATAAAACCTGACTAGCCCGTCCCAAAATTACACTTCCCTATGCCGTGCATCAACAACAAGCATCATCATATTCACTGACAACTGAACTTTACAATCCTCACTCAAGACTTGACATAAAGCATAGTATATATTAATAAAATAGTCCTCAAAGGTGTCATAGTTAAAAGGTTCAACTTCATCCTTTGTGAACTTGACTATTTTGCATTTTGAATCTCTTCTCTTTTGTTGTTGTAACCACATGACTCTATAGCTATGCTTATCTTGAGCAAATTCTTTGTTAAGTGCAACAAAATCAATGGGCACATTTGTTGTGTGAGGTTGAAAACCTTAGTGATATAATGCTTGTTTAGGTGTAGAAGAACGCTTCCATGCCTATTCTTGATGATTCTATTTTCTCCATCATATCTTTTGGCAATAGCCCTGATAAGATCAACATTTATGAAAACATTGGGAATAACTAGCTTCCCCAAGTCCATGCAACACAAATTTGAAATAGGCTTATTTGATAGGCTCTTCTTATACTCGTACTCAAATAAATTCCACTCTTGTCGAGGGATAGTAGCATCCTTGAAAGCACCAGCCTTATCAACAAATTTGTCTATAATTACTTTAGTGCCCTGGGCATGCTTAGATTGTTTTGATGATCCAGGCGATTGTTTTTATCAATTCTTCTTCTAGACTCCTCTTAACTCCTCGAGATTTTGAAGTAGATTGACTCATCTTGGAGGTGTTACAAAGAAAACTAGGGTCTCCACTTAACTAGAGTGGTCTTTTATTGCAATTAAGGCAAACTTGAGCAAATTGAATGCTTTTATGTATTCGTTTGCCAAGTTTGAAAAATGGCTGTCAATCGAAATATGGCGTACACAATCAATGGTCATTGCATCTGCTTAACACATTGCAAAAGGCACTTAAAAATCTTTTGTTTAGTTGCGATGCATTACAGCTATGCGACACAATTAGGAGATGCCAAATTTTAAGTAGTTGCAAAATGGAGTGCGCCCATGGACACATGGAAGAAGAGCGCACAATTGCATTCTTGAGTAACTTTGAATGGATAGAAACTACGATGAACTAAGAAATCGTGACCAAATAAGGAATGACCACGTGTAAAATGCTTTTGTATTTAAGCAAGTGCACTATTGCAACTTTGGGCAGCTTTTGTTAGATAGAAACTGGGATGCAAAGGAAGCATGCACTCTAATGAGGTGAAGACAAGTGTCAAGCTATCAGGTTATCGCACTTTAAAAAGCGCGCAACAAGCATGAAATTGCGGAAGGAGAATTGCGACCAAATAAGGGGTTTACAGATGGCACTATATAGTGGTGTTGTGATGTTCATTTGTGATAAAAGACATGAAATTGCAATGTATTAATTGGACACAATGCATTTAGAAGATGACACGTAGTCCAATGGCAAGGACCACTTAAGCGGGTTAAAAGGTAACTTAAGTGTTTTTTAGAAGCACACAAGACAATTGTCGATAGACGATCATTAGAGAATGGGGTTAGTCAATTAGTGAACATGGAGGCATGAGATGGTCACTTAAGTTACTTCGAATGGGCTACAAGTCAAAAAAAAAATAGAAAAAAAGCAACAACGCCATTGGAACACCTAGGGTTGTAGACCTAAAATGAAATTAACACAAATAAACAAAGGAAAACCCTAGGACGTGGAATAATTCCACTAGAAGGTTTGTGGTTGGCCAAGACAAGAATTATGATTCCAAATACAATGTAGTTTTAAACACGACTCCTCTTGGGACCAATAGAGCCTCTCGAGTGATTTTTGTTTGGCACAAGGCCCTAAGTTGTAATGACCCCTTCTTGATACTCATGGTCTGTGGTGTCCTTTTTTCTAAACTACAGTATTTAGTGAATGGATTGTAAGCATAGGAGTAGCATGGCTGGAATTGTAGTTACTTTCAGTTAGGGTTGGAATAGGGAAAGCATATGGTTGGTTTATTAGGGCTCTAGTGGACTGATATGAAGGTGAATGCATGGTCAACTAATTGTTTTGGATTGCATTGATTGAGGAAAGGCTTTCACATTTATTTGTTTGGAATTACCATTGATTGATAATCAAGTGTTGGAACTACCTATGGTTGAGGAATACAGGAAAAGAGGAGCATAGGGGTTATAGGAGGTGTTTAGGGAAAAATGAAAGATACTTTTGAAAATTACAACCAATATTCAATTACTTCCTAGGAATTTGATGTTGCATACAATAGCTTTGGTGCTTGTAGATGAAAACCTCCAGGTGTGTCAAACTAATGTCTTGGGGCCAAAACCCTCAAGAAGTAGTTTGTGCTGTAGAGCGACAACAAAATCATATAGAATGATGATAGGATCGTTAGGGTGTTAAAATCTACATGTAGAGTGTCTAGGATTGTCGAGGCTCTCATATTTGCATGCTGGTGTGCCTAGTAAGTAGCATTAGTCAAGTGTATTTTAATCTGAACATATGTGTTTGAAATAAAGATAAAATAAAAAAAGAAAATATTTGTTAGAATATTTTTGGGTTTTTTTTTCTCTGTGCAAGAGTCTGGTGTATATCAATTTGAATGAACGTGTTTGAATTAAAGATAAAATAAAGAAAAAAATGATTTGTTGTTAGAACAATTTTGGGTTTGTTTTTTGTGTGTATTAGGGTGTTAAAATCTACATGTTGTAGAGTGTCTAGGATTGTTGAGGCTCTCATATTTGCATGCCAGTGTGCCTAGTAAGTAGCATTAGTCAAGTGTATTTTAATTTGAACGTATGTGTTTGAAATGAAGATAAAATAAAAAATGAAAATATTTGTTAGAATATTTTGGGTTTGTTTTCTTTGTGCATTAGTCTAGTGTATATCAATTTGAATGGATGTGTTTGAATTAAAGATAAAATAAAGAAAGAAATTATTTGTTGTTAGAACAATTTTGGGTTTGTTTTCTGTGTGCAATTGATTGAGGTCTTTATATTAGTACTAAAGCTCAGATTTGGCCAACTTGTGGAATTTAAAAATAAGGAAACAAAAAACAATCAAAGCAAAGACCAAAAACAAAAAAAATACTAAAATAAAAATACACTACTCAAATATTAGTGTTGGATGCTAGCGAGTGATAGAGAAATTAGATATCAGCTTTTGGAATAGAGGAAATAGAAAATGGCACATGAAGATAAATAACAAGAATTCTTCAATGTTATGACATCCTTGAAGGATAGGCAGCAACAACTCATTGATCTTTTCATCCAGAGTGTGTAGGGTAAGGGAATTGAGGAACCAAACCATGCCACTATGCCTTAGGGTCATGGCATGCAAGGGTAATCTTCATCTTAGTAGCAAACCAAAACATTCCAGTAAAATTAGTTTTTGGTATTGAACTAGCAAGAGTCGTGTTCTTGCATAAAGAAGCCATGTCATAGGAAGAAGTTCTGGATGACTAGTAGGAGTAGGACTTGGATGATCTCCATGTTGAATATGGGGCAAATAGTGTTGAAATTTGAGTAGACATTTTGTTTGAGTTTTTTTGCACATTGAAGGCAAAAACTAAAACCAAAAATGTAAGTAAACCCACCCTGAATAGGACTGTTAAATATATGCAAAGTAGGTTGGAGAAGTTGACTGGTTCGCTCATTTGATAGATCCAACAAAGCCTCAACACAATCTTGGATCCAAAAATTGAACACTTGTCATTGAGTCCTATGTACACGAGAGAAGCAATTAAATGTGCTATCCTTCACTTGGAGGAGGTTGCACCTAAGTGGTAGTATTATGGTCTAGTTACTTAAGGTCACAACCTTATCACCACCTATGAAAAGTTTTATAAGAGGTTGATTGAAAATTTGAGAGGCAGGACCTAGAGGAGCACTTTAGAGAGTTGGATTACTTGTTATACCAAGGCTCAATGGGTGCATACTTTCCAAAGGGTAGCTGTGATGCTACTTGATGTGTTAGAAATGCATCTAACTTTCCTCTTCATGGAAGGGTTGAAAGAGCCCCTCAAAGGTGTAGTTGAAGCCCTTAACCTAGACTCATTACACGCAACCATCAAAGATCCTTGACAATTGAAATTACTACCCCCAACAATATTTCCAAGGGTCTACCTCTAGAGGTGTAGTCCAGGCACATCATAGTAGTAGGAAGCTTTGTTTAAACCTTTTCAATAGAAGTTGGGGGCTGCACCATTTCAACCCATAGGACACCAAGGGATAGGGTACATGTTTAGGAGTTAGTAGCCAGTTGACATGATTAGTAATGAGATGTGGAGGAAGTGGCCATGTTTTTAGTTGTAAGGAACCTTGGGAATTGACACATAGGTTCTTGGGAAAGGGGCAAGTCCATTTGATTGAGGTGTAATCCAATGATGAGGGAGAGCTCGAGTCATGCATAGAGGCATAGAGTGTGAGAGAGGATGAGGCATCACCAAGAGGCATGATAATAGGTCTTCCATCACTAGGAGGAGAGCTGTTAGTTAGTAATGGATCCTTGTTAGGAGCATTGAAGTATTGCGTTAAAGTCAAGGGGAGGATTGGAGGACAACATATAATGGTACTCATTGATGGGGGAGTGACCCATAACCTCATACACTAGGGGGTGGTAGTTAGCTTTAGGTTAAAAGATGAAGAGTTTGTAGGGTTCAAAGTGGCAATAGTGGATGGTATTTCATTGGCTTGTAAGCTAATTACACATGATATAGATGGCATACTATCACCCATGATTTTTATGTTATACCACTTGGTGGAGCACACATGGTTTTGGGCATCTGATGGCTGCATTTGATTGATGAGTTTACATAGAATTACCAAACAATGAGATTTAACTATGTGGATAAGGGGCAAAAAAGAACCATCAAGGGTGTTATGGATGCACCAATATAGTAGGTTTTGGCTTGTTGAATAAATAGGCTTTTGAAATGGGATCAAGTGCACACTATCGAGTTGGAGCTAGGGATGAGACTTGTCATCATCACTCCCTATTAACACCCTCGTGCTTTCAAGGATGAGATAGAGTGGACCAAACAAGAGCATTTGAGTTTGGGACACTTTAGACCTAACATGAGTCCATTTGTATCTTTAGTGGTACTCATGAAGAAGGAAGACAAAACAATGGGGATGTGTATTGATTATAGAGCCCTTAACAATAAAAGTGTTAAGAATAGGTATTTGATGCCTTGTATTTATGAGTTACATGGGGTAGAATATTTCACCAAGATTGACTTGTAGTCTAGATGCTATCAAATATGGTTAAATTGAGGAGAATTTTAAGATTGCATTTGGGCCCTTTGAGTTTTTGGTGATGCTTTTTAGGCTCACCAATGCACTGACCATTTTCGAGTTAACAATCAATGAACTTTTCAGACCTCATTTGAGGAAATTTGTATTGGTGTTCATTGATGACATATTAATTTACAATTGAACAAGGGAAGAGCATATGAAACAATTGGATATAATGTTGGTGATTCTGTAGGAGTAGAGCTACTTTGCTAAGAAAAGTAAATGTGAGTTTGGGATCCATAAGAGATTGTACTTGGGACACATTATTATTAAAGTATGTGTAGAGATGAATTCAACCAAAGTACAAGCTATCTAGGAGTGGCCTACCCTATGGACATTGACACAATAGTGGGATTTCTTGGGCCTTTGTAGCTATTGTAGGAGATTTATTAGGGTATTCTTGCAACTAGTAGCACCCTTAATAGAGTTGACCAAGAGGGGTGCCTTACATTGGTCCACAACCACTTAGGGAGTGTTTGACCAATTGAAAAACATAATGTGCATTAATTTTGGTCCACATTCATTACTTAACCAGAAAAATAGTTCTGACAATGAAATGGATGACTGGTGATAATCCTAAAGAATTACTTTACATATCCACGGGCTCAAGTCCAAGTGGTTGTATTTACTCATAATAGAAGCACTTGGAAGCAAGGAATTGACTTCTGAATCTAGTTAACAGGGGCGTAGAAGCATCTTTGGTCCAACTACTTAAGACAAGCTTGCTTCATGCAGATCCACATCTTGGGGATCTTGTTTACACATCAATAGGACAGATTGGATTTCTTCATTTTCGTTTGCTTTGTTGAATGGAGGAGAAGACCAATATGCGATGCTGGCATTTTTTGTACATATTGTCAATGCTGATTAGCCTTCTCTTGTAATTGACTTGGCTGACCTGGACATTATAAGACCAAAGACTGACCTAAGTCTTACTCGAATGGAACTGCAAGATGCTTTAGGAGGTGCAGCAGCAAATGATAGTACAAATATGGATGTCAAATTAGAGAAAGGGCCATCATTTTATTCTAAGGTCTTTACCCTTATGTCCATAATTAAAATTGTTGAAAATTGCTCTCGCAAGTTATTTTTATAATTTATTTTATAAAAAATTGTAAACTCCCAAACTGCAAAAGAATCAGTTACAAAATTGAAAGATTATGAAGCTTGGGAAAGGTAATGTAGGAGGATTTTTTATTCGTTTTCTTGGGTAAGTGTTGGGAAATCTTGGAGGAAGAGGATTGGGTTTCTCACTTTATACAAAGGGAAAGAGTTTGTGAGCTTTTTAGGTAGAGAAATAAATGAAGGATAACATGGCTGGTTTGTTGTTGAATTTATAGTTATTTCTTTAATGTTTGTCATTTGATAACCTGCAGTTGCTTCTTTTATTCTACACATGCTCTTTATGCATTCGGGAAATGAATCGGTGTACGTTCCTTTTCTGTGCAGATATCTTTCTTGTTTATGTTTTAATTTGCTTGGCTTTCCTGCTTTCTGGTAAAAAGCATACCCAATTAAAAATCCAGTTTTATCATATGAGGGCACTGTACCTCTAAAATTCAGAGGAAGATCGCTAATCAAATAATGATCTCTCTAACTATTGGTTCCTTTGTATTTATTCACTGGGCAATTCAAGGTCATTTATCAAGGCCAAACTCCAGCGACGAATCTGTTAACCAATAGGATGCAAAGGTCCCAATCTCATCTTGAATCTTCATTGACATTTGTTGTGACCATAATGGTGGGGTTAAGTTCTGGTTTGCTGGTAGTCTTGGTGTTTCTTCCAATAACCTTTGCTGCAGCTTTGGCCATTCGTCAAGATCTTTTAGTAGCTAAGCTAAATCATTTTTCTCATATTATTTTGGAATTTGACTCTAATTTTAGTTGATCATTTCAAAAACAAGTCTTGCTCTCACTTCCAGTAGTGGCAGCTGAATGATTGTAAGAAAGACATTGACATCCTTATTCAAGGTTTCAATGTTGTTCATTGAAAGCCATACTAGAGGGTAAGGAAATCAGGTTACTGATTTTTTGGCTAAAGCAGCTTCAAATTGGAACAATATCAAGTTTGATACTGGAAGCAATCAGGATTGCCCTATATAGGATTGAGGATTCAAATAGAGCCTTTAGTGATTTTGTGAATGCTCACTACAATGCCTCTTTAGATTCTTGATTCCTGCTGGGCGCTTTTTGGTGGACTTTTGGCTCTTGGGGTGTCTTTCCTTTCAACTTTGTTATTCCTTTTGTTAATTGGCTTCCATTTTGGTTCATTTGTTTACCATAAAGGAAAAAATTACTTATGATACAACATAAACAATCTTCAAGGTTACAAAGGCCTATACCTTACCTATGGGGTTTGGAGGGTTCCTCCTCTTGTACAAATTGTCTATTTTTAGTCCATCTGGATTTTTAGGATTTTTTGGAATTTGTGTGCCAAGAGTCTTTTTAAGACTGACAGACTCTCTTTGTAATCAGTTGTTTTAATATATTTTTTTGCCTTTATGTTAAAAACTAGTTTGCATTTCCCAGAAGAATGTAAGGAATAGATGAAGGGTTTTATAATAAACCTAAAAATAACAACAAAACCCATGAAAATTAAAGGAAGTACAAAGTCCTGCAAATAGTTCTTCTTATTCCTTCAACAATGAATTCAAAGTTTCACTGACTCTCTTTGTAATCAGTTGTTTTAATATATTTTTTTGCCTTTATGTTAAAAACTAGTTTGCATTTCCCAGAAGAATGTAAGGAATAGATGAAGGGTTTCATAATAAACCTAAAAATAACAACAATACCCATGAAAATTAAAGGAAGTACAAAGTCCTGCAAATAGTTCTTCTTATTCCTTCAACAATGAATTCAAAATTTCACTTGGACTTTTCCTGGACATTTGCTTTTGTAAAAATGGAAAAAAGTCTTCCAAAATGATCAACTTTTACAATTTAGGTGAATGATGATTCACCTTCACACAAGTGTTTTTTACTAACCACTTTATACTTTATATAATATTAAAACAATTCTAATACAAAAGCCTAAAATGAGTGTACATTTGGGGCTCATTAAATATGATGTTGCAAACATTATAAAATGATTTTTTAATAAAATATAAATCTCCACCAAGATTTGACATTCAATTGAACTTCATGAGTATTTTTCCAAAAGGTGTTTCCTGTGGATGATGTGCCCTGTTGTGCATTGATGAAGTTGACTGTCTGCTTGGATTTGTTATTTCCAGCTCGATCATTTTTAATTCTTTGACCTGTGTTTTGATTTCCTCAAGCTTTTAATATCCCTGATTACATTGATATCACCTGTCTCTACACAACAACCAACCATATTGTTCTCTGTTGCATTTATCATGCATTAATGAAAGTTAGTGGAACGAGCCTCTTCAAAAAGAATGTCAAGCTTCTTCTATACTGAACAATTTTTAATGTCAAAATGTACTTTAATATATCTGATCACTGAATGCAGTACCTGAATAGTATCTGGTTGAAGTAACAGACTCTCATTCTTGCTTTAGTTTTGTTATCTCTGCATAGCTCTCCCTGAATTCAGAGATCATGATTTACTCTATAAGGTCCCACATTTTGCGTTCATAAATAACAGGGCAGTCTCAATTAAAACTTTTAAATAAATTCCGTATTTGAGCAGGGGTTTGGAGGATATTTAACAAACATTGTGGAACTTGAGCTTATTGTTACCAAATTGCATGTGTTTAAAATGTTTCCAGAGTTTTAGCACCAATACATTATATGCATTTCTTCGAGGCATTATATCAAACAATCAATGTGCCATGTTCCTTTTTGTAGTGAACAACCACTCTGCTGATTCGTTTTCACTGTGTTTCGTAGGTCTGATTTTTGTTTTAGTTTAATCTTTTTTTTTGTGCTTCTGAGTTTGTTTGCTAAATATGTTAATAAGGTATCAACAAGCATATACATACTATGGAAACTTCAAATAAACTAACTACTGAAACAACTTTGAATACATTGCTCAATTAAATGGTCAAATATGTTTTCTTCATCACATAATAAGATGCATTCAACATATAACTTACATCAAATTTCAAGCTAACAATATCTTATATTGCATTTTAACTTATAGCCATACAACATTGTGAATAGTGACTTGCTACAGTACCGCCCCTAAAGAAATGCACACAACTCTTGAGATCCGAACTTCTCCCACCCAAATTTGGATTGGGAGGTTTCTTCTACCTAGGGCGCCCCTTTTGGGTGTGATTGCAGCCTCTTAGAAGAGGTGTTTGTTTTAATATGTGTTGATTAAAACCCTCAAGAAACGCGGCTGGCTGTAGCTTTCAAAAAACAGTCCCAAAATGCTCCACAAGCGAACAACTCTCATACAAATGTGAATGGAGTCTATGGCAGTCCAAACCCCTTTGAAAATGGCTCGAATGAATTGCAAACAGTAACTTGTGTCTCCAAAATGAAGCCACCAAAACTGATCAACAACTTTATGGTGGTGCTTCACACCCTCAAGCAGCTCAAGAACGAAGAACAAAGCCCCACCAGGCTTACCCACTGCAAGAAATCAAGAAATCCTAGTCTCCTTCTTCCTCGAAAGCAACACTTCCAAGTTTTCAACAAGCAAAATCATCAATTCATGAGAATGGTCGAACTTTCTCTTTTGATATTTATAATTTAACATTGAAATCACTATTCATTAAAGTGAGCACTATTCATTTAAGTTATTTCTTTTTTCACTTTAAGCATGAATAGTAATTGAAAAATATAAAATGACCCCTTCCATTTGAAGACACATGGTCCCTAGGCCAAGGATGGTGAAATTAAAGGCGAGTATCATAAATTTAAGCACAAGTATCGTGCCAAACGCCACAATTCACCTTGCCACCATACTCCGGAGATCCACACTGCAAATTGACGATCAAGTGCCCGTCTGAGAAACCCTCTATCCAGAACTATTAGCCTATGAGGATCAGGAAAATAGGCTAATCCCCCAACTCTGATGCTCATGAATAAGGGGACATTACACTTTTCCAATGTTTTGTACACCTCTTTTTCATATCTGCTATTTGGCACATCTACATGCATGTCTATCTTGGAGATTACAACCACATTGTTCGATAAAAACTTTTATATTTTATACTTTTCTGTTTGACAAATGTTCATATGCCAAAAGAATGTTTACAAAAGTTATGGAATCTAGATTTAGATAAACATTCTGTCAAACAGGTCATGTGACTTGTCTAACCTCTGTTTTAAGGCTGCTGCTATTTACAAATTTGCTTGAGGCATTTTGTCAAATGGTCCATGTCCCTTATCTGTGGATTAGTTTTTCATGAGGTATTTTGTCAAACAGTTCATGGTCTGTTTCAGTGCTTCCACATTTTTTATACATGTTCAGCTAGACACTTGCAATATGCATGACAAAATCAGCTTTTGATTATGTTTTGATAGATATCCATACACTATTCTAAAGCTCTAAAGTTATCCTTTTTGGCTGCAACAAACTTGAGCATAGACCTTACGAAGCTGCTCCTTAAGTCCTCCGAGATATTCACCTTGATTTTTTTTAGAGGGAGAGAGAAGAGTTGCTTGTTAGCTCTAAGGTCTTGTAAATACTCTTTACTGAACTGGAATATGGTTATAAGGGTGTTATCTTTGTTGGTGTGAAAAATGTAAATCACTTAATTAGTTCTTATTACATCCTATTCACACTAGCATACTTAAGCTTACTTAGATCATGTGTTTTTTTATGTTTAATGTTATAAAATTAAGAAATGTCATGATCTAATTTAATCCTGTCTTAGGGTTCTATCCTTGTTTCTATAACACGGGTTTATCATTGTATAATGTAATAATAATCAATCATTATTCATTTGCATTTATTGAAATCTTAGGCTTCATAGCAAATTTGTTGCATCTCTCTTGTGTGGTTGGGCATTTTGATTCCAAGTGATCCTTGCGGGGTTCAATCATCGACTCCACCAACCTTGTAGTCTCTAAAAACAACCCATTTGTTCCCCTTTCTGACAGCAACGAACCAAAGCACAGGCCTTACTAAGCTCCTCCAACCAAAGTCCTCCAAGATCTGCATCCTGAATTTTTTTTGAGGGAGAGAAGAGCTGCTTGTTAGCTCTAAGGGCTCGTAAATGCTCTTTACTAGATTGGAATATGTTTACAAGGGTGTTACTTAAAAATTTAAAATTGACCAAACTCTATGCAAGGAGATGCCTTTTAGACCAAGAGAATCCTGTTGTAGTGGCTCAATCAGTTTGGGACCATGAATTTGGAGGTTGAGTGCTTTGGCAAGCCTAGCATTTTCCTCATCAAATTGGACTGAACAACAACTACACTAAAGGGAGGTGTTTTCTTACCACTCTTATCCACATGAGCCCATGAATTTTGTTCAACCACCTGTAACTTGCTGGACTCTTGATGCATTGTTATATCTTTGTAATGTCCCCTTTTTGGGACATTCTTTAAAACAACAGTATTTACTCAAAATATGACAATAGTTTTATCCAAGATTAAGAAATTTATGACAATAACCAGATCAATAGTTTATAGCACAATATCCAAGGGGTCAAATCATGAAATCCCCGGAAATACTTTGCAAAACTGTTGAATTAAAGGACCCCGTTCCTAACTCAACAGTGACAATACCAAGGACCCTATCCCTAGCTTGTCAAGGGCATGAAAAGATCCCGTCCTTCCAACCCTTAGCCCACAATATGAGCCTGGACCCCATCTGATTTGCAATTACTACATAGAATCCACAATTGATAGCTTGATGTATTTGCTAGATTATTGCTGATTGATATTTATGGATTGACAAAGTTAATTTTTGAATGATGCTTGAATGATTTTATGCTTGAAATAATTGATGCTTGAATGATTTGATGATTGAATGATTTGATGCTTGAATGATTTGGTAGACTTATTGCTGTTTGCTTGATTGATCTTTTTGATAGTTTGAATGCTTGATTTCTTGATGGATAGATGAGTGATGATTGCTGCTTGAAAGCCAATGAACTGATTTACCCTTTATATCCATTTCTTGAAAAAGTCACCACCCTTCACAATAAATGAGTCACCACCCTTCATTTCTGCCTTCTGAGAAAAATAATTTATGTCCAAATTGATTGATAGATCTATTCCCCATTGATGATTTCTCCACAAGGAAATGATCTCCCTTTTATATCTTATTATTGAGGGAGTCAAAACCTTCCATATTTGAAGGAGTCACAACTTTTCATATTAGGAGTTACAATCTTTCACATTAGGAGTTACATGATATTTATTCTTATTGATTGATTGAATTATGTTATGGATGTCCTTTTCAAATGAAATGGTCTCCCTTTTATATCTCAAGTTTAAGGGAGTCACACCTCTTCACCTCTATTGCCTTCTGCAATAGTTACAACTCTTCATTGCTGCATTCGGGGAATAATAATTTAATTTTAATTTTTAAATAAGTTTATTTGCTAGTGCTGCTGTCTATTACTAGTGCCATTTTATTATTAGATTAATTGCATATGATGTAGGCTGTAATATTTACTTGTAATCAGTCATAATAATTCTTCACAATTTTTCCTTTCCTTCTAGATCTACCTTCCTTATATACCTTATCTTGCTCAAAGAACACAACCCTTCATATGCTGGTTGACCATTCTTAGCAACTTAATCTTTATTTAATTCCAGTTTGGTATAATATTAATTATCTTCTGTTGGTTACTTAATTAAACTTATTCTAAACCTCTCCAAAGGCGGCGACTTGATTCACTCTTAACAATTAATGCCCTCCACAATACTGTCTTGTGATTTCTTTTGAAACATAGGCTGCAGACATTTAGGAATAAACTGGGACATTACAGTCCACCTTGCCCAAGGTTGCTTGTCCTCGAGCAATCACAAGTCAAGATGCTCTTGAAGTTACCAAGATCCCAAATCAACCTTGCACATTTGTAATTCCTAGACATCGCTTCTTGTGATTTAATCAACTTCTGCTGCAATACTTTGATATTATTATGAATTGAGAACTCTACATTTAGTGACACTTCTCTCATTGTCTTGTTTATGTCCAACTCTGTACTACAATGATGTCCCTGGAGAGTAGTTGTTAGTATGCTTGCCTCAACTTGACTACCAATAAGGTTTGTTATGTGATGTTTTCCCTAAGAGAAGAGAAAACTATGAAATAACCCTTTAAATTTAAAAGGGAAATAAGGATATTACGATTTTTTGGTTAAAAGAGAGATTAATGAAGAATATTTAAGAAAAAGTCTTATAAAAGAGGAATAATTATATTTATTAAATAATTATAAGAGGCAACCTTTGTGAAAGAGTGTGATGGTTTGGAAACCAACCCTTAAGGCTTATATAAAGCATTTATTATGTGATACTTGGAAAGGCATGGAGAACATTCAAGGAAGAAGAAAGTGGTTTGGTGAGCTACGAGCATTGGAGAAGGGGCAACCTTTGTGAAAGAGTGTGATGGTTTGGAAACCAACCCTTAAGGCTTATATAAAGCATTTATTATGTGATACTTGGAAAGGCATGGAGAACATTCAAGGAAGAAGAAAGTGGTTTGGTGAGCTACGAGCATTGGAGAAGGGGGCACACAAAGTGTGTCCAATTTGGGGTATAGAGTACACCTGTGATTGTCTTGGCCAAGGCTATTGTGCATGTTGAGTAGTTATTATGAATCATGTATACATGTTGAGCAATTACTCTTATAAAGAATATTATGATCTTTTGGTTAAAAGAGAGATTAGCGAAGAATATTTAAGAAAAACTCTTATGAAAGAGGAATAATTATATTTATTAAATAATAATAAGAGGCAATCTTTGTGAAAGGGTGTGATGGTTTGGAAACCAACCCTTAAGGCTTTATAAAACATTTATGTGAGACTTGGAAAGGAATGGAGAACATTCAAGGAAGAAGAAAATGGTTTGGTGAACTATGGGCATTGGAGAAGGGGGCAGAAAAAGTGTGTCCAACTCGGGTATAGAGTACACTCGGGATTGTGTTGGCTAGGGCTGTTGTGCATGTTGAGTAGTTATTATGAAACATGTATACATGTCGAGCAATTAATCTGGAGCATGATGTATACATGTTGAATAATTACTTTGGAGCATGTTGAATACATGTTGAGTAATTCCTCTGGAGCATGGTGTGAACTTGTGTTGAGCATTGTTTTTTTGAACCAACACTTGTGTAGAGTGCAATAGTGCACCATGTTCTGAAAGGAACCGTTTCCTCCTAGATTGTTCCATAGCAAGAGCCAATACCATTGACATCTTCTTGGGGCAAGAATGGCCTTTCCAAGGCCTATGATTCAGATAAGTACTAAACTCAATTCCAAGATATTTTCAAGTATAAATGAGATGGAGTTGATTTAATTGAATTCCAATTTATGTATTGTTGATGATGTTTTAATGTGCTTAAGTCTTAAACTAGATACCATTGATTAATTAGCATGTTTTCTACATTTGTATCTAATTTTTAGAAATAATTTATTATCTTTAAACTTAATTAATAACACTAATAAATCCATTGCGAAATAAATATTAAATTTATCCAATTTTATACTTAAGAAAAATAGCATTACAAGGTTAATACAATCCTCTAAAGTATGAGGACAATTTATTGTCCAACATTCTTCTGACTCATGTACTATTTTCCAACAACTCTCAACAACAAAACCAAGAGTTGGAAATTGGCAAGATCTATTATTTAAGACAAGTTTTTTCTTATTTCATTACCACAAAGATCTTGGGTAGTGATGCAAATTCTTCATTACTTTTGTTGAAATCTAGAATGATAGAAAAATATTGTATCCTTCATCATGATGGATTATGGGAGTGTTGTGAATATCAAGATCCTTTGTGCAAAGCCAATTTCACATTTGAGAAAAAAGGTCAAACAATCTTTTACTTTCCAAAACTTAATCAATCACAATAAGAACATTTGAGTAAGATCTAGCAATTAGGAACACAATGAGAACACACAATTTATGTGGAAATCCTTTCGAGAGAAGACCATGGCACAATATTGTTTATATATTATAGATTAATCTTCTTCTTCTTGTAGGCTCCAACCTACTATCAAAGTCTCCAACTCAGCAAGAGGCTCCAACCTGTTTAATTCTTCAATGTTGATATGATGAACTCCTCCACAAAATCTGATTCAAATATAACCACTCTCTTCCTTCTCAAATCTGATTATTATCATGCACCATACAATATACTTTGTCATGTCCCCGTTCTTGATTGAGACCCATTCTCAATTTGGAGGGAAACAGTGTTTTTAAACACTTAATCTGCATTTAATAAATATTTAAAAATATATTAAAATAATAATAATATTTAATATAATATTAAATAATAAAATAAATTTAAATTATTAAAAATAACATTTAAATTTAATTATGACCGACCCATTTGGGAAGACATTTCTGATCCTCTATTTATATTGGCCTGATTCATTTTGGAGGGGTATCACATCACAATTTGGACACCAATCTATGATTCTGTTTGAGACGAAAACCTCAGAGTGGGTCTACATAGGGTAGGATGAACCCCTTCCCCTGTGGTCATGATTTCTATCCTCCGTCAATCATTCCTAAGTTTGATCTACTTCCGTGGCAGGTCTAATTGTAGTGAGCAACTGTGGCGCTGTGAGGGACGATTGAAGCGATCAGTGTGGTGGAGCCCAGGTTTGCACCACAAAGTTCTAGACCACATGCAACCCTTAGTCGCATTGAGCTAGAGGCCCAGTGACTTTGTCATAGGGGGGCGACCAAGAATTGAGTTCTCATGATTAGGATCCAACATTAACGAGTCGACATCCTCAAGCTGATATCACACTCGAACCACCTAGAGGCTCATCGTAGTTGGAAGCATTGAAAAGATAGACCCTTTCATAGTACCCACTTCTGAAACTGATTCCGGCTCCTTGCACAAACATCCCATGCAGTAGCTTTGACCCCGTGTGGGATTGTGGAGGCGCCACATTTTGGGCGCCGACCCCAATCGCCTCATCATTCATATCAGGGGGTGCACGCATCATACTTCCGCATCAGGCTCAGATCTGGACATCTCAATCGATAGCCTTTCTCCATCCTGGGCAGGTTCAATATTTATCGCTGTCTTACATTGGCATCAAAACAGCATAACACTACAAATTTGCTATTTTGTTCATTGATTCGAGCCCTCTATAATCAGGTATCTACCAAGTCCTGAGAGTGTTTCCATTCTGTATCTTCACTATTGTTGCTGACATCTATTAATTCCATTTTTGCTGTTGCGAGCCAAATCTGAGTCATCATTACTTCAGTTATTAGTCTATATGAGCAATGAACCTAATGGTGTATATCGTCTTGGTTATATTTTTGGAGTTGTAGTGACTCAGCGATAATATTATGCTATATATATTTAAATTGAGTAGTTTGAGCATTTGTTTGGATCTGTGTTATTGCTGTGAGCATTACTTAAATTAATAGTGTCCAATAAATCAACACTTGTTATTTGCTGTTTACTGCTGTTGTGGATCAATTCAAGGGTCAATATCTTATAGTTGTATCAGAGCCACAATCTTGCTAGCCTGTGGATATTTTTCATGTATGCAGTACAACCAAAGAGATCTGAGAGCTATATATATATAGAGAGAGAGAGAGAGAGAGAGAGAGAAGATTGAGGCAGCCAATCAAAAAAGTGACAGTGGAATAGGAGGCAGAAGTAAGAAGAAGATGGCTGATCAGCCTGATGAGATTAAGGCACTCCTACAGAAGCAAGATCAGATGAATCAAATGTTGTTGCAAATGATGCAAAACCTAACCAATGCAGTCACCAACAGTAGATCAGTATCAAACAATGTTGATGAAGGCAATTCAGAATGGTCTGGAGCTGGAAATATGAGCAAAACTCCAAGTGGATCAACTCTCAGACCTTCCCAGCCCATTTTCTTGCCTAGGATAGAGGCACCACAAGAAGAAGTGCAGAATCAGCTTGATTTTGCTACTATTATAGAGGAGTACATGAGACTTGATGCCATCAATCAAAGGGAGATCCCCTTTGAATAGTACAATAATGCTAGATTGAGGAATGGATCCAAGAACGAAGGAAAGCAACACATGGAACGATCTAGTAGAGACCTCTAGCACAAAGTAAGCAAATTATCACTTCCTAAGTTTGATGGTTCTGGAAATGTTATTGCATGAGCTTGGGTTCAAAAGCTAGACACATACTTTTCCCTCAACCCTATGACCGAAGATGAAGCAGTCAAGTTTGCCATTCTACATTTGGAAGGTGTAGCTCACGAATGGTGGCATCATGGCATTGTGACACAAGGGTTTGACCTTGTTACTACATATGCCGATTTCACACAAAAGCTCATAGAAAGGTTTGATAGAAAAGATTCAGAGGTATACTTTAGGGAATTGACACGGCTAAGGCAACATGGGACAATGGATGATTATGTTGCAGAATTTGAAAGGCTTGTTGTTATGGTTCCGAATGTGACAAATAGGAGACTCATGTTCTTGTTCATTGAAGGGCTATCGGAATCTTTTCATGGTTTGGTGAGGGCCTTAGAGCCAATATCATTGGAGGAGGCTATTCGAAGAGCCTTAGGTCTTGAGGATTCCACCATGAAGAATAAACCTATGCTCAGGAATGCACTAACATGGCAGCCAAAGAAGCCATCTCACGAGATTACTCCTCAAACGACGAGCCTGCCATCGAGGTCTAGTGGGATGGACATGTCTAAGAATGAGCTTCAAAGGAAAAAGTAATGCTACACTTGTAGGGAGCCTTGGGCACCAGGTCACAAGTGTTTGGGTAAAGGACCCATCCACTATTTTGAGGTAGCCTTTGATGATGACACTGAGAAGGGAGAAGGTGAACTCGAGGGCGTTACTAATGAGGGTGTGCATGTGGACACATTGGAGGGAGGATATTTAGGGGGCACTTTTGCAGCACTCTCAGGAGCACCAAGGTATCACTCTCTCCGCATTAGAGGGGACTTACAAGGACAAAGGGTAATAGTATTAATAGATAGTGGAGCCACTTATAATTTCATTGATGAAGGGCTAGTGGCTAAGATGGGCCGAAGGGCGGAGGACTTTTAAGGATTTAATGTGACAGTAGTAGATGGTTACACTATTACATGCACTCACTAGATTCAACTGATGGAGTTGACCTTAGGAGGACACAAGGTGTGGGATGATTTCTACATAGTTGGCACTGGTGAGATAGATGTGGTCTTGGGAATGCAATGGTTGCACTCGCTTGGGGAGTACACAACAAACTATCAAACTCTGGAGTTGAAGTTCAAAGCTAATGGGAAGGAGGTCTTTCTTCGAGGTCTATCCAAGGGAGGCCCTAAGGTAGTTTGAGCCAAGAGGATGGAGAGGTCGTGGGAAGGAGTAGAGATCTTTGAGCTTTCGAAGTTGCTTGAGGGCAAGCAACATTTGGGTGGGGAGGATTGTCATGTCCCTATCCCTGATTGAGACCCATTTTCAATTTGGAGGGAAACAGTGTTTTTAAACACTCAATCTGCATTCAATAAATATTTAAAATTATATTAAAATAATAATAATATTTAATAATAAAATAAATTTAAATTATTAAAAATAACATTTAAATTTAATAATGGCACCCATTTGGGAAGGCATTTCTAATCTGCTATTTTTACTGTCTCGGTTCATTTTGGAGGGGTATCACATCACGATTTGGACACTGGTCTATGATTCTGTTTGAGATGAAAACCTCAGTGGGTCTACACAGGGTAGGACGAAGCCCCTCCCTTGTGGTTGTGATTTCTATCCTCCGTCAATTATTCCTAAGTCTGATCTACTTGTGTGGCAGGTCTGATTGCAGTGAGCGACTGTGGCATTGCGAGGGACGATTGAAGTGATCAGTGTGGCGGAGCCCAGGCTTGCACCACAAACCAAACCACACACATTTCTCCCTCAGTCGCACCGAGCTAGTGGCCCAATGACTTTGTCGCAGGGGCGACCAGGAGTTGAATTCTCACGATTAGAATCCAACATCATCGGGCCGTCATCCTCGAGTTGATATCATACTCGAACCACCTAGAGGCTCATCGTAGTTGGAAGCATTGAAAAGTTCAAAAGATAGTCCCTTTCATAGCACCCACTTCTGAAACTGATTCCAGCTCCTTGCGCAAACATCCTAGGCAATAGCTTTGACCCTATTTGGGATTGTGGAGGCACCAAATTTTGGGTGCCAACCCCAATTGCCTCATCGTTTGTATCAGGGGGTGTGCACATCATACTTCCGCATCAAGCTCAGATCTGGACATCTCAATCAGCAGCCTTTCTCCATCCCGGGCAGGTTCAATATTTATCGCTGTCTTACTTTGGCATCGAAACAGCATAACACTACAAATTTGCTATTTTGTTCATTGATTCGACCCCTCTGTAATCGGGTATCTACCAGGTCCTAAGAGTGTTTCCATTCTGTATCTTCACTATTGTTGCTGACATCTATTAATTCCATTCTTTCTGTTGCAAGCCAAAGCTGAGTCATCATAACTTCAATTATTAACTTATTAGTCTGTATGAGCAATGAGCCTAATGGTGTATATCGTCTTGGTTATATTTCTGTAGTTGTAGTGACTCAGCAATCATATTCTGCTATATATATTTAAATTGAGCAGTTTGAGCATTTGTTTGGATCTGTTTTATTGCTGTGAGCATTACTTTAATTAATAGTGTTCAGTAAATCAACACTTGTTATTCGCTGTTTACTGCTGTTGTCGAGCAATTCGGGGGTCAGTATCTTACATACTTCTCTCAAATTACTTTCATGCATTATCTTTTTACAAATTTGATCATTGTCATGTATTTATTCTTTTCATTAATCTGATCACTGTCATGTACTTCTCCTTTACAAATCTACTATAGATCCTTTTATATCTGCTATAAATCTGTCTAAATACTTGCTTGAAGATCTGCTACAAACTCTCTTTCAAGTCTGCTCATAAACCTGCTCAAACTTCTTCACAATCATAATCATGGCTGTAGGAGTTGAGAAAATACAACACCACAAACCCGGAAGATCACCTGCATGCAAATAACCTGTCACAAAAGAAGAGATGGAGACAAATAAGCAAAGGTTCTCTGAAAACAGAAAATGTATATATCAGAGAGAATGAGAGAATTAATTGATATGAAATACAATGGGATCAATCCTTATAAAAAGGAGATTATGCAAACCCTAATAAAACCCTAATAGAAGCCCTAATAGGATAACATTTAATAATTAATATAATTATTAAATGTCACTTTATGCAAACTAACGTGAAATCTTAAGAAGGGAATAAAGGTAACTTAATCAAGATAATTAAGTTAAGACCTTTACTCTAACACCCCCCCTTAAGATGAGCAACAGTGCAACTACAAACAAATGCAAGAAAACAAAGGTAACTACAATGCAAGAAGGCAAACATGGGTCCCGACAACTAGGTTAGATCAGGTACCCAAATACAACCAAATCTCTGTAAAGAGGAGAAATAGAGAAAACCTCATGGGAAAAAGCTCTACTCCAAAAAGAGATGCAGAAGGCCAAGAAGAAGAACATCACTGAAGCAGAAGAAGTTGCAAACAACTGTCGAAAGATGATTGCTATGGTGCTGAAGAACCTCCGTTGAAGATAGGATGATCAGGAACAAGAAGACAATAATCTGCATAAGTGCCCATATGACACTACTTGAATCAGATGGCAAACAAAGGCAAACACCTGGAACGAAGATACAGATGGCACAAAAACCAATAGTCTGAAACACTGATCAACTGAGAATGGAAGATTCCTTCCAAGGCGAAACCAAGGAAGAATTAGCACGAACAATATAATACCCTCCCATAATGCTGAACTAGGAGAGCCTGACAGATCCACTGAAATGATGTGTAACACGCTGTAGGGCATGAAGGAGAAGAAACATCTGAAAGTGCGCAAGATAGCACCTGCAATTGAAAAAGTGGTGTGCAAAACAAAGCACACATGCATGAGGCTAGAATCATATGGATCCATGGTCGTCGTGGAGGGACACTCACCGGACAAAGGTGTGATGGCAAACAAAGGCAAACTACACAACCCCCCATGGTATGGATTCACTGTCGTCGTGGAGGGATACTCACCAGACAAGGATGTGATGGCAAAACAAAGACAAACTACACAACCCCTCATGACACCTTATAATAACAGTGCGAGTACAAAATATGGCACAACTTTATGTGCAAAATCCCCAAAAATACAGGTACAATAGTGTGACACTTTATCTCAGTGCGTTTACATAAAAGATAGCTTACAAATGATGCTCAAAATGTCCTCAAAGGACAAAATGCTGGAAATACATGAAGAACAGCCAAAAACAAAGCATCCCATGCGAACAAAAAGTTTCCAAAAGTAAATATGTCCAGGTAATCCACCAGAGTGTGAAAACACAAATAACTGAATAAAATATACCTGGAGTGAAATCTAGAAAAAGTGCATGGATGAAACTGAAGAGCCCTGAAATACGGTTCCAACGACGCTGAGAGTGCCAAAAAAAGAGAAATTGATCAAAAGTTATGAGCTTGAGACTGAAAATAGCCTTTTTGTTTTCAACTGGCTGTAGAATGCACCAATGGAAAAAAAATGTGATGAGACCCACACCACTGGAAAGATGAGAAAACCAGCTTTCCGACGATATCTCGTTTGCCAAAAAATGATATCGTAAGCCCAAGTTATGGCCTCTGGAATAAATTAGCTCCAAAGAGGGAAAAAAACCAGCGTTGGGTTAAATTTGACGGTCATACGGCCGTTGTAGCAAAATGACTAGGTTAAATTTCACGTCCAAACGACCGTCACCGTAAATGTACAACTGGGCTTATTTTCGAAAAAATTGTTTTTTTAAAAAATAAAAAACAATAAAAAAACTCTTTTTACAAAAATTAATTTTTTTTTGACATAGGTGGGGCCGCCGCCTGTGGTTGGCAGTGTACCGCCGGTCAGCGGTACTGTCAACCGCCGGTCGGCAAAAGCCGTCGGCGATCGGTAGTATGCCGACCAACATACGGTAGGGCCCGCAGGCCTGCGGATGCAGGGACCTGCGGGTACCCTTGTATCGGGCCGGCAAGCCCTAAAATTGCGAAAACTTTTAATTTTTGATTTTTTTTTTAAATAAAAATTTTTACAATGGAAATTTTTGCAGAAAAATAATTTTTTTTTGACGAAAAAAGAAATTTCCTAATAAAATTTTTTACCAGGCAGGCGACGGCCGTACCAGCAAATTTTTTTTTTGCTTCAAATTTCGACTTTGTCCAAAATGGACGAATGAACAGTCGATTTAGGGGTTTTGGACCGTTGCGGACGCAATGGCGATGTCCGTTTGAACTGAAAATGCTTCAAAATTGCAAGTATGCCCTAGATCAAGAAAACAAACCCCAAACCCTTGAAGCTCCAAAAATATTCAAAACAAAAACAGAAAGCAGCAGATGTGGAACTCTGATACCATGTAGGAGTTGAGAAAATACAACACCACAAATCCCGAAGATCATCTGCATGCAAATAACCTGTCACAAAAGAAGAGATGGAGACAAACAAGCAAGGATTTTCTGAAAACAGAAAATGTATATATTAGAGAGAATGAGAAAATGAATTGATATGAAATACAATGGGATCAATCCTTATAAAAAAGAGATCATGCAAACCCTAATAAAACCCTAATAGGAAAAACCCTAATAGAAGCCCTAATAGGATAACATTTAATAATTAATATAATTATTAAATGTCACTTTATGCAAACTAACGTGAAATCTTAAGAAGGGAATAAAGGTAACTTAATCAACATAATTAAGTTAAGACCTTTACTCTAACAATGGCATTATTTTACACATCAGAATTAAACTTCATTTTTCTGCTTTTTTTCTTCCTTTAGATATGCTCTTTTTAATTAGAAATAAATCATTGAATTACTTGTTCATTTAACCTCTACCTTATGTTCCTTTTATATCATTTAACATATCTCTTTTGAAGAGATACATCCTTTGGAAGATTGATATCTTTTCAAAGCAGTCACGACTCTTCCTTAAACTGCGTGTCCCTTTAAGTTAATTGCAGCCTTTCATAATTTATTTTTTTCCTTTAGTAGTTATCGCTGCCTTCTCATAATGATATGTTTCCTTTTTCATCGCTGCCTTTTAATCATTTATTGCTGTTCTTATAATCATTAATCCTTCAGAAACATAGGTACTCCTTTTGTAAATGAATCACTGCCTTTTATAAACTCAAGTGCTACTGCCTTTTGTATTAATATAATCTTAATAACATATTAATCTCTTTCTTTGGGCGATTGAATATACATGTAAGTTTTGAACCATTTAAGGAAGTTGGTCTTGTCAAAGGCAGTCGGCCAGAAATGGCATAAACATTAGCATTAATGTAGGCACTTCATTAATGAGTCGGACAGCATTCAACTTAAGCATATGATATTAATTTAGTTTCAAGTCAGCCCATAATGTCATTTTAAAATCTCTTCCAATAGTACACTGAAATAAGAATATGTTTGGGCACTGCCTTAGATATTATTGGCTTTGTTCTTTAATCTTTAAATATCAAGCAAACTAGATCTTGGCCATCAATTACAATGGTTGCCATCCATTTTCTCAATCTTCTCTTTGCATCTATTAACATTATGCATTAAATCATCGTGACATTCATTTCATCTTTAATGAGCTTACCAACAATCTCCCATATGCCTTGACATAGATTTCTTTCGACATTAATGACAATGTTCTAACAATCTCCCCATTAAACTCTTTGGCATCAATGACGACTTTGTCCACTTTTGATGTCAATGACAATATTTCCAACACCTTCCTTATATTGCTCAAGGGACACAACCCTTCATATGCTGGTTGACCATTCTTAACAACTTAATCTTTATTTAATTCCAGCTTGGTGTAATATTAATTATCTACTTCTGGGCGCTCTATTAAACTTATTCTGAACCTCTCCAAAGGTGGCGACTGAGGCAAAGGCTTTGAAGAGTCCTCAAAGAATGACTCGATTCTCTCTTAACAGCTAACACCCTCTCTTGTGATTTCTTTTGAAACATAGGCTGCAGACATTTAGGAATAAAATGGGACATGATATTCTTTCTTAAGGTGCTCATGCTGAAGGAACAATTCCAATTTTTGTTTTGAATCAAGGAAACGGTCTCTTGAAGTTGCTGAAAATGCGGAGTGATGGTATGAGAGGCATGAGATTTCTCAAGCAGAGAGATACATGCCTATAAATTATTAATGACACTGTCCTCCTCTTATATTTGTTGGAGAAGTGAAATCAGTTACTGAAATTTGGAGCCAAAATTTCTCAATTTCCAGAGTTCTCATATACAGTCTGCCGTACTGAAGTTCTGGTGTCTTGGTAGTTTATTTTTTGGTACACAGAAGCAGATCCACTAAACCTGAATCCACAGAGCAGAATAAATCTGTTAGGGAGTTAGAGCTGACAATTGCAAAGGGTCAACTACAGACATGTGGAGCTGACCTGCAGAATGGCCAACAGAATAGAGCAGCCTGCAAAGAAGGAAATGGCGATTAGTTGCAGCTGAGGCATGCAAACCCTAGCAACAGATCAGTAATCTTGTTCAATGCAGCAGAAAGTGATCCCAAAACTGCCTGGAGAATGAAATGCAAGCAGGAGTTCATGATCAAATCTGCTTGGTGAAGGAAAACCCCAACGAGAGAAGAAATGCATGCTCAGAACTAGTGCACACAAAACAGTTGCAGCATGCAAGCATAGGGTGCAGACATAGAGAGCTTGGATGCTTTGTATTTAGTATTGAGTTTCCATTTGCAGTTGCATCATGTAGTTTGACGCTGTACCCCAACCTGAACTGACAACTTAGTTTACTAACTGTCTAGCTATGTCTTTAAAGAGTGTAAAGTTCAACTAGGGATTGAAGTCAAGTAAAGATGTGTACTCTGTGCACCAAACTATGTTACAAAACCTAAATCATAATAAGAATACAAGATATGAGCCGCTGCCCCAAGCAGGGTTATATCATAATGAGAAGACAACATATGAGCCCCTTCCCTTAACAAGGAACTATCTGTTGAAAACAAGGTGGAACTAAGCTTCAATAGCATGTGTATTCAAATCTGAAAATAAGATTACCAAATCTGATTATATGTATGTGATTGCACATTCACCATAATAGAAAAATTTAGCAAACAAATATGACACAATTTATGTGGAGAAACCCTTTTCTGAAAAAACTCCACACGAGAAAAGAAGACAATTATATTATTTATTTTCAAAAGAGAGATACACCACAATACACTTCCTTGCTGATCTCCTACAACTGAGATGCTTCCACACACCTGCAAATAACACAAGATACAACTACCATCTCAAGGCTCCAATTTATAGAACTTGTGGGAAGCAAAACCACAGTGGTAAACTGAAACAAAAGGTGCCAAAACCACTTGCAAAAACCCACACCCCTTACTTGGAAAACCAAGAGTCATGATAATAAATTAATTAATGTGCACAAGACTTCAACATGGGTGCCTAATCCATAGCCTCTTCAACTTTTGGCATTTAGGAAGCCCCGGTGACCGTTCAGTTTCCAGATGGAGAACCAATGGACACCTATTTCCCTCCAAATTTGTCGCCCCACTCAAGACTCTTTACATTCCCAATGTGAATGCCTAGGAGGGATAATTTTGTCCTCTAGTGGTGTGTAACCTCCACCAACATTAAATTTCCTCTTGAAAATGCAATTACAATGATGCCAATATTAAATACATTTCACATGTCCCCTAGGACATTTTCCAACAAACATGGAGACATAAAAATGACATAGGTTTGCAAGGTAGATATCACCTAACCTAACACTATCTTATTATGACTAAAATGTGAATTGTTTATTTGCTCAATCTTCTACTAGGGTTCCTATTAAGACATGGCAAAGTCTTATGTATAGGTAGGGAAGGGCTGTCATAGCATGGGTCCATCTTTAACATTGATAGTGCTCTTCCTAACCTTTTCAGTCATCCTAAATCATCATCCACATTATTATTTTTAGCTGAGTTTCTAACCCAGTCTTTTTAGGTCATGTATTCTCAGTTCTGTTTCATCCTCGTGTAAAATTTTCAAAGTAAACTTGTATTATTTGTTTATCCTAATTCACCATCCACATTATTACTTTTAGCTGAGTTTCTAATCCGCACTTTTTAGTTCATTTATTCTCAATTCTGTTTCATCCTCGTGTTAAATTTTCAAACTAAACTTGTATTATTGGTTTAGGAATCGTAGTGTAGGTTGCATTCATAACATGAGTTAACAGTCACAGTGTATGTTTTGCAGTCGTAGTATGAGTTAACAGTTACTGTATAGGTTTAAACTGAGCTCAATGATGAGCAGACCTAAAAAACAAGAATTCTACAATGCTCAGGTAGACCTAAGGGTTCAATCATATCAGAATCCTTGATAAATGTAATAAGATAGAAGTGAGTCAAATAATTTTATGTCCAAAAAGAGCTAAGGTTTGTTTTACTTTTAATCCAAATCAAGGGAATACCTAAATGGTGGTAACATATTCAAAAAACAAAGGGTCTTTAGTGAACTGGTGATCTCAAACAATACAAGTACCTACTGCAAAAATGGGTTCATTACTTGGGTAGCAAATTTACACCTCTTGTTGTTTCTTCTTCTCCTCCCACTTCTTTTAATTAACTGCCGATACCCTTCCAAAATGCCTCCATCTTTCTCCACTTTGCCTCTATCATCATCATCACTGTATCTCTCTTGTCCATTTTTCTGTTTTTAAATAGGCATAAATGGGATGCCCTAATGTTCGCTATTAAATCTCTACACTACCAGAGAACATCACTTGCAACAGTATCCAAGCTATTTCTTTAGCAGGTATATCAGCAGTAAGAGATTGTCCCAATTTTTAACATCACGGGTTCTTGATATCTGAATTTCTTCCTTCGACAAATGTGAATAATCCTTTTTTTATTGCAAGAATGCTTCAAGTTCTTTATTGGAACTTTTAGTATGTGTTACTATGTTTCAATACGTCTGCAATGGCTCAAAGGTTATTGGAGGGCCATTGCCTCTCCCAACATTTGCTATTTTGATTACTATGTATTAAAAATTGTATCAGTGACATCTTCATTGTGTTCACTTGATTTCCTTTTTCATTACTTTTCATCTATGTTACTCCCAATTTCAGTAGAAATCATAATAGTGGACAGATGCCCTAAAAATAGAGTTATATATATAAAACATAGGATTATATTATATAATAACATCATTAATACAAGCAAGTAGATTATGCATTTTGAATACTGAAATACAAATTTGAATTTAGGTAGATATTTTTTTTGCTTAATACTAAATCAAAATGAATATACAATTATTCATCTATGATTCATGATGTAAGATTTAAGAAAAGAACTACAATAAACTTCAATATTAAAAAGTCTGAGGAGATGAAGGGTTTGAGGTGTTATGACAAACTTTTTCCCTTTTTTCATTCATGAACTTTTTGTAGTTTGAACGTGAAGGTTAATTGGCCCCTTTTTTTTCCAGGAGGATAAACTTCAAACATTCAGATTACCAAAGCCAGTCTTATGCATTGGGGGTATCTTGCAGATTGAATTGCTGGGAAGAGTACAGAAACAAGAAATGGATGGGTTATATTATATATGGTATTTAGTCTATTTCAAACATTTACTTTTCTTGAATTTCATTATTGATGGGAATCACTACAAGCATTAGAATTGTCTAGGATTGTCCTTTGATTCTATAGCTAATATCTAAAGCTCTATTTGAAAATAGTATTGTTAGACTGATAGCTTGAGAATTACCTATTCGGAATGAATTATTTGTGTCTTTCTTCTAAACTAAAAATCATGGGTGGTTATTAAAGATAATCCAGGAATTTGGCATTTTCTGATAATGTGAATTGTTTATTGTCTTTGCAGTGTTTGTCATGCACGAGTTGTTGGAAGACCTCTTCCTGCTGCATATGATTTTGAGGCTTTAGATCAAAAAGAGCAATACATTCTAAAATACTCAGACAGACTTGAGCATTGTGGTTCAATGTTAGAGGATTCTTCGAGAGGATCTTCTGAAGAATATGAAGCTGGTGGTTCATCTGGTTGGCATGCTTTTGCTGATAGGATAAGGCGGATAAGAGCTGGGAGGGTCCTGTGGAACCAGTCAATTCTCAAGGCCTTGTTAGGCAATATAGTAGCAGCAATTTTGATGCTTCCAGATGATGAGGATTCAGACGGAGATGATGACGTATTGCATGACTGATTTATATTCTGCAAAGTTCATTTTGAAATATATATATATCATATATGTTGTTTAAGTAGTCCGAAGGAAATAAATTACTTTTTTCTTTGTAATTAAATTTCTTTTGTTATTTTTGTTCCTTTTGGATTTATGTTCTCAGATATGCAAGTCCACAAGGATGAGCATAAGCAGACTTCAGCCTCCAAGTGAGGGAAAACACGATGTCTTTGCAATGTAACCAATTATGATAATAACTCCTACGCTTCGTGTTAATTGCTGGTTGTTGGGACAGTTGGAGTGTTTATGTTTCAATTATGGTGCTCTGTTTTCACTGAAGATTTCTGCATGATTGAAAGTAATTGAGAGCTTACGTAGAAGCTGAAATAGGAATATATGTACCTTAGATATGTTGTTCATATTGTTCTTATTTAGATGAATTGGTTGTCAAATGACCTGTTCAAACGGGTTTCTCATGTCTCAAAGATGTTAATTTACTCAAGTGATCCTTTTGCTTACGACATTAGGCTTTTTACAATAGACGTGTCAATGTCAATAGGAAATATAGATCTATGAAAACTAAAGAGGAAAGTTGCCACATTATTGGTAAACGTCTGCAAGTTCGCTGGTTGTCAGTATTTTATTTTCAAATTGAAAAAAGTTCCTGTGATTTTAGAAGCTAAAATGAATGGTTTGTGTGAAGGGACGTCAATGATTTTAGAGTTTGCAACAAGCAGTTACGTTTTGTGGTAGAATTCACCTTTGTAAATTTTTCAAGACAATAGAATTAAATGGATAGATTTATGTAAGTGCTGTTTTTTGTTTATTTGCATCCATCCAATACATTGATGAATTTTATTCAAGTCGGATGCATTTTTTTTTACTAGTAAAATACTTGAGTAATAGAAATTGCCAAGGTTTCAGAGTTTGAAGCAGAGAAGCAAAAATCTTCAAAAAATCTCGACTATACCCCATTTTTTGCGAATCGGTCCAGCAGATGAATTCTCCACCCCTGCTCCTCCCTCCCCGCCCCCCCAAGAAAAAAAGAAAATCCGTCTTTTTAAAAAGTTGTCTACTGTGATTTTCAACAATTCTTTTACATTTAAATTGCATAAAAAATTAAAAATCACATTTAAATCGCATTGGAAACCTTAATCAATCTCCCGACAACTTGTGAAACCCTCAAAACCTATGAAATGACGAAACATTTTATGAATAATGCAATTGCACGATATTTTTAGGGCATGACGACAAACAAGAACTTATAGGATGTGCATTGCAATGTCCCTTTCTAGAACATTCCTGATTTTTGCCTTTGAAACAATAATTCCAACTTAAAATGAAAATTCTATTATATTTAGATTTAAAACTTATGCAATAATTCTGAAAATAAAATCTATCTTGATTGTTTTTTTTAATAATTCTCCTTCAAATTATGATGATGATAATGGCTTTGTCAAATATTATGAATTTATTTTAATATATAGATCAGTAAGTCATAGCATAATTATGAAAATCAATCATATCTTGAATTCTTTGGAAATGCTTTTAAATCTGCTGGGTCAGACGTTTTCATCCCAAACTCAAGAGTGCCAATATCAAGGGTTTTCGTCTTTACCTTGCCAAGAGTTTTCAAGAGTTTTCAACCTACAACTTGTAGTACACCTTAGAGGGTTTTCATTCTCCTTGATCAAGATTTGGGTTTTTGTCCAAATTTGATAAGAGAAATAAGTGTTTTTGTCTTTAATCTCTCATTAACTTGGAAGGGTTTTTGTCCTTCAATTGCAAGACACTTCCTCAAATTCAAGACTGATTGTTTGATGTATTGATAGACTTATTTTGTTTGCTTGATTGATCTTTTTGATATTTTGATTGCTTGATTTCTTGATGGAAAGATGAGTGATGATTGTTGATTGAATGCCAATGAATTGATTTTCCCTTGATATCCATTTTTTGAAGGAGTCACCACCCTCAACAATAAATGAGTCATCACCCTTCATTGTTGCCTTTTGAGAATAATAATTTATTTCCAACTTAATTGATTGATTCATTTCCAATTGATGATTTCTCCACAAGGAAAATATCTCCCTTTTATATATTATTATTGAGGGAGTCGCAACCTTTCACATTAGGAGTCACAATCTTTCACATTAGGAGTCAATATTTCTTTTTAATTGTTTTCTTCATCATCTCTTTTCATGGAATGATCCATCCTTTATGGGTGAAAGAGTCATCACCTTTCACTATCACTACCCTTGGAAAATATAATTTACTTTGAATTAAACTCTTTCGTTGGTGCTTCCTTGCATTGGTTTTTATGATATTGCTAGTCAACGATTTGGGCATTTTGGCAGGGCATCACATGCATAGAAGGCACAACTAGTTGCAAACTTGTAGGAAGTCAATAGGTTGCATTTGAGTCAAAAATATGCAATTTTTTGCTAAACACTATTGCAAATACATTCGATAGCTTCATGTCAAATAAATAGTATATACACAATTCAACTAGTGCATACAAATAGATGAATAATTTGATAAACAAAATTTTCAATGTGCACATCACAAAGATCTTTCAATTTAAATAACAAGATAAAAAACATTTGATCTATTCTATTTTGGTGGGGCTTCCATCCAAAGAGATACTATTTTATTATTATGACAGGTGAATGGTTTATATTCCGAGGTTATATTTTAGCTCACTATTTGTACTTCATATTTTGTGTCTACTTTATTATGGTTTAATTTTATCTATATTCAGATGCTAGGATTTTCGTCAATACTGTCATTGCGCTCACACATGGTTCAATTTTGTGTCTACTTCTTATCTACATCAAATAAATAAAATTTTCCATGTGTAAATCACAAAGATCTTTCAATTTAAATTAAAAAGATAAAAAAACATTAAATCTATTTTATTTTGGTGGAGCTTCCATCCAAAGAGAGTGCATTTTACTATTATGATAAGTGAATGGTCTATATTTTGAGGTTATATTTTAGCTTGTTATGTCTACTTCATATTTTATGTCTATTTTATCATGGTTTAATTTTGTGTCTACTTATCTTGATTTTATGCACAACTAAATTTTTATTGTGAATATTGGTTGGTTATTTGGTCCAAACAACATTTGATGGTCTATCTTTTTCTCTTTGCTTGATGAATATGACAATGCTATAGTTTCATTTTTTCACATAGTCTCATTACTAGAAGTGAAGTGATAATGTTATCTATAGGTTATCTTTGTTTTTGTAACATTTTATCTTTCTCTCAAGTTGTAGTACAAAAAACCTTGGCTGCATAAAAACATCAGCCTGATGTTTATATGTAACCCAATGTTGCATCAAGATGTCCAATCTTTGTGACATCAAAATCTTGGCCATTGTGATTTTGTATGCTTATTTTGATACCATGCATATCTATCCTAAAATGTGTTTTGTGTTTATCTTCTACTTCTACTTTATATGAGTCAGTAATTTGACTAAATTTGAAGGTTTGGTTTATTAGCAAAGCTTTTGAATGTGACTTGGTTTTGTATCTTGAATGTTTGAAAATATATAATTCATGCTCATTTGACTCTACCTATTTTGAGAAATGGTTTCTCTTTTATCAATTGATTAGATTTTTATTTGGATGATATATTCTTTGAAATTTCCTATTTGAATATTTCTAGGTATAAAATATTTTTTCTTTTATCCTTTTGGGATGCAAACATTTAATAGTTGTTTTGAGGTCTTATTAAATTTTCAAAGGTTTCAAAGTTTGTTATGATAGTGCAGTCTCTATGATCAAACATTCTTTTGGTATTGATAATAACTTGAAATGCAGTGTCCTTAGTAGCATTTTATCATCCACTCACATCATACAACAAGACTAGAGGCATTGCATTCTGTTATTTTAGACAATTCACGAGTTGAATTCTCTATTTTATTTGATCTTTATATCATGAAAATGCCTTTAAATTTAAGAACAAATAGATTTTGTTTCTTTATCAACATTTTTAACGTTTTTTTAAAATCTGATTTTTAAAAAAATTTTTACCCATATAAATTCCAAAATTTTCAATTTTTTTTATTTTTCACTGTCATGGGGCTAGACCAGTGCATGGATCGAATGCACCTTTTCTGCTCTAAGAGGTCTATTTTGCACGATACTGCTCAACACTACTTGCGACTTCCTTGTGGACAAGCCCTTTCCTGTTCACAGATTACGCCTTTGAACCAGCGAGTCCTCCTTCTCGAACTCGACTTCTAGAAATGCATCGCGGAATTATGCACCTGCGAGCTGCTAGGAGCTCTTTGGCTTGCATGTTCTGAACATGACTCACTTTGTTCACTTTCTTGAATGCTACTGCACACTGGTGCAGGTTCGGTGATTCTTTGAAACACCTTTCACATAATGCAGCAATTGAGACTCTAGAACAATACAGAAAGTAAACATCAAAATTGGCTGGACAGGCCGCTGTAAACTGATGTACAGAATATTCACTGTGATGATTTACAACCTCAACCATTATGATTAGAAAAGATGACCTGTATTTTCTATACTACAAATTTTTGTCTGATTTTTCTGTTTATATAGTACCGTGGTAGTGATCTTGGAATTACTTTTTGCCGATTGTTAAATCATTTGAAGCATTTTAGTCCATGCTTTGATTTGTAAATCATCTTTGGTGGGGCCTATATTAAATGTGTATGGAGGACAATTGTCTGTAATGTCTCCTCCACTAGCTGAACCAAGGTTTGTCCTGGTAGCTCCGTTGAAATTGAATATGTTGTTTAGAGGTCTCCAAGGTTGATGTGGAGCAGAGAGGTGTAACTACAATGGCAGAAAGGTGTGGATTTTAATGGAGCATGTTTGATGGCCATGAAGTCTCAAGATATCCATATAGCCAAACCCCCCCATTTCCCTAGTTTCATTATTATAGCAGTTGTCAAAAGTTACTACCAATTCTAGTGCTTGGACTGACCTAGGGAAGCATTGATGCAGCAATTTGAGACTTTTCAAGAAAAGAAGCACAGGGTGAAGCAAAACTAACAAATGTTCAGAATGGGTTCTGGTAGCATGGGGCTTAGAGCTCTCAATTCAAGGAGTTGGTTTGTGGAATGTAGTACCTCTAATTCCCAACCATTGATGAAATGCACAGGTGGGAACAATGACACACATATGGCGGTGAAAGTGTAGCGGGCTACTTTTGATATTTTCTCACATTCCTTTTAATGTAATGAGGAAACAATTTAGTTTTTTTTACTATGCACATTGATCAGTTCATTGCACACTTGAATCAACACATGCCAATACCTAGATCATATAGTATAATATATACCAGTGGTAGAGCACATGGTTATTACAGTGAAGAATTTAATGGGGGAGGAAGATGCTCCTTGTCACTCAAAGGCTTGTGAGATAGCTCGGGATGCCAAAAACGTCACTAAGATGGACACAAGATTAGCCCCCTCCTTCCACTCTTGCAGGACATGCACATGATTAGCATGCCAAATATGGACCTAGATGGTACCAAGATTAACCTGGATGAGTTCAAGAAGAATTTCTTGTTAAATCTCATTTTTTAAAATTATTATTTTCACAAACTAATTTTTTATTTGAATTGTTTAACTTGGTTTATTTTTTCAAGTCTATTCTTTTTATGTTTTAGATCTCCATATTGGCAAGGATTGGTTGATACCATTGTCATAGCTGATTGGGGGTTCCAAGTCTCTTTGTATGATAATTACCATGACCGGTTTTGATAGAGAAGGTGGTGAAAGTACAATCAATTATTGATGTAGAACAAACTATTTAAAGTAACATTGCACTATCATATTATATGAATGAACGATTTTTTCAAATTCTTTGGGTGACATAGTGTTGACGGCTATTGATGTTTTAGAGGAGAATAAAGATTGCCTTATTTGTGGTGTTTTGGAAGAAATTTAGATGAAGGCGGGGAGGAAAATGTAGTAGTAGTAATTGAAAACACATTAAATTGTGTTGCTTTAGGTAGATAACTAATAGAGAGACCTCAACATTTTTGAAATTTTTGTTCAACACTTTGTGTTGATTTAATGTTGGAGGACATTGGTGAAAAGGATTGGGTAAGACCAATCATGGATCAAGGGCACCATTTACAAGTACTTATCATGGTTGGATACCCTCTTTAGTCAAATAATTAATAGATAATAAGAAGATGGTTTGACCTATTGTCACTTGTTTTGCAATCTCATTCATTAGCTTGCAATCTTTTCTAAAGCAAAAGTTTTATCGAAGCAAATGTTTGTTAGTGAGCAGTGAAGCAAGTCTTTCTACTAAAAAGAATGCCAAGATCAATGCAATAGACCATGTACTTGACGATACTAATTTTTTGACCTCTTTAGAGAAGATTGCATAGATGCAAGTCTTAAAATTTTTTCTTTTCATTTTTTAGTGACTTGAATTTTGTTCTTTGTTCATCTATAAATTAATACTTAAATGTATAATTATTTTTAACTATTTGGCATTTTTATATCATTGAGTTGTTGGTTGATGGAGAAAAAAATGTCAATGAATTGCATCTATGAGTTAATGGATCAAGATGAGTATATTAGACTTTCATGTGATGCAATAGAGGACAAATATAGATTTATTTGAGGCATCGTTGACTATTTTAAATAAAACAACTAATGGGCCACTTTATACCTGTTCCTCAACCCAACCTTGTAGTTTCTTGAGAGCTTTAAAATTGACAAGGAGGTTATGGGAGGCCTACACACAATCATTAAGGTTATAGAGCTAAGTTCATAGTTTAGAGAAAATATCGTGTTTGAGATTTGAGATATATAAACAAGAATTATGAGTTCTTTTCTTGAGACATGCAATTCAATAAGGACAACTTGTAGGCTAGGTGAAATTGTATCTTTGACACTGACATACATACATACATATGTGTGTGTGTGTATGCATATACATGTATACATATTGAAGGGCACACAATCTACTGAGAGGGGGGTGAATCAGTAGATCAAATCTATTTGAAACTCTTAACTTCAATACATATATTTGAACATGAAACTTGAATCTTCACTACCACTAATCAAGTAACAATCATGAGCACACATTCACACAATAAAACACAAGATATACATGGAAACCCAAGATGGGAAAAAACCACAGTGAGAATCGCTGCTTGGATCTATTGTCCAAATCCAACCTCACAAAGTAGGAATATAATAAGGAAATTTACAATGTGAAGTAGGTATTGTAGACACTTGAAAATGTCCTGAGTATATCACACATCCTAATTTCACTTATTGACACCATTTCTCTCCTAATTCACCTATTTCATCTATTTAATTAAATAATGTCCAATTATTTAGTTAGATTCACCTCAAGTTCTCCTATTAATCGAATAATTAATTTTATTTGATTAAGTCACTCTCTTCATGCTAATTTTCTTCCCTTTTGATTAAATAATGTTAAATTATTTAACTAAATATCATTTTCATTCTTTGATTAAATAATTTTAAATTGTTTAATTAAAGTTCCCAATTCCTCAATTTGCACAATTAAATAATTTTATAAATTGTTTAATTAGCTAATTATTTCTCCAATTCCTCCAACTTGCACAAAAAATACTCATAGAATATTCCCTTTTCAAATTCAAATTCTTCCCTCCACATGAAATATCTCCAACATATTTCCTAAAATCAAGGGATTTGTTGATATCTCATAGATTATTGACCCTTGATTAAATCCTTGATCCATGCCCTCATGAATTATGAACCATTGATCTATTCCTTGATCCATGTCTTCATCTTCAATTCAATTTCATCTATTGATTAGCATTTTAAATCTTCACCATTGACCAATATCTCAAAAATCTATAAATACCAAGCCTTTTTCATATCAATTCAATTCACAACCTTATGCAAAGTTATTGTCTCAAATCCATTACTCACCTTTGAGCAATTTGAGAGATTTTTGTGTGAATCAACCTTCATCAATCATCATCAAGCTTTTGCAACAACATGGATTAGGAAAATTTGAGCAACCCACATCCATATCACACCAAATTTGCACTCAATCCACAATGGGATTGGAGGTTTGTTGGTTATTTGTTTCAATTGTCTAGAATTTAGATTGTTTTGATGTTATTTTAATCATTTTAACCATGTTTACTAAATTGGAGTATTGTCTTTAATTGATCAAATTCTTGTTATTAACTTTATTTCATTGTTATTTGATCAATTAAACTTTAATACTTATATTTTGACATGCTTGGTGGGACCCACTTCTCAATCTAATCAAATTTTCTTGAGATTTCTCAGATTTACAGGTTGCAGGAACAACACAGTGCTTTTGTTTTGACAGGTCCATGCCTTTGTTAAAGGCCCTCACCTTTGCAGATTCAAATATCCACGCTTCTCTCTCAAAATAGTGCTACACTTTTGTTAAAGGTCCACGCCTTTGTTAAAGGGCCGCACCTTTGTCCTCTGACAACACAATGCTTCTATTAGAAATCCTGTGCTTTTGTCAAAATAGTCCTGCACTTTTCTTTGATTTAATTTTTCAATTTCATTTAAAATTTGGATTTGGATTAACCCTAATCATTTACTGTTTTCTGATTGTCTTTGACAGAGCTAATTGTTCATGCATCATGTGGCATTTGGAAAAGTGTTAATTAATGTTTGTTTTGAAAAGATAATCTAGGACTCATCTTTCGAATTTGGTGTATTAAAATGAACTCACATTTATTTTAATGCTCTAAAATTGAACACTTCATTTGATGCAATAAAATTGAACAAACAACTTGCACACGTTCAATTTGGTGTTTAAAAATGAACTACACATTTCAATCCTTGGTGCAATTAAAATGAACATGTATGCTTTGTCTTCTGTGATTGGTAAGCTAGAGTATGCATCCTCCCCCCTTGCACTTTGTGTGAACTTGGGTGACGAGAATTACTCCTAGTTTACATTTTCTTACTTTTAAATGTCGAAGGAGTTGTCTACGTATCCACTAACCTTGCACTACGTGCAATATCGGGTGATGAGAAATAGCAACACTAATCCTTCCTTTATTATTAGAATGCCTACCTAAGGATTTCATCACCTTAGGGTTCAAACTAAAGCACATTTTTTTTGGCAGGCTATATAAAAGGGACGAGAGCAAAAGATGTAGTTCTATCCACTCATGTACCTGCTAGGCATTCCTATGTGGTCTCGGGTGATTCTAGACACAAGAATATGATATTTCAATATCATGCTTATGCAGGCAGTGGTGTTCATAGAGTTCTACCCACTACAAGCCTTGTATCTAAAAGGCTAAAGTCCATTTGTAGATCGTTGACTTATGGAGTTGCAACAAGATAGAATTGTCTTGTGAAGTTACTCACTATGTATCAATGCTTGTTGAGGCGACATTGACTCCTTGCAAGGAAATTTTCCTTCCAAGGTAAGAGGTGTTCATGTACGTGAGCATACTCTAGTTGTCCATTCAAGAGAAGGTATTTTATCAACAGGCCCAAAATAAGAAGATAAACCCGATCTACCACTACAACTAGGATTGTGTTCTATGGTGTGTATTTTGTGGAAACCTCGTGAAACTCATTAGTGTGATATTATGGAAGAACACATGAAAATAATTCCAACACCAATCGAGTCAGTTTGAATACATTGTTCACTTTGTTTTTATCACTTGCAAAACAATCAAACACAAAATAAACATAAAAAATGTTGACAAATTTGCAAAATTTTAACCTTTGAACAAGTTATAGTGCATTTGTTTGACAGTGAAAGTCTTTTGTACACATCTTATCACTTGTGTTTTTATCAAAACAATGCCTTTGTTTACATCTTAGTGCTTCTGTTTGCATCGTCACACTTTTGTTCCAGAGTAAACCTAGGCAACTGCATCTCAACGCTTTTGTTTTCCATAGTGCGAAACTTCTATGGGAATCAACACACCTTTGCAAACATATACGGGCTTTTGTAGTAAAATAGTGATGCACTTTTGTCTATTTGAAAAATACAACAAGCTTAACAAATTTTTCAAATTTTGATTTTTAATCAACAAAATTTAACAAACCCGAATTTCATGAAAAACAAACTTGCGATTATCTAGATCAGTCAAAATAGTAATGAAATTATGATTGCTAGCTTCATATTGGATTTGTTAAAGAATCATTCAATATTGGTCCTAAACTTATCAAAGTGTCATTATAAAAAATTGAAACAACCAAAACATTTCAACAAGGTCAAAATCATTTACATCCAACATCTCGTAGGGTAGATACAACTTGTATGGTCACAACTAGGTCTCAACACAAAAATAACATGGAAGCAAACCCTAGTCACCTTAATGTACCTACCACTACAAGTGCAAATCCAAGTGGTTCAAAGTATCCTACCAACATAGGTGTTAGTGATCAACCCATTGGAATGCCTCAAACTACTTCTTAAGGGTATGAACTTCCTCCACAAATGAAAATGCAATCTCAAAAGGAAACGGTCTATATCGAGGACATTACCAACAAACCTCATGAATTCACTCTCGAAGAAATATTAGAAATGCAACAAGACCAATCTTTTATCAAAGCGGTAGAGGTGGTGATAAGAAAAGACCCCAATCAATACATATTGATACTCGCACAACAAGGTACCAAATTTCTCACCAATTTTGACATAAATCAACTTAGAGAACAACCAACAACATCAAATGTTGGAACAAAAAATTATCCACAAGGGAATGACCCCTTAGTGTATCACATTATTGAGCAAGTACCTAAAACATCTTCAAATGTACTAGGTCAATCCATGGTCACTTCTCAAGGGATAGATCAAAAAAATTTATCAAGTCAATATATTAATCCTTTCTACAATGCTCAAAGTCTAGAGAACACCAACACAAATATTGGATTTCAAAATAATAACATTTCGCCAACCTTCAATGCTCAAAGTCTAGAGAACACAACACAAATCCAGGCTTTCAAAATACCAACATCCCACCTACATTCAATGCCCAAAATTTAAATATGACAAACTATGGGATGAATCCATATTCACAAAACTTGAACTTGAATGGTCCCAACACTCAACCACATCAATCAAATCAACAATAACAACATCAACCAAATCAACAACCCCAACCCCAACAACATCAACATCAAAACCAATAAAACATCACCCAACATAAAAAATACACCACCTTACAACAATTGTAACATTAACAACAAAAACTTAAAAACAAGTGATGTCACAATAAAATCTTCAACATTCATCACTCATCAATTATCAAAAACCAAATCCATCACAAAAGAACATGATCACTTAGAATCAATATGAATCTCACAATGCATCTCCCCAACATCAAGGAAATCCTCAATATCGAAACGGTCCCCAACATCAAGGAAATCCTCAATCTCAAAATGGTCCTTTACCTCAAGGAAATCCTCAATATCAAAATGGTCCTTTACCTCGAGGAAATCCTCACTATCAAAACGGTCCTTACCTCAAGGAAATCCTCAATATCAAAATGGTCCTTTACCTCAAGGAAATCCTCAATATCAAAACGGTCCTTTACCTTAAGGAAATTATCAATATTAAAGCAATCCTTCACCTCAAAGTAATCCACAATACCAAACCAATCCTTTGCCTCAAGGAAATCATCAATATGGCATGAATGTTCCTTCTTACCTCGATCCAAATTTATACAACACTTATAATCCATTACCAAATGTTCCACCTATGGACTTATCCTCACAAATCCAAATGTTAAATCAAAAGATTCAAGATATTCTAATAGGGAAAAGAAAGAAATCATACATGGTTCCAGACTTGTGTCCCTATCCATTCGACAAAAGCATAACTATGTTACCTTTTCCTCCACACTTTGAAATGCCAAAATTTGATAAATACAAAGGATGTGGAAATCCTAAGGAACACATAAGAGAATTCTATGTGGATTGAATGGAAGTATCTTACAATGATTCATCTTTATGAGACTTTTTCCACATAGCTTGGGTGGACAAGCAATCAAATGGTTCTCACATCTACCTCTAGGGATCAAAAAATTCCAAGAAATTATAGACCAATTTGTAGCACACTTTTCCTACAATATGAACGCATAAATCACCTTGGAGGAATTATACACCCTTAAAAAAAACAAGGGGGAAACCTTTGCTTCTTTCTTACAAATAGGGAGTCACAAAGGAAGCAAATGCAAATAGTCAAATTGCGGCTAGAAATATAAACACAAATCTTTCTTTCCAACTAAGAATGTAATGCCTAAAAAACTTTGAGGATCTTATATCTAAAGGTCTAAACATTGAACGAGCACTAATTGCTAAGGGATCCATGCAATCCTATAACCAACCATCTAGTTCTAGTGATAAACCCCATTTTTGGGGCAAAAATGAGAATGTTACTAATGATGGTTTGGTGGATGCAAAGGTTGTTATCAAAGCACACTATACCTTACACACACAAAAAAATATCCAAAATGAAAATCCTTCATGAGGGCCACCACCAAGAAATATCAATGCTCCTTGACAACAATTCACTCCCTTAAGGGAGCCGATCAAAACAATCCTAAAGAAATTGATACAATCAAAGCACATTGAACTTCCTGAGTATTGCAACTATCCTGAACCTGAAATAAAATCCTCATGGTATAACTAAAATTATTTTTACTAATACCATAGAACAATAGGTCATAAAAAATAAAACTATATCAAGCTAAAATATCTCATTCAAGACCTCATTGATCAAGGGGAAGTAAATGTCGATCAACAACCTGGGAACAAAGATCTAGGAATCTATAAAGATCCAATGACTGATCATTGGAAGGCTAAATATTATGGAAAGACTCCAAGCTATAACAATGCAAAACATACTTATTATAACGTAGTAGGACACATTCATACTACTCATTCTTCACAAGATGAGGAATCAGACATATATCAAGATACTTTCCTAAGACATGATTAAAATCAATCACCAGTGTCTAGCAATGTTCAATATCAAAATGATGTCATTAAATATGTCTTAAATTGCAACATACCTCCCTCATATAACTTCGTGATTAGACACATTGAAGAAGTCCCAATGTGAAAAGGAACCTCTATCACCTTATCCAAACTCATTAAAACTATTCAAGAGTCTTCGATCCATGCTACACCACCCACCCAAGGGTCATGTCAAGAAGATAATATTGAGTATAACAAAAGTTTCTTTGAAACAAGTCAAGATCAAGATCCCATATATCCAAAATACTCATGATATACATGGAATTTTCCAATCCGTTAATGACAGTTGCTTGAACATAAATCACGATGAAGAGTACACCTCCCCAAAATACTATCATGACTTACTGAGTATCTTTCAATCCATCCAGGATTTCACAAAGGATGATCATGTTCCTACACAAAAAATCCCTACATCTACCCATGTGATGCTTCTTTCTGATGGACATGAAGATGATCTTCCTTCAAAACAAGAGTCTCCTACTCTTGACATCCTAACAAATAATCAAGTAATGACTGAACTTCAATATAGCATTTCAGACACGGATCATGAAGATGTAAGGAAGCTAAGGTAGTGGAACAACTTCCTACACTAATCTTGAGAGGAGGATAGTGCACAACTTTATAGATATTTTATAGTTATAAAAACTTAATAAAAAATAAACATAAATATCATCATACCACAACAAAGTGATTTACATGGGGAAAACCCTTTCGAGAGAAAAATCGTATAGTCCAAAATCCACCCAATATATTATTTATAAATCACACAAATCAAAATATACTTGCAGAGCAAGCTTCTCATAGGAGTATCACCAACCAGGGATCCAAAGGCAACACAACCACTAGATCAGAATCTCATAATATATCACAATACACAGTCGCAACACAATACCCTCATAAAATAGGGTCGCCTTCTAGGGAAATTTAAGCCAAAAAATATCGGCCATCAAATTTGAGACCTAATGATGAATGGTCCAAATTTACAATAATGAATATAAATAAAATTTAGTTTTTGGGGGCACTAGCCTCGAGCCCCTGTTGGGGCGTGCGGCCCTTGAACCCCCCATTGGGGGGATGATCCCCTTGACCCCTTGCAGGGGGACCCCTATGCCCCCCGTCATTGACATATCAACAATGCCTTATGTAATTGCAAGGTTGAGACACATTTTACCAACAAAAGACTCCTACATTGACCGCGAATCACAATCATGATCCAATATTTCTATTACCACTTTTAAAGATTCTTAGCAGAACATAGAAGAAGTAGCATCATGTTTCCAAGACAAATCATATTCAGTGGAAGTTTGTCAGTGGATGCATTATTAGGGAAAAGGATTAGGCCTACATAAACAAGGTATCTTAGAATCAGTACATAAACTTGACAATCTTGAGCAATAGGGTCTTGGTTATTCAGAGATCAATGAATCCAAATATGATAGTCATACCTCCCTAATACCGAGGGAAACTTTACCTAATGTAAACATCAACATGGGGAGCATGAAGAATCCATATAATAAAATCGCTACCAACACTCCAACCATTCATACATGAATCGTCATCGTTGCATCTTTCCACTCAACAATTGGGACCAACAGAAAGAGAAAAATCTTTATCAAACAAAAGAGCAAGTCATTGTAGAAAAAGAATCAACAAATTAAAATGGACAAATAAAATTAAAATGGATGCCAAAGAAAAAGAAAGAAAATCATCCCTATCAAACTCCGTTAGTCAAAGAAAAAATGGAGAAAAATAAAATAGGGAAATTCATCCATCAAAGGTGTCCACTAATGCAAAAGAAAGCTTCCAAAGAAATATACTTGAGGCATATCAAGAGGTTGGTCCTAATTCCACTTGAAATTCCATATCCACCTTTCATTGCTCATCATCCCAAGTTTGGAGAATCAAAGACTCCAAACTAGTGACCAATCCATCTACATCTCATTACATTCCACCATCTAATTTGAAATCAATGATATCCAAATCTCGCATTGACCGTTTCTTGGTAGAAACTCTTTATCATAAGGACTCTAAGGGAATTCTATCATGATGTGCGCATCTAGGTGAGGTTAACTTTGGTATCTACAAGGAAGACACGAACATTTAGGGGTTACATAAAAATGCTCTATCTTGGCAAGGAAACTCCTCCAGGTAGGATATCATTTGCATATCTTGACAACCGTTCCATCTACATCAGCACCATCAGGTGGTGCTACATGATCTAAACCTTCAAAAATCTTAAAAATCATAAAAGTCATCAATCAAAACCAAAAAAATAAAAAAATCAAGAAAATAGTAAAGAGAAAATCGTCCTCTAGTGAAAACCACTTGGTGGTGCTTTGGGCAAGTAACATGATGAAAACCTAGAAAACGGGCATCATGAGTAGAATTGAGCATCTGTGTGCCATTTTAGGAGGAAACATCTTATCCTCTCCATAATAAATCCAAAATTTTCCCCTTTCATAATAAATTCATTATCCATCCTGTAGATACCCTAAATTATCCCAACCTACGAGCAACATATTTTTACTAAATTTCACCCTTCTTCCCTAAATGATTAAATAATACCTTATTATTTAATTATTATCAAATTTTCATATTCTACTATTAATTAAGTAATTTTACATTATTTAATTAATTTATTCAAATTCATCATTTTTGACTAATTAAATAAATCTTATTTATTTAATAATCTCCTGATTATCCATCACCCCTGACTAATTAAATAAATTATATTTATTTAATATGTCCTAATTTATCATTATTCTCTCCAACTAATTAAATAAATCATATTTACTTAACAATTTCCTAATTAAACATTATTCTTCCTGATTAATTAAATAAACCTTATTTATTTAATTATGTCGCTAACTTAACTTATTCTTCTATTTTAATTAAATAGTTCTAATGTAATTAATTAATTAACATCAAATACCCTTTTTATATTAAATAATTGTTACAAATTAATTAGCCCACTTTCCCACTTCTAGATTTAATATTTAAATTTAATTATTTAATTCTCCGATATTCACTCAACATGATCTATTAATAAATAAAATTTTGTTTATTAATTCACTCTTTGTTTGTACGTTCCTCTAAAGATTAATTAATTAATTATCCTCACACTTTGACTAATCAATCACACCCATTGATTATTCAATCAAATCCACTAATTATTCAATCAAATCTATTGACTAACAAATCAATTCCACCAATCATTCAATCCTACTAATTAATCAATCAATCTCATTGATTGATCAATCAATTTCCACTGATTATCTAATCAATTCTTTTGATTGAACTGATCAGACTAGTTAACTCTCTAATCTATTTCCTCTTAACAGACCTCGACTGTTGATCCTGATCTTTCATCTTTTAATCTAGATCATTCATCTAAAACAAGATTTTCTATAAAATAAAGCCTTCATTGCACGTTGATGGCTAACCATGAACTCTTAAACTTTGATGTCTGCATCATTGCAATCCTTAAATATACTTGAAGCTTCATAACGTTGGAGTAGCATACCCATAACTAAGAGAAAATCTTACAAAGAAGGAACAATGAAAGTCATTCATGGCAATACGATGAAGGTGAAGGTGTCACTTTCTTAAAATCTAGTTTTAATTATTATTGCATGTTTTATATTGAATATATTGGATCTTGTTGAGTAATTAGAATTGCATATAGTGATTTTTTTGCTTCGTTTCCTATTAACTCTATGACCTTGGGTCAAATTTCTACTTTACAATTTGGTGAACTTGACGTGAAAAACATGTTTTTAACTAATTTTGTATAGATCTAAGTTTTTGTGAAGCTACAAGAATAGCGACACAATCAAACAAACAATGACATAATCGTGGGAAACTACTATGCAATCACGGGGTCCTAAATCACAGTCGCTTGACCGATCAAGGCAATTGCCAATATCAGTGATGCATACATAGTTTGCTGTGCTATACTTGTCACTTTTATTTTTTGTTTATTTTGCAAGTTTTTGACAGTCCACTGTATCCATGCCATCGTTAACCACAATCGACAAACAAAATGACGCAACTGATTTCCCGAACACCGCATTTGTGTTTTCTTGCAACACAGTCACTTCTCTGTGCAATGCTACAGAGCCTTCTCGCACCACAAGTAGCTGGTAAAATAGAAAGGTAAATTGATAATGAATACAAATACTATTTTCTGATTTTTATTAGTAGAGTAATGCTTGTGGGTTATTGATCCATTTTCTTCTAGCTTGTGGTGTTTTAAGATTATCTCACATACTTCAATTTTGGTGCTTAAAAATTGACATGTTTTTTACACACTTCAATTTTGGTGCTTAAAAATTGACATGGTTTTTACACACTTCAATTTTGGGGCTTAAAAATTGACAGAGTTTTTACACACTTCAATTTTGGTGCTTAAAAATTGACATAGTTTTTACACACTTCAATTTTGGTTCTTAAAAATTGACATAGTTTTTACACACTTCAATTTTGGTGATTAAAATGGATATGGTTAGTACACACTTCAATTTTTGTGATTAAAATGGATGTGGTTCGTACACATTTGAATTTTGGTTCTTAAAAAGGACATGGTGTTTTCACACTTCAATTTTGGTGTTTAAAAAGAATAACACGATCTCCCACATTTGATTTTTGGTGCTCTTAAAAAGGAAAAACACAACTCTCATTTTGCCATCTTGGGTTTAAAAAGGACAATATGTTTGAACATGCCGTCTTTCATTTGGGTTTAAAATTAATAGAAAAATTGAACACTTCATTTTGGTGTAATTAAAAATAACCATTTGATTACTGTCTCTTGTGCGCTAACAAGCGAAGGTGTATTGTTCATAGTATCCTCTCCCCTTGGGCACTTGCATGATCTTGGGTGATGAGAAATAACAATATTAAGCTTCACCATTTTATTTGAATTAGGAGGCCTTCCTTTGTAAGGAAACTTGCAGCCATCTAATGACAATTTCCACACAACCCAAAAGAGATATTCATGCAAACAAGTACTCAGAATCCACATGCAAGAGAATAGACAACATACCCATAAAAAATGATACAAGATATACCCTGGGAAAACCCTCAAGAGGAAAAAAACCATCCTCCAAAAGCATCCATACTCCATCATATTAATCAACCATAAAACAAATACAAGAGTTACAATGAACACTTCTGAAGCATCAAGCCCTCCAATGCATTCCCATGTGTCCAAGCATGAATCCACACATCCCATGCCATGCTTCACAAATGCACTCCTCAAGAAGACTCAATAACGATAGCCAAACTACTCAACCAACCTAAACCACTACACATGTGTTTGCTTTTATAGACACAAGCTCACACACAATACAACTAGTGGTAAGGTAAAACCACATACCACAAAACCATGTGAATACAAAACCACTAACCCCTTATTTAATATTGGGTACTAAGACATCAAATTTTATAATATTTCCCCAATATTCAATTATTATCACATGTCTCCCACACATTAAATAATAATACAATGTTACAATACAACATCAAGTGGTCCCCAAATAATTACCTAGTGTGATTATCCACACCACCAAGGTGCATTACAACTAGATAATTATTTAATTACAACATTATAATAAATCATTTTATGCAATGGTGTACATAACCATATCCCAACATTCTCCCACTTGTTGTATATATTGCATAAGGGATCAATACATGATATACACCATCATAGCCATACATGAAATCACATGAATCTCCAACATGCTATCGTGCTCCATCAAGATACCTGAAATAAGAAAAAAGTGACCACCATCTCAAGAAAGAACTCCTCTCATCCTCCAACATGCCACCTATGGAAGAAAAGGAACATGCCAAGGTGAATATACACCAATCCATGAGCACAATCATCAAATCCGAGTGATAAAAAGGCTCTAACCAAGCTGCTATCAACTAAAAAACCCACATGATCAGAAATACCATCCACAATACATGCTAATACATCCAACCATCCATACCTCCAAGGTATCAAAACATTAGTAAACCCATGCCAAGAACATACACAACCTGTAAACTGCAACCAAGCTCCCTGTATCAAATTTGTCAATGAAGAACATACATATCCAAGAACTCCCACTGCATAGGTAATTTCAAAGCATATCAAGTCTACCAATCAACACTATACATCAAGGTGTGATAAGTAAATCAAAGCATGAAGTACCAAGAACAATGACAATGATCCACACATACAACCCAAAGAACTGCATAATCTCTCACAACATGTTGCCACCATCCTCCCCAAAACATGAACATACAATGAAGGAACCATGAAGAGAGAAACCTGTAAGCCATAATTTTCTTCTACCAACACCTCAAAAGTGTACTACTGTGTCAAGTATGATCTCCTAAACAACCCCCAAATGAAAAGCCTCAACAACATCCATAACACCCAATCTCATAGATCAAGTACAACATATGAATTAAAGTAATAATGCTAACATGGTTGTAAGCCTCTCTAATTAAGAAGATCAAACTCAAAGTATCCATCCCCAAAACTGGAGATCAGCCCATAAACCATCTCCTAACGATCCTCATCAAAGAATGATATCATAAACTCAAATGCACAAGGAGATAACCATGCTATAACATCCCTTAAATGAATCTTCTAGAACTAACTATCCATATCTCAAGATACATATCTATGAAAGATAAAGCATATAAACTCATGCTAAACCAATCTCAAATGAGTATCCAAATCAATCACCATGACTCTAATCAATCCCATGAGAAATCAAAGCATGAAACATAACACATCTTAAAGATATAATAGGCAAATACCTCTCAAATAATAAACTACCGAGTAGACCAAGAGTGGGTAATGAGAATTATCCTCTAGGATAACCAAGTTATCATGACTCACTCCAAGAATAATCTCCTCTATCAGCCCAACATGAAATCACGTTCATATCCAAGTGAAAGCTCCTCGATCTTCCTGCTAAAACCTCCAAAGATTAACCATCTCAAGCAAATGTCTCTAATCACAAGAGAACTTCAACCATCACCTACATCTCTAAGTATCTATGAGTACCTATAACCAATCAATCCATGCCAAACTCCAAATGCAATATAACACCACCATGAAGTAATCAGGCAAATGATCAATGCACCCAATACAAAGAAAACTACTCATGATCAATGTCAAAGCTCCAATCATGAATCAAGAACATAAACATGAAAAAATGATCTAACCATCTCCTCGTAGGAGATCACATGCACCAAAACATATATATACATTATGGTCTCAAGAGAATAAGTACCATGCCAAACTCAAAGTGCACATCAAGAGTAAACCATGACATAGTAGCAAACACTCTAAACCAAGAAAACATATCCCCAATCACATGAAGATAACCATACCAATGATGCATCCACGTCATTTCCAACAACTCCCACTGAACCATGGTATCAGCTACACATGGCATCATGAAAACCATCCTCTCCATGAAGATCATCCAGGTATGCACACACTCAACTGCAATATCAGTAACATACAAGTGAAACCAAGATCTCCAAGCCAAGAAGAAACATACAACCGCCAAACCATCATAAACATATCCATCACCACCAAACCATCACTATCAAAAGCTCCCAATGAAAGTGTATAAGCAATGAATGTAACAAGCTATCATGACATCATGATAAAAATCTCCTAATGAAGATGAACCAAAGGCCCTCACACAACCAAAGAACTCAAATGAAACATGAGCTCCCCAACAAAGAAGGAAAAGTAAACCATGATCCTCATACCAAGAAGATACACCACCACAATTTGAATCAAGATCCAATCCAACACCACCAAAAATGCACCTGCATAAACCATCATGACATGCCAATGTCTCTAAAGCACAATAAACATCCATGATACCATGATCACCACCAAAAGTATCAACAACTCAACACAAATTTGTCCACATATCCACATAAAATAGTCAACTACATAGGTCTCAAATCACGACTTTACCTAGTAATACCATCTCACCTCCTCAACATGACATCAAAATCAATAAACCAAGTGACTAAATCAAGCCACCAAAACTGAAAATATATCAACATTGAAATATCTATGGGCATAGACAACTCATATCCAAGTCATAGGTGCAACAAGTAAGTATAGACCACCTACAATGCTACACAACTTGTAGATACCATAATATGGAGTGCTACATGCATGGATAAATTTGTATGCTCTATGCTCAGTTGTACATCTTATATTATTCTCTTTTTGAGACACATCATAATAGAAAACTCAAGGGTTCGACCTCAAATGGCATTTTTGGGCATGCTATATAAATTGGCTGTGAGCAAAAGCTGTATGTCAATCCATGCATGTAGCACTGCAGACTTGCGTGGGTTTCCCGATGCGATGTCTGAGAGGTCGATGATGTTCACCAATATTCTATCCACTAAAACCTTTTGTAGTAGAAGCCTTTAAAATCCTTCAAAAATAACTAATAAAGTGGTGTAAGGGATATAGATCGTACCTTGAAGCTACTAACCATGTAATTTCCTAGGTTGAGATAAATCTTGTTGATTTTCTAGCAATAGCCTCTCGATAAGCGAACAAAGGTGTGCCCATGGCATCTTTCGATGACCCTATGTCATTGGAAGTCTATTATTTGCCTCTGTATAGAGAAGTTATTTTTAAAATTAACCCAATTGTTCAAATACCTAATCTTTCTAAGTATTTACCCCTTAAATGGGAGGTGGGCACATCTACAGTTACACACCTGTTCTATCAATAAATTAGGTTATACATGTTTGATTCTTGTTTTGACCAAAGTGTAAATGTTCTTACCATTCAAAACAAAACAATTTGTTAAAATCAACTAATCACTTATACAACTTTTGTTTTCTATGTTTTCTTCATTGAATTACATCTAAAAATTAGAAAATTAAAAAAGACTAGGGTTCCTAGAGGTCATTTATTCACCTAAAATTCTACACCATATCTGTCTACCTGTGCACCACAACTATGTATCTGCACCGCAGAAACAATGCGACACATTCGTTGTCAACTATGACACAATCGTTTGGTGAAATATTGATTCTCTATCAGTCAAAATCTTGCCTTAGTGAACAAAACTACACTACAACTGGGTGCAACACATCTTATTAGTTCCGTAATGCAAATGTTGTCTACACCATAGTCGCAATCCTGTGGACCACATCTCTGGCTTTGTACGCCACATTTTTCTAACATGAAACAATCAAAAGTTGCACTAAAACTTGATCTTTTCACAGAGTCCCATAATCTGAAATAGTCAACTTTCATTGCATATTCAACATTTCCATATTTCTTAGGTTAAAATATCATCATTTTTAGCATCATTATCATAGAGCCCTTAAACCATCCTATCTTGAAAATCTTGAAAAACCGAATACCAAAAAAAATTTTAGAGGTCAAAGTCTAGAGTTGTCATTTAGAGAATCTTACAACCTCATCATTCACAAATATACCCCATTGACAAAATCTGGATTGCAACTCATTAGTCTATTTGTGAATTCAATTTTTATAAACTTTTCAATCAAAACTTGAAACCCAAATCATTAGTCTAGTTGTGGAATTAAATTTTATCAAACCATAACCATCACTTAGAGGTTTAGGATTTTACACATGATTACACTATTCCCAAAACTGAAAAACTTGTGAAAAGTTATCATTCCAAAAGTCAAGGTAACAAAAGGTATCTTGCACTTAGCCAAATATTATAAAAAAATCACAAAAACATAGTTTCCATTTTAGTCATTTACCTTCAAAATTTCCCAAAATAAAAAATATCAAAAACATAGACTCATCTTAGTTGTATTCATACCAAAAATTCACCAAAAAACCAAAAAAATACAAACATCTAGAAAAAGGACAAAGTTCAAACATACATCACTTTTATGGTTGTCACACGATCACAAATTAAAAGAAAAGATATGGAATCATCTTCTAATCCAATGTACAATCCAACTAGTGATATGAACTTTGGAAAAAATCCTAGTAGTAACAAAAGCTCCCAAAATTAGACTCTTCTTCCTTTTGAGGATTACACTTTGAAAGAGGTCAACCAAAGGCTCATGCCCAAGGAAATTGAAAATGCATCTCAAGACCCAAGGATCTTGAGAATTATTGATGAAATTATGGCAGTAGACCCCAACAGATACTTTATGCAATTAGCACATGGAGCTAAGACCCCAACTCAAATCTCAATTCTTGAGTTTCTGTCCACCTCTCCCGATCACAAGGCTATTCTAGATAAGGCATTATAGGATTCATCCATCTTGATAGACTTAAATGTGAATCAATTTCAGGCCATGGTAGGGTCCTTAGCTACCAACCAAAACATAACGTTCACCAGAATTAACTGTACTTCATAGAAATAGAATCATGTCAATGAACTATTACATCTCGAAGTATACATTAAAAAACACAAAATCAAATGAGTTTTGATAGCTGGTGGAGCAGGGTTGAATATATGCACATTGAAACTAGTAAATACCATGGGATTCTCAGAGGCTTGTATAGATGAGTCAAAGAGGATCGAGTTATGCAGGTATGATGATATGGAATGCTCTTCCAAGGGCATCATCATGCTACCAATTAAAGTGGGTCTTGATATACATGACATAGTATGTCAGGTTCTATATTTGGACCTACCCTACAACCTTTTTCTTGGATGCCCATGGATTCACTCCATGAAGGTTGTCACTTCCATATACCATCAATGTTTGAAGTTCCCCTACAATGGAGCAGAGATCAATATTTTCGATGATCCTGACCCCTTTTAATATTACAATAACTTGAGAGGAATACCTGAGAATCAAGTACCTAGCCATCAACAAAGCTCATATACCCTTTCCTCATCACAATATGTTGACCCAAATTCACTGTCAAAAGCCTCACCATTACCAACAAAATTCCCTGATACCTGTTGTGCAGTTTTGTACACACGCCCCATTGAAAGTAGGGACCTTCTTTACTTGGATTTCTAGTTCTTCTCTTTGCTTTCTCTTTTGGTCTTTGGTGGTTTGATCCTGGGATTTGGTCATTTTGCAATGTTCCTTGATGCTCATCATGCTTATGCAAATTCCCTTGCTAAATAGCACTTTGAAAATCCTGAGTTTTGGGTCAATTTTGGGTTTTTCCTCCTTTGGTAGATTTCCTCGGTTGCCTTGAAAACCCGACGGAGGTTGTTTTCGCACTGTTTTTAGGGATTTCAGTCCTTCACGGAATTCTGTGTCGACCGGATTTTCTCGAAATTCCTTTTCTACCTCGGATCCCTGAACTCATCTTGAATTGTCTTGTCATCACATTAATGGCTCACGTACAAACTCTACAGTTGCGTTTAATGAGGTTTAAGCTAGTTTTTATGTTGTGAGTCAATTGCATTTTGCCCTAATTCAATTTGAGGGAGCTCAGTTGCGATTGCTTGGCGTGATTAGCATTTGGACTTGCATTTTTTCAGGCTTGGTTGTGGTTTTCTTGGCATTTTCGCTACTATTGCTTGGTCACGTGTCAGGGCTTGCTCTTGGTCATTGATTATCACCTGTTTCGCTTCATCAATGGTACATATCCATTGCCCTGCTTTCGATTGATGATGTGAATTCCTCTTTGGCGTGTTGAGCGTGCTAAGGTTTGATTCAAGTATTTTAAGGGGGGGTTTGCAATTTGGCTAGGGTTTTTCTTTCACATTTTGACTTCCCCTTTTGAAGTTGGCGTTGCCTCCTTTGCTCATCCTATGATCGATTATGCCTTGCCCTGCTTGTTTCACCGCCCATCGAATTTGGTTTTGTGGGCGAGTGGATTGAAATTATGATGGCGTGTTCATCCTGAAACCCTAGGTTTTGATTTTTAATTCATTATCAACACTATTAGATCACCCTTTGGGAGAGTTAGAAAGTTAAAACCATTGATGAACGATTCAAAAATGTAAATTTGAGCTTGAATTCCCAAAATCATGATCGGTCGATCGATTTAGGCGAAATCATGATGAAGTCAAAGATTTCGGAGTTTCACGATTTTGGATTTTGGATTTTTGAGATTTCAGAGTTTCAAAGTCAATATTTCAGAGTTTTAGATTTCGGGATTTCGAGAATTTCGGATTTTGGGGTTTCGGAGTTCCGAAGTCGGAGTTTCAGGATTTCAAGTATTTCGGGGTTTCGGGCGTATCGAGGATATCTTCCGCCTTGGGAATTTTGTGGATTTCCTTCGATCCATCGTCTTCCTGAAGTTCGCGTAAAACTATGAAATTAGACTTATTTCGCAAAAATCCGTCGCCTTAGGATTTCCCAAAATTTTGTCACCTCTTCATTTCTCCGAAAAGTGCTAAGTCTTTGCTAACTTCGTGGATTTTTGTCCCGAACGGAATTCCCTGAAAAATTTGTTAGGAATGAGGAATAAAGGGAATGCATGAACTAACTATTAATGAATTTACATTACATGATTGATTTGGGATAATTAGAAGATATGTGCAAATGTTTCTTGAGTTTTACATGATGATTGAGATGATTATGAATGTTATTTTAGGTTTCATCGCTAAAATGTGCCTATCTTGGAATTCCTCGAAATTCCTTTCTGGCTTGAATTTCGCGAAGGGGTGAAAAGCTCGAACTTTAAGAAAGGATTCTTAATGTTATTTTTAGGGGATTCTGATTGATTGTTTGGATTTCTTTGGTGATTAGCATGCCTTTATGATGAACTAACTTGGATTATTATGTTATGATAGGTATTGATTATGGTCTCTTGAATGCAGGCTGAATCAAGCAATCCTGTAGCTGGAAGAGCTAAAGATAAAATAATGGATCCTAGTGATGAGGGAGCATCTATCATCTCAGAAGCAAAAATGATAAAGATAGATATAAAAAGAAAAGTTCCCGAGACCAAGTTATCTTCTGTGTGGTCAGGAGTGACTGATACTAATCTGGGAAAATGGAACTATGAAGAATTCAAGGCAAGAATGGCCACGCATGATCCCCCATTGTTGGACAAAAGAATGGTAGAGTTAGGATTGGCTCATGTAGTTGGGTTATCTCCCACAGTTCAGTGTTATGAGTTGGTTCTAGAATGTGCTAGACATTATGACAGGGGTACATAGAGGGTGATTGGTCCATAGGGTAGAGTGTTGGCTAATTTCTCTCCTCCTTCAGTGGCAAAAACCTTTGATATACTTGACAGATCTCATGTGGTAGGCCTAGATCTAGATGTGGCCAAGAAATATTATGCAGATGATACAAACAAGGCTTTGTAGGTTATCAACTCTTGGATGGAGAAGCCTAAGCCCCACATCTCCAAGTTACCTAAACAGTTGTTTAGGGAAAAATTCAAAGTAGAGTACTATGATGCCATCACACTCCTTGGCAGGGTTGTAGGTTTGAAGACTGCAGGGGTCTTTGAGAACTGTATTTTTTTATGTCATAGTAAGAATGGAGCAAAAAATTGATTATCATTGGGCAGGTATCATCAGTGCTATGATACATGAACAACTATGTAATGTGTTGCAAACCAAAATTTTTACCATGACATCTTATCTGATTTATGCCTTGGCAAGAGTTAATCCATATAAGGGATTAAGTACTAAAGGGGTATTTGCACAAGATGTGATCTATGAGGTGTACCCACAGTTGTATTTGGGTGGATCAAGCTACAGAAGGGTGAATGATGCATTCACCATGTATATCACAAGGCTACTACAGGGAGCAGGGCATGTAAGGATTTTTGATACAGCCAAGGAGTTAATACAAAGGTATGGGGGATGGTTTATCCAGTTCCCCACATTTTCATATATCAGAATTGATGGTTGTCAAAGGGCCCCTTACATGCTGCCAAGATATCCAATAGACCACATCATACTTCTGGAAGTCACTAGACATATTTCAGCCTTTGATGATATTTTGAAGAAGGACATGCATAAAAATGGCTTTGGGAATGACTTTCCTTTGAGGATAGGAACTAATGAGGTCTTTCCCTCTTTGATGGTAGCACACTCCTCTGAGGAAGAAATGAGTACTTTGGGCTTGGAATTCCATACCAAGAGACCCAGATTTGATAGGACAAAAGAAGCCCAAAAGAAGGTGAGTAGGGATTTCAGGCATAGGGATGATATTGAAGATTATTGGGTAAATTGCAAGGATGAATTTGAGGTCATAAGGAAGAAATACTCTAGGTTGCCTACCCATTTAATTAGGTTGTTCAACGTTAAAGTCATTCTTGATCAGCTGGATGATGATGGAGAATTGATACAAAATCATGACTATGAGCCCATCAAGGATAAACTAGTGGGAAGAATTGATTGGTTGGAGGAAGAGAAAACTGTGTTGGAGAAAATAAATGCTCTTGTGATCAAATATACTAAGTTGTGGATCAAACATAAGGTGTTGGAGATGGAAAACAAAGGCATGCAATACACCTATGATTTGATGGGAAATCTAGAGTCCCAATCCACCTCTGAAGATGAGGAGCAAGATCCAAAGGGTAAGGAGAAGGTGGGGTCTCCCTTCAGAATCAATATTAAAGGTGCTCAGGCAGAAAAGGAGATAGGGGAGAAGAGGAAGCTAATTGCCAAAAGAAGGAAGAAGGTCTCCAAGAAAGATAAGTATGCTGCAGAGGAAGAAGCAAATGATAAGGGTAAAAAAGGTGATGTCCTTGTGCCAAAAAGGAGAAGATTGGTCAAGACTACAAAGAAGAAAAATGATGAAACTTCCAAAGAGGAAGAAGATGCAGATCCTTAGGTAGACAACTCTGAAGGAAAGACACAAGTTTATGCAAGGAGGTCAAGGGCTCCTTCTCTAAAGGATAGTATATTGTAGGTAGATGTTTCCATAGGTGCTCTTGTGATGGAACAATGAAAGGATACCTCTCCCCTTCTTGAATCACAAGATGTGCAATATGAGTCCCTGGATGTAGAGATTAGTGATCACCAGGAGGAGGTGGAATAATTCAAGGAGGGAGAGCTTTATAGCACTGAGGTAGAGATAGAAAAGACCATACAATCTCCTTTGGTAAGTTATGAGGATTCACCTGTTGATGCGGAGAAGGACAAGTCTCAAGGAAGAGAAGAAGTGCCTACAAGGACTCCTCCATTAGTGCATGAGGAGGATGAACATAATATGGAAAATAATGATAATCTAGAGCAAGACAAGGAAGAAGACAAAGGTGAGGAGGTACACAATATGAATGTTGATTCCTCCACAGATCAAAATGAGAAAAGAACACAAAATGAACAACAACCTGATGCTACTGTCCTTGGTTGTCTGGATGAGAGATTGAAGAGTAAGCAGATTATTGTGGATGATACCCCTCCAAATTGGTATGATCTATTGGACAACATAGGAAAGGTAAAAGAAAAGAAAAAGGCTAAGGTTATCTCTAGGATTGAGAGAGATGATGCCAATAACCAAGTGATCCACATTGCCACTCCTGCTCCTGATAAGAATAAGGATGAGGTAACTGGCCAGGATTATAATATTCAGACCATCAATCTTGGGCCTACCTCCATGATACAAGAAGTTGAGGAGTCCCAAGGATCTAGTGCTGCAAGTTTGGGCAGATTGAACAAGGAGATACAAGATAAGCAAAAATTAAAGAAGGAGAATGAGAAGTTAAAAAGATATTTACAGGATATCATGAAGCCTTTGCAATCTATCTCTTCATCATCTGCAGCAGGTCTTCTACCTGAGGAGACCATCACCGAATTGGAGAAGATGAAAGCCACCACACAGGTTACCCACGAATGGCTGCAGGAAGTGAGGAACAAAGGAGATAAAATGATTAAGGACATTCTATCCAGTTGTGGTGATGCCCATAGATCTTTTGACTGGTTGCAGAATGTTCTTAGGGTAAGACAAAACTGGTATAGATCTTCTCCTAAAGAAATTGAAGACAATCATGGATTACATAGAATAAATGGTGGTGAGTGATAAAATCCTACCTTCTTCAAAGGCTTCACAACCTTGGGAATGGTACGAATTGTTGCAAATTAATCAAAGGGTTTTGAAGAAAATTCATCAACTAGGGCAGCAAATTGGGAATACATTGAAGGATATTTCTAGCAAGGCTATCCCATTCTTTTAGATTATGACTGGGAGAAAGAGTTTTGCACTGAAACACCTAAGTCTAGAGCAGCTAAGGGAATGGTGGCATGAAATCTATGATTCAGTTGATGGTGGCCCAGTTACTATGCACCAACTTGATGATGCGGCCACATATGTTGCAATCATGGAGATATAAAACCCTAAAGGTGGAATGGGACGAATTCATCAAGAAATCAAGGGAAGAAATTAAGTCTCTTGATAGAAGGTTCAAAATATTAAATACTCCACCTTTGGATGATCTAGAGGAGGTTTCCCTTAGCGTGCAAGATAAAATGGGTCAAGGGAAAGAGAAAGGGCCGACTAATGGGTGAATTCCTTGAAATTTGTGCTTCCCATTATTAATTTTCTATCCTTCGCATGCATTGGATTGAATTATAAGGAGATTCTAGGCTGACTTGGAGAGGAGCCTCAAGCATTTAATAAAGTTTTATGTTTTAATTTTGGGGTTTTTCTTTGTCTGGCTGACTTGTTTGTGGCTGAAGTTTCTTTGTAACCCTAACTTGGGATGAAATTCTCTATAAATGTGGCATGTGGCCTCATTAATGAGGATGAGTAGTGTTATAAGATTAGAATTCACATCAAGTTAAGCAATAGAGAAGAGTTAGAAGTTAGTTTATTTCGAAGCAAGTGCTGTACCATAAGATACTTGAATTGTTGCCACTGTTGGATGAATTCAATATAATTGGAGACATTATGATTTGGTGGCCTCTCTTGGATTGATTTATCTTGCATGGTTCTGGTTATTCTATCTTTCTTAATTGCTTTGAAATCTTAAATGAATGTTAGGTTTAGAATTAAGTGATTTGATGATATTTGTGGTTAGATGCTTGGAATGTTGTAGCAATTCCTGATCCATAATTTTGGCAGCTTATTGATTGTAGGATGCTGTGCAAAGTTAGCCTGCATCTTATAATTGTGCGCTTAGTTCAATTGTGGGTTTGTTCATTTCAATTGTAAAACAAGGGTTGACCTAAATGAATGCTCATGATCTAAAAATATTTGATTCCCTAGAAGATTGCACTATTTCTGTAAAATTTCAGGTTAAACTTGGGTTGAGCAGAAGTTAGTTTTGAGGAATTGGTCTATTTCAGCATCTTGTCATCAATATTATTGATCTTAGGAGTAATTTCAAGCTTAGGATTTCTGAAACCCTTATCTTTTTCTATTTATTTGAATTTGAGTTAGAGTTAGATTTAATAATTTAGAGTATCAACATATTGCAAAATTTGATAAAGTTCTAGTATTTGTTTTGTAAGGTCCCTTGTTTATTACCAACATTTTCACTTTTATCACTGAGTTTTTTTTTTGCATTGTCAAGACCTGACATTAGAGACCTTGGGGTTATCTCTTTTCTGATAAAGATCTACCTTTCAAGAAAGGTAGGATATTATATTCTATCTGAGTTGTTGCTGTGCAGAAAACACCATCAACATATTGGTGCTAGAGGGAGGGCCTAAATAAGAAAACTGGAGCATTTTCTGAATGCCATTTCTCCTAAGAGACTCAGGAGAAGAACTAGATCTACACCAGGAGAAGAAGAGTTTCATGAGCTACCACCCCCAACTAGGTCAAGAAGGACCAGAAGGAGGGAAGAATCATCCTCCACTCAACCACTTCCATCATCTGCTTCATCTTGATCCACATAAATCCCATAATCATCCGACTTTGAAGCCAGTCATCAATCAAACTTTACCACCTCCGCCTCCACCAATGAATTTTTTGGAAAATAACCCATCACCTCTATCCTTCAATAACTACAATGTCATGCCCAAGAACCCTAAGAATTTTTGCTCTAAGTTCCATACAAATGATCCTCAAAGACAACAAAGGAGCATATCCAGATTTTCCAGACTTGTCTAAGAGATAGAGGAATTAATCATGAAGATGTTGCATGCAGGATTTTCCCATATTCTCTGGGAGAAGATGCCTTTTATTGGTACAATCACTTACCTGCTACATCAATCCATAATTGGACCGAGCTTGAGACTACCTTTTTGTAGAAGTTTAAAATCCCCATCAGTGCCAATGAGCTCTACTTACAGTTTATAGGAGTTAAGAGGGAAGTTAATGAGCCTATAGGGTCATTCAACAATAGGTTTCACCGTGCTTATACCAGATTGCAAGCCCCTTATGCCATGGATGATGCAACCATTTTAGAAGTTTATCATGAGGCCCTTGATAGTCTTACCTCCACCTTCCTTAAGTGGAGAAATAATCCTCCAACCACTTTTCTCGTTGCATATACTAAGGCTAATAAGGTTAGCACAAATTTGAGACAACACCTGTCGGGACCTTTGCCATCTCTAGGACCTGCTGCTCACCTTGGACAAGTCCAAGCTCTTAACTAGGATCTCACTAACCATACTGCCATCATGAAACCCATCCCACAGTTTCCTTTGGTTCCTCACCCAGGTCCTCCAATCAGTCAGGATCATCCAATGACTAGTTATCCCCAACAAAATGCTAATAAACCCCTTCATCCACAACAACGGGTTGGTTTTCCTACATATTTGCAAAATTCAAAAGTCTTGAATCAGTCCATCGGTTCTGGAGGAGTGTTAGGGTACTCTCAAAATAATGTGAATTCAATACCTTACAGTAGTCCTGATAAGGAAAGGTTAGATGAGCTAACTGAGCAAGTGCATAAGCTGAATATGGAGGTAACTTACTTGAGAAATCAGAACATCCAACTTCAAGAATCTCAGAGAAACCTACAATCAAATTACAATAGGGAGAATTGGAATGTTTCACAAGGGCAGAGCTTTGACAAAGGACAACATTCTGACAAAAATCAAAATTTTGAGAGAGGACGAGGTTCTAGTCAAAATTTTGATAGAGGGAAACAAGGTGGACAAGGATTTAAGAAAAGACAACCACCTTGGCAGAATAGGCCATGGAATACTAGACCTAATAATGGAGGAGTACCTACTCTATTGGACCAACCTTCTAATCAAGAGAAACCTCCAAGTGGTGTGTTCCTAGTAGAGACAACTTTATCCGGATGGTGTAGGCTTCACAAGACAAGTCTACACTTTAAGCTTGATTGTCTTGAATTTTAGACTGCTGCTTCCATCTTTTAGTATGAAGTAGAAAATAACTCTACCAATCAGGAAATGGTACCTTCTACTCCTTATGACTCCCCGATTTTAGTACTGAATCATGCTCCTTTCTCGAGGGATGAAGAGAATGAACTAGAGGAGGAGTCGAGTAACCAAATTGGAGAAGTTGAATAGGTGCTTAATGAAGATGAAATTTATCAATTATTTAATGAGGGAAATGAGAATGATAATGACCCCTTTGATGAGGAAGAAGCTGGTGTTGAAGAAGTACAAATGTTCCAGCAACTGATAAAGAAATATGACTTGAGGAATAGGCCTAACATAAATCTGCAAGCTGGAGGACCATTCACTACATCTATCCTTCCAAAAGGTTTTTCTACTTCACTAGATCCACATGCTAGCAATAATCCCTCTTATCCTCATGTGCCAACACAATAGTTTGCAAGAGGAGCACAACTTGATGCATCAAAGGGAGGTAATATTGAGACAACAAAGGATAAGAAAACTAGTCCATCTAAGGAAGTCCATGCTAACATGAATGTGGAGAAATTAGGCAAATATGTGACTGAAGAACTCAAAAAAGTAAAGGTAAGTCTTTCTTCTTTTGAGTTATTAAGGGTTCTTGTTATAAAAAATATAGTTCTAGGGTCTTTTAATGCGAGTAAATCATTTCAAGGAGTAGCAATCAATGAGGCAATAGACTAGCCTTCTAGTTCATAGGCACCCAAAAGTTCAAACTAGGAACAAGAATGGTGAAAAGAGGATCACCGAGTCAAAAGATATGCCCTACGGAGTGAAACCAACAACATCTGAGTTCCAGGAACTTCAAAATAAAATTGGAGCATAATAAAAAAAATAACCTACACCAATAGAATGATCTTGGAACCAGCTTTCCAACGATATCTTGTTTGCGAAAAATCGACTCTGTACGCAAAAGTTATGCCCGATTTGGTGAAAGTGCTTCGATTTGGCCAATATGGCCTGTAGGCAGCCTAGGGGGCTAAAACAAATTCGGCCCCTGGTCCTGTGCGCGACCAGGGACTGACAGATAGGGGGTTAGGGTGGAGCCCCTAGTCACCCATGTGACCGCGGTGAAAGCAGAGGGGCCGACCGGCGGCTGGGCGCATTGCGCCCGGTCCCCCATGTGACCGGCGCTGGTGCTGACTGGGCCCGCGGGGGCTGAGAGCAGACCGGCAGTGGAGGAGTTTGGGGGAGCCACCGGTGGCAGTGGCCACTGTGTGGCTGCCTGGTGGCTGCTCGGCGGTGGATCCCTTATGCACTGGAGGTGCTTTTTAAAGTGCGGATTTTATATATATTTTTTAATTTTTTTTAAAAATCCGCCTCGAAACGTGTGCTAGGGAAGGCCGTACGACCTCCCTGGCAAAAAGGTTTTGCCTTCCGAACCAACTGCTCCAAAATTGATGAAACGAAGGGAAATCTTAGGGTTTTGGGGCCTGTGAACGCGATGGCAGTGTTTGTTTTGCTCCAAGATGCTCCAAAAAATTAGCTACCTCCAGAGCTTGCAAAAAACACCGTACTTGAAACCCTCATAGATTTTGAAAACGATGACCAAAATCTATAAAATGAAAGCCAAACCTAACTTTTTATAGTGCTTTGAATCTAATGGTGAAGCCCAATCTGATCCAAGATGCTACATAGGTGAGCTCAAGGCATAAAATCCTCGAGGAACTCCGAACAAACTCTGCAATGATTTTCTCCAAAATTTGAGAAGGGGCTGCATGTCAAGGCTTCGATACCATGTAGAAGTTGATAAAAATCAACCTCACAATCCCCAAGAATCACCTGCATACAATCACCTATCACATGCAACAAATATCCAGAACAAACAAGAGGATGTTCTGGAAACCCTCAGAGCAAATATGTGCAAGCTAAAACCAAAATAATATTATTGAATGATCTGATAATTACAATGTGATCAATCCTTATGAGGAGATCAAGAAAACCTAAAATTAGGAAACCCTAGTGTGCACACTAAATAATTAATAAATAATTATTAATGCACCTAAGTTTAGCTTAAGCAACCTAAAGGAATAAGTGACTTAATTAATTAACCAATATGATTAAATTAATTAAGTGGAATAACTTATTACTCTAACACCCCCCCTTAAGATGAACTTAGGGAGTAGCTAAAACACTAGAAAAAAGATGCATGAAAGCAAAGATGGGTCCCGGAAACAAAGGCCTGATTAGGTACCCAAGTACAAATTGAATGCAAACTAAACTAACCGGGGTAAAGGAGAAAACCCAGTGGGAACAAAACTCCTCCCCAAAATAGAATGCAAAAAGCAACTAAGTGATGAAAGATGGAGGACTCCATAGGACCCCCCAAGGACACCATCCATCACAAAGATACATGAAAGAACCCCCCAGAAGAGAGGAAGAAATAGACCACAGATCCCCCCAGAATGAAGTAGCTCCATAAGAACTGAAGAATCCGCATCTCCTGAAAGAAGTGAGAGGGAAGAAGCCTAATGAAAGCAATCTCTGAAGGTGAAGTAGGTTTAGCCCAAGATGTTTCCATAGAAGCAGGCATGACCTCAACAAATGAAGAAGTCAAAGTAGGTGAAGACAGAATAGAAACCTCCAAAGATGGATGATCAATTGGATCCTGCTGCACTGAAATGGAAGAAACCACATCTGTAGTCATAGAAGTATCAACAACTGCAACAGTAGGTGGAGGAGATGGAATGGATGGCTCAAGAGCAAGATCTGAAGTGAGAACTCCAATGTTCAAGAAGCCAAATTTCTCCTCTGAATGATGATTCACACTAGAAGTGTGATGAATAGCTGTAGGAACCAAAGCACCATCAGTAGAAAAATCTACAAAGGAATACCACCGAGATGAGTGATCCACCACCCTAGTAGCAATAACCGCTCTACTCTCCAAGTCTCTGATGATAACTAAATCAGGTGTGAACTCCACAGACCTCCCATTGCCTCCATGTGTGATATGATATATAGAAAGAAGGTTGTTCATCAAATGAGGAACACATAAGACATCCTGAAAAGTTTTGTCCCCAAAACTAATAGACCCCTTCCCTGTAACACTCATGTATGTATTGTTTCCCATAAAAATAGGAGACATAGTGTGAGACTCAAAGGAAGTGAACATAGTCTGTGTAGAAGCCATATGATGAGATGCTCTTGAATCTAGAAGCCATCTCCCTTATCCAAGACTCGAAGAAGCACAAAGAGCATGCCCCTTCATATCTGATCAAGTATGTAAACTAGTTGTGCCCCTGTCATGCTGAACTGAAGAAGAAGAAGAAGGAGGGGAAGGAGATGATGTAGACATCCTAGAAGGAAAATCAATATGATGTTTCTGAAGAATATTCTTTAGTTCATCAATGTCCTTGTAGCAATTATGTTCTGCATGTCCTTCTCTCTTGCAATATGCACATGGGCCCTTCTCCTTCCTAAATGATTTCCCCTTAGAAGAGGATGATGAATCTAAGGACTCCTTTTGCTGCTCATGATATTTGGAATCCTTTTGTTTTTATTTCTTGCCTTTACCCGTAGAAGCCTTCTGATCCCTAGGCTCTTGTGATGCAATGAGTTCCTGTGATGAAGAGGGATTCAACTTACCCATATTAGCCAACTTGGCCTACTCTCGAGTGAGAGAAGATGCAAAATCATCAAAAGAAGGCATAGTAAATCTAGTACCAAGTGCATCCCTAGTAGCATAAAAGGTAGAAACAAAAACTGAATAATCTGGTCCAAGCTTAGAAAGAATGGACAATATCAACTGAGAGTCTTCTTTCTGAACACCACACTATGACAACTGCAATCTAAGAGACTTGAGTTTGGTGAAAAACTCCTGGATGCTATCAAAATCCCTAGGATTTAAGCCAATAAGCTCATTCTCTAACTGAAACCCTCTCATAGTATCCTGCTTTCCAAACAAAGATTGCAAAGTAGTCCAAACCTCATGGGGTGTAGTGAAAGACTCAATATGAAAAAAAAGGTCAAAAGAAAGAGACAAACATAATGTACCATAAGCTTCATCACATCTATTAAACCACTTTCTCTTTTCAGCAGCACCTGTAGGTTCAATTACTGTACCCATGGTTACCCTATACAACCCTTTGTGTTTCAAGTGAATCTCCATTTGTTTTTTCCAACCAAAATAGTGTAATGGATTAAGGGGTGCAATATTATGTGTATCCATGATAGAAAACAGCAATATATACTCTCAAATAAAAAAACAATGCTCGTTGATCTCAAAAAAATAGCCTTATTGCACGCTTCCCAAGAAAATAATTGAAAAAATAAAGGCTGAGATCAAACAGTAATATCAGATACCTAGTAAATAATCTGAAAAAATAGGTCTGAGATCTGTGTAGAGCACTGAATCAGCTTTTCGACGCCTATTTGTTTTTGCAAAACGGAGTCCGGATGCAAAAGTTACGCCTCCCGGACTGAAAACAACAACTTCTGGCTTTGACAAGCGAAAAAGGCACCAAAATAGAAAAATAAAAAATTCTAACCTCCACCACTGCGAAGTTCGTCGAACCAAATTTTCGATGATATTTTGTTTTTGAAAAAAGGCCTCCGTTTGCAAAAGTTATTAGAAAATGAAAATAAGGCCTGTAAAAGGCACTTTTAATGCTAAACAGGTGCAAAAACTTAGCTCCTTTTCTCTGGCCCTCGGTTCTGCATGTGACCAACCGCTGGCGCTTAGGGCTGGAAGGGGCTTCAGCTAAGCTGGTGGTCACTACATGACCAAGGCGGGAGCTGCCGACCGGCAGGGGCTAGGGCACTGGCTCCCGATCCTCCAAAGGACCGTGCGCTGGAGCTAGAACTAGCTCGCGGGGGCTGAAGCGAGTGGAGCGCTGGTGGCAGCGGCAAATGGAGGTGGCCGATGGGCGGACAGGTGGCTGCCACCAGATTTGGTGGCGAGATGTGGTGGCACTACTGTTTTACACTGGCCGTACATGATTTCTTGCTAAAAGGTTTGATTTTTTAATTTTTTTTTGATTTTTTTGCAATTTTTCGCCTCGGACTGCGTCTTTGGGAGGCCGTACGGCTTCCTTGGCAAATTTTTTGCCTTTTTTTCAATAGGTCCAAAATCAACGAAATGAAAGGTGTTTCTAGGATTTTGGGGATCTCTGAACGCGATGATGACATCCGTTTGGCCCAAAAATGCACAGAAAAATTGCCAATCCCTAGAAGCTCAATAAATTACCCTGGCTTGAAACCCTTGTAGAGAAAAATATGCTGTGAGAGAATATCTTCAAATCACGAACATGCAGCCACAGGTATGGAGCTTTCATACCATGTAAGAAACCAAGATCAGACATGCAAACCTAAACACCTTCCACATAAGAGAAAAATAATGAAAAAACATGTCTGATCTTGGTTTCTAACATGGTATTAGAGCCTTGACATGCAGCCCCTTCTTAGATTCTGCAGGGATACCATTATTAATTATATCATACTAGTTAATGTGCACATAATAAGGTAGCCTATTTTTTGAGAAGGGGTTGCATGTCAAGGCTCTGATACCAGGTTAGAGACCAAGATCAGACATGCAAGCTAGAATACCTTCCACAAAAGATAAAAACAATGAAAAAGTAGAGCTTTTCATGAAATGTGAAAATTGATATTATTCAGGAATTCAATGATTACAATGAGATGATTTCCTTTATAAAAGAAAAGTATGCAACCGTAATGTTGACCTAAAAACAACTCAACTAAATAAAACTTACTTATTAATTAAGTAAACTAATTATTACCTAAGCAAAACCTAAGTAAAGTTATGCAAGTGTAATTAAATATTAATTACACTAACAGAATCTACACAATTATCTTCTAGATTCAAGAGCATCTACAAACGTTATGCCTTTTGCTGTCTGTAGAGCACTAGGTATCACCTCTGCTGCCTCTCAGAAGAAGGTCACCCAATTGGACAAGACATAGGTAAACATAGTTGGAGAACTAAACATGATCCCCATGTAGGTTGCTTCAGAACCTAGAGTGCAACAAGTAATTAATATTCAGGTTGCTGATATTCCTGACACGTATGGTCTGATTTTGGGTTGAGATTTCACCAAGGCACTAAATGGATACACATCCACAGATCATTCTCACATGTGGTTGCCATGGAAAGGGGTCCCAAATCAAATTAGAATTGAAAGGGAACCCGAGATGAAGTATGTAATCACTGAATATCAGAATACTTCGAATGAGATATTGGTGTCAGAAGTCAACCTGGGAAACTATGTATTGGCTACCCCTATCTCTGATACATGAGAGGTCTTTATGTTGCAAAGCTCCTCTGACGAATACACATCAGAATCCAGTTGTTCTGAGGAGATCTTTATGCTACAAGATGAGTCTACATCGAAAGCTAGTAGTCTAGAGACACTGATTGAGAAAACAGAAGAACTTGATGACCAAGAGGATAGACAAGTCAACTTATTGAACAATTTCCAAGATTTTATCCAGAAGTGTGTGGAGGACCAAATTCAATTGGACAAAATATCAATTTTAAAGAATTGCTTCTCCCTAGTTGGTGCAGAGTCCACAATGCTCTTCATTCAGAGCTAGAATGTTGTTTTTGTCAAATTGCGGTCGAGCAGATACAAAGGTGCATTAATCCAACTCCAGTTGTCAGATTGAATGTGCAGAGCATTCAAAATGACCCTGTAGACAGAAAAAATATACAATTTGACCAACACACTCGATCCTGATTACTAACATCGTTTCATCCTAAATCATACTCTCAACTTATCATCACTTTTCATCTCTTAATTAAATAAATCATTATTTATTTTATTAGGTCTTTCTCCTTTGTTGATTAAAATAATTAATTAAATTTAATTAACCCTATATCTCTGTTCATTTAAATAATTCATTTTATTTAAATTAAAACTCTAAAGTCCTCTTATTAAATTAAACCTTATTTAATTTAATCTAACATTGTCCCCTTTAGTTAAATAAATCAAAACATTTATTTTAAAATTAAACCCTTCCTCTCAATTTGATTTAAATCAATGCATAAATTTAAGTCTAAATTGTCACATCTCATAATTCCTCATTATATTAATTAATCTTTGATTAGTTTAATCTTAAATCATGTCCCATCCTCTAGCTTTTACCACTTGCACATGAAAATATATTTAATTAATTTATTAAATCTCTATTTTCTTTCAACATGGCATAAAAGGGGAATATTCCTTCAAATTTGAATTCAAATCCAAGTGGACTTAGTCCTTCCAACAAGGCATTTATTTCACCTTACAAGTCCTTTTGCCTTGAGCCAAGTGGTCATAACTCTATTTTTTTTCTCTCTCCAACAAGTCATTTCACTAATTTCAAATTCCACCTAAGACCTAATTTTGAACTTTGATCACAATGGTTTATTCTTTGAACCAATACAACAAGTGCATTTCTTCAAAGAGGGGAAAAATGTAGACATGGAAAATATACAAGTTGACTAACACACTTGATCCTGATTACTAACATAGTTTCATCCTAAATCATACTCTCAGATTATCATTACTTTTCATCTCTTAATTAAATAAATCATTATTTATTTAATTAGGTCTTTCTCCTCTGTTGATTAAATTAATCAATTTAATTTAATTAACCCTATATCTCTATTAATTTAAATAATTCATTTTATTTAAATTAAACCTTATTTAATTTAATCTAACATTGTCCCTTTTAGTTAAATAAATCAAAACATTTATTTAATTGAACCCTTCCTCTCAATTTGATTTAAATCAATGCATAAATTTAAGTCTAAATTGTCACATCTCCTAATTCCTCATTATATTAATTAATACTTGATTAGTTTAATCTTAAATAATGTCCCATCCTCTAGCTTTTACCACTTGCACATGAAAATATATTTAATTTATTTGTTAAATCTCTATTTTCTTTCAACATGGCATAAAAGGGGAATATTCCCTCAAATTTGAATTCAAATCCAAGTGGACTTAGTCTTTCCAACAAGACATTTATTTCACCTTACAAGTCCTTTTGCTTTGAGCCAAGTGGCCATAACTCCATTTTCTTCCTTCTCCAACAAGTCATTTCACTAATTTCAAATTCCACCTAATATCATTTATTGGTACAATCACCAAAATGTGCACAATCTTCAACCATTCACATCTTAACAAGTGGCACTTGGCCATTGGATGTTGAATGATCCCACATTGCTCAAATATTTCTCATTCTTCCAATTTGAAATCTGTAAATGAGAGACTCTTCCTCTCATTCAACATCCACAATCCAAGCAAGTCTACTATACTTCATTTCATCCACAATTTGAGTGCAAAGTTATTATCTTCATATCTAGAGCCATTTCATATATTTCTTGAGCATTTGCCATCACCATAGCTAGGTTATTGCAGGTTTTCTCAAGGAATCACATTTCTTCACCATCAAGTGGATCAAATCATCAAAGCTTACAAAGGAGTTGGGAAAGGGCCAATTTCTACACATAATTAGCACCAATTCCCCAATGGGATCGATAGTTTGTTCATTAAAATAGGATTCATTTTCTTCCTATGTTAATATTTCAATCTAATTTCATGGGGAATCCTTGTGTTATCTTGCATTTCAATCTAATAATGTACTTGTTTTCCATGTTTGTGCAGGTATAGGATTGTGGTTTAGATTTTGGTGCTAGAAGGAGAGATTTATTGTCAACAACATCCCAATATTTTTCAAAGGTTTTCTTTTCTCACTTAGGAAGTATGGCATGTTATTCAAAACCGAAGTCTTGTAGGAAGGAGTTTTACCTAGCTCAAGTCTAGGATCAAAATCAATCACTCTCACCCATCTCTCAACCATCAAAATCAAATCCCATTCCACCAAAAAACTCTTGAAAACTTTAAAAACATCATTCATGCTAAACTTATAGGAAAAATCAACATCACCTTGTTTGACTTAATACACTTAGTCAAATTATCAATCCTCTTGAGAAAATTTACCTCTAGGATAACACAAATTCCTAAGGTTTACAAGTTCAAAATCACTTTGATTGACTTAACACAATTAGTCAAATCATTCTCTTGTATGAGTTTTCTCTAGGATAACACAACTTCCTAGGGTTTACAAGTTCATTATCATCTTGTTTGACTTAACACACTTAGTCAAACTAACCTTAAATCAAAATCAAATCAATTAAAGCCCTAAAAAGTTTAGCATCTCCCCCAAGGTTCTTCAAGAGTTTCATTCATCTGCATCATACATCTTCCATTTATCTCATCCCCATCATCACTTTTGATCCTTAGATTTTCCTAGTTCTTCTCCTTTTTGTGCCTAGGATTAAGATCAAATGATATCTATTTTATGGTTCAAACAAGATCACAACACAAGGAACATGGAAATCACTAAGGAAACATCAAATTCAAGTGACCTAAGTCAAACGACTCCTGAAATAAACCTTGCAGGATCAAGAAATCCTCCAAACAACTCCTCTCTACCATCGCAAAACCCTCAAGAGGAGGGTCATGTAGAGGACATCACCGACAATGACTTGGGAATGACGCAAGAGGAAATAGATGAAATGGTTTGAAATCCTGAGAATCATAGAATAGTCAATGCCATGTTGAAACTTAATCCCTCTCTATATACGTGCGTTAATGAAAGAAGGGGCCAAACTCCCTTTTGAATTTGACATGAGTACCAATATGGAAAGGACTCTTGTGAGCATACGCCCAATATCACTCCCAAACATCACTCAGGATATTCCCCAAATCATATCAACAATCACTTCAACCCCGCCAGTTGTTAACAAGGGAAGCGCCATGCTTCACGAAATCCAAAAGCATCACCTTGTAAACAACAGATAAATAAATATCAACACTACACCGGATAACTCCATCCCGGTAAATTCATTACACCTGTATGTTCCACTTACTTTCCATAATTATGCAAACTCATCCTCATTTCATGCAATTCCAATCTATCCACTAAATATACAAACTTCTCTCCCCATGATTTCACAAGGAGAGGGTGGGTTATTTAGGATAGGGGGAGTCATTGATCCTTCCTCATCATCAATTTTCAAAGGGAACACACCACCATTACCTCCATTACCTCTAACATCCATATCAATTTTTGGGTTGGGCCTTCCCCCCCTACCCACCACCAATCTACCAAACCAAAGAAATCTAAGCATCACATCAAACACCCTCATTTTTCCATCAGTATCGCAACAACAAATGGTAACCATTCAAGCAATTGCAATGGTCAACACATCCACTATTCCCCAAATATCTCAAAGCATGGTTTCCCAAGGACCAAGCATCTTGATCACACCATCCACAACCCAAGCCCTGATCACCATCACGACCCTTCCGCTCATCACAATGGTCAACACCATTCCCAATCCACCACTGATTCCACCAAAAGCTAACATGATGAATTCATTCATCACCATGATTCAGGCAGTTCAAAAAGCCACCCACTAAAGGGTACTTCAACAAAACCAACAAGCTGCACAACTAGATTCTTAGCAAGCGCAAGCACAATTAGCCACCCAACAGGCCGCTCAAGCTGCACAAGCTGCACAAGCTGCACAAGCCACACAAGCTACACAAGCTCAAGCCCAACACTAGGCTCAACAGGCGCAAGCACAGTACCACACACAACTGCAAACAATCCATCAATAGGCATACCAAAAATCCTTGCAAGATTTTTAGGCACAACAACAAGCTAAACAACAAGCTTTGTTGGCACAACAACAACTAGACCAACAACAAGATTTGTTGGTTTAACAAATACTAGACCAACAAAAAGTTTTGTGGGAACAATAACAACAAGATTTGTTGGAACAAAAACAACAAGACCAACAACAAACATTGTTGGTACAAATGAAGGCATATCAACAGGCCTTAAACGCACAATAAAGCTTGCAAAAAACTCCCACCAATACCCCACTTTTCAATCAAACACCGCGAATGCCTCAAAACAAATTCATCCCACCTTTTGATTTGCAAAACGATGTAGCATCATAGATCAAACTTCTCTCATAGCAAGTGCTGAACCTTTAGTAAGGAAAAACAACCAGAATGCTGGGAAATTTGTGCCCCTATCCTTTTGATAGGATTCTTACAATGGTACCATTCTCAAAGGGATTTGCAATCCCCAAATTTGACAAATATAATGGGATGGGAAACCCTGAAAATCACGTCAGGGAGTTTCAAGTGCATTGTATGGAAGTTACATATGATGACACATACCTAATGTGGCTATTTCCTTAGAGCTTGACTAGTCCCACCATGGAATGGTTCTCTCATCTACCCAGATACATTAGAACATTCTAGGAAATTATGGATGCATTCCTCAAAAAACTATGCATTCAACATGGGTACAGATGTTAGTCTGGAGGAACTATCAACACTCAAATAGGGGAAAGAAGAGCTATTCACCTCTTTCTTGCAAGATGGTGATCCAAGGCCAACCAGAGCAAGTGGACCATGCCAAAAGAGCAACAAGTTTGCACTATCATAGACAATCTGGATGAAAACTTGGCGTTCTATCTAAAAATGTAATGCATTACAACATATGATCAATTGATCCCAAAGGTGCTCAACATCGAAAGAACCCTCACTATGTGAGGGGGCACATCTACATTTCCTGCACAACAGGATAGTCACCCATCCACCAGTTATAACGATAAACCTCGTACATGGTCAAGGAACAAAAATGTCACAAATGACGGAGTGGTCGATGCCAAGGTTGTCATCAGTGCTCCCAAGAAAAATATTCAAACCCATCATCAAAAAAAAAATAACAACCATAAAAATGTGCAAACCAATATGGTAGTACAACAACAACCACCTCCGAACAATCAAATCAATAACCTAAACAATCAAGGAGGACCACCTCCCCGAAACAAGTATCCTCCCAAGCGGAAATTCATGACCCTTGGGGAGTCAATCAAATCTATAATGAAGAAGTGGGTTAAAGAGAACCTCATCAAAATATCCACTTCTGAGTAGTATGCATAACTCATGACAAAACCACCTTGGTACAATGAAAATCTCCCTTGCGATTTTCATAAAATCAAAGGGCATACGACCGCAAATTGCATGAGATTGAAAAACATCATCCAAGATCTCATTGAGGATAAAATCATAAATGTCGAGCAACCCACTAGAAATCAAGATCTCAAAATATACACAAATCCGATGCCCAATCACAATCAGGGAAATAATCAAGGGAATAATCAAGGAAATAATCAAGGAAACAACCAAGGAAATAACTAAGGAAACAAGAAAGGGAAACAAAAGTATGCCAATGCAAACCATATATATGATAAGATTGTCGCATCCCTGGATGAATGGGTCACTGTTGTCAATATAAAAGGAGCCGACGTTGATTGTGGAGTCACCACACATGGCGGAAAGGTCACTATAGTTGGGGCATCACAACCATCTAAGACCTCCACCTTGAAATCCATTCCTAGTGGTTACAACATCCTTGACCAGTTAAAGAGAACCCCTGCTCAGATCTCCATCATGGAGCTACTGAAAATCTTAGCTTCCCATAGGGAAATACTTGAGAAAGCATTAGCTTCATCTATCATCTCTCCCAACCTAGATACGAAGCATTTTCAAGCTATGGTCAATAATATCATCACTCCAAATTCCCTCACCTTCTCCGATCAGGATTTCCCAGCCCAACTATCTCACAATCGTGCATTACACCTTGAGGTCCTAGTTGACAAGAAAAAGGTCAAAAGGGTCTTGGTGGATGGAGGTGCAAGCCTCAATATCTATTCACTAAAACTCATAAAGAATCTAGGAATCTCCAAAGATTCCATTGACAAAGATAAAGGTATTACCATCAGAGCATATGATGACTAGGAAAGAGTGTGCCAGGGCACTATCAAACTCCCCATCCAAGTAGGGCTAGCTACTATGGAAACCACATGTTAGGTCTTCGACCTTGATTTACCCTACAATATCCTCCTGGGACGCCCATGGATCCATGGGATGAAGGTGGTCACCTCAACATTTTACCAATGTGTAAAATTCTCATAACAAAATGAAGAGATTACAATTCAAGGTGATCCTGAACCTTTGGCCTATTGCAAGAATCTGGAGGCCAAGTTCTACAAAGTTCCCCAAGTATCAAAAAATGATGAAGGACCCTCCACTCCCTATGTGGATCCATCTAGCCTCCACTTCTGCAACAGATACACCTTCCATCCCTAATATATCTGACATCAAGCTCATTATCCAAGACAATGGGTGTGGAGATTACAGAATAAAGAAAAATGCTTTTGTTGTAGGAGAGTTACCGCAATCTCCTAGGTCACATGGGCAACCCCAACCAGTTGAAACACTTGTCCACACTTTCAGAGCAGACCCCTCTAGATTCCAATGTTGGGGAGATCTAAGTCGGGAGACTGTGGATGAAGGAGACACATCAAGATCACTATACCAAGATGAAAGGCCCATGCTCAACCTTCCTATGGTTGAAAGAAGCAAAGGACTAAAAATGATGCTTAGGATGGGCTATAACAGAAATGGAAGTCTTGGAAAGAACAATGATGGCCGATTGGAACCAATTATTCCTGGAAGGCATATGAGGAATCTTGGCCTTAGATGTACCCCTTCGAGTATAACCATATGTGGTCAAGGTCCCCCAGTTAATGCAGTTAGGACTCCCCCTCAGTTATCGACAACTGCCCTACGATTACCAGTATCTATAGGTGTTGTGCACTTTTTGCACACATGCCCCACCAGAGGCGGGGACCCTCTTTTTCTTCTACATTTTTGTACCTTGGCTTTGTCAATTTCTGGTTTTTCTCTTTTTGGAGGTTATTTTGGGATTAAGTCCAAATTTGGTTTGATTGGGGTGGTAATTTGAAGCATTTTGGGGCCTTGGATTTTTAGAAAGAGGGATTTTTCAAGTGAATTTTCAAAGTGATGTGTAAATATTTTTGCACCAATGGATAGAGGACAAAAAATTAGGCCAAGTTACTTTTTGAACTTTTCAAAAATTCATCCGGGAAAAAAAGTTATGGGGTTTCAAAGTTTTTCTCCGATTTTTGGATCATTTTCGAGGATTTCCACCTGGTCTGGATTTTGGCGAAATTTGCCATTTTCGGGGATTTCCACCCGGTTTGGATTTTGGTGAAATTTGCCATTTTCAAGGATTTCCACCTGGTCTTTTCGAAAAATTCATCCGGTTTGCCCAAGGATTTCCACCTGGTCCGAAATTTGCCATTTTTTTCCACCCTGGGATTTCTTCCGGCCGATTTTTCTGTCGGATTTTTTTCGGATTTTTTGAGTTTTGCCATTTGGGATTTTTTCGCGTCCGGATTTTTTCGGGATTTTCCGTCCGGTTCGGATTTTTCCGGGTTTTTTTTGACATTTTCGGGATTTTCCGCCCCGTTCGGATTTTTTCGGGATTTCCTGTCTAGTCCGGATTTTTTCGAACTTCCTGTCACGATTTTCTTGAACTCCGAAAGGGTTAAATTTCCAAAATTTTATGACGGTGTTGAAATTTCCAAGGGATTATTTATGCTTAATTTTAATATTTTTTGTTTGGATTTTCACATGTGGGCTATTAATGATTATATCTATTTTTCAGGATTAAAGGGAGGATTTGCATATGGATTCATGCCAGGAGGAAAATCTGGAAAATATTTTAAATGCTGATTTACATATGAATCGGTGCCCAGCTGTTCAAATGAACCCAATTGCATAAGAATCTTTGCCACAACCTATCTACAGCTGGAATATATGTTTCAAACGTGGAGTGATGTGTGATGTTGTTTTCACTCTCCAATCATAATTTTTATTAAAATCGAGGTGGCAGATTGTTGAAATTCTTATTGTTCCTGGATGTAACTGCTTTTATGCTATTGGATGATGATGTACCACATTTTTTAAGAACCCTAATGTGAATTCTTAGGGTTTCTTGGGGATTAATTGCAGCCATTGGATTGAATTTAATCCTGGCCCTTGATTTAAAAATGTAATAGCTACAAAAGGCCAGTGCCTTCTCATTTGAAAGAGTAGTAGAGTAGAGTAGAAAAAGGTTAGAGAACAACTGGTTAGGGGCTGCAAAGCCAAAATTGGCTAAGTTAGAGGTTAGATTCTGCAAGTCAGTAGCTGTAGGAGAGAAGAAAGACTGGAAATTGTTATGTAATGCTGGAGAAGATAATGCAAACGAGTTGTTGATTTGGAAAACATTGAGTTATGATTCAAAAGTTTTATGGTTTCTTGTTCTTGATTCTCAGTGTTAGATGTTAGTTTTTAGTTCTTTCATGATAATGGTGAAATGTTAATGATGTTGATCGATCTCCAGTCCATACTTTTGGAAATTTGCTGATTGTAAGTTGCTGTGTAAAGTTAGTTTGGGCCTTATTTTGTGCTAAGTTCAACTGTGGATGCTTGTTTACATTGCACCATTTACTGGGAATGTGGATGAATGTTAATAGTTTGAAAATATTCAGTTTCCTCATAAGATTGCACCATTTTTGTAGAGTTGCAGGCTTGTCCTTGATTAAGCAAAAAATGGTTTTATTGGAGATTTGTCCATTTGTAGCATTCATCATTGTTGTGATTGATTTTAGGAGTAATTTTAATCTTAGGATCTCTTTTAAACTCTTATCTTTTGCTATTTCTTTTATTATCTGGGTTACGTTTAAGAATCTGAGTATCAATATATTGCAAAATCTAATAAGTTTGAAGATCCAGTATTTGTTTGTAAGGCCCATTGTGATTACCAGCATTTTCACATTATCTCTGAGTTGTTTCACTGCATTGTCAAGATCTGACATTAGAGACCTTGGGGTTATCTCTTTTCCCATAGAGATTTACCTTTCAAGAGAGATAGGATATCATATTCTATCTGAGTTGTTGTGCAGAAAACACCATCAACAGATTGGCACTAGAAGGAGGGCTGAACACACAAACTGGATCGATTTCTATTTGCCATTTCTCCTGAGAGGTTCAAAAGAAGAACCCGATCTACAGAACCCGATCTACTCCAGGAGAGGAAGAATTACAGGAGCTATAAGCACTTACTAGGTCAAGAAGGGCCAGAAGAAGGGGAGAATCATCATCCACCCAACCAATTCCATCATCCCCATCATTTTCATTCTCATCATCCTCATCCTCCTCTAATTCTGAAGGAATTCCTATTCCATAGCCTCAACCAACCATAAATCAGCCATTACCGCTCCCACCTCCACCAATGGCTTTTCTTGCTAATAATCCGTCCCCTCTATTCTTCAACAACTACAGTGCTATGCCAAAGAACCCTGAGAATTTTTGCTCTAGATTTCACACAAATGATCCCAAAAGGACTGTTGAAGAGCATTTTAGGATTTTAAAAATTACCCTCTAGGATAGGGGAATTAATCATGAGGATGTTGCCTGCAGACTTTTCCCTTATTCTCTAGGAGATGAGGCGTTCTATTGGTATAAAAATCTTCCTGCTGGGTCTATCACTACTTGGCTTCAGTTGGAGACTGCATTTTTATAGAGATTTGGGGTCCCAATCAGTTCCAGTGGGCTTTATCTACAGTTTACTAGAGTAAAGAGGGAGGCGAATGAACCAATAGGGGCTTTCAATAATAGGTTCCATAAGGCTTATGCTAGGCTGCAACCCCCTTATGCTATGGATGATGCCTTTGCCAGGGAGGTTTATTATGAGGCTTTGGATAGTTTGACATCTACCTTTGTGAAGTGGAGAGAAAACCCTCCTGACAGCCTACTTGAAGCTTATGATGTGGCTATTAAAGTGAGCACAGATTTGAGACAACACTTGTCTAGACCCCTGCCATTAGCTGGTCAAATAGTTATGTTGGGTTCAACTCCTCAGCCGCCTTTGGTTTCACACCCAAGCCAACCCTTGAATCAAGCCCCACCCATGCCAAATTATTATCCAAATGTGAATCAACCTGCATTCTCTCACCAACAAGCTAATGTATCTAGTTCCTTGCAGAGCTCTGAGACTTTTAACTAATCCTCGAACCATGGGTTTCATTCTGTTTATATGCAGAATTTAGTTGGTGTTGTTCCTCCATTAGACAATGCAGATAAGGGGAGGCTGGATGAACTCACAGAGCTAGTAAAGAAGCTGGCCACCAAAGTCACATACCTAAAGAACCAAAACAACCAACCTCAGGACATCAAAAGGGGAAATCAATTCAATCATGATCAAGATCAGGGGCAGAATCTCGATAGGGGACAATATTCTAAAGATCAACCCTTAGGGTCAACATTTGATAGAAGGCAACTACCACATCAAAATAGGACTTGGGATATAAGGCCTGACAATGAAGGAGTCCTAACATCTTTGGAGCATCCAAAAAATCAAGAAAATCCTGTAGCTGGTGTATATCTAGCAGAAGCATCCCTATTTGGATGGTGTAGGCTTCATAACACCTATCAACACTCTGAATTGGATTGTCAAGAATTTCAGACTACTGCATCTATTTTCCAATAGGAGATCCAACATACCAACAAAAGTTTTAGTGGACAAGAGATAGTACCATATAGTCCTTATGACATATTGGTCTTGGTGGTGGATCATGCACCATTTCCAAGGAGTGAAGAGAACGGACCAGAGGAAAAACCAGACAAAAGTGCTGAAACAGAGAATGCATACAATAAAGGATCTATGGTTCAATCTTTTGAAAGTGATGAGGAGAATGGCAATGGTCCACTAGAGGTGGAAGAGCAGGTCTGGTTGTCAGATCATACAAAGGATGTGCATCAAACTACGAAGAATGAGTCTCCAATAGAAGAATTTCAACAAGCTATCGAAGGATGCCCGACATAAGAGTCAACTGGCATTAGATCTAAGCAAGGCATAGTAGTAAACACTGGGGTAGCCCTAGAGGAGGTTGAGATTTCAATTGAGAAGCCTCAACAGATTATCGATGAGTGTCCCATGAAGCAAACTGAAGGAATTGATGTTGCTGATAAGGGGGTTGATGTTCCTGAGGGTTACAGTTACAAGCCTGAACCAGTGCCAACAAAAGAATTCAGGGAATCTTCTTATTCATCAAATTATGTTCTTTCTCTATCTGTTGGTGAGATAAATATTGGAAATTCACAAATTTTATGCATTAATGATGGGATAGATAATGTGGTTCATTTTGATGCACATGGAAAATTGAATGATGCTGAAAACAATAATATTACAGTCAAAATTGAGCACATGGTTGTAGGCAAAAATTTGCTTGAGGATCAGTCTATCATGCCTCCTGATGAACATCCTGCTGAGAAAATTTCCATGCATGAAAAAACTTATGTCGTTTCATCACTAATTCCTCATGAAGATACTTAAACAGGTGAAAAGTTCCATGATGTTAATTCTGAATTTGTTCAATCTAATTTTCACCCTGAATTTCTCATTGATGACTCTGATTTTGTTGTGCATGTTTCAAATGCAAGAGGAATACTACAACATCAATTGAGACCTCCTGACATCATGGATGTTAACTCTCCATGATGGGAGGACAATAAATTTAACATTCAGTCTAAACAAGCACAACACCAGGTTGTTTCTCTCCTTGCTGAAACTCCTAAAGTTTATCATTTTGATTATGGAGGTTTAGGGAAGACAACGTGCATATGGATTTGTCATGGTTTCAAAGAGTTACCTCAGTTACTGATTATTCCTGTTGATAATTTTGAGTTTGAATGTTGCATTGTTGAGGTTTATTTTGCTGAATATAAGGATGAATTTGCATTCTTGAGGACTGTTACCATTACATTACTGCTTGTTTGTGCATTGATGAACCATTTGGGGATGGGTCTCAGTCTACCTTGTCTGATCATCAGTCATTTTGAATCTCTTTGTACATAATGTTCATCTGAATAAATGTAGCTTGCCTTGCTATTCTTTTGCTTTAGTCTATTTTTGTTTTCTCTAGGATAGATTGTTTTAGCATTAATTTGCTTTGGTTAGTTTAGATGGATTTAGTTTAGATTGCTTTGCTTTGCCTTTGGTTGGCTTTTGTGCTTCTTTTAGTTTTAGTTTGGTTGCCTGCTTTGCTTCTTCAGCTTGGGTTCCCCTATTTTCTATTGGGAGTGTCTTATTTGCACAACAACAATTATTTTATCTGGGGCTATTTTTGGTATTCCTTTTACAAACTCTAATCATCCTTCCAGGATATGTTGGTGAAATCTTCTATTCAATGTCACATGTGCTAAATATTTAAAGTGGACAAGTCATTGGATTGAATTAGCTCTTGAATGTGCTCAAATCTTACATTTTACACACATCTTAAGAATTCTGAGGTTGCTGTAGGATCTTTGCGAGGTCTTGTTAAGTGAAAAATCTTATATTTCTACTTCAGTGCCACTGTGATTCTCAGCCCTAAGTGTGAGCTTCATTGCTTACAGGTTGAAATGAAAAGAATGAAATGAAATATCAAAAAATAAAAAATATTGAATATCAAAAGAAAGTGAGTTCAACCTTTTAAGGGGATCTGAATATCTCTACCAGGGCTATGGACGCCTGGCTGGCAGTAGAGCTATGCTCAGGAGAATCACAATGATAACCTCATCGGGGCTATGGATGCCTGACTAGTAATGAGGCTCTATCTAGGTTGTTTTTGAAGTTAGAATTTTTATGTAGCTTAACATGACTGAACTCGGTTTCTTGCAATAGCTTAAGGAGGGAAATTTACACACCTGCACACACTTGGATTTCCAGCACAGGCAAGGCTAGCTTGTCCATTGATTTTGAAACTTTAGATTTTTTTGGTTGACTTGATGTGAGGATCAAAACCAGAGATTCAGGGTTCTTGATTCTAGTTTTTCATCGAAATGCTCTAAAGCATTTTCCCAGCGGAGTCGCCATTTGTTGTGCACTTTTTGCACACACGCCCCACTAGAGACGGGGACCCTCTTTTTCTTCTACATTTTTTTACCTTGGCTTTGTCAATTTCTGGTTTTTCTCTTCTTGGAGGTTATTTTGGGATTAAGTCCATATTTGGTTTGATTGGGGTGGTATTTTGAAGCATTTTGGGGCTTTGAATTTTTAGAAATGGAGATTTTTCAATTGAATTTTCAAAGTGATGTGTAAATATTTTTGCACCAATGGATAGAGGATGAAAAATTAGGCCAATTTGCTTTTTGAACTTTTTGAAAATTCATCCGAGAAAAAAAGTTATGGGGTTTCAAAGTTTTTCTCCGATTTCTGGGTCATTTTCTGGGATTTCCACCCGGTCCGGATTTTGGCGAAATTTGCCATTTTCGGGGATTTCCACCCCGTCTGGATTTTTCCGGGTTTTTTGCCATTTTCGGGATTTTCCGTCCCGTCTGGATTTTTCCGGGATTTAGAAAGTTTTCCGTTCCGATTTTCAGGTCAGAGATTTTTAGGGATCCGATTTTTCCGGGTTTTTTTTGACATTTTCGGGATTTTCCGCCTCGTTCGGATTTTTTCGGGATTTCCGTTGTGGTTTGGATTTTTTCGAACTTCCTGTCACAATTTTCTTGAACTCCAAAAGGGTTAAATTTCCAAAATTTTATGACGGTGTTGAAATTTCCAAGGGATTATTTATGCTTAATTTTAATATTTTTTGGTTGGATTTTCACATGTGGGCTATTAATGATTATATCTGTTTTTCAGGATTAAAGGGAGGACTTGCATATGGATCCGTGCCAGGAGGAAAATCTGGAAAATATTTTAAATGTTGATTTACATATGAATCGGTGCCCAACTGTTCAAATGAACCCAATTGCATAAGAATCTTTGCCACAACCTATCTACAACTGGAATATATGCTTCAAACGTGGAGTGACGTGTGATGCTGTTTTCACTCTCCAATCATAATTTTTATTAAAATCAAGTTGGCAAATTGTTGAAATTCTTATTGTTCCTGGATGTAACTGCTTTTATGCTATTGGATGATGATGTACCACATTTTTTAAGAACTCTAATGTGAATTCTTAGGGTTTCTTGGGGATTAATTGCAGCCATTGGATTGAATTTAATCTTGGCCCTTGATTTAAAAATGTAATATCTACAAAAGGCTAGTGCCTTCTCATTTGAAAGAGTAGTAGAGTAGAGTAGAAAAAGGTTAGAGAACAGCTGGTTAGGGGTTGCAAAGCCAGAATTAGCTAAGTTAGAGGTTAGATTTTGCAAGTCAGTAGCTATAGGAGAGGAGAAAGATTGAAAATTGTTATGTAATGCTGGAGAAGATAATGCAAATGAGTTGTTGATTTGGCAAACATTGTGTTATGTTTCAAAAGTTTTATGGTTTCTTGTTCTTGATTCTCAGTGTTAGATGTTAGTTTTCAATTCTTTCATGATAATGGTGAAATGTTAATGATGTTGATCGATCTCCAGTCCATACTTTTGGCAATTTGCTGATTGTAAGTTGCTGTGTAAAGTTAGTCTGGACCTTATTTTGTGCTAAGTTCAACTGTGGATGCTTGTTTACATTGCACCATTTACTGGGTATGTGGATGAATGTTAATAGTCTGAAAATATTCAGTTTCCTCATAAGATTGCACCATTTTTGTAGAGTTGCAGGCTTGTCCTTGATTAAGCAAAAATTGGTTTTATTGGAGATTTGTCTATTTGCAACATTCATCATTGTTGTGATTGATTTTAGGAGTAATTTTAAACTTATGATCTCTTTTAAACTCTTATCTTTTGCTATTTCTTTTATTATCTGGGTTACATTTAAGAATCTGAGTATCAATATATTGCAAAATCTGATAAGTTTGAAGATCCAGTATTTATTTGTAAGGCCCCTTGTGATTACCAACATTTTCACATTATCTTTGAGTTGTTTCACTGCATTGTCGAGACCTGACATTAGATACCTTGGGGTTATCTCTTTTCCTATAGAGATTTACCTTTCAAGAGAGATAGGATATCGTATTCTGTCTGAGTTGTTGTGCAAAAAACACCATCAACAATAGGTCTGCCATTAGATAACTTCACCTTTGATATCACCGAAGTCTATAGTAGTAGTGATGATGAGGAAACCATAAAAATCCTTCCAATTCTATTTGAAGACTCATCCTTACTCATGATTAACACATCATCTTTCGAGTAAGACCACCAAACTCACAAAATAAACCTAGTTTACCCCCAACTCATCGATTACGAAAAACGAGGACCACTGGTTCTAGACACATTCAAAAATGATGAGGCACTCTCAGAATTCATGGGACTAAGGGATACAATACCATGCAAAGATCATAAAGCTAGATTTGACATCACACTGGACACATAGGCCTATTACGGGGAGACGATTGAGTCCTTCAGTCATAAAAGAAAAAGAGTGAGAATAATCTCAGGGTCATTGAGTGAAAATCACATCGTGGCACTCTCTAACCATAGAATATTAAAAATAAAGGATGCATCCAATGGTGAAAAACTCTCTGAGGCACCGAAGGACGAAGCATTCAATCTCCCCCTCACTGCACTTCATCAAGAGAAATCAACAGTCCTAGTAGAACAGTGCAATCCTATCAACTTGGGCATGAAAGAGCTACCACACATCACTTTCTATGTTGAATCACTTCTCATAGAAGAACAAGAACTCTTAGTAGCATTCCTAAGAAAAAGAAAGGTGAACTTCATGTGGAATTATGCCGACATGCTGGGTCTTGATCCAAAAGTCGTGGTTCATCATTTAGCTGTCTACCCAGGGGAAAAGCCAGTAAGACAAAAGTTGAGAAAGATGCACCCTCAGATAGCCTTGCTAGTCAAGGTGGAATTGTAGAAGCTCTCAGATTCTAACTTTATATGCCCAATTGATTATTAGAAATGGGTGTCAAATCTTGTGCCAGTTTCAAAACCAAATGGGGGCATCCATATCCGCACTGATTTTAGAGACCTAAATAAATCGTGTCTTAAGGATGACTTTCCACTACCCAACATCGATATGAAAGTGGAAATGATGGCAAGACATGAGATGCTATCACTGATGGATGGCTTCTTAGGGTACAACTAGATTATGATAGCAAAGGAAGACCAACATAAGACAATGTTTACATGTCCATGGGGCACCTACTGCTAGAACATGATGCCATTTGGGCTAAAGAATGCGAAGAAACATATCAAAGGGACATGCCACCAATTTTTCATGACATGATTCAAAAAAATATGGAAGATTATGTGGATGATATATTGGCCAAGTCAAGGAAAAGATAGGATCACACAGCAGCTCTAAGTGCCATCTTTGATAGATTGGAGAAATACAAGGTTAGACTTAACCCCAAGAAATGTGTCTTTGGGGTGCAATTAGGAAAACTCCTAGGATATATAGTATCAATGAGAGAAATAGAAGTGAATCCCACCAAATTCAAGATGATCCTTGACATGGAAGCACCCAGGACACTAAAACAAGTGAGAGGTCTTCAAGGCAGGCTCCAATCCATCCGTAGATTCATAGCACAACTGGCGGATAAAAAGATCCCATACTCTCATCTACTCCAAAAGGGAGTAACATACAAGTGGGATGACATGTGTTATCTGGTGTTTAGTAAAATCAAAGAATATCTACTTACGCCACCAGTGTTAATGCCATCTACTCCTAGAAAACCACTGATTCTATACATTTCAGCAACCATGGCAGCTCTCTGTGCTCTATTAGCTCAACATGATGAAAATGGAAGAGAGAAAGAAATATACTATATCAGTAGAAATATGGTGGGACACGAGATAAACTATACTCCTATTGAGAAAGCTTGTCTAGCAGTTGTATTTGCAACACAAAAATTTAGACACTACATGTTTGCTCACCAAATCAAGTTGATTGCGAAAATAGATCCTCTTAATTACCTACTCTTTAAAGCTAGTCTCACAGGATGAACAACCAAGTGGGTTATGATACTGATAGAACACGACATTGAATATGTGGAGTGCAAGGCTATCAAGGGACAAGTAATTGTGGATCAATTAGCAGAGGTTCCTATTTATGCACAAAACCCACTCATTTTAGAATTACCAGATGAATCAATATTCAGCTTAAGTGTTGCATACCACTGGAAGATGTATTTTGATGGATCTTACATGCAACACATATCAGGGGCAAGAATTTTCTTCATAACTCCCCAAGGAGACTGCATACCCAAATCTTACAAACTATCATTTCCATGCACAAATAACATAGTAGAGTATAAGGCTCTCATCATATGCCTAAGGATTATAGTACAATGGTAGATCATGGCTTTAAAGGTATATGGGGACTCTTAGATCATAATCATTTAGGTAAATGATGAATATCAGACAAAGGATGACAAACTGTCTCCATACAAGAAGTTGGTCGAGAGCCTCAAAGAGTCATTCATTGATATCACATTTGAACAACTACCTAGAGAAAACAACAGAGCAACCGACGCAATGGTAACAATTAGATCACTCTTGGAAATCCCGTGCAACATCACAAAGAAAGAATTCCTAGAAGAGCAACTTCTCATACCAGCATTTGAGGTATCATAGTCTGAATTTGTGTGTGAACTCATTGGTCCTGGTGATCCTTGGTATCATGACATTTAAACCTACTTAAGAATAGGAATCTTGCTCGCCGATATAAACCCAAACCTTAAATGAGCCTTCATCAAGAAGTCAACCCACTTTGACATCCTAGGAGAAACCCTTTATTGTAGGAGCATTGAAGGAACCTTGTTGTGTTTCTTGAACACTGAGGAAGCCTTGACTACATTAACTAAGGTACACAATGACATTTGTGGATCACACTCGAGTGGTATGACCTTGGCTAAGAAGTTGCTGAGAATCGGATACTACTGGCCCACAGTGGAGTGGGATGCACATGAATTCGTCAGAAAATGTTTACAGTGTCAACAACATGGGGACCTCATCCATGCACCGGCTCAAGAGCTTCATCCTATTGTTACACCTTGGCCCTTTTCACAGTGGGGGCTTGATCTCATTGAAAAAATTACCCCCACCTCATCCAATGACCACAAATTCATCATCACCGCCACAAAGTACTTTACAAAGTGGGTCGAAGCAATTCCAATGACCTACATAACTGGAAAGAAGATATCCAAGTTCATCCTGAACTATCTCATTTGTTGATACGGTGTCCCCCAAACCATTATATCAGATAATGGGACACCCTTCAAAAACCAAGATGTTCATGATTTATGTGAAAAACTCAATATCCAACATCACTTTTCCACTCCATACTATCCCCAAGGCAATGGCCAAGCAAAAGCTACCAACAAAACCATGTTAAAAATCCTTAAGAAGATAGTTAATGACGCTGGTCATGACTGGCCTTTGTAGCTAAATCCTGCCTTATGGGCCTATCATACCAGTATCCGCACACCAATAGGTGCCACCCCATTCTCCCCGGTCTACAGATCAGAAGCCATATTGCCCATTGAGATCAAGCTCCCATCCCTAAGAATATCATTGCAAAACCTCATCATTGGTGAAGAATTAAAGGGTTTTACGACAGAATGATCTGGAGTTACTGGATGAACAATGTATTGATACCCTAAATCATCTATAGCTATATCAAAACTGACTCAAGCAAAGTTATAATAGAAGATCAGGAGGCGAACCTTCCAAATTGATGAACTTGTGCTAAAAGAGAACTAGAAGAACATGCCAAACCCAAAAAGCAAAAGTAAAGTTGAGCCCAATTGGTTGGGACCTTTCATCATCATGGGCATATCAATTATCAACACCCAAAGGGGAGCCTCTGTAGGAGCCCATGAACAACTCCCATCTCAAAAATTTTTATGCCTAAAATATTGTGAGGTATAGAACCAAAAATCCAAAAAAATAAGAAAATATCCTAAAAAAATGGTCACCCTAATCAAAACCTGGCAAACAGGCATCTTGGTGACAACAAAAAAATCAAAAAATGCAAAAATGAATCAAAAAATAAAAAAGGATTGAAAACAATAAAGAAAAAAAATCGTCCTCTAGTGAAAACCACTTCGGTGGCGCTTTGGATAAGTACCTTGGTGAAAACTTGGCAAACAGGTGCCAAGTGTAAATAAAGTACCCTCCATCCATCAGGATGTTCTGTACACTTACTTATCCATCACATTCCATTTATCCTTCCATCATCCATTTGCATCTGTACCATAGCTTGATCTTATGCTTGTATCATGTTCCACCATAGTACTACTTGGCATATTCCTAAGGTCAATTTGTCTTGCCTATATCAAAGTAGTCTATCACATTATGCTGGGGGAATGTTCCTACACTCGCATAGGATTGGATTCGTGTATATTCTCATGATCTTCCTTAAAATCCATCAAAAATAAAAAACATTCTGAAAATCAATCAAAAAATCAAAAACATTTAGAAAATCTATGAAAAATCCAAAAATATTCAAAAAATAAATCAAAATCTAAAACATGTCAAAAATCTGAAAAAATTAAATAGTGGCACCATCTTGTTGAACTACGTCATCTCTGAGCTTGAACGTAGATAAGGATGATCTTTAATCATCCCGCAAGACATTTTAGTTCAGTCTTTTAGGCGTCTGTCGTAATTTGGCAATCCGTTTGCCCATCTTTCTCATTATTGAGTCAAGTCTGTCATCAATCGAACTACATGGTCTCTATGTGTATAGCATATGCAAATCTAATTTGTTGATCAACTCATGAGACCCCTAGGATAGGGCTTTAAGTTAGTCTCTTGGTCATAAATCTCAAAAATACCAAAAACATTGAAAAATCTCAAAAATACCAAAAAATAGCCTTAAAACATTTCAAAAAATCCAAAGACATCCAAAAACCCAAAATGGTGCACCCGTCTCATCTCGCTTTCACCCGCAATAATCACCATTCATAATAAATCAATCGTCATCTTCATCCTTTGGTGAGTCAGGCGGATGCAAGTCTAGCAGGCTGAAAAGTGAACACCCAAATTGTCAAAGTCTCAAGTCTAGGTCAGTAAGCAAGCAAGTTGATCAATTCAGAGTATCGATAGCTTATCATCCAATCAATCTCATCAAAACCCTGATCACAACATGTCCTAGGATGCATCCTTCCCATGATGGACATCAACATCAGGTATCACACTATAGTTTAGTCTTGGCTAGTGGTATAAAGAACATTAGCTTGTTTGTTTAATTTATCCTTTCTTTGAATTTATCTTATTGCACTCATTCCAAGGACCTCTCGATGATGCCTAATCAAAATAGATTTAGAGAGAAAGGAATGGGGCAACGATCATTATTTTTTTGTCTATTGTGCTTATTGGATACTTTTGTAAAATAACTTATTCATGCATACTTTGTTTGGTTTGTAGGGAGGGTGTTTTAGGTGTCTTGTTGACCACATAGGAAGGATTGATTTTCTATGTTTTGGTCTGAGATGTTTAGAAGATTTGAACTACACCCTAAATGATGTTCCGTATGCTAAGTGTGAACATGAATACTCCTATCTAATTATCGAGTCAAAGTCCATCACACTAGGTACCACACCATCTTGGTTCTTTATACCTTGATGCATCGTACCTATGTGTATTATCAAACAAAAAGTAATTGGCCCTTTTAAAATCCCAACTCTTGGTAAGAAAATCATCATCATCATCATCTCTAATAAATTAGGCTTGTTGGACCCTCTTGTCATCATTCTTTTCTTCTTATTCTTCTATCTTTACTAAAATTTCTATCCAAAATTGGTGTGTTGTATCAAAATATACACGAGGCTACCCATGGCTGATTGACTGTCTATACATCATCAAAATTGTCTACGTCAAATATATGATCTTTCTAAAGAATTATCTTTTGTCCTCTGATCAATGGAACCACCCCTCGCATTTTATCATGATCTCGATCGAAAAATCGAACATTTCCACTCAATATCTCGAGGGGGAAACATATCAACATAATCCTTCCACTAGGGCAGCAGTGGGGCATTCGAAAAAATTGAGAAATTTTGAGCTTTGATCACAATGGTTTATTCTTTGAACCAACGCAACAAGTGCATTTCTTCAAAGAGGGGAAAAATGTAGACATGGAAAATATACAAGTTGACTGACACACTTGATCCTGATTACTAACATAGTTTCATCCTAAATCATACTCTCAGCTTACCATCACTTTTCATCTCTTAATTAAATAAATCATTATTTATTTAATTAGGTCTTTCTCCTTTGTTGATTAAATTAATCAATTTAATTTAATTAACCCTATATCTTTATTCATTTAAATAATTCATTTTATTTAAATTAAAACTCTAAATTCCTCTTATTAAATTAAACCTTATTTAATTTAATCTAACATTGTCCCCTTTAGTTAAATAAATCAAAATATTTATTTAATTAAACCCTTCCTCTCAATTTGATTTGAATCAATGCATAAATTTAAGTCTAAATTGTCACATCTCCTAATTCCTCATTATATTAATTAATATTTGATTAGTTTAATCTTAAATAATGTCCCATCCTCTAGCTCTTACCACTTGCACATGAAAATATATTTAATTCATTTATTAAATCTCTATTTTCTTTCAACATGGCATAAAAGGGGAATATTCCATCAAATTTGAATTCAAATCCAAGTGGACTTAGTCCTTCCAACAAGACATTTATTTCACCTTACAAGTCTTTTTGCTTTGAGCCAAGTGGCCATAACTCCATTTTCTTCCCTCTCCAACAAGTCATTTCACTAATTTCAAATTCCACCTAATATCATTTATTGGTACAATCACCAAAATGTGCACAATCTTCAATCATTCACATCTTAACAAGTGGCACTTGGCCATTGGATGTTGAATGATCCCACATTGCTCAAATATTTCTCATTCTTCCAATTTGAAATCTATAAATGAGAGACTCTTCCTCTCATTCAACATCCACAATCCAAGCAAGTCTACTATACTTCATTTCATCCACAATTTGAATGCAAAGTTATTATCTTCATATCTAGAGCCATTTCATATATTTCTTGAGCATTTGCCATCACCATAGCTAGGTTATTGTAGGTTTTCTCAAGGAATCACATTTCTTCACCATCAAGTGGATCAAATCATCAAAGCTTACAAAGGAGTTGGGAAAGGGCCAATTTCTACACATAATTGGCACAATGCCCCCATGGGATTGATAGTTTGTTCATTAAAATAGGATTTATTTACTTTCATTTGTATTGTTCTTCATTTTATTCCCATGTTAATGTTTCAATATAATTTCATGGGGAATCCTTGTCTTATCTTGCATTTCAATCTAATAATGTGCTTGTTTTCCATGTTTGTGTAGGTATAGGATTGGGGTTCTCAAACCCAAAAGGAAAAAGCCCAATGTCTCTTGAAGAATTACCTAGCAGCAGTAAGGTTAAGGATATCTCAAAGAGATCGGGAATTGATGGTTTCTGGACATTAAGGTTTGATGGATCCAAATCAAAGCAAGGTGCCATAGCAGGATTTGAGCTGATCAGTCCTAAAGGTAAGACTTATTTGTCTGCTCATAGACTCTAGTTATAGTGCACTAATAATGTAGCTGAGTATGAGGCTCTGGTCCATGGGTTACTAATGGCATTAAGGAAGAAAGTTAGCATCTTGTAAGTGTTTGGGGATTTTGAGTTGGTGGTTGGATAGGTAAGGAAACAATACTCATGTCATGATAGGAGGATGACCAATTACAGACATAGAGTCTGGGATCTTATTGGAGGATTTGATGCCTTCAAAATCTAGCTGATCCCATGAAGTAAGAATCAAACTGTTGATTCTCTGGCACAAGAAACTAGTACATTGCAACCTTTATCACTTTTAGGATTGAAGAAGTTTACGGTGGAATTCACCCCAGTACCCTCAGTGCCTGACAATGTCAGAAATTTCCAAGTATTTGAAGATGATAAGCATATTCTTGATTTCATTACTAGCTATGATGTGTTTGCTTCTCAAGTGATTGATGAGGTAGAACCTCAAGAAGCAAAAATGGACTTAGAAGGAGTTATAAACTTAAAGACTAATACTATCCCAAGGGATATGGTGCAATTAGAATGCATTTTTGATTTGGACAAGATAAAGGATCAAGAACAACAAGTGAAAAGGGAGTCTCTCAATAGCCAATGCAAAACATACAACATGAGGACCACAGTGATAACCTCACCGAGGCTATGGATGCCTGACTGGCAGTGAGGCTCTATCTAGGTTGCTTTTGGAGTTGGAATCTTTATGTATCCCTATCAGACCAAGTTTGGTCCCTATTGTAACTGAGGAGAGGCAATGAATGCATGGACACACACTCTGACCCTGGTACAAGACAAGATTGGTTACTTGTGAATTTTGAAGCCTTGTTCATAAGTGACTTCCTATAAGGATTGAAACGAGAGATTTTGGGTTCTTGATTCCAGTTTTTCATTGAAATGCTCTAAGGCATTTTCCCAAAGGAGTCGCCATTTGTTTTGCAATTTTGCACACACACCCCACTGAAAGTAGGGACCCTCTTTGCTTGGCTTTCTGGTTCTTCTCTTTGCTTGCTCTTTTGGTCTTTGGTGGTTTGATCCTGGGATTTGGTCATTTTTCAATGTTCCTTGATGCTCATCATGCTTATGCAAACACCCTTGCTGAATAACACTTTGAAAATCCTGAGTTTTGGGTCAATTTCGAGTTTTTCCTTGGTTTTGGGATTTTCCTCATGTCGAGGATTTCCCGGTTGCCTTGAAAACTTGACGAAGGCTATTTTTGGGGATTTTGGTCCTTCGCGGAATTCCATGTCGATCGAATTTTCCCAAAACTACTTTTCTGCCTCGGATCCCCAAACTCGTCTTGAATTGTCTTGTCATTACATTAATGGCTCACATACGAACTTTGCAGCTGTGTTTAACGAGGTTTATGATAGTTTTTATGCTGCAAGATGATTGCATTTTTCCCTAATTGAATTTGAGGGAGCTTAGTTGCGATTGCTTGGCATGATTAGTGTTTGGACTTGCATTTTTTTAGGCTTGGTCATGGTTTTCTTGGCATTTTCATTGTTGTTTCTTGCTCGCACGTAAGGGCTTGCTCTCGGTCGTTGATTATTACCTGTTTTGCTTCATCAATGGTACGTTTCCATTTCCCTACTTTCAATTGATGAATGTGAATTCCTCTTTGGTGTGTTGAGCATGCTTTGGTTTGATTGCGGTATTTTGAAGGGGGGTTTGCAATTTGGCTAGCATTTTTCTTTCACATTTTGACTTCGCCTTTTGAAGTCGACGTTGCCTCCTTTGCTTTTCCTATGATCGATTGTGCCTTGCCCTGCTTGTTTCACTGCCCATCGAATTTGGTTTTGTGGACGAGTGGATTGAAATTATGATGGTGTGTTCATCCTAAAACCCTAGGGTTCGATTTTGAATTCATTATCAACACTGTTAGATAACCCTTTGAGAGAGTTAGAAAGTTAAAACCATTGATGAACGATTTGAAAATGTAAATTTGAGCTTGAATTCCCAAAATAATCATCGATCGATCGATTTAGGTGAAATCCTAATGAAGTCAAAGATTTCAGAGTTTCACGATTTCGGATTTCAGAGTTTTGGGATTTTGGAGTTTCGAAGTCAGTATTTCAGAGTTTCGGATTTTGGGGTTTCAGAGTTTTGAAGTCAGAGTTTCAAGATTTTGAGTATTTTGGGGTTTCGGGTGTATTGGGGATTTCTTCCACCTTGGGACTTTCGTGGATTTCCTTCGATCCATCGTCTTCCCGAGGTTCGTGTAAAATTGTGAAATTAGACTTATTTCACAAAAATCTATCACCTTAGGATTTCCCTGGATTCTGTCACCTCTTGATTTCTCCGAAAAGTGCTAAGTCTTGATAACTTCAAGGATTTCCGTCCTCGACAGAAATTCCCCAAAAATTTGTTAGGAATGAGGAATAAAGGGAATGCATGAATTAACTGTTAATGAATTTACATTACATGATTGATTTGGGATAATTAGAAGATATGCACAAATGTTTCTTGAGTTTTACATGATGATTGAGATGATTATGAATGTTATTTTGGGTTTCATCTCTAAAATCCGCCTGTCTCGGAATTCGCCAAAATTCCTTTCTGGCTTGAATTCTGAGAAGGGGTGAAAAGTACGGACTTTAAGAAAGGATGCTTAATGTTATTTTTAGGGGATTTTGATTGATTATTTGGATTTATTTAGTGATTGGCATGCATTTATGATGAACTAACTTGGATTCTTATGTTATGATAGGTATTGATTATGGTCTCTTGAATGAAGGTTGAATCAAGCAAGGTTGTAGCTAGAAGAGCTAAAGGAAAAATGATGGATCCTAGTGATGATGGAGCATCTACCATCTCAGAAGTAGAAAGGATCAAGATAGATATAAAAATAAAAGTTCCTCAGACCAAGTTTTCTTCCGTGTGGTTAGGAGTAACTGATACTAATGTTGAAAAATGGGACTATGAAGAATTCAAGGCAAGAATGGCTATGCAGTATCCCCCATTATTAGCCAGAAGAATGGTAGAGTCATGATTGGCTCATGTAGTTGGGTTTCCTCCCATAGTTCAGTGTTATGAGTTGGTTCTGGAATGTGATAGACATTATGATAGGGGTACACAGAGGGTGATTAGTCCACAAGGAAAAGTGTTGGCTAATTTATCTCCTCCTTTAGTGGCACAAACCTTTGATATACCTAATAGATCTCATGTGGTAGTCCTAGATTTGGATGTGGCTAGGAAATATTATGCAAATGATACAAACAAGGCTTTGTAGGTTATCAAATCTTAAATGGAGAAGCCTAAGCCCCACATCTCCAAGTTACCTAAACAACTATTCAGGGAAAAATTCAAAGCAAAGTACTATGATGCCATCACACTCCTTAGCAGGGTTGTAGGTTTGAGGACTGCAGGGGTCTTTAAGAACTGGATGTTTTATGTCATACTAAGAATGGAGCAGAAAATTGATTATCATTGGGTAGGTATCATCAGTGCTATGATACATGAACAACTATCCAATGTGTTGCAGACCAAAAGTCTTACCATGACATCTTATCTGATTTATGCCTTAGCTAGAGTTCATCCATATAAGGGATTAAGTACTAAAGGGGTATTTGGACAAGATGTGATATATGAGGTGTACCCATAGCTGCATTTGGGTGGATCAAGCTAGAAAAGGGTGAATGATGCATTCACCATGTATATCACAAGGATACTATAGGGAGCAGAGCATGTAAGGATTTCCGATGTAGCCAAGGAGTTAATACAAAGGTATGAGGGATGATTTATCCAGTTCCCCACCTTTTCATATATTAGAATTGATGGTTTTCAAAGGGCCCCTTAGAGGCTACCAAGATATCCAATGAACCACATCATAATTCTGAAAGTCACTAGACATATTTTAGCCTTTGATGATATTTTGAAGAAGGACATGCATAAAACTGGCTTCAGGAATGACTTTCATTTGAGGATAGGAACTAATGAGGTATGTCCCTCTTTGATTTCAGCACACTCCTCTGAGGAAGAAATGAGTACTTTGGGCTTGGGATTCCATACCAAGAGACCCAACTTTGATAGGACAAGAGAAGCCCAAAAGAAGACGAGTAGGGATTTCAGGCATAGGGATGACATTGAAGATTATTGGGTAAATTGCAAGGATGAATTTGAGGTCATAAGGAAGAAATACTCCAAGTTGCCTACCCATTTAATTAGGTTGTTCAATGTTAAATTCATTCGTGATCAACTGGATGATGATGGAGAATTGATATAGAATCATGACTATGAGCCCATCAAGGATAAACCAATGGGAAGAATTGATTGGTTGAAGGAAGAGAAAACTGAGTTGAAGAAAATTAATGCTCTTGTGATCAAATATACCAAGTTGTGGATCAAACATAAGGTGTGGGAGATGGATGAAAAAGGCATGTAGTACACCTATGATCTGATGTGAAATCTAGAGTCCCAATCCACCTCCAAAGATGAGGAGCAAGATCCAAAGGGTAAGGAGAAGGTGGGGTCTCCCTTCAGAATCAAGATTAAAGGTGCTCAGGAAGAAAAGGAGATAGGGGAGAAGAGGAAGCAAATTGAAAAGATAAGGAAGAAGGTCTCCAAGAAAGTAAGTCTACTGCAGAGGAAGAATCAAATGATGAGGGTGAAAAAGGTGATGTGCTTGTGCAAAAAAGGAGAAGATTGGTCAAGACTGCAAAGAAGAAAAATGATGAACCTTCCAAAGAGGCAAAAGATGCAGGTGCTTAGGTAGATAAATCTAAAGGAAAGACACAAGTTTATTCAAGTAGATCAAGGAATCCTTCTCCAAAGGACAATATACTGTAGGAAGTTGTTTCCATAGGTGCTCCTATGATGCAAAAAAGAAAGGATGCCTCTCCCCTTCCTGAATAACAAGATGTGCAACATGAGTCCCTGGATGTAGAGATTAGTGATCACCAAGAGGAGGAGGTGGAAGAATTCAAGGAGGGAGAGATTTATAGGACTGAGGAAAAGATAGAAAAGATCATACAGTCTCCTTTGTTAAGTTATGAGGATTCACCTGCTGATGCAGAGAAGGACAAGTATCTAGGAAAAAAAGAAGTGCCTACAAGAACTCCTCCATCAGTGCATGAGGAGGATGAACATAATATGGAAAAGAATGATAATACAGAGCAAGAAAAGGAAGGAGACAAAGGTGAGGAGGTGCACAATATGAATGTTGATTCCTCCACATATCAAACTGAGAAAATAACACAAAATGAATAGCAACCTGATGCTCTTGTCCTTGGCTGTCTGCATGAGAGATTGAAGAGTAAGAAGATTATTTTGGATGATACCCCTCTGACTTGGGATGATCTATTGGCCAACATAGGAAAGGGAAAAACAAAGAAAAAGGCTAAGGTTATCTCTAGGATTGAGAGAGATGGGGCCAATAACCGAGTGATCCACATTTCCACTCCTACTCCTGATAAGAATAAGGATGAGGTAATTGGCTAGGATTATAATATTCAAACCATCAATCTTGGGCCTACCTCCATGATACAAGAAGTTGAGGAGTTCCAAGGATCTAATGCTACAATTTTGTGCAGATTGAACAAGGAGATACAAGATAAGCAATAATTAAAGAAGGAGAATGAGAAGTTAAAAAGATATTTGCAGGATCTCATGAAGCCTTTGCAATCTATCTCTTCATCATCTGTAGCAGGTCTTCTACCCGAGGAGACCATCACCGAATTGGAGAAGATGAAAGCCACAACACATGCTACCCACGAATGGCTGCAGGAAGTGAGGAACAAAGGAGATAAAGTGATTAAGGAAATTCTGTCCACTTGTGGTGATGCCCATAGATCTTTTGACTGTTTGGAGAATGTGTTAGGGCAAGACAAAATTGTTACAGATCTTATCCTACAGAAATTGAAGACAATCATGGATTACACAAAATAAATGCTAGTTAGTGATAAAATCCTACCTTCTACAAAGGCTTCACAACCTTGGGAATTGTACAAATTATTGCAAATTAATCAAAGGGTTTTGGAGAAAATTCATAAACAAGGGCAAAAAATTGGGAATACATTGAAGGATATTTCTAGCAAGGGTATCCCATTCTTTGAGATTATGACTAGGAGAAAGAGGTTTGCACTAAAACACCTAAGTCTAGAGTAGCTAAGGGAATGGTGGCATGAGATCTGTGATTATGGTGGCCCAGTTACTGTGCACCAACTTGATGATGTGACCACACATGTTGCAGTCATGGAGAAATATCAAACCCTAAAGGTGGAATGGGATGAAGTCATCAAGAAATCAAGGGAAGAAATTAAGTCTCTTAATAGAAGGTTCAAAATATTAAATAATCCACCTTTGGATGATCTAGAGGAGGTTTTCCTTAGTGTGTAAGATAAAATGGGTCAAGGGAAAGAGAAAGGGCCGACTAATGGGTGAATTCCTCAAAATTTGTGCTTCCCATTATTACTTGTACAACCTTCACATGCATTGGATCAAATTATAAGGAGATTCTAGGCTGAACTGGAGAGGAGCCTCAAGCATTTAATAAAGTTTTATGTTTTAATTTTTGGGTTTTTATTTCTCTTTCCGACCTGTTTGTGGCTGACCTTTCTTTCTAACCCTAACTTGGGATGACATTATCTATAAATGTGGTATGTGGTCTCATTAATGAGGATGATTAGTGCTAGAAGATTAGAATTCACATCAAGTTAAGCAATAGAGTAGAGTTAAAAGTTAGTTTATTTCGAAGCAAGTGCTGTAACACAGGATACTTGAATTGTTGCTACTATTGGATGAATTCGATACGATTGGAGATATTGTGATTTGGTGGCCTCTCTTGGATTGATTTATCTTGCATGGTTCTGGTTATTCTATCTTTCCTAATGCTTTGAAATCTTAAATGATTGTTAGGTTTAGAATTAAGTGATTTGATAATATTTGTGGTTAGATGCTTGGAATGTTGTAGCAATTCTTGATCCATACTTTTGGCAACTTATTGATTGTAGGTTGTTGTGAAAAGTTAGCTTGGATCTTATAATTGTGTGCTTAGTTCAATTATGGGTTTGTTCATTTCAATTGCAAAACAAGGGTTGACCTGAATGAATGTTCATGATCTGAAAATATTTGATTCCCTAGAAGATTGCACTATTTCTATAAAATTGCAGTTTAAACCTAGGTTGAGCAGAAGTTAGTTTTGAGGAATTGGTCTATTTCAACATTTTGTCATCAGTATTATTGATCTTAGGAGTACTTTCAAGCTTAAGATTTATGAAACCCTTATCTTTTTCTATTTATTTGAATTTGAGTTAGAGTTAGATTTAAGAATTTAGAGTATCAACATATTGCAAAATTTGATAAAGTTCCAGTATTTGTTTTGTAAGGTCCCTTTGTGATTACCAACATTTTCAAATTTATCACTGAGTTGTTTTATTGCATTGCTAAGAACTTCCATTAGATACCTTGGGGTTACCTCTTTTCTGATAGAGATTTAGCTTTCAAGAGAGATAGGATATTATATTCTATCTGAGTTGTTGATGTGCAGAAAACACCATCAACAATACCAAGGTCCATGTATAGGACGATGGAGTTGGAGAATACTATATTGAAAGTTTGTTCTATATGGGGAAAGTACCATTCAAACTAAAAAATTATGGAAAAACCCATCACATAAAGAAAATACGAAGGTAACAATTCAGTATCACCCACCCACGACCTTCACCAAGTGGGAAAAATTGGGAAAGGAGTGTATCAAGGAAGATCTCTCTAAATGGATACATAGAGATGAAGAGGATGAGATACATGTGGATCTACCTATAGATAAATATGGTAAGGGGTTTGACATAATGAAACAAAAAGGCTATGATGGGAACAATGGATTTGAAATACAAAAACAAGGTATGATGAAACCTATCCTAGTAAGAAAATGACCTCACAACACAAGGCTAGGGTACCAACCTCTAAAATTGAAAGCTCCTAGTACCACAATATTTCAAAAAGTGTTGGCGATTTGATTGCCATTGATGTCAAAAGGGGCATCTTGTTGATGTCAAAAGGAGATTTGAGTGATATCAGGTGAGGAGTTGTTGATTGAGGTAACAAGGGGCATTAATGAATGGTGCATTTAAAGTTTCAAGGAAAGCCTTGAAGAATTGACAAAGTTCGGGCATCGGGCCTTAGGCTTACTGTATATTTCTTGCTAAGTAAAGAAGAAGTTAGTCATTTTCAACTAAGTTTGATCAGGCCTCAAAATTTAGGGTTATGACTTAGGTCTTACTAATCGAGCATTGGAGATTGGCGTTAAGGCTTATGCCTTAACTGATTAATAAGAAAGGGGTATGAAGGAACCCCGATCCCTGACAACTGAAATGGTTTTGGTGTTTACGGGTCAGCTTTGAGGTTTATACCTTAACAATTTGTGAAGTATGCAAAAGAAGGTAAGCCCGAAGGTCGACACCCAAAAGGGTTAAAGGCTATGAAGGAAATTTTTGGGCATCGTAGGTTGGTAGGATGGCTTGCGACTTATTGAAAGGATGGTAAGCGGTAAGTAGGAAGAGAGAAACTTGACATCTGGCAACTTTATGCATGTTTCAAAGTTTTGTGCTTCATTAGTTTGGAGGTTAGTGTATTGGTTGGTGATAAATGCAAAGGAGGTATAAGGTAAAGGGTAAGGTTGATGGAAAAATCCCTGATAGGTATGGAGAAGAATCAGCCATCGTAGTTTGGTCTTGGTTCTTAAGTCCTACAATGCACTTCAAGTATGAGGTAAGAGGGATTAGAAATCCTCGACCCTTGACAAGTATGACAGATGGAAAAATTCTGCCATTTTGCAGAAGGATTGTGGGTCCTACTATGAGTTAGCATGAAAATACGAGGATGTTGACATATGCACTCACGTGATGTCAAAAAATTATTAAGGTGACTAAATGGAAAATATTCGATCGATATAAAGATGAGTTTTGATGACATGTGGCATATATTTATTGCATCTTTGATTCACATCATTGTTGTGAATCATCATGGTGCGAAGGTTGAAATCAACGGTTAGAGTTTAAAGAATAGAAAATGATAACTATCAAATAATGGTGTGACAAACAAGATCAATGGATAGAGTTTAAAGATTAGATTCTGTCAAATAGTTAGGCGAATGAAAATTGACTTAGGGATGATATTAATTAATCCAACTATTCCAATTGCATTCTTTTATTGGTGATGAGATTTGTAGATGACAAAATTAAAACAAAGGCAGTTAAAAAACTAGATATGGTTTCGTCATGCAGGAATATGGCATTAATTGTAGATCAAATCCTAAGATTGTGATATGCTAAAAATAGAAAATGCATTGAATGAGGATGGTGGTGTTTGGCTTAAGGAGATATGGCTTTTCAGTGAAGAAAAGAGGAGTCATGTGTATGAAGAAAATAAGTGAAAACCCTATTAGAATATATAATGTAGTTGAATGACTAAGTGCAAAGATGTATGAAAGTGAAGAATAACCCAAACCAAATATAGAACATATTATCAAGGGTTTACATTTAGAGAAGTGAAGGTGAGAGGTATGGTAGTGGTAGTAAGAGATAGAATAGAGGATTTTCTAAGTGGGTAACAAAGCATAGAGGAGGAAGAGAAGAGCAGAGATATGAGTTGTTGAGTTAGTAGCAACTGCAAAGAGATATAACAAAGGATGTTCTAAATAGCAGAGAATGAGTAGTTGTAGATCAAGTTTGTAACAAAGAATCATATTCATTTGAATAACTTATTATCTGGAGTTTTAGCTCCATATTTACATTGTAAATTTGATTGGTTGGTGCCATCATATAGATGAGTTGGTGCTTAGTTAGGGAGTAGGTGCTTCCTTAGAGTTGGTTCTCTTAAATCAGGGGATTGGTGTCTCCTTAGGGTTGGTTCCCTTAAAATTTGTAATCAGTGAGGTTTTATTATGAGACTGGATTAGGATAGTAGATTCTAGTAGCTATTATCATCGTGGTTTTTCTCATATTGGGTTTTCCATGTATATATGGTGTTATGAGTATTTGTGTATGTGATCTCTGCATGTTTATTTAATATGCATTAAAAGGTTTAAAGGACAAGATTTAATTGATCCACTGATTCACCCCCTCTCAATAGATATTTGTGTTCCAAAAATTTTTAGTAGAGCCCTAGTTCCTTTGGATAAGCTTAATCATCTCAGGTAGATCTTAGAAAGTGAACACAAATGGCTAGTCAAGAAGGTTCCTTCTCAAACAAAGTACCTCTCTTTGATGGATCAAACTATGCATTTTGGAGCATTAGGATAGAAGCATATATATCTTAATTAGGGTTTGATGTATGGATGATTGTTGTTAATGGATATATAATCCTTGCTACACCTTCTATGGATCAAGTTGGAAAGAGAGCATATGAGAATAACACTAAGGAAAATAATGCTATTCTTTGTGGGCTTCCAAAATTCAGAGCTTGTCAAAGTTACATATTGTAAAACTACACATTATGTTTGGGATAAGCTCAAGAAAATTTATCAAGGAGATGATAAGGTAAAGTAAGCAAAGCTGCAAACTTACAAAGGCAAGTTTGAACGTTTGAAGATGAGTGAAGAAGAGAAAATTATAGATTATATTCTCAGGGTAGATGGAATTTTGAATGCTATTAGAGGCATTGGAGAAGAAGTGAAAGATTTTATTATTGTCAAAAAGGTTCTAATATCCTTACCATCCAAATGTGACTCTAAAATTTTTACTATAGAGGAAGCAAGAGATCTGGATAAACTCACTATTGATGAGCTGTATGACACTTTCGCTACATATGAGATGAAAACTAGAGATGTAGATACCTCTAAGAGAGAAACCACATTCAAAGCAACCAAGAAAGAAAATATATAAGCATCTACATCTAGATTAGAGGATATTGATGAAGAAGAAGCAAATTTTTCCAGAAGATTAAGGAGAAGCTCTGGGAAATACAATGGTAAGTTACCCTTTAAATGCTTCAACTATGGTAAGATAGGTCATTTTACTGCTAAATGCCCTTATGAATAAAAGGATAACTTTTTGAACACCCAAAATATTGAGAGGGGTGTGAATCAATATTCTTTTAAACCATTTAGACATTAGCCATTTAATTAACAAAACATACTTAAATGCAATAATGAATAAAATAATGAAACATCCACAAAATCACATAAAACATGAACACCAATATTTTTACATGGAAAACCCAAAATGGGAAAAACCATGGTGAGGGTTAGCTCACAATATATTATATCTGGATATAGTATAATACAAAAATGCTCACTATAGGTGAAATCACTATCTAGTGGATTCACTAGCCATAGAAAATAAGATAGAAGAAAGAAGGGGTGGATCACAACCTATTGTACTATTACAAATGTATCTACCATATGCTAGATTATAGTTCCAATGAAGTACAAGATAATCTATGCATTGATCTAGATCAATGCACTGCTTTGATACGAATTTACACAATTCACACAACTTTGATCATATTCACATCACACACATGTAGGTGGAACACCATACATGTCATTTGTCACACATTACTTGCACAGTTCTTTCTCTTCCTTGAAGTCAATCTCCTATATATATCCACATCAAGTGTAGCTTCAATTACGTTGCCTAATTGAAAGTAACACACAAAATTTGAACTTGTCATCCTCAACATATTTCATCCATATCTCGTGCCCTAATTCAAAATTCAATTCACCTTAAGATAGGTTGGGATGGATCCAATATAGGTATTACATAAAATTGCAACAAAAATTAATCATTCAAACGTGTTAGTTCGGCCCCAAAAAATACCTAAGCACAAAAAAATTCATCTGTTTACCCAATTCACCACACGTGGAACTCAAAACGTGATCTTATCTGGAATTCTCATTCAACTAACATCTAATAGCTTATCTTCAACATCACAACACAAAATAATTATCTGTGAAGGAATGTGGAATCTCCCACACCAACACTCTATACAAAAAATAACTATGATATACAAAACCAAAGTCTGTCATTCATATCTTCTTGATTACTTCACCAAGGAACCCAAAATTGGATTTAGATGAATTTGATGATCACCAAACAACTGTTAGAATCATAGGGTGATATCTCTATTTGTGGTGGAGTGCAGACCCAAAAAATGATGCACTACACCACTGTATTGGAAGATTTTATACTTAGGCATTTTCCTTTGTAGATATACTTTTCAGACCAACTTATCTTGTACAAATATCTTCCAAAAAACTTCTAAATCATGCTGGAATAATCCAAAACAATGTTGACATAAATGACAGGACTGGATCATACAAAATATACGTATAATGCTACATACCATGCTCATGTTGCTGAACAACATCATTAGTGAAAAACTTCCAATGATCCCCCCTTTTTAGAATTATCAATGACAAACTTCCAAAAATCTTCCCCTTTTTCATTGATGGTAACACGCATACCAAAAAAATTCTATTTTTTTTTCTCTCCCCAAATATCTCACCAAGTAACTTACTGAATATCTCTCCCCCTTTGACATCAATGGAAAAGGGTGTGCCGAAACCAATTCTTTTTTTATACTCCCCCTCCTATGTACATCCATATATAATTGAAAGAATGTGCTAGCTTCCCCTTAGGAAGTAAACCAAAAACTTCTATACCATTCAGATATTTACAAAAATAGTTTGAAAACTTGAAAAATGCATAAAATGTAAAAATGGTCAACCCAAAGATGTTGACCATTGAAGCTTTTGTAAGATAGCTTGCAAAGAAAACTTACCTTCTTCCCAATGTTTATTTTCTCTTGCAAGTGTTCTATACTATGAATCAAGATTCATCAATATTTCCTTTCCTTCTTTCAGAGTATAGGGAGTAAGATTTATCTTTGAAGTTCTATTTGTACTAACAAGGGAACTTGAGACAGGTATATACTTCATCTTTACCAAGTCCCTTAACTTCTCAAACTGCTTGATTATTTCTTATTTTTGGCTCTGTAGAGTGAAGTATTTTTCATGTGAGTTCACTATATCAATATAGGTCTAATCATCTCTATCTTGTACCAGATCATAAGTGTTTGATGCACTGCTTATTTGTGTCTCAATTGCATCCATGGAATCCTTTATGCTTTGTGTGTCATCTGGCCACTTCATATAATACATAAATAAGGTATTTTCTTCTTCCTCATAGGATTTTACATCCTTCAAAATTTCAAATTTGTTGTGTGCAGATGCACACTTCTCTATAATGTCCAACAATTTATTCTCTACAAGCCTTTCTTCAACTTCTATTTCAACTTGACCTTTCAAACTAGAGGCATATTCCTTGAAAGAATCAATCAGTAGCTTGAAGTTTTCCAATGTAGGTAGAGAGGAACCAATGCTTGTTTCAATTTGTATCTCTTGTAATGTCTTTACACCTTCATCCATTAATTCAATGACCTCATCCTCATGTTGAGCATCATCTATATGTATATATCCTTCCATATTTGGTTCTGGGGCACTGGGTTCACCATTTAAATCTTCTTCAGAGGTCACAATGATGCCAATTTACTTTTTACTTGTGGATTTCTGCTTGACTCTCCTTGTAGTTTTCTTTGCTCTTGCCCTGATGACATGGACTACTGGAGGGGATTTCTCCCTTATCAAAGGACTCTCTGTGGACTTCCTCTTTTTACTAGCTGTAGGTAGGGATATACTAACTGATCTATCTAATCTCCTAGAGCTACCAGAGGCTTCTGTTGCAGTCATATCAACTCTGTCTCTTTCTATAGAAACTCTAACCTTCTCTTTTGAGATGCCAAGATCTTTGGAATATGCATCTACCTCAACATCAACATCTTTCCTCATCCATGATTTCTTAAATTTCAAGTGAACTTCCATTGTCTTTTCTTTATAATTTCCAAACCTTGACCTGTTGGGATCTTTAGGACCGTTGAGAAGAACTTCTGCACAACTAATAACTTCTACCTTTGACACTTCATAGCCTAGTTTTGGAACTCAAATGGTTCTAGGTTCAAATAATTCCATTATATAGAAATAAATAGAAACCAAAAAGGTAATTAAATTTATGTATGTTTTTCCAATACTTCTTGGAATTATCTGTCTCTCATTCATTCTTCTTTAAAATATTGCAAAGAAGGCTGGAAGGGAATCACCCTAAGCATTCATATCTCCAAGATCTCTCATATAGTCTCTTATTTGGTATGCAACATGCTTTTCACTTGATCAATTGACCTTTCCAGCCATAGGAACTTCCTTCAAAAAGTAGAAAAGTAAACATATCACCAATGTTCCATATCTGAATACATGCTTCTTCTTAATTTCTTTCAAGTTCTCCATCAATTATTTCCAAAGCAACTCACAAAGGTCATAGTCAACATTATTCTCAATCATGTCTTGTGCCACATGAATTAGGGTGGCAGAGACCAAATTGTCTCTATAAATCTTGTGTCTAATAGCCATAGCTACAAATATGACTACTAAGTTTCTGATAGGGTTTACTATAACATCCATTCTCTCCATTATATCCTTGTTATTAGTAGATTCCCAGACTGGAATCGGTCCGACGGATCATAAACCAGTTATTTCTCTAATTAGTTCCTTGGTAATCATGTGTGGGCCATCAATCCACATAAAATGATCATGAATTCTTCTTAGGACCATTCTAATGCACTTCTCTTCATAGATAAAGTTCAAAAACCATTACCATACATATAATTTATTCTTAGTTAGGACTTTGTATTATGGTTTTAAAGTGTAATCATTCCCAACTAACTCGTCCACCCATAAGTCCAATAATTTTACGGAGGAGTGTTCATCCATGTTGCCATGAATGTATGCACTAATACCTTTAGTTGGTAGAACCCTATAGGGTATGTGTAAAAATGCACCTAAGGGATCATCTTCTAAGACTTTGATAAAATATCTTTTAAATTTAGGTTGAAGTCTCTTTGAAATGTTCATAACTTCCAGTGTCACCATTGCATTCAAATTTCTTTCAAATAATAATTCCAAAAAAACTAGAGTATGCAAGGATTGCTAAATACCTTTTACTTTGCTTGACAAAGTGAGGTTTTGATATTATGCAACTTGGAGATGCTTTGACATCTTCAAATTCACTTCTTGCTCCTCTTATTCTCCTTCGAATGCCTTAGTGAAATTAATTTTCCCTAGCAAATATGATTTTAACTCTTCGATTTGACCTAATTTTGCAATAAATGCTTCAAATCATAAAGTTGGTAAGCCTAAAAATTGTATGCACAATCCACATCTCAAGCTCCACAAATCTCCGCATTAACATATTTCCTTCCACAATTTTCTTCACTAGATTAATCATTCCATTATTTATGATATATCTTCATGCTTTAGCTCCAATACCTCTTTTCTTGGTGGGGGATATAGGATATCCATTAAAGCTCCCCCTAAACCATATCTCTAGGCTTAGTTATTGGAGGAAACATTGACACCGAAGGATGGCACATATTCTCCCTTATCCTCAGTCTCTTCTTTCTTTCTCTATATATTTTCTATTTCTTTCTATAACATTGGAAATAAGACTTCAGACAAGATGGTTAGCTATAAAAAAACACTTAATCTAATCCTACGTTTAACAACAAAGAACAAAGAAATAAACAAACTATAAATGAAACACTCTCACCGAACATCTGTATACTCCTTTGAATGACCTCGATTGCACTTCTCTATTTTTCCTTTTGTGCGATAGTTGCCCTCAGATTTATTAAGTATGCAATTATGGCATGTTGATGTTGATTTAGCAAAATATTGAAGATTATAAGCTTCCTAAAGTATAAAGATTTCAGGAGGAGAAATAATGAAAAAAGTCAGTCAATTTATAGAAAATTGGTTTTCAACCGATCAACTCAGATTCAAAAGAGAGATCAACAATCGAGATTGATGAATCCCATGCGATGTGAGATTTGTATCAATTACAACATGATTAAGAAAATTCTGCATGATGAAGATTAAATTAAATAATAATTTAATTTGATGTTGAGACTATTCAAAAATTGGAAGAATAAGAGTTGCATGTGAAAGATGAAGTAGGACCATTGTGTTCAAATGCATGAATGAATTATTTAATTAAATACTGTCATTTAATTAATAATAATTTGCACGCAGAAGAATAGGACTGACTGATCGAGATAGAAGATCTATTCATCATGAATTAATCATAAGATAGCTAACTGATGAATAGATCTTGACTTAAGCGGTAAGTGAATAATCAGATAACTAGGCGATTATCTAATTAGAGGAATATTCGAGGAATAATGAATTCAATGTTTATTTAATTCAACATTCAAAATTCAGAGATTTAATGAAATAAATAAGACTTATTTAATTGATTGTCGAAATGGTTAATTGAATAATTAAATAATTCAAAATGATTATTTAATTATAGTCGAAAATGTGATAAAGGATAGATTAAATAATAAATTATTTAATTTAGAAAGGGGATTAATTAATTAGTGATGTAATTAAATAAATAGGATTTATTTAATTAATCAAGGTTGAATAAAGGTCGTAATGAATGAATTAAATAATTAAGGTTATTTAATTAATAGAATAAAATTGACTTTTGAAAGTAATTAAATAATTAACATTATTTAATCATGACCATGAACATTAGAATTATGTCAAAAATGGTACTCGCAGGCCTAGACCAATTTTCAGTGTCTACAGTTTGCCCCTCTTTGATACAATGTTCTTTTGGCCTTTGTGTCTTAGAAAATTATTTAAATCATGCCCTTGTCATGCCACAGTGTGAAATAGGTTAGGTTATACCCCCTTGGGAAAATTGAAAAATTTGGAAGTTGTCTTGATTAGGTAATTTGATAGTCAAAAAGTCGATGGTGGTGAAAAAAAATTGATTTCGAGATGATCTGGTCAAGAAATGGATGTTGGAAGTTGGCAGTTTACGTGTCCAGTACAAATGGTTTGAGAAAAAACCCTCTGAAACCTTAGGTATAAATAGGATTTGGGGTGAAAACCATTTCATTTGCACCCTAAACAATTGAAGAAAAGTGATTTTTTCTTTGAGATTTGAGTGTAGATGTCGCCCGTTCCATATGCTGAGCATCGCGGATATCATATCCAGACTTTCAAATGCACCACTGACATAGGACCCCCAGTATGTACCCCTGAACCAATTTTTAAATTTTGTTTTTCACGCTTTTCTAGGCACTTAATATTTAATTTTCATATGCATTGTTTGACAATCAACACATATGCGTTCGTACACGATGCATGTGCTCGCAAAACGAAACATGTGCAAAAATACATCTAGGTCATTTAGGTTATGTTTAGGAAATCAATGCATGTGTTTTAGGTTGCACCACATATATATAATTGCACCGCATTTGAATTTTCTACTGTCGCATATATGGTTTTGCATCGCAATTGTATTTACGCATCACATTTGCATGTTAGAATAGGTAGTAATAAGTGCACCACATTTGCAAATAAAATGATGCATATGCCTGATAGATAGGTGTTTTTGATTTATTGATGCATTTGATAGGTTACAACGCATGTGCATATGTATGCGACGCATTTGATATTGTGTAACACATTTGAAAATTCAAATGACACATTTGAGATTGTGCACTGCATTTGATTTTGAAATGATGCATTTGACTGTCAAACTTTTGAATTTTTTTGTGATGCAAATATAAATGATTTGTTTTTTGACACATAGTATTTGATGCCCTTGCAGGTTGTATTATATCTGATATACACTTGGGAGTCACGACCAGTGACATATGAGATTAGAGATGGCCTACAGAGTTTCGAGACACACATGATTTGGAGATTAGGGTTGCACCATATCTGTACTATTCCCACCATTTAGGTGAATAGAGGTATGTTGACTTCACTTTGTGAGAGGTGGCATTCTAAGACCTCTTCTTTTCATTTTCCTATTGGAGATGCAACAGTCACTTTAGTGGATGTATATAGGATTTTGAAATTGCCCATTAGGGGTGAGAGGGTTATGTATGATACCTAGAGAGGATATACTGAGATTACTAGATTTTATGTATATGATGATATTAGGCGGTTGGGTATTAAGAATTACGAGATTAGATGGCATGTACTAGTAGAGAAATATGAGTGTATTGATTGTATGCTATGTGCATTGATTGTGGGTATAGTTCTTCCTGACCGTCGAGGTCATGGATTTCCTATTGGGTAGGGGGAGATGCTAGTAGGTATGTTAGAGTGGGAGGTTGTTTATGCATGGGGGCCATGTTTACTAGCGATGCTATATTTTCAGTTGCATGATATTGCATACAGAGATACACAGTCGATGAGCTATGGTACCACCCTTCTTATGGTTTGGGCGTGGGAACACATTTCTGTGTTTCGTCCCCTAGTTATTGCTGATCGGGATGATAGATCACCTTATATTTTCCATTATCCGGGAAACATTACACAGAGTCATGTTGGTGATACTAGGTATTGGAGGCATGCTTTGGATACTCTGGTTCAGTTTACTTGGAGGCCATACATGGACTATGGTCGATGGTTAGATGAGGACATACACTTGCCATTTTTTTGACAGACTCAGTATTTGATTGGGAGGATAGTGTCAAGTGTACATATTATTGAGAGGCACCTTCCTGACCGAGTTTTGAGATAGTTCAGAGAGGTTCAAGATGAGCCTCGAGGGTGAGCTAAGTTTGTTCAGTCTTCTAGAGAGGTTCCATTATCAGGGCCCATGATTCCTGTAGCTACAATAGAGACAAACATTCAAGCTTTACAACCTATGTAGTGGGTATGGAGGGGTGGTTTAGCAGATCCTGGTATGATACATGGTGGGAAGTTCACAGGCCCATTCCTTATACAAATCCAAATCAGTCGGCTCTAGTTGAGAGATGGGGTACAGGGCCCAAAGGTCAGCGTGGAGGTAGGGTTGGAGGCAGGGGTGGTAGAGGAGGCGGTGATGATGGTAAAGGTGGAGGTGGTAGAGGTGGTTGATGGGGTCGATGAGGGAGGAGAAGTGGTCATGGAGGTAGGATATCACTTGTTCATGAGGCAAAGGCAGAGGGTGAGGATATTCCTATGTTAGACCTTGGCGGTGGTGGAGAGGAAAATATTGGAGGAGAGCATGCAGCTAAGGAGGCAACAGGGGAGGAGCATGTAGAGGACGAGGCCAATAGAGATGATATGGAGATTGATGTCCTCAACATTCTAGAAGGTTATGGTGTAGATGATGAGGAGGAGGAGGTGATGGGGGAGCAAGAGAGAGAGCTCCGAGATAGGGTTGTGGAGGATTGGGATGCAGAGGTGGAGTAGAGACCACGATGAGATGAGGAGGCTCCCAGGGACAATATAGTAGAGGCTTTGGAGGGGAGGGTGAGGGTACTTACTGTAGAGAAAGATTCCATGTAGCTGGAGAGGGACAATGCCGTTCTAGATAGGGATCAAACCATCATCAGATGATAGGAGACATAGGGCCGATTTATTGAGCCGGGGGCTTTATGTACTGGGTCAGCTGCAGCCTTTGCCTGGGAGCTAGTCAGAGCTGGGGATAGGGAGAGATATTACAAAGATCTCTATGAGGTAGAGGTACCACCTGAGAGGAGAGCTCCTAGTTACTCACATGTACACAGTGGCAGTTCTTGGAGCAGGTCCCATAGCCACACACAGAGTACCGATGACGTGGTAGGACCACTGAGGAAAAGACCATATGACAGGCCTCCCACTACATAGAGAGTACATCAGCAACAATCATCACCTCAGACCCCCCATGGGAGTAGTGGTAGCATAGGATAGTAATATTGTTATATTTATAGACATTTATATTTTGATCATAGAGCCTACAAGCTCCTTTTTTTATTGATACATTCTGACATTGTACTGTGACACATCTTATTTTGAGCTATATATATGATTTTTGGCGGTGATTCATATGATTTGCAGTTGTTCTATATGATGATATAGTTTATTTCTATATTATTATGCAGTTTCTAGATGATGTATATACATGTTATGGATTATGATATTTACTCATGATGTTTCATTTCCTATGCTGATGTATTTATATGATGAAATGCTCAATCTATATGATGATGGATGCACAATATTGACACATGTGATGAATGTATTCTATGCTTATGAAGATGAGATGCAATATGATGCTATTATTTATTATGCCATGTATGTATAATTTACACAATATTGTAATTGGTAAATGCATGTATGTCATGATTATCTAAATGCGATGGATATGCATATTTTTTGTATTTTTTAATGCGGCATAAATTTATGGTGTACTATATATAGGCATATGACAATGTCAACATAATGGTTGTAAAAATGTATGCATGTGTAGATTATCTAATTTTTTTGTGTGTCACAGGACTTCGTCATTATGTAGGATAGAAGCAATGTTAGAGCGGATTATTTGAAATATTAGTATTGAAAAATGTGGGTATTAGTAGAATGCATAATCTTCAATATTTATCCAAATATAAACTAAGCCTTGCATTAAATCATCATTGGGCAGGACATGACATAAATGGATAGTACACACCATGATATGAGATAGACCATGGTGTACAAAGTCATCCACTTGCAAAAACAGACAGTCACAGACAAGGAGTGTCCAGACACATACTAAAGGCCCAATTTCCCTAGTATTTTTGTCAAGGCAAACCACATAAAAACAATCAAATAAAAAGACAAAGTCGGGATACATTATTGCTCCTCTAAATCCTTCATGGGACATCCTCGATAAAGCTAGTAATCTGACTTGAAAAACTAATTAAAAAGACATTCTATAGACAATAGTCAAAGAAAAATAGCCCTAAAATATCATTGCTTCTCTAAATCCTTCATGGGACATCCTCGAGAAAGCTAGTAATGAAACTCAAAGACAAATCCAATAAGACAAAACCAAATAATCCATAAATATTCAAAAATCCAATAAAAATATTTGCTAAAATTTGATCTATTATTGTTTGTTTGATAATTTGATTGTTTGACATAGCCTGATGTCAGGGATGACACATACCGTATAAGACATTGAGTCTGGTTTTGACTTTGTGACTATCTGTGTAAGGCATGACAAAGCCTGGTTTCAGAAAGACATGAACTTTATAAAATGTTGAACCTGATGACGTTGATGTGACAAGCTACATAAAACTATGATGATTGATGATGTCCATTGTCAAGAAAGACACATCTTTTATAAGACATAAGTTTGATTGTGTTGGCAATTTGTTTAGTCTGAATTGATGACATTGTTGACATGTTTTGGCTTGTTGATACATGACTTGTCTTGATGTTTTGACTGTTGTGTCTGTGTGTTTGACAATGTATGACCTATGTTGAGTGATACAATGTACCCTAAAAAACTGACCTAATGCAACCTCAGGGGCTCATCAATTGATGGCCTTGCCTACATTGTACACGCAAAGACCTCGTAGTTCGAATAACTTTGACTAACATAAATGATTGAAAAATATGAATTCAACTTGATGATATGCAACGTGTGTGATGGTGAATGTGATAAACCATAATGGACTGACCTAGTGTAGCCTCGGGGGCTCATCGATTGATGGCCTTGCCTATGTTATACATGCAAAAACCTCATAGTTCGACACGACCAATGAATTTGACATGTATAAAGAATGATTTATGATTTATGTGATATGTGACAAACCTAGAAGACATACCTAATGCCTCGGGGCACATCATTAGATGGCCTTGCCTACATATAGTCGCAGAGGCAACGTAGTTCGACCTTGTCTATGATTGACTTGACACAACTGACTCTGACTCTATTTTTGGGATTTTTGACATGTTTTGATTTTTTTGTCTTTTTTGAGCTTTTTGATGTTTTTGGAATTTTTTAGGACATTTTATGATGTTTTTTAGTTTTTTAGGATATTTTCTAACATTGGGATAGTAAGTACAAGGTCTAATTGACAAAGGTAGAGGATTTTCCCCCAATCGGGTATAAGACCTATGGGATGGAGTTGAAAGATGAAGTGGACTTGATGTCAATTGTTCCAAGTTATGGATAGGACAACCATTTATTATAGGTGATGGTGGAAAAGTCTGATTAGAATGATGGTAGATGAAGGAGAGAATTTGACTACACATGGCGCCTATTTGCTAGGTTTTCACCATGGTACTTATCCATAGCACCATTGAAGTGGTTTTCACTATTGGAAAAATTAGTTCTCTTTACAATTTTATTGATTTTTCAATTTTTTTGGTGTTATAAAGACGCTTGTTTTCCAGGTTTTCATAAAGGTAACAATTTTTTTTGTTTTTTGGATTTTTTTTATTATTTTTATTATGAAGACAAGGTTCTCGGAAGCTATGCATATGACCTCTTCAAATGTAGGCTATTGATTGGTGACAAAAGTGGTTCTCCTTTAGGGGTAGAGAGTTGATACACTCCTAATCCAAAGGCTTCTATAACAATATAAGGCCCTAACTAGTTTGGTTCAAACTTGCTTGGTTTTTCTGTTTCAGCTTGGTTCTTTGGGTTCTCCATAAAAACCAAGTCACCAATGTCAAAATGTCAATTCAAAACTTTCCTGTTATAGCTTTGATGATGACAGTTTTAATATGCTTGAAGATGATCTAGTGAATTTTATCTTCATTCATCTAGGAATTCTAACTCATGTAGTCATGACACCTGGTACTCTTCATCGTCAATATGACCTTTCAAAGATTCCCTTAGGGAAGGAATTTCAACCTCAATAGGTAAGATAGCTTCAAAACTGAATACCAAGGAATATGGAGTGGCGCTGGTGGGAGTACAGATGCTTGTGTGGTAAGCCCATAAGGTAGGATTTAGCTATAAATGCCAGTCACGACTAGCATCATTGATAGTATTTTTGAGGATTCTGATGATTGTTTTGTTATACGCCTCTGCTTGGTCATTACCTTGTGGATAATATAGAGTGGAAAAGTGATGTTAGATATGGAGTTCTTCACAGAGATGGTGGAATTCTTGGTTTTTAAATGGATGACCATTATTTGTGATGATGGATTGAGGAACACCATACCAAAAAATTATGTAGTTTAGAATAAACTTGGAAATTTGTGCGTTGGTTATATAGGTCATAGGAATAGCCTTGATCCACTTGGTGAAGTATTCGGTTGTGGTTATGATGAAATTATGGCCATTGGAAGATGGAGGGTTTATCTTATCTATGAGGTCAAGCCCCCACTGGGAAAAGGGCCATGGTGAAGTTATCGGTTAGAGCTCCTATGCTGGCATGTGTATCAAGTCTCCGTGTACCTAGAATTTTTGACATTTCTTGACGAAGACATATGCGTCTTTTTCCATGGTAGGCCAATAATAGCCCAATCTCATAATCTTATTGGATAAGGTAGGACCACTAGAATGGGATCCATAGATACCCTCATGTACCACACGTAAGGTTACTTGTGCTTCTTCAACATCGAGACATCTCAATATGGTATTATCTAAGGAACATCTATAAAGGGTATCTCTGATGATGGTATATTTGGAAGACTTATGGATAAATTTCCTACGTTGGTTATTCGATAGGTCTAAGGGTAAAATTTGGGCATGGAGGTAGTCATATATGTCCTTATACCATGGGGAAGTAGGACTAACAATTGCACACACCATTGCAAAATTTGGGACGTCATAGGCAAGGACCAAAAGCTGTTCTACCAAAAACTTGAATTTAGGCATGTTGTTAGGTATATCCAATAATGAACCAACAATTGCCATAGCATCTGTTGCCCCATTCTGAATGCAGGATATTTGTTGAAAGATGATGTTATCAAAGTATTGCTTAAAACTATCTTCCATGCACTTCTAGGGGGCAAGTTTCTCATCTTTAGTTTCATATTCGTCATTGACTTGCCGGACTACTAGCTAAGAATCTCCATAAACATGTAAATTCTTAATCTTCCATTGGACTACCATTTTTAATCCTGTCACAAGGGCTTCATATTGCTCTATGTTTTTTGTGCAAGGAAAATCAATTTTGAATGATTTGGGTATAGTTTCGCCTTGTGGTGTAACAAAAAGTATACCAGCTCTTGAACCACGATTAGTGTGAGACTCGAAAAAGTATAATTTCCATGTGGTTCCTTTGTCAATGGTGAAGATTAACTCATCGAGAAAATATGCCACTAGAGGATGGTTGTCCTTAATTGGTACGTTTGTGAATTGGTATGTAATAACTTGCCCTTTTATCGCTTTTATTTCCACATACTGGATATCATATTCACTAAGTATCATTACCCATTTAGCCAATCGACCTGTTAGTGCTGCTTTACTTAGGAGATATTTCAAAGGATCTATCTTGGTGACCAACATGGTTTGGCGGTTTAGCATATAGTGCCTAATTTTTTGAGTAGCAAAAAATACTGCAAGATAAACACATTCTATGTTACTGTAGTTTAGTTCATATTCCACGAAAGTATGACTGATATAGTACACTACCCTTTCATGACCTTCATCATCATTTTATGCAAGGCTCCTAGTGCTGATTGAGTTGCTGATATATAGAGTATCAAAGGCCGGGTATTTGTAGGAGAAATTAAAACAGGTGGTGTAAGCAGATAGTCTTTGATCCTTTGGAAATATTCTTGGAATTTGGGTGTCCATACAAATGGTACCCCCTTTTTGAGAAATGTTGGAACATATGTATCTTGTCTGCTAACTGTACTACGAAGCATCTAATAGAATGTAGTCTCCCTTGTAGTGTTCTCAACTAACCGATGTTGGCTAGTGGAGGCATGCCCATTATAGCCTTTACTTTTGCTGGGTCCAATTCAATGCCTCTTCTAGAAATGATATATCCTAGAAGCTTTCCTAATTTTATGCCAGACACATTTTTTTGGATTTAGCCTTACTTTGTAATTTTCTAGTCTTTGGAATATCTTGTCTAAGACTTTTAAATGATCTTCTCTTGTCAATGATTTGGCTATTAGATCATCGACATAGTCTTCCATGAGAGTATGTACAAGGTCATGGAAAATTGTCGTCATTGCATGTTGATATGTAGCTCCAACATTTTTGAGCCCAAAAGGCATAAAATTCTAGCAATATGTTCCCCATGGACATGTGAAAGTTGTCTTATGTTGGTACTCAACTATAATTAAATGATTTGATTATACCCAGAGAAACCATCCATGAGGGATATCATCTCATATCCTGATGTAAGGTCCACTATCATATCAATGTTCAGCAAAGGGAATTCATCCTTAGGATATGCCTTGTTGATATCTCTGAAGTCTGTACAAATGCGGATGCCCCCGGATGGTTTGGTTACTGGCACAAGATTTGAAATCCATTCTATAGAGTCTATGGATCTGATGAATCCGACATCCAATAGTTTCTTAAGTTCAACTTTGACTAGTAAAGCATTTTGTGGATGCATCTTTCTTAACTTCTGCTTGATGGGCTTAACACCTAGCTATAATGGTAGATGATGCAATATAAGGTTTGGATCCAGCCCAGGCATGTCATCATATGACCATGAAAAGTTTATCTATCTTTTTGTAAAGAAGTCTCAAAACTCTGGTTGCTCTGTCTCTGTTAAAGATGCTGTAAAGTATATTACCCGGGGGTTTTCTTTAGTGTTTATGTTGATCTCAACAGATTCTTCCACTAACATTGGTGACTTTTCCTAAGCAACTGGGAGAATGTTCAAACCTCCATCCTTGGGTTCCTCAGAGAGGTTTTTTCCCTTGGATGCATCCTTTATTTTCACTATTTCTTCATCCAAAGGCACCTTTCGGTTTTCACCTAGGGACTTGCCATTTTCATCATTTTCATTTTTACAATTGGAGGTATGAACAGACTCCCCAAAATATGCCATGTTATCCAAGTCTATGGTAAATCCAGCTTTATGATCCCATCTAGGTATGCCTTCTCGTAGTCCCATGAACTCAGCTATCGCTTCATCATTCTCGAATGTCTAAGATGGGTGTACCTTATTGATCCCAATCGATAAGATGGGGGTATATGAGGGGCATGTCATCATCGGAGTTATCAAATGTGGAGGTTAACAAGGTGAGGATAGAGTGTTTAACATGGTCACAAAAGTTTTGGACTAACTCCTTTTTGTTCTTCTTCCTAGGGATAGGTAAACTATGGGGTGGGACCACTGTAAGGGCTAGGTCATCAGAAGATGGTTCGTTAGGTATGCAAGGTTTAGGATCAAGGATTTCCTAGTAATAAAGTTTAAGCCATTCTTCTTTTGACAAGGAATTTTAGGATGGGGGTCAGTTGATTTTGGTGAGGTATTTAGTATTTGGTCAAGTTCCCCAAATAACTTATCTAGGGCCATTATGCAGGTAGAGGAAAGGGAATCCCATTCATATTCATTTGAGTCAAGGGAGTCATAGTAGAATGGGTAAAATAGTTCATGAGATATATCAATGTCTTCAAAAACACTTAATTCCTCTTGTGATGATAATGAAGTACTATGAATACCAATTCTAGCCAGTTGAAACCCTAGGCCTAGGCCTTTTGGTCTTTGTGAGACAATGATAGGTTCAATCCTTCCATTCTGATGTAGTCCTAACCCACTATGTCCATCATATCCTTTCCTTTGCATTATCATGAAGCCTTTTCCATATTGATCCTTAGATATTTGAATAGACGGTGGAGGGTTTTCATTGTCTTCATTATACAACTAGGAGGTGACATATTCTTGGTCCATAGCTTATTTAATTAACTCTCCCCATTTTGTGAATGTCATCATAGGAGGGACATGTATTGTAACAACTGATTGTTTCCTATTTGATGTGGGTAAACCGTATGACTTAGGAGGAACTAGCTGACTTACACAATAGGATGCTTTCATGTGATATTCTCCACAACCCTTATCTTGGATCTCAACCTTAGGAGTGGATGACAGTGGTTGTGATGCAATGGAATTGGAAAGAGTTGATGGATCAATGTACAAGGATAAGGTGGAGGATGAAGCCTCTTGATTAATTGGAACCTGTCATTGTGGTATTTCATGTAGGTTTGTGCAATATTGGAAAGAATCTGGATCACCATCGATTGTGATCTCGATGCCATTGTATGAGAATTTAAGACATTGATGGTATTTGGAAGGTACAAATTTCATAGCGTGTATCCAAGGTATACCCAATAAAAGATTATAGGGGAGGGTGAGATCCAAGACTTGGAAACTAGTGTCCATAACTGCAGGGCTAATCCTGATAGGGAGTGTGACAACTCCTTTAGATGATCTTTCCTAATCGTCGTATGCCTTAATGTCTATACTCTTAGTGGTGTTCACACATGCTTCTAAGAATCCTAATGCATTAACCATCTTCAAGGTGCAAAAATTCAACCCTGCTCCTCCATCTACCAAGACTCATCTAACTTTGGTTTGATGGACAAGAACTTCAAGGTGTAATGGGTTGTTATGATTGGTCTTCTCTATTGAATAATCCTATTGAGAGAATGTGGTATGATGGGGATTAGTTAATTATCCTACCATTTCTTTGAAATGATTGACATCTAAGTTGGTAGGGACAATTGTGCTCTGCAGGGCTTTGTCGAGAATGGCTTGATGATCTGGTGATATAGTCAACAGTTCCAAGATGGATATCTGTGCTGGAGTCTTCCCAGTTGGTCAAGAAAATTATACTTAGTCTTGGAAGACTACGTTTGTGGCTCTCATGAAGGACTTGGAATGGTTATCTTAGTTCTTTGTGTATTGAAAGCATATTTAGGACACTTATTTATGGTAATGGTATGGATATTTTCATTAGCAGCTCAGATATGATTAATGATGGTACCTAGTTTATAGTCATACTTAGCACCGGTATAATTGGCCGAGGTATTATTCTTAGTTCTCGAATTGGAGGCCTTTCCTTTCCCATGGTCATGTAATGGATCTATGAAGACCTTGTGATCACTATTTTTGGTATGCTTTTGTCCATTAACTTCTATGGTTCCGTCTTCAACAAAATATTGTATGATGTTCTTCAGTTGTCGACATTGTTGTAGGTTATGTCCCTTTGTTTGATGGTACTCACAATAGGCATTATCATCCCATCATGAGGGTTTAAACTGTCTAGGATCATACTGTTTTAGCTCCAGAGGTTGTATGAGTTTATGTTTAACCAGTTCTTTGTAAACTGCCTCAATTGGTTCCCCTAATGGGGTAAACTCATGTTTTGGAAATATCCTCTATGGTCGTTGTTGTTTTGAATTTAGGACAAAGTTGGACGTTTGATCAGGATTATTAGTCATGTCATGAGAGGGGTTGTAGCCTCTAAGTGTGATGACAGGTCCTGCATGTAGGGTCTTAGCATCAACAATACTGTCATTTGTTACATTTTTGTTTCTGGACCAAAACTTGTTTGTATCATTGGGAGCATTTTGATGTTGAATTACTAGATTCTTGCCTGGCATCTTAATTTCTCCTTTGTCAATAAGGCCCTTTTCAAGTATAATACCTTTTTGTACCAGCTCTAGAAAATTACAACAATGTACTCTTAAGTCAGTTCACAATTTTGAATGAAGATTTTCAAGGAATATTATGACTTTTGATTTCTTTGGTATCTCAATAGGACAGTGACTAGCTAAACTCCTCCATCTATGGAAGAAGGTGGTGAATTTTTCTTCATCTTCTTGTGTGGTATGACACAAGGTAGCTATCATGATTTCATTGTCTATGTTGAAGGTAAAGTGTTCCAAAAATTTCTCAGCTAGTTCACCCCATGATTTTATGCCATACAACAGTTTAGAGAACCATTCCAATGCTATCCCAACAAGGTTTCACGAGAAAAGTCTCATAAGGTATGTGGGGTCATACGGGATATCCATGCATGTTGTGGAAAATTATTTGATGTGCTCCAAAGGATTTCTCTTCCCATTATACTTAGGAAAACTTGGTATAATGTATCCGTGTGGGAAGGGTGTCATGTACAATGCTTTGTTAAAGGGACATGGACATAAATCTTATGCTGAGATAGTTCGGTTTCCTGACATTGACATATTGTCCATTTGCCATTGGAGGACTTGCATTTGATTTTGTAGAACAGATACTTATGTTAAAGACATGTTGGTTGTGTTATTAGGATCGATGTAAGTGTTCTGAAATGCAATATATTTTATGACAGATTGTGATTTGGTGAGGGTATATGTCCTATTTGTGTAGCCCCTATGTGTGGAATGGTAGTGCTGGTGCTAATATAGGGTATAGCTCATGTTGTGTTCATGCCAAATTTGGGTCTTTTTACATTGGTGTTTGTGCCAAAGGGGTTTGATGAATATGCCCCCGCAGTAAAATTTAGGCCCTGTATTACACCAAATGGCACTGTGTGTACGATTGAGGCCATTTGAGTAGGTATTCCAATTGGTATTGCTACAATAATTTGAGGAATGGAGACACTCGATGTCATGGTTTGTGTTGGTTGAGTAGATGTTGTTTTTAAGGTGTGAACATGAAATCCTGGTGGTAGTGTGGCACCTTCTACTAGAAGATTTTCCAAATATCTTTGAGGATCATTTTCCAAACACTCATCCGTAAAAGATGCAAATTCAGGATCTTGAACAACAACATCTATGTCTTCTACATAAATATGTCCATGTGTGTCTCTAGTGACAAAATTTTCAAGCAAAGTTTTGTGAGGTCTTTCTATCCCTGATGGTTGGTTTGCGAAAGGATTGATGAAGTCCCGTGAGTCTGCAATCTCTCTATGTTTCTTTTTAGACCTTGTTTCAACCATGTAAAATGTTGCTCAAGATGAGGCAATGCAAACTATGTCTAAAGTGATATGTTTTATTCTATGTTTTTGGGATTTTATGAATATAATGAATGAATGCTACTATCTTTTTGGTATTTTCTTGGCAAATAAAGGATGTCTAAAATGATGTATGCTAGAATGACAATATCCAAAATTTTAAGTAAAATCTTAAGGTAAATGATGGTAAATGATTCTAAGAGGATATTACCTACTACCTATGGATTAACCAAGGCTACAAATTAACATTATCAAGAAACCTAATGTAAGACAAGGACCAAATGATAAGGTGAATTTCCAAACTAGATTGATGAGCTGGAAGTATTCACTAATAGGACAAAAATGACTAGGTTCAATGAAAATGATTGTCAAAACATGGATTTGTCGAATAATGCAAAAAGTTGGCCTATTGTGAGATATGCAAATTCCTATGATGCAACTAAGTTTCATAACTTAAGACGTTTAAGAAGAAAAATGCACGCTTTTGAGCAAGTTTTTGGTTTTTGTCCAAGGTTGACTATGAGAAACAAAGACTAAGATGATAGTTTGGTTTTAGACTGTGATTGTGAATTCCATATTTTTGTTGATAGGAAAATGTGGTTCAGTTTTTAGATGCGTCTCGAAACTTAACAAATGCATTGCGGTTTGCAGATGCGACTCTCTGATGACAACTAGTCTTAATTTTATTGACATCAAATGTGACTTACTCTAACAGATGCATGTAAAAGTTTAACAGATGCAAATCTAATGTCAGATGCAACTTATAATGATAGATGTAACTCAGAATTTAATGTTGGTGGACACTGATTTGTTAATAGGAAAATGCGAGGTTTTGACTAACAAATGCGATTCAAAATTATAATTATAGTTTTCTATTTATCAGATGCGACTCATTTTTACAGATGCGGTGTTTTGATGACATAGGTTTTTCGACTGACTCTGTTTCGTGATCAAATTTTGGCAGTTGAAAAAAATTAGAAAACACTTTGTTTCAGTTTCGATGAGCATGAATATGTTAAAATTCATAAAACATGTACAATTCCGAAGGTTGGCAATGGCAATATTTGCTGAATTTTCACTTGGGTTTCTCTAGCTACGCTTATTCAAAGTAGATGACTAAAGCTTGACCACACTAGCTCCCCTCCATGAAACACACTTCTCAAATCAACCAAGCTTCAGTTCCCATGTGCAACTCATTTTTACAGATGCGATGTTCTGATGACATAGGTTTTTCGATTGAATTTGTTTCGTGATCAAATTTTGACAGTTGAAAACAATTAGAAAACATTGTGTTTCAGTTTTAATGAGCATGAATATGTTAAAATTCAGAAAACATGTAGAATTCCTAAGGCTGACAGTGACAATATTTGCTGAATTCTCACTTGGGTTTCCCCAGCTACGCTTATTCAAAGCGGATGACTAAAGATTGACCACACTGGCTCCCCTCCATGACACACACTTCTCAAGTCAGCCAAGCTTCAGTTCTTGTGACTCTCCCATGGTGAAATTTTCATCTCTACTATTTAACCATAAGATTGTGAGATGACTTCAAAGGTTTGACCTCTTGCACCAACATATAGAAGGTTTTTGGTTAAACTATTAACAAATTGGTGAATTTAGTATGGAAACCCATTCAGAAAGCCATGCGAGAGGCAATATAATTCCAGTCTATAGAGGTTATGCTTTACAGGTTTTGACGCACCACAAGGGTACTGGGGAATCAAATGCTTGTCTGCTGGGATCTTTATAATATTGAGTTTCCTCAAGCATTATAATTTATATACCGGTTGGGAGTAGCTCGATGAAAAATATCGTCATCGATTTGAGTCACTTTGGTTACTCTTAACCACCAAAGCAGGCCCAATTTCTAGAGTCAGTAAGAGTTTCTCTTACACCCAGGATCACATGAATGCGTAAGGGGAGAGGATACTTCTGTTACTAAATCGAGGATCTAATCTAAACAAATACAAACACAAATGACACTAGTTAATTTTTAAGCTCAAATGAAAAAAGTTATCTAATCTACTCAAGCAGTTTTTTCTTCAAATTAATCTCTTCTTCGAATTAGTTCCGCAAACAAATTGTTAGTAGTTTTATGGTTTCTGTCTTCATCAACGGTTCTGCAAAACACGAATTAGTAGTTTTCTTTTGTTTCTTTGTCTTTGTCACTCACCTTGCAGAAAAGGTTGAGAAAGCTTGTCTTCTATGAATCAACCTGCAAACACTATGTTAACTCCCCTAAAATAGACTAAACACGAAATTAGTACCAAAAAAAGCTAAACATTAAATGTGAAAATATGAAATTTCATAAAAAAGAAAATAAAAATTTACCAATCAGATGCGTCATGGGTTCATCGATTAGATGCATTGCAGAACAAATAAAATGCACTATATAGCAACAGATGCATCATGGTATGTCAGATGCATCTCATAAAGTCAATTGCGATGATCTATACTGCACTTGCATCGTTTCGTACTTGTTTCTGCAAAAATTTTAAAAAAAGAAAGACTCACGAATTTTGAAGACAATGTCTTCATGTCGAGTTCACCAAATGTAACGTTGGAAATAAGACTCCAGACAAGATGGTTAGCTATAAACAAAACACTTAATTTAATCCTACGTTTAACAACAAAGAAATAAACAAACTATAAATGAAACACTCTCATCGAACATTTGTATACTCCTTCAAATGACCTCAATTGCACTTCTCCATTTTTCCTTTTGTGCGATAGTTGCCCTCAAATTTCTTAAGTATGCAATTATGGCATGTCGATGTTGATTTAGAAAAATATTGAAGATTATAAACTTCCTAAAGTATAAAGATTTCAGGAGGAGAAATAATGAAAAAATTCAATCAATTTATAGAAAATTGGTTTTGGAATGATCGATTCAGATTCAAAAGAGATATCGACGATTGAGATTGATGAATGCCATGCGATGTGAAATTTGTGTCAGTTACAACACGAGTAAGAAAAGTCTGCATGATGAAGATTAAATTAAATAATAATTTAATCTGATGTTGAGACTATTCAAAAATTGGAAGAATAAGAGTTGCATGTGAAAGATGAAGTAGGGGAATTGTGTTCAAATGCATGAATGAATTATTTAATTAAATACTATCATTTAATTAATAATAATTTTCATGCAGAAGAATAGGACTGACTAATCAAGACAGAAGGTCTATTCGTCAGGAATTAATCATAAGATAACTGACTGATGAATAGATCTCAACTTAAGTGGCAAGTGAATAATCAAATAACTAGGCGATTATCTAATCAGAGGAATATTCGAGGAATAATGAATTAAATTTTTATTTAATTCAACATTCAAAATTTAGAGATTTAATTAAATAAATAAGATTTATTTAATTGATTATCAAAAAGGTTAAATAAATAAATAAATAATTCAAAATGATTATTTAATTATAGTCGAAAATGTGATAAAGGATAGATTAAATAATAAATTATTTAATTTAGAAAGGGGATTAATTAATTAGTGACATAATTAAATAAATAAGATTTATTTAATTAATCAAGGTTGAATAAAGGTTGTAATGAATTAATTAAATAATTAAGGTTATTTAATTAATAGAAGAAAGGTGACTTTAGAAAGTAATTAAATAATTAACATTATTTAATCGTGACCATGAACATTAGAATTATGTTGAAAATGGTACTCGTAGGCCTAGAGCAATTTTCACTGTCTACACTTTATTTACTTCAACCAGATCAATTTCTTTGACTGGTTCATTCTTCTCTATCAGATTATCCTTGTGTTTCTGCTTTTGCAAAATTTAGCAATATGTTTAGGCCTACTACTGTCATTGCATTTGACATTTCTTTGAGCATTATTCCTTCCATTCATTCTGGATCTACATTGATTAGCTTTATGTCCAAATCCATAGTATGTATAACAGTAACCATTGAAGAATTGAATCATTTTACCATTGTTATATCCATTCATCATTTGACTTCTACATTCATTTTCTCTATGTCCAAATCTTTTGCATATAAAACATTGACCAATAAAGGATGGAACATTCTGATTCATTCTAATTCTACATTCCATTACTTTATTTCCATATTTATTGCAAGAATAACAAAAACCATTAAAAGATGAGTACCTTTGAGCATTTGGTTTTCTGATAGGGGGTCTTCTAGTATTGCTTCTTTGATTCTGGATATTTTCATTGTTCTTCTTATCTTGAATATTTTCTGGTTCGTTGATCTTCTTTCCTGCATTAGATGTCTGAGCCACTTCTGAGTTTTCTCCTTTTTCAAGTCCCAAACCACCTTTTTTCTTTAGATTCTTTTTGACCTGTAGTCAAATCATCAAGCATTGTAGAGCTTGTCTTGAATTAGTCTTCATGACTTCTTTCCTTCTCTAGATTTGATCTTAGATTTTCCACTTCTTGTTCAAGCCTCATGCATTCATTAGATTTTCTTTCCACTATTGCATTTAGACATTCCTCAACTCTTTTCTTTTCTTCCACTTGTACTTTTAGACCAGTGAGATCTTCATTTGCTTGTTTCAATTGTTCATTGACTTCCTTATGCCTTTCCCTAATTTTTTGATTTGCTCTCTCAGTTTTCTGATACACTCATTTGCCTCTTTAATATTTTGTTTTAGATCTCTATTTTCATCTTCAACTTTGTTAAAATATTCAAGAGAAAATTTGAGTTCTTCTTTGTTATCATGCAATCTTCTTCTATGTATTCAATAATAGGAATATCTTTCGAAGGAATAGGAAAATTTCTATCAGCCATGTTTAGAACTTGCACATTTGGTGCCCCGCATTTCACAATTGAAATCTTCTTCTGTGTATTCAATAATAGGAATCCGATTCTTTCAAATGAATAGGAAAATTTCTATAAGCCCTTTGGTAAGTTTCTCCTACTACATTCTTTAACCCAAACGACATGACCACATAAAAAAAAGTACCCCGAGGGGTAGTGAAGGCTATCTTATACTGATCTTTTGAGTTAATACAAATCTGATTATAGCTCGAGAAGCCATCAATGAAATACAACAAGGCGTGGCCTACGGTCGAGTCTACAATCATATAAATAGTAGGCAATAGAAAATCACCCTTAAGAGAAGCCTTATTGAGATCACAAAATTCAATGCAAATGCAAGTATGACCATTAGGATTGTTGACAACAATAATATTTGATATCTAAGGTGAATAATCAATAGGATGGATAAAGACTACTTTTAGGAGATTCTCTATCTCACTCTTAACTAACATTGTGACCTTGGGATTCATCTTTTGGATCTTTTATTTAAATAGCTTGGCATCAAGAAATAGGACAATATTATGAACCAAAATAGATTCATCAATACCAAACACGTCCTCATATGACCAAGTGAAGATATTGGCATGAGATTGTGACAAATCAAAATGTTTTTTAGGTTCTTCTGAAGAGGCATTTTTCAATCTTAATCACCATTTCAGAAGACTTAGGATCTATTGATGAGTGTTTCAACACTTCTCAATGCAGGTAATGCACAGGTGCATCACCTCTCTTGTAAGGTAGAAATCTACAAACGAGTTACAAATCACTACCCCAAGGTCTCTTGGGTGTCAGGTCATGACGTGCATGGAATTTATTAGTTGGTATTTAATGTGATTTTGTTGGTAATCACAGGGTAGACTTATGGAAGTTAGGCTGAAAAGAAGTTGGATATTGGGATGGAGTTCCTAAGATGGGGAGTTAGTGTGCAATTTTCTATAGGTTCAGACAATGATCTTGAACTCCTATATTATCTTGAGATTTGGCTTTACAATGTGCGATGAACCTTAGCACAGGCTATTTATTAAAAAAAAGGAAAAAGTCAGGAAGGGAAGAGTTCCTAGATTTGCAACTAGCAATGAACAGTGATCATGGAGGGTTCTACTGTGGACAACTTCCTTAAAAAAAAATTTCACTTAAGTACATTAAATCACAGTGTCATGAAATTTGTGCAAGCTTCTAAGGACTGCAAATATTCAACCATTCATTCACCATAAACATGCATGAACAAAAGATACAATTTTGGAGCAGCTTTTAGTTTATGCCTAGACTAACTTTACACAGCTATCTACCATCAGTAAACAATAAAAATTATGGACAAGAAAGGCATCAACACAATAGAATGCTACACAGTCATTGAACAACATCAACTACTCTATCAAAGAAAACTAAAATATTCTAAACAACAAAGTAAATATTTCTAAATCAAATAACAATGGGAGATGAACCATGTAACATGCAATAGAAACTCAAGAGTCCACCAAAAGCCAATGAACTTCTATTAAAATTTCTGCAACATGCCTTTACAACAACTCAACTCTCCCAAAATGAGAGGAGGAGACCCCTATTTATAGTTTTCAAAAAGAAAAATGAGTGGCCAAGATTTAAACTCATTGTGTGGAAAAGATTCACTTTACACTAGGGTTTCACCTACCCCCAAATATTTTACAATTTAAAATTATAAATTGTCTTCTTGCCTATTTTGCTATCTAGTGACCTTTGCACTATAGCAATTTTGTCATTTAGCAGATTATTGTTTTTCCTTCTGGCTGCAGCTACATAGTGAGAAAATCATCTTCTATTATAGGATTTCCAACTTCCTTTTGTAGTGTGGCATACTCCACAAATTTTTCAACCAAGGGATGAAGCTTATCCCACTGCAAGATATCAGATTGAAGCACCTAGAAATTCAACTTCTTGCATCTATGAGTGAGTGTTTCCCAATCTTTATCACACTTTGCTATATTCTATAGTACTTACTCTGACTGGGCGAAGGCACGAAGAGAAAAACTCATAAGATCTGCTGTGAGCTCACTCGTGGTTCCATTTTCCATTTTCTTATGAAAATGAGGCCTTACCTTCTCTAGGTCTATCTAAGTAGACGACACTTCAAAATTTGTCATCAGTTTGAGATACTCTTCACATGTCATCCTAATCTCCTTTACACAATCAAGATCTTGCTCCACTTCATGGAGCACCTGTTCTAATATTTCCTTTCTATGCTCTAGGCCTAATTTCCAATTCTCCACAAGCCAGAGATCCTTCTCAGCCATTGCGAGTTCTTTCTTTATTGTTTTCCAAGGAAACTTGAGGATTGCCTCAATATTAGGATGTGTGATCTTTTATATTTATGGGAAGTCAGTGCAGGTCTTCCTTATGTCTTCGAGGTACTTCTGCACATCCAAAAACTTATTTTCTGTCCTAACAACACGTCCAATTCCCATATTCCCATTATAGATGACTTGCCTGAACCAGTCCTCTGTGACCTTTGTCCAACTCTTTCTTTTCTCTAGATTATTGATATGCTCCTCCGATAGAAGCAATGGGGGAGCTAATGATGTGGTGGGGAGCTCATCAGTTGAGGACCATTGTTGGATGTATTACATTAGATCCACAACCTGTGCCTTCAACTCCGCTTTAGAGGTCTTGTCCTTATTCATCTGGTGCGTAATGGTGGCGACGGACCCTTGGAGATGATCAATATTTCGTTCCCTTGTTGCTGTCCCAAGGTTGATGGTGGAGATATTATAGCTTACTCCTTCCTCACCCATTACCAGGGTGGAAATTTGTACTGTCCTTGATCCAGAGGCATCCATGGTTAGCTAAGATTTGACCTTCAACTTCTTTTTCTTCTTGGTGCTGACCTATGCTCAAGCCAAGATGGATTCCAGTCTCGCCTTTGGATCCCTTGGGGCAGGAGCATTCTTCTCCAACTGCTTCTTAAGCCAGTTAGGTATTTGAGTTTTCTATTTTGGTGATTCGTGATCACCTTCTTCCTCATGGGCTGGCTGAATTTGTAATATTTTGTCGCCTGAGGTCTCTTGTTCTGGCTTATTCCCTTCTTCTTCATTTGAATCTTGTATGACTACTGTCACTTTTCTTGGGGATTCAACAACCACATGGCTTTGGGGGCTATCTTCCTTCTCGGAAGTCTTTTCTTCTTCTTCCTGCTTATTCCCATGTTCCTCATGATGCTCATATTCTGGGCTCTTTCTCACCTTAGACTCCCCTTTAGGCTGGTCTTCTTCATTATTTTCTTTCTCTTCCTTTGGAGGAGGCATCTCTTCATCTTTCTTCGGGCTTTGATTTTGTTCCCCTGTTGGAGGCTCGGTGTCATCCATTTCTTCATTAGTATTTATTTATTCTATCACTTGCTACTTCTCCATCTCTTCTCCAATACCTTTGAGTTGTTAGGCCAACTCCTCCTCAAGCTCCGGATCGATAGTCTCTACAATGTACTTCTTGCCTAGTTCTTCATCATCCTCATTGGAGGATTCTACTTTCTCTTCCCCCTAGACTACCCCATCAGTTATGAGGTGCTAATATATGGGATGCTTGTGGTAGTCATCCACTTCTTCCTCTAGCTTCTTGGTGGCCTCCCTTTGTTGAGTGTCCAACTCTTCAAATATTTGCATTGTTGCTTCCATTAAAGGGGGTTCAGTAGGAGGAGGAGGGATAGGGAGACTAGTTACAGCATGGGCTAACATGACTTGCACCGCGAGATTCAAAAACATTCTAGAAAGTTTAGCGGGCATGCTTTGTATGAACTTAGCAAATTTTTCTAAAGGATGAGAGCGGGCACTGTGGCTGCAATAGTGGCAGAAGGAAGAGACATTGTGGGAGACATGGATGAGGAAGAGAGTGGGGAAAAAGTGGCTGAAGAGGAGTCCATAGTTATGATTTGGACCATAGGAGAGGTGGAGGCAAGGTGGATGAAGATGTCCACCATGGGCCAAGAGGTGGTGACTATTGCTTGTGGGATAGGTAGGGTAGTGATAGTAGCAACAACAATTATGGCTGTGATAGGTGGAGACCTTGGATGCTCCTCTCCCTCATGGAGTGGGTCTTCCTCAATAGCAAGAATTCTTGTGAAACTTCCCAACTTCTTTGAATTCTTTGAGGCCCCACCTTCTGAAGTCCTCCCCAGAGACTCTTTAGATTTAGGCTGACTTTCAGGCATCTCCTTTCTTTTCTTTGATCTTGTGTTCGGGGGAGATGTTGAGGTCTATCCTATCAAGGTGACATCGATAAAAACACTATCGGCTTCACCCTCATGTGGATGCTTAGGTCCTGAAAATGTTAGCTCTACTCCTTGCCACTTCAATTGAGTAATTTTCCCATCAATCCATTATTTATTCCTTGCCTCGATAGGATTTGTAATAATATCGAGGTCATTAACCTCCTCTTCATTCCAATCTATTATTGGTAGTGGAAAATTGGTGACGTTATTATATCTCGGGTCAATTATAGTGCTTTCTTCTTCAACTACTTGGTCCAACACAAGAAACAACTTGACCACCTTGACGAAGTAAGTTGTCATGCACACCTCCTTGTCATCCTTGCAATTAGCCCAAAATTATTTGACGTTATGCAAGTGGGTATATTCGACCGTGACCATCTTCCTCAACTTACCATAGGGATCCATTTGTTGGCTGGTAGTGTGGAATTTGAGGTGATACTCCATGAGCTCCTTCTTTGAATAATCTACACATTGAGAGGTGTTGAGTTCATACTACCCCCAAACAAAGGTAAGAGGATAAGGAATCCCCACCTTATGCTTGCTTCTCAAGAGAGCGTGCACATGCCATAGTTTTTGTGAGAGTTCAAGTAGTATTATTCGGTCATTTGGGTACCAGGGCAACTTGTATGGTTTATCAGAGAATCCCTCAGCTCAGATGTAAGTGAATTTTGGGAATTGTATAAATAAGAATCCAAACTGGTGGATGAAGGAATTGGCATTGTGCAAGACTCTCCTTTGAGGGTTACCCCCAAGCAATCTGATGATGTGCCCTATGAAGGCATCGTTAACTTTGCAGTAATCCCTCTTGAAATTTATGTACTACAATTGAGGGTACTTGTCATATACTTTGAGTACTATTTGTGGGTCTAGATTTAGTGCTACAAATAAACCCCTATATTAGGTACAGTCAACAAGAAAGTACACAAGGTACAATGTCATGTAGAACTTAGATTTTTTATTTACTGCAAAAAATTGCTCATGTAGGAAATCACTAATCATTCTAGCCTAGTAGAAATATGTGTCCCCCTCGGATGATTTCCTCAATGAAGTAAAAAATCCACTCTTGGAAATAAGCTGAGGTCGAAAGGCCCATGACCATGCTTAGAAGAGTTACCAAGTCATGGTAATCTTCAAAGAAGTCACTCCAGAATAGTTCGTGGGGCACTTTATTGGCACTACCCCTCTTGTCTTTCAACTAGTATTGGTTAATGACTTTCCCGCACTTGAGGGGATCTTCGTCTCACATCTATTGGCCATACTCCTTGGAAGTTTGGTCCATCTCACTAAAGGTAGGGATGCAAAAGGTTTTTTACTATTGAATTGGTGGACAAGTCAACTAATATGTTTCCATCCCTATCCACTATTGTTCTGGTGTCTTCCTGGTAGGCCTCCCTACAGGCCATTACAAGTTTGGGAGCAATGAGGGCTGGCGAGAATCTTGTAGCCTTGGACAATCCACTACTTCTGATTTTCTCGGTGTTCTCCATCTTGGGATTGAGCCTGACCCTTTGTTTGAACTCATCTATGTCTATATGTCCTAGATTAGTATCTGAGATCTCCTTCCATTCAGTGAGAACCCTAGAATTAAGGGGCTCCCCTTGGAACTTGTATTTCATCTGGTCTTTGTCTTCCTTGCCTTGAGGTGCCTTTGCAATCTTCTTCCCTTTATCTTTCTCTGTGGCTACTCCCAAGGATCCGACAATTGGTTCCATGTATCTTATAACCAAGGGAGTAGTAAATGATTCAAGCATAAAATACATAGAACGTTAGTCAAATCTTGCAAAACAATGTTAGATTGGATAAATCATCATTTCATAATCCTAACACATCCTTCAGATTGCCATCATTATTTTGTAGGAGGGAGTTTGAACAACTTGGGCCCTAGGGGTCACACTTCCCTGGGTCGTTGGCTATTTTAGAGCTGATGCAGGAGGGATGAACTTTGTGTGTGAGCAATTTAAAGGGCTCATTGAGGAGGGTAACCAATTTTAACATGTGGGTCAAAGTCAATTTGGTGATTGGAGGGAATTCATATCATTTTATGGAAATCATAACCATAAAGGAGCTTGGCCATTAGAGTCTACCATTCAAAATAGCTCTGGTAGGATGCCATTCTGGGGGCGGAGTTCCGATGGGCTAGACCTGTAGCTCTAGAGGATAGAGGCATCACTGAATTATCATTTAGCACCTCGGGTCGACATGGTTGGGAAGTTTCTAGGTGATTTCCATGTGGAATGAGGGACAACACATAGAGTTCTGATGGGAGCCACCCGAGGAATCAGGTCTGACAAAGAGTTTAGAATTCATGTTATTTTGACTTGGGGAAGCTCATCAAAAAATGGGATGTCCGGCTCTGAACACCAAGAAGATGGAGGTGGATTTCTTTGAGTGACGATGAGGTCAGAATGGAGTTCCGACTACAGAGGCCCATGGGGAATTACCTGCTATAAGCTAATCACTTGGCAATTTCTCTTTGCACTTCAACAGTCATTGTAGTATCGGGACCTGAGGGGAGGGAGGCCGTCACTCAAAAGTCATAAGAGATGGCATTGCCATAGTGGTGGCCCATAGATGGAGGTCCACAAGTCATGAACCGAAAGAGGCTCAATGTTTTTTCATTCTCAATTTCAATGTTACACGACAGATGAAGGAGCAGGACACGGTTATCGGAAGGTCATGGTCTAAATTCCATTTAGAATGGTGAATCATAGGTAGTAGCCTAGGGAAGGAATCTCATGGAGGAACTATCATTTGAATATTTTATTTTTAGCTCAGAATGACATGACAAGCTCGGGACCTACAACGCAGAAGGTTGGTGGGAAGAGGCCGTTTGGAACGATGAACCACAAGTAGACATCTGCAGTGAGGAACCCACATTGAGCCCAAACTTAGTCACTTTGTTGAATTTGCATCCAATGGGTAGCCAACAAGGCAAGGTCTACGCACCAGAAAGTCATGGTTGGGTTGCCATTTGGAATGAAAGAGTTTGAAAAATGTTTTTCCGGTGGGAACCCATGGATTCAGACTCGAGCATGTGAAAATATCTCTTCATTTAGACAAGGGTTCAGATCGAGTTTAAGGCAGTGAAATGGAGGGAGCCTCCTGCAAGGGTGGACCCAGGATTGGATATCGCCGTTTTAAGTTTTAGCATGTTGTTTTAAAAGATGTGATGAGGATGACTATGTTGGCAGCCTGTAGAGCACGAATTCTTTGATTGATGAACAACCGTGGAGAGGGTGAGTTTCGCCACTAGTGTGAGGCCATTTTTTGTGTTTATCAAAATTTTAACTAATGGGTTTCTAGCACCTTGATCTGTTCTAGTTAATCCCCAAGTTTTCCTCCCTTAAATTTATCAATTTCATACATAAATCAATGAAAAATCAAAATGGGGGCACGCGACAGAAAACTTACCTCTAAAACCCAATGCAGGTGTTTGATCAATCATCTAGCAAATTCTTTAAAGAGTTAGCGGAACTCGTCGGGTGCGAAGGAGGAATTTGTAGAGGGCTTTGACTCTCTTTTGAACAACTGGTAGGTGAATATGACAGTTGAAAGTTGACTATTTATAAAATTTTCATCATTAAATGCCCCTCATTAATGATCATACGGTGATGCTGGGGTTGGTGATTGGTAGGATTTCAAAAGTGGCCATGCAAAGGGTGGAGTCCACGGGGCAGATAGACAGTGATGGGATCCCTAGGTTTTGGTAGGCGGGTGGAAGCGGGCTGATGACTGCTTGAAGGTTCGGTGATGAAGCGATAATGAAGATAACCCCAGAACCTGATTGGCGGAAAGCCCCTAGATGAAAGCCGTTAGATTGCTCAATGATAGACTGATGAAATTGGAGGGTTTGGGTCCCGACTAGCGGATATCTACAAGTGGAAAGCCATTCAAAATGGCGGCGAGCCACCACACACTCGAAAGGGGCGACGCGATAGGGCCCAAAAATGCTAGTTTCAAAGCACTAAGGCAAATATCCAAGGAGACTCCGCAAAGACCTAGGGTCTCAAAAATTTGAGGGGAGAAAAGCATGGTCACCTCAATATGACTTCTATGAAGCTCATTGACCATATAGAATACTAAATAGGGGGAACATAAAATGAGGCAGTGAAAAAACAACCTGACGAGGTAAAGGAAAGAGAGGGTCCCCATTTTGAATGGGGTGTGTGTGCTAAGGGAACAATAAGGCGACTCTGCTGGGGAATGACCTCTGGTGTTCCAATGATAAATATCTATTCAGAACCCAAAATCTCTAGTTTCATAGACTAGGGGCAGACTTCCAAAAGTAAACTAAGAGAATGGGATCCTTAGCTGAATCAAGCCATGAAACATCTCAGAAGTGTGTGTTCTATGAATTCATTTCCTTTCTGTGGAAACTATGACAAGCGATAGTTAATCTAACCGAGCAAGCTACATGAATCATCTAACCCGAAAAGTAACCTTAATATTGCCCCGTTTCCAGTCAAGCCTCCATAGTCTCGATGAAGTTGTTGCTGTGATCACACATATATTGCTCTATTGCTGGTTGAGTGTCCATAGCCCTGGTAGAGTTATCCGCACACCCATACAGTTGCTTGATTTCATTATTTTCTTTTCTTTTCTTTCTTTTGATAATTATTTTAACATCTTCTTCTTTTTCTCAACCGTATAAGCATTGAAGCTTACTATGGGTTTGGGAACCACAATGGTCACTAGAGCGGACTTGAGATTTTTCACTCACTAAGTTTTCATAACAACCACTTTACAACTCCTTGGAAATAATTAATATGTGTTTTGTGTAAGATCTGAGATGAGTGTAAATGAGGATTTAACCTAGGGTCGAGTTCTAGGGTAGAGCTCAAATGAGGAAGTCATTTCGGGGTAGCTATCAGAGGCCAATGGTTGAGAGTGAATATTTATCCAAAAGAACACTAAGAGCAAGGAGAAAAGTGAACCCTTTGTTGAATGAGTATGACCACCGTAGCAGAAACAAAGAGACACTCTCATCAAATCAAAACAACTAGGACATGGGAAAAAATGAGAGCGACACAACGCAGCGCGACAGAAGAAAACCAAAACAACCTAAACTAACCTATATACAAGTATTTATAGGAACATCTTTGAAAGAGCTCAGGCTTGGAAGTAATTATTTAGGTGCTACCCATTGATAGGCAATGAGACATCTTCACCAGTTAAAGTCTTTAGGAAGAAAGCATTATCTCCAAGGATTTCAGCAACCTGAAAGGGGCCAAGCTAGAGCTTGTCGAATTTGTGATATCCCCCTTTCTTATCATGGGCCCTGTCCCAAAATAGGACTAGGTCAACGAGTCTAAAGGCCTTGATTTTTTCTCGGCGGTCGAGCCATATCTTGAATATGCCCTGATGCTTGGTGAAAGTTTGTATTGCATGATCACTCACTTCTTCTAAATGTAATAGCTCAACCAAGTGAGCTTCTCTATGATCCCCTTCTTCATAAAATGTTGATGAGCTGGAGAATGGGGATTTTTAGATGGATTGGAAATATAGGATTTAAGTTGTACATGAGGTGGTATGGGGAGTTGCCAAGGGCAACCTTGTGGTGTGTGCTATCTACCCAAAGGGCAAAATGGAGCTGAGTGTGCTAGTCCTTGGGATTCCTATCAAACAACTTTTTAATCACAGTGATCAAGTTCTTGTTGGTGGATTTTGCTAGGCCATTGCCTTGGGGATAGTAGTTGGATGAGAACTTGAGGGAAATGCCATAATCAAAGGCCTAACTAGAAAATTTAAGTGAGGAAAAGGAAGGGCCATTATCACATACTAAGGCATACGGGCAACCAAAATGAGTTAAAATGAAACTTTCAAGAAAATTTATAACTACCTCTATTTTGCATTGTCTACAAGCAATGGCTTCGGCCCATCTAGTGCAATAATAGGAAGCAATTAGAATGTACCTATGTCTTGTAGATGATGTAGGGCTTACCGAACCAATGAAGTCAAGACCCCATTGCACGAACGATCTCACCTCTAGAACTGGTTGCAACGAGACAACAACGTTCTTTTATCTGGTTGCTACGATCTGGCATACATGGCACATGCATACATGGTTATGATAATCCTTAAAGAATGTTGGCCAATAGTACCCTACCCTCAAGATTTGATGTATGGTAGAAGGGACAATCACAATGAGTACAAAAATTATCATGAAAATCTCTCAAGACCCAAACTGCTTCGTCTTTGCCAAGGCACCTTAGATAGACACCTTCGTGATTCCTTTTGTATAGTATGGATCCCTACAGCATGTAGCTACTTCTTTTCAGTCGGAGATCTTGATTCTAAATTGCTTGCAAGTGGGGTGGACACTTGTGGTTCAACAAATAATTAACTATGTCAACATACTATTCCCCTGGGGAAACGTCTTCAAGATGATATTGCTGAACTGTAAGTTTAGGTCTTGCTTCAGTTATCATTCAGGTGAGTTCCTGTCCTCTAACCAATTTCATTAGTTGGATTTCCATATCATATTCTTGCAGCAGGGTCACACATTTAGCTCTTCATTCTCCAAACTTGTTTACATGAGCAACGTCTTTACTGTTGGGTCAGGGACAATGACAAACGCTTGATTCCACAAGATTTAATGCTTGAACTCAACTCCTTTGACAAGAGCATATGCTTGATTTTCTATGTTGTGATATCTAAGCTTAGCATCCTTTAAGGGGGCTCTCATGAAAGCAATCGGATGCTCATTTTTGTCGTCATCCTTCTGAGTCAATATACTAGCACATGAGTGGTTTGAAGCAAATGAGTAAATATGAAATGAATTCAGATAATTTGGGCTAACCAATACAAGAGCATCCATAATGGATTTCTTGATCTCCTCGAAGGACTGCTTTGCCTCCAGAGTCCACTCAATTTTTTCATCTTGCTTCAACATGGCATTGAGCGGCTTGACAATTTCAGCAAACCCTGTGATAAATTTTCTGACAAAGTTTATCTTTTTGAAGAAAGATTTCAGGTCTTTCTTTTTGCCTGGTAGCTAGATCTTCATTATGGCTTGGATATGCTCGGGGTCAATGGAGATTCCTTTCTCTGAGAGGACATGTATGAGCAAATTACCTTTAGTAACTCCGAAGATACACTTCTTCGGATTGAGGGAAACCCCAAATTCTTGGCACCTCTAAAAAACTTTGCACATATCAACAACATGATCACTCTGTTGCTTTGAGAATACAGTCAAATAATCCATGTAGATGATTATACATTTTCCAATCAGATCTTTGAAGGCAATTTCCATTTCACATTGAAAGGTAGCGCCGATGTTGATGAGCCCAAATGGCATTCGTCTATAGGCAAAGGTGCCCCACTTGGTGGTGAATGCTGTCTTGTGATGGTCTTCATATTGCACCATAAACTGATTATATCCCAAATACCCATCTAGGAAGGACATCATCTGAGAGCCATTAACTATTTGCAACACCTCGTCCAATGAGGGCACAAGATAGTTGTCCTTTTCTGAAGCTCTATTCAAATTGTGGAAATCAACACACAACCTGATTTCACCATTCTTTTTCCTGATCAGAACTAGGTTTTCCACCCACATGGAGTGTTAGATTGGAAATATAATTCTAGCGAACAGTAACTTCTGCACCTCCTTGTAAATGATTGGCTCCAACAAAGCATTGATGGGATGCTGTCACTGTCGAAATGGCTTCACATATGGTCTAAGGGCGATAGTGTGTGTGATGATTGACATGTCATATGTTTTTAGATCCTCATAGCTCCAAGCGACGATGTCGTGGTACTTCCGTAAAGCATCAACGATGCCCCTCTTTTCCTTTGGTATGCACACCTTACCAATAAACACATTCTTAGCTTCCTCGACTGTTTCAAGATTATGGGTGTCACATTGATTGCTGATGGAGTCCTTCTTCGCTTGCTAATCCTAATCTCTAGTCTGATCTAAGTGAAATATTTTTTCTAGTTTGACCATTCCTCTAGGAATAGTGTTGGTCTTGAGGTTGATGACTCCTTCTATATCTAGCTCAGCCTCCTCAAGCTCAACTTCATCAATTATTTGGGCTGTGAACACATCAAAGCTAGTGATGAAATCCAGGATGTGCTTATCATCATTGAACACTTGGAAATTCACTACATTGTCTGGCACAGATGGAATGGAGGTGAGTTCAATAGTAAATCTCTTGAGGCTAGACAATGACAGGGGTTGCAAGGTACTAGCTGCTTGTGCTAGGGCATTAGCAGTGTAGTTTTGAGAGTGTGGGATCAATTAAATATTAAACACATCTAGACCTTCTAACAAATCCCATACCCTATGCCTGTAATTAGTTAGTCTTCGGTCATAGTAGGAATAGAGCTTTCTTACTTGTTTCATGACTAACTCTGAGTCACCAATGACTTGTAACATTTTGACCTTCTTCCTTAATGCCATTAGGAGGCCAAGGAAAAATGCCTCATATTTTGCTACATTGTTCGTGCACTAAAACTGAAGTCTATGAGTAGAAAAATATGACTTGCCCATGGGGCTGATCAACTCGAAGCCAGCTCCGTCTCCTTTCTTGGACTTGGACCCATCAAAGTGTAGCATCCAAAACTTGGAAGAGTCCTTGACCCTAAAATCAACAAACCTAATTTTTACTTTTGATGGCGACTTTACCTCAACAACCTTAGGAGGTGGCATAGATTCCAAGTGACTTTGATCTGGTGATATCAACTGAGCCTCCTCCTTAGGAGTGACCTATCCCTTGATGTGTTCAATCGCTATTTGGCACAAGCAACACTCGAATTCTGAATGGGAAAAATTGTGTACCTTGCACCAACTAGGCAACATGAGTTCTTGAAAATTCATTCTAGCCCCCAAACTGAGTTGATCTTGCACACATTTTTCTATGAAGTATTGGAAGCCATCCAACAATCCAAGGCTGCCACCTTCACATAAATCCTCGTCATCTGATTCAATTAAAATTTTTGTGCTCCGAGGAATGTGGGCTAGGCCGATAGGTGGAATGCACGTTACAAGAAGGACCTCCTTGGTTGCCTCTTCTTCATAGCATTCCTACTCATATAAATATGCCATGGGGCAATAATTCCCTAATTTTTTTCAACAAACAACACTTCATTCATGTTGTTATATTTCGTAATCATAAACTTCATGTGTGGCTCCCGATCTATACGGATTTGGTTTGGCATTCCTTTCCATGGTAGCCACAAGTGGGAATAGTCTGTAGCAGCATATCCATTCAATGCTCATGTGAAATCCATTCCTAAGATAATACCATAGGTGTTAGGTATATCAAAAACTTGGATGTCAATTGTTTGTTGTATCCTTGGATCAACAACAATCTGCATGGGTATTTTATTGATCTCACCGACTATATTGATCTCAGTTTTATCAAGCTATGTCACTTTGCGTCGGGAAGGAGTTGGAACTATTCCCAAATCCTTACACACGCTCAAGGGCATGACATTGGTGTAGGCTCCTGAGTCGAGTAGACAATTGTGAAGATTTTTCCCAAATATTCTAATAGTGGTCAGGAAGGGAGGGGTTTCAAATTTCCCTTGAAACAACCCTTTGAAGATGCCCAATTGGGCTACTTGGCCCTTATCTTTATCATTGCCCTTGTTTTGGGCTTGCGCCTATTTTGATTCCCTAGTGGGTTGCTTGTTTTTTTTGACTTGAAGGCGGGTCCACTTTCTTATTGAAAACCTATCAGATGATTGGCTCACTCTGTGAGTCCTCAAAGGAGACTCTCTTAGTGGGTGCTTCTTGGGTTGACCTAGATGAAGGGTCCCATTGATCATGCTAAAAAAGGGGTTCCTAATGGCCAAGACCTTGAGAAATTCAAAGGATGACACGCTTAACTTGACCTTCTTGAATTCCTTTGCAACATATTCTCCCATTTGCTCAATTTTGGCATCATAAGTGGTACTTTGGGAGGAGCTAATGGGCTGATATTATTTTTGACCCTGCTAATTGTTCTTGTTAAAGTACCATGTAGGTACATGGGGATAGCCTAGGTTGTTGTTAGCATTTGGATCAGGAGGGGTGATGAAGTTTTTAGGTGGGGCGGAGGTAGTGAAAGGACAACCAGCTTGATCACCCACCTACCTATTCCTTAGATCATAAGGGGTAGTCCTTTGGTGGAACATTTGAACTTCATCTTCTCTCAACTCTTCCTCATCTATTGGACCATTATCTACTGAATTGAAAAGTTGAGAAAAAGGACTTTTGCTACTTACCTCTTTCACCTTATCATCGCTTGGGGCAACACACTTTCCTGGCACATTGCTCTCAGCCTTTGGGAAAGGGGCCTAGTTGACCACTAGCACTGAGGAATCATACGGTTCAGATGGAATGATGTCCTTGCATCCTGAATTGTCTACAAAATTTTGGACCTCAATCTGAATTTTTTTAGTGACCATCTAGAATTATGGGCAATCCAATTTAGAATGTCGACTCGTGTTGTGGATTCGACACCAACTAGACAGGGTAGCCTTAGCTAGGTGTACCCTGCTCATGGTCTTATCATTGCTTCTAGGCTGGTCCAGGGGTGTAGGAATGCCACCATTGTTTGGCTTTTTTGTTTCGAGTCCGATTCTATCTTTGGGAAGGCCTTTTGTCAAAGTTGTATCCCAAATTCTGGCCTCTTTCATAATTATGTCTAAAAGATGTACCAACATCATAGTTATCATGATTGTCATGGTTGTCCTGAATGCTTCTTTGTGAAGAATGCAGCTGATTATTTTGATTCCTTAAGTGAGTCATCTCTGTAGACATTTTTTTAATCATTTCCATTAGCTCATCGATCCGGTCCTTCTCTGCATTGTTCGGCTACGAAGCTGAATTATGAAGGAAAACTGGTTGTGCTGCCAGTTGATTTTTGGTGAGCAGGGGAGAACTTAGAAGCTTGAAGGTATGCCGACACTTGGGGCGGTTGAGAGTGAACTTGCTACTGCTGGGGCTGCAAATAATGAGGAGCAAGGGGCGCCTAGTTCATAGGCTATCCTGGATGAGGCACTATGGGTAGATGTGACACTAGATTCATAAGGGGTGCCTAGTGCAATAGAGCTTGAGTAAGTCCTTGAATCCGTGTGGGATGAGCGACTTGCCCCAAGGAGGGTAGTGAACTAGAAATATTCTACCCCTAGTTAGTGCTGGCTATGATGACATTTGCGTAGGCATCCACAAGTCTGGTAGGGGTTGGTCACATTCTTTTCACGAATGTTGCAGTGAGGTTATCCAATGCTTCATAGTAAATAGGAAAAGCAGTGGAATTGTTAAATGCATACGGGGATTGTAACTGAGTAGATGCCTTGTGGAATTGGTCATAAAATGAGCTAATTGGTTCGTTGATCTCCCTCTGGATAGACATGAACTATCGGTACAATTTTGAAGGGATGATTGGGATCTTGAATTTCTACAAGAAAGCATCCTTTAGAAGGTCCCATGTGTTAATGGACCCCGTCGACAAGTGGACGTACCAATAAAAGGCCTCCTCTCCCAAGGAGTAGGGAAAGAGCTGACATGCAATATCTTCATGCATGATCTACATATTCTTCAAGGCTATCTAAAAAATATTAATGTGTTCCTCTGCTATCCTCTGCAGATCTTGAGGGTTGAAATTTGTGCAAAAACCCTTTGGATTCTTTGGCATATCATGGTAAAGTTTGAAGGCCAGAGGAGTGGAATTGTTTCCTAACCATGCCATGGGAGGTGACAGTGGAGGTGGCTCTGCTAGATTGACCTGGGGTTGCGAAAGAGGGGTAGCAGCCAATGAGACAACACCTAGGGATGGGGGTGCATTGGGTTGTGTTGTGCAGTTTTGCACACACACCCCACTGAAAGTAGGGACCCTCTCTTGGCCTGCCCTTTTGGCCCATTTCTGTGGTATGCCCCCTCTTTTGTGCTTATCTTTAAAAATGTTGGGATTTTGGTCTTTGGTGCTTGCCTTGGTTGTGGGTGCCTTTGTGTTGAGTTCCTGATGGTTTTGGAGTCTCGCGGATATCCTCTCTGGGGTGGTCTTCTTTTTCCTTCTGTTCTTTTCCTTGGTGTATTTGTTTGGGTCCTAAGGGTTGGTTTCCTCCCTTAGGTTTTCCTTTATTTTCCTTGTTTCTTTTGTTCTACCGGAGGTGGAACTGGATGGAGCTGAACTTTGAACTTTCACAAGGTTCTTGGTTTGGTTCCTGTTCCCATTACGGCTCCACTTCCCGCTTTCTCATTTTCTTCGTCACTTTGTTTTTCTTCGGCCTAAGGGCTGCTTTCCTCCCTTAGGTTTTCCTAGATTTTCCTTTTCTTTCATTTTTTCAGAGGTGCGATCAGGATGGAACTTAACTCTGAACTTTTACAAAGTTCACGATTCTATTCCCGTTCCCATTCCGGCTCCGCTTCACGCTCTTTTGCATTCTTCTTCATTTTATTTGTTTTTGTCCTAAGGGTCACTTTCCTCCCTTAGGTTTTCTTTGCTTCATTTTTTCCTTTGTTTGTCGTAGGCGGGACCGGGATGGGACTTAACTTTGAACTTTGGCAAAGTTCACGGTTGTGTTCCCATTCCCATTTTTCCTCCGCTTCCCGCCTTCTTGTTTTTTTCGTTGCTTTTCCCATTTTCGGCCTAAGGGTTGGTTTCCTCCCTTAGGTTCTCGGTTTTATTTTCTTTCATTTTGTTAGAGGCGGGACCGGGATGGAACTTAATTTTGATTTTTGGTCAAGCTCACGGTTCGGTTCTAGTTTTGTTTCCGCCCCCACTTCCACCTGTTGATGTTCCTTTCTCATTTTGGTTTCGTCTCTGCCTCCGCCTTCGCCTATTTTGTGTCTTTGTTCCTGTTCTACTTGTGGATTTGCCTCCACCTGTCTTTGGTTCTATTTCCACCTAGGTCTGTACATAATTTTCTTGCCTTAGGAACTCTATGGATTAGCTTAGATTTTGATGATGTGTTGAGCATTAATGGTGGCCCATTTGAATGCAGGTTGGATCGACCTAAAGGTCGATACTGGGTCCGTGGGAAGAATGGGTGTACTTTAAAGATTTGGCAAGATCTGCAGGTGCAGTTGAGTGCACTTTGTGGCTGCTGTCAGATGAAACCCATCCTCACACGCAAGGTCAATTTGGTTACTGGCCATTAATGGTGGGAATATGTGACATGGTGGACTCAACCTGGTATGGCTTGATCTAAGTCGTTCATTTTCTCAGCTCTAATCTGACCGATGGCTTGTGTTCTAGTTGATGTTTTGCATGGGTGAGGCATTAATGGTGGGCATGGCTTGAGGTGTTGTACCATAAATTTTTTCATCCTGGATCAATCTGAAGGGGCTCTTGCTGCATTCATTGCTGGACAATGAGTTATTGCTAGCTGTCCAGGCCAATTTGGTTGGTGGCCGAGCTTCTTTGTAACCCTAGCTCTGGTTCACGCAGGAATATTTTCTATAAGTATGGCATTTGGCCTCATTTTTAGGGGTTCATTATTTTCTCCCACTAGTCGATTGAGCAGACTAAGTCAGAAGACTTGTAAACAATAGATTTAGTAGTAGAATAACATGTTAGAAGATTAGAAGTTAGTTTTACATTTCAAGCAATTGCTATAACAGATAGAAATTGTTGCTAATGTGATGATTTAATAAAAAGTGAAGACATTGTGCTATAATTGGTGCCTTCTGTGGATTGAATAATCTTGCATGGTTCTTGTTCTATCTTCTAAATCTCTTGGAAATGTTTGAATATATCTTAGGTTTAATTAGTAATGCTTGTGATTTAATGCTTGGAGTGTTATAGCAATCCCTGGTTCATACTTTGGGCATCTTCTTGATTATGGGAATGTTGTGCAAGGTCAACTTGTACCTGATACTCATGTGCTTAGTTCAACTATAGGTATTCATCCATTTTTATTGAATGAATGCCCACAGTCTAAAAATCTTTAACACCTTAGAAGATTGCACTGTTTTTTGCAAGATCAAAGGTATAGCCTGAGTCGAATAGAAATTAGTTTAAGGGATTGGTTCATTCCAAGTATTTCATCATTTGCATGGTTAATCTTAGAAGTAGTGTTAAAATTAGGACTTCTGAAACCCTCATCTTTTGCTGTTTCTTTTATTATTGGTTAGAATTAGAAATTAAAGAATCACCATGCCTCAAAATTTGATGAGTTTAGAGCTTCCAACATTTGTTCATAAGACCCGTTGTGATTACCAATATTTTAACATTTTATCACTGAGTTTGTTCTACTGCATTGTCATGATTTGACACCCATGAGACCTTGTGGTTATCTCTTTGTTCATAGAGATCAAACTTTCAAGAAAGACATAATAAATTTTATTTTGTTTGATGTTGTTTCTATGCAGAAACACCAAACAACAGGTTGGAGGGCAGCGTGTGGGTTGTGGGAAGTGGTAGCCTGGAATTTTGTTCAAAGCAGGTGAGAAGAGAGATGCGCTGCCAAGGATGAAGGATAAGGCAGAGATGAATGGAAGGAAGGAGAGGTTGATGGTGAAGGTGAGATAGGCTGGTTGGATGTGTTGGAGGTAGATGCTTCTCCTCTCTTAGCTCTTCTAGCTCGGGTATGGGGTGGTAGCTCTTGAAATTCCCATTTGTTTGGTGTAGACTTTAATATTCTATAAAATATTTCAGGGGAAAAGGACCCAATTTGATCCATCTTAGCTCCAAAGAGCCCCTCCCTCTAGCGCCAGTTCTATTAATGGGTTTTTCAACACTTCTCAATGCAGGTAATACATGGGTGCATCACCTCTCTTGTAAGGTAGAAATATAGAAATGAGTTACAAATCACTACCCCAAGGTCTCTTGGGTGTTAGGTCATGATGTGCATGGAATTTCTCAGTTGGTATTTAATGTGATTTTTCTGATAATGATAGCATAGACTTATGAAAGTTAGGCTGGAAAGAATTTGGATCTTGGGATGGAGTTCCTGAGATGGGAAGCTAGTGTGCAATTTGCTAAAGGTTCAGACAATGATCTTGAACTCCTATCTTATCTTGAGATTTTGGTTTACAATGTGCAATGAACCTTAGCACAGGCTATTTATTAAAAAAAAGGAAAAATGAAGGGAAGGGAAGAGGTTCCTAGATTTGCAACTAGCAATGAACAGTGATCATAGAGGGTTCTACTACAAACAACTTCCTTAAAACAAAATTTCACTTAACCATATTAACTCACAATGTCATGAAATTTGTACAAGATTCTAAGGACTGCAAATATTCAACCATTCATTCACCATAAACATGCATAAACAAAAGATAGAAGTTTGGAGCAAATTTTAGTTTATGCCCAGACTAAATTTACATAGATATCTACCATCAGTAAACAACAAAAATTATGGACAAGAAAGGCATCAACACAACATAATGCTACACAATCATTGAACAACATCAACTACTCTATCAAAGCAAACTAAAATATTCTAAAAAACAAAGTAAATCTTTCTAAATTAGCTAAATATGGGAGATGAACCATGTAACATGCAATAGACACTCAAGAGTCCACCAAAAGCCAATGAACTTCCATTAAAATTTCTGCAGCATGCCTTTAAAACAACTCAACTCTCCCAAAATGAGAGGAGGGGACCCCTATTTATAGTTTTCAAAAAGAAAAATGAGTGGCCAATATTTAATCTCATTGTGTGGCCAAGATTCACCTTACACTAGGGTTTCACCTACCCCCAAATATTTTACAATTTGTCTGCTTGCCTATTTTGTCATCTAGTGACCTTGGCATTGTAGTAGTTTTGTCATTTAGAAGATTGTTGTTTTCCTTCTGGCTGCATCTACATAGCGAGAAACTCATCTTTTATTATAGGATTTACAACTTCCTTTTGTAGTGTGGCATACTCCACAAATTTTCTGACCAAGAGATGAAGCTTATTCAACTCCAAGATATCAGATTGAAGCACCTAGAAATTGAACTTCTTGGATTTGCGGGTGAGTTTCCCAATCTTCATCACACTTGGCTGTATTTTGCAGTACCTAATCTGACTGGGCGAAGGCACGAGCAAAAAAACTCATAAAATCTGCTGTGAGCTCGCCCATGGTTCTATTTTCCATTTTCTTATGAAAATGAGGCCTTACCTTCTCCGGGTCTATCTCAGTAGATGACACTTCAAAATATATCACCAGTTTGAGATACTCATCACATGCTTTCCTAATCTCCTTTACCTAGTCAAGATCTTGCTCCACTTCATGGAGCACCTGTTCTAATATTTCCTTTCTATGCTCTAGGCCTGATTTCCAATTCTCCACAAGCTAGAGATCCTTCTCAGCCATTGCGAGTCATTTCTTTATTGTTTTCCGAGGCAACTTAAGCATTGTCTCAATCTTAGGATGTGTGATCCTGTATATTTTTGGGAAGTCAGTGTAAGTATTCCTTATGTCTTCGACATACTTTCACACATCCATAAACTTTTTTGCTATACTAACAACATATCCAATGACCATATTCCCGTTATAGATGACTTGTCTGAACTAGTCCTCTATGGCCTTTTTCCAACTCTTTCTTTTCTCCAACTTATTGATATGCTCCTTTGATAGAAGCAATGGGGGAGATGACGATGTGGTGGGGAGCTCTTTAGTTGAGGACCATTGCTAGATGTACACCATCATATCCACCACCTGTGCCTTCAACTCCTCTTTAGAGGTCTTGTCCTTATTCATCTAGTGCACAATGGTGGCAATGGATCCTTGGAGATGATCAATCTTTTGTTCCCTCATTGTTGTCCCAAGGTCGATGGTGGATATATTATAGCTTACTCCTTCCTCACCCACTACCGAGGTGGCAATTTATACCATCCAAAGGCATCCATGGTCAGCTAAGATCTGACCTTCAACTTCTTTTTCTTCTTGGTGCTGATCTGTGCTCGAGCCAAGGTGGCCTCTAGTTTTTCCTTTGGATCCCTTGGGGCATAAGCCTTCTTCTCAAGCCAGTCAGGCGTTTGAGTTTTCTCTTTTGGTGATTCATGATCACCTTCTTCCTCGTGGGCTTGCTGCATTCACAATGTTTTATCACCCGAGGTCTCTTGTTCTAGATTATTCCCTTCTTCTTCATTTGAACCTTGTATGACTACTATCACTTTTCTTGGGGATTTAGCAGCCACATGCCTTTGTGGGCTATCTTCCTTCTCTAAAGTCTTTTCTTCTTCTTCCTGCTCATGCTCATGTTCCTCATGATGCTCAAATTCTGGGCTCTTTCTCATTCCAGCCTCCCCTTCAGACTGATCTTCTTCATTCTTTTCTTTCCCTTCCTCTTTATGAGGTGATACTCTACGAGCTCCTTCTCTAAATAATCTGTACATTGAGAGGTGTGGAGTTCATAACACCCTCGACCAAAGGTAAGAGGATAAGGAATCCCCACCTTATGCTTTCTGCTTAAGAGAGATTGCACATGCTGTAGTTTCCCTGAGAGTTCAATTAGTATTATCCGGTCATTTGGGTACCAGAGCAACTTGTACGGTTTATCAGAGAATCCCTTAGCTCAGATGTATGTGAATTTTGGGAATTGTATAAACAGGAATCCAAACTAGTGGATGAAGGTATTGGCACTGTGCAAGACTACCCTTTCAGGGTCACCCCCAAGCAATCTAGTGATGTGCCCTATGAAGGCATCGTTAACTCTGCAGTAATCCCTCTTGACATTTTTGTACTGCAATGAGGGTATTTGTCATACAATTTGAGTACTATTTGTGGGTCTGGATTCGGTGCTGGAAATAAACCCCTAGATTGGGTATAGTCAATAAGCAATTACATAAGGTATGATTCCATGTAGAACATAGATGTTTTCTTTACTGCCACAAATTGCTTGTGTAGGCAATCGTTGATCATTCCATCCCAGTAGAAATATGTGTCCCCCCAGATGATTTCCTCAATGAAGTAAAAAATCCACTCTTGGAAATAAGCTGAGGTCAGAAGGCCCATGAACTTGCTTAGAAGAGTTACCATGTCATGGTAATCTTCAAAGAAGTTGCTCCAAAAGAGTTCATGGGGAACTTTATTGGCACCACCCCTCTTGTCTCTCAACTAGTAATGGTTAATGACTTTCCTGCACTTGAGGGGATCTTCATCCCTCATCTATTGGTTGTACTTCTTGGCAGTTTGGTCCATCTCACTGAATTTAGGGATGTAGAAGGTTTTTACCATTGATTTGGTGGACAAGTCAGAAAATATGTTTCCATCCCTATCCACTATTGTTCTGGTGTCTTCGTGGTAGGCCTCCCTACAGGCCATTACAAGTTTGGGAGCAACGAGGGCTGGTGGGAATCTTGAAGCCTTGGCTAATCCACTACTTCTAATTTTTCTTGTGTTCTCCATCTTGGGATTGAGCCCGACCCTTTGTTTGAACTCATCTATGTCTATATGTCCTAGATTAGTATCTGAGATCTCCTTCCATTTAGTGAGGACCTTAGAATTAAGGGGATCCCCTTGCAACTTGTATTTCATCTGGTCTTTGTCTTCCTTTCCCTGAGGTGCCTTTATGACCTTCTTCCCTTTATCTTTCTCTGCGGTCGCTCCTGAGGATCCGACAGTTGGTTCCATGTATCCTGCAACCAAAGGAGAAGTAAATGATTCAAGCATAAAATATAAGGAACGTTAGTCAAAATCTTGCAAAACATCATTAGATTGGATAAATCATCATTTCATAATCCTAACACATCCTTCATATTTCCATGATTATTTTGTAGGAGGGAGTTCGAACAATTTGGGCCCTAGGGGTTGAACTTCCCTGGACTGTTGGTTGTTTTAGATCTTCTGCAGGAGGGACGACAATTAGGGCGCGTCGACCCATCTGTCTTGACCTGCCTTCATGTGTGAGCAATTTAAAGGGCCCATTGAGGTGGGTGCCCAATTTTAACATGTGGGTCAAAGTCAATTTGGTGATTGGAGGGCATTTAGATAATCTTTTGGGCAATCAAAATCGGAAAGGAGCTTGGCCGTTAGAGTCTTCCCTTCAAAACAACTATGGAAGGATGCCATTCTTGGGGAAGAGTTTCGATGGGTAGGACCCACAATTCTGGAGGATGGTGGCATCACTGACTTGTCATTTGGGCACCTCGGGTTGGCATGGTCGTGAAGCTGCTAGGTGATTGTCGTTGGGAATGACGAACAAGATGCAAAGTTTTGATGGGAGCCACCTGACAAATCAGGTCCGACAAAGAGTTCGACTTTCATGTTATTTTCACTTGGGGAAGCTCAACAAAAAATGGGAGGTTGGGCTCAGAACATCGGGAAGATAGAGGAAAATTTATTTGAGTGACAACGAGGTTGGAATGGAGTTTCGACGACAGAGGTCCACGAGGAATGACCTGCTATAAGCTAATCACTTGGAAATTTTTCTTTACACTTCAACATTCATCATAGTATTGAGACTTGAGGGGAGGGATGTCATCACTCAAAATTCATAAGAGATGGTGCTACCATAGTGGCGGCTCATAGATGGAGGTCCATAAGTCGGGACCTGAAAGAGGCTTGACATTTGGTCGTTCTTAATTTTAAGGTTACATGGTGGATGAAGGAGCGTGGCACGGTTACCAAAAGGTTTTGGTCTAAAATCCATTTGGAATGGAGAATCATAGGCGGTGGCCTGGGAAAGGAATCCCGTGGAGGGCCTATCATTTGAATATTTTATTTTTAGCTTAGATAGACATGACAGGCTCGGGACCTGCTGTGTGGAAGGTCGATGGGAAGAGGTCGTTTGGAACGGAGAACCACAAGCGGACATCCGCAAGTGGAAGTCTACAATGAGGAACCTGCATCAAGCCCGATCTTAGTCGCTTTAGTGAATTTTAATCCAATGGGTAGCTAATAGGGTGGGGTCCGTGCACTGGAAAGTCATGGTTGGGTTGCCATTTGGAATGGTAGAGTTTGAAAGGTGTTTTGCTAGCGGGAACCCACAGATTCACACCTAAGCATGTACATAGATCTATTCATTTAGACAAGGGTTTAGACCAAGGTTAAGGTGGCCAAATGGAGGTAGCCCCTGCGAGGGCGGACCTGGGATAGGATATCACCATTTTAAGTTTTAGCATTTGTTTAAAAATATGGCGACGACAATGTCTATGGCACGGGCCCGCAGAGCATGAATGCTCTGATTGATGAACAACTACGGAGAGGGCGAGTTCTACCATTTCCGTGTGAGGCCGTTTTTTGAGTTTATCAAAATTTTAACTTATGGGTTTCGAGCGCCTTGATCCGTTCTAGTTAATCCCCAAGTTTTCCTCCCTTAAATTTATTAATTTCATACATAAATCAATGAAAAATCAAAATGGGGCATGCGATAGAAAACTTACCTCTAAAACTTGATGCAAGTGATTGATCAATCATCTAGAAAATGCTTTAAAGCATTAGCGGAACTTGTCGGGCATGAAGGTGACATTTGCAGAGGGCTCTGACTCTCTTCTAAACAACTGGTAGGTGAAAATGATAGCTAGAAGTTGACTATTTATATAATTTTCATCATTAAATGCCCCTCATTAATGATCGTACAGTGATGTTGGGGTTGGTGAATGGTAGGATTTCTAAAGTGCCTGTGGGAAGGGTGGAGTCCACGGGGTGGACGAATGGTGATGGGCTCCTTGAGTTTTGGCAGGCAGGCATAAGCAGGCTAATAGATGCCTGAAGGTTCAGTGATGAAGATAACTCGGGAACCCGATTGGCAGAAAGCCCTTAGATGAAAGTTGTTAGATTGCTCAATGATAGATGGATGGAATTGAAGGGTCTGGGTCTCAACTAGTAGACAAATGCAAGCAGAAAGCCATCCAAAATGTCAGCGAGCCACTAGACACTTGAAAGGGGCGACTCGATAGGGTGGACCTGACAAGGCCCAGAGACTCCAGTTTCAAAGCACTAAGGAAAATAGCCAAGGAGACTCCGCGAAGACCTAGGGTCTCAAAAATTTGAGGGGAGCAAAAATGGTCACCTCAATATGACTTCAATGAAGCTCATTAACCATATAGAATATTAAATAGGGGGGCACACAAAATGAGGCGGTGACAAAACAACCCGGCGAGGCGAAGGAAAGAGAGGGTCCCCATTCCGAACGAGGCATTTGTGCTGAGGGCACAACAAGATCCATGAGAGTATCAATAGTATCCCATTTAAGGAGAGATCTAAGATCTTCAGTATGGAAAATAAGAACATCATCATCCATATTTGGTAAAGGAGACTCCTCATAAATGCTCAAAATGGATTCTCTAAAGTACGCTTGTTTATGAAAGTGATACGAGAATTATTGTTTATGGTGATAAGAAGGAAAGTGAGAGTATACACCTAAGAACTCTTCTAGCACTTCCTTTGAAGAGAAGACATCTAGAGGAACTTCATTAGAGTCCACTTTTCTTTCAATTAGTTTAGAATGAACTAAACCAAGAGGTTTGACATAAATCATGTTGACACTCCACCATGGTTTCCGCTTAGATTTTTCATGAGAGCAACCAAGCCCCAAGCTATGCTTACAAGGTATAAATTCTATAGGGACTTGGATACCTTGTTCATTATTCCCATGAACCTTATGTCCATAACCATACTTAGAATAAAGTACAAAGCCAGGGCCATAATGTGTTTGTAAATCCTGAGAAGGGGGAGGATCTATGTAGAGAGCATCATTCTACTAGTGGGTATCATTCTTGTTTATGGGATCACAATCATCCTTCTTGATGAGACTACAAACATTAGCCTCTTTAATATAAGCATGATTATCTTCCTTAGTAGTGATACAATCACTTTCCTTGATAGGAGCATGATTGTTTTCCTCGGTGGGAGAATAATTGACCTTCTTGATAGAGGCATAAGAAACTATTGGAAGGTCAAGATGAATAGGGTAAAATTTGTATTCTTTGATGAAGAACTCAAAAAAGTCCAAGGACCCCCTAGGATCATCACCAAGACATGCATTTGATTCAAAAGAAGAAGTGGAAGGGGTAGACTTAGGATTCTTTTCTTTGATATGATCTTATTTAGGGACATCCATCTTAGGATCAACCTTTGAAATAGGAACTACCAAAGAGGACATCAGTGCATCAAAATATAATGATGAAATGCAACTTTTAAGAGTAGAAGCAACTAAGGCTTGACTAGCAGTTTCCATTTCACAAAGGTGTATAGCATCAAGATCAACCTTGATCGTAATGACCTCATTATTAGCAACAAATTTTATACAATGATGCAAAGTAGAGGTTATATCCCCCAAAGCATGAATCTAGGGTCTTCCCAAGATAATATTGTAAGGTAAAGGACCAAACATAACATAATTCAAGGTGGGTACGATAAAGAGTCCCAACCTCAAAGGAAAGATTATCGTGCCTAAGGCTTAAAACTAGCATAATCAAATCCATGAATGTACAAAGAAGAAGCAACTAAAGAAGAATCAATCTTAATATTAGAAAATATATCAATTCTACATACATTGAGAGATGATCTAGTTTCAATGAGAGCACACCTAATACCAAAGTTATTAATATTGATTATAATCATGAGATGATCCACTTGGTTCTGTACCTCTCGAGGTAGGATTTCCTATAGATAGAACGTAATATTTAGTGAATCTACATGAATATGAGCCATCAATGCATTAACATCTTTCAGCCTATGAAAGAAGGAAAGAGTATTTTTACAAAGATTCTTGGAGCATACCTTGATAAACCAGAGTAGAATGAAGCAAATCCCATAGTGAGATCTTTGAAGGAGTAACACAAAGTTGCTTGACAAGATCATAATCACCAGGTGCCTTAGCTGTAGTTTTAGGTGATGGAGGAAAACCTAGTTGAAAAGGCAGTAAAGAGGTAGGAACAAAAGTATGTTGATTCAAAATTTGATGATTCCCTCTAGTGTTATATGTATGACCTACAAAATTATAAAGAGGAGTCATAACTTTTAAGAATCTCATGTAAAGGTCTGATGAGTCATCACAAAATGGAACCCCATGAATAGAAAAATCCTATTAGAAGGGCTAGCCAGAGTCATGTAAATTATGCATCTCTTAGGCCTTTGAGGAGCTACAGAGACTATCACTACATTTAAAAACTCTTCAACTTGCGAAGATGAAGTAGATGGTTGCGATGAAGAAGTTTGTTTAGGAGATCTACAAATAGGATAATATGCCTCTAAGAAATCATCCAAGGCGTCATATAGCATATCAAAATCATCCTTAGAAAAATAATTATCAAAAGAATTAAACATTGCAGAAAAAGATCTGCCATGATTTCCTTCATGTAGGTTCACCAAAATGTGAAGGAGGGGATTAGCTACTCCCAAGTCCCAATACAAATAGGGTCTAAAGGGAGTGAATTACCCTTAGTCACCTCAATGGCACAAACTCAAGTGAAAAAGGTTCAAGATGAAAGCGATTGAAAAAATGTACCTAAAAGAGAGTTTCTAATATGCTCATGGATAAAGGACTGTAGGACCCGAAAGAGAAGATTACACAAATTTTTGGGACAAGCAGAATAGCTCTGGGCCAAAGGATGTTACCATGGGAATTAGATGAAAACGTGATGTGTTGGCATCCCGTATGGATAGAAGGAGAAGCCTATGCACAAAACTCAAAGAATATCTACTCAAAATATGAAGTTTGACTATCTTAATTAATTAATAGAAAACAAGAATGAAAAGGAAATGACACAAAAGGAAAAATGCTAATTCATGAAAGGTCTAGTGCTACGAAGCCTTCTGCAAAGCTCCACATGAGCAACCTACACACAAGGAAGATGAGGAAAAATGTTGGGGCTATTTTGGGGCTTACCTCAATCAAACCCCCACTTTGGTGTTTCCACCTCCATGAACAACCATATAAATATAGAATAGAAAAGAGACAAAGTAAAGTAGACACAATGAGTGATAAAAGAAAACTACATGATAGAAGAGAACCCGTATCAATAAATATATAGATGAGATAAAAGCAAACCCTACTATAGAGAACCTATATGATAAAATATAGACACAATAAAATATGCTAGTAAATAGACAAGATAACAAGAGAGAATTAAAAATAGCCTATGGCTCCATCTTGGTTTGATAGATGTGATGTTAAATAATTGCAAGAGAGCCTTGGTTGTTGATGAGACTTAAATCTAATGGAGCTTCACCATAGAAATGAGATGAAGATAAAGGAATGTGAGCGCGAGAATGAATGAAAATGAGAGTGAAAAAGAGGGTTTTGTGAAGTTGCATGGGTAGGAAGAGTTGTTACACTTGAGATTCTTCCATAATGACATGTGTCATTTACAAAATTTCTTGTGATTCCTCATTTAAAATCATAAAGTTTGAGGATTCTTGTGTGCCACATAGATGCTTGTGTGCCACATGGATGCTTGTGTGCCACACAGGTGTCCAACTCATAACTTTGCAAGAAATGAGGTGGAAAACTATTGACGCTTCATCAATTCTCCTTATGAAGTTGGAATCATGAAATTTTGACTCATAAGGTCCTTGTTGTAAATGAGACTATATGCCATAAATGCGGGGGGCCAAATGTGCAAGTGTGAAATTTCCATAGGGTACAATTTTATGACACTATGTCTCCTTTAGAGTGCAATTCCTTGTTCTCAGTGCAAAAGAAAACTATGCTAAGCAATGGTTAATGAAAGGGGACACATGTTTGTCCCTAATTGTAGCATAGAGATTCTTCATAGCGTGTTTCATTTCAAGAAGTGCATAGAGAAAAGATACTCATCATAGGGATGCCGACATGTGTTCATCTCAGATTTCACTGTGAGGCTTTAGTGTAGTGAAATTTCATAGATTCAATGCAAAGCCAAAATATATTCATATTAACAAGGTATAAGTGAGATGCGTGTTAGCTTCAGGCTTTACCACAAAAGTCTTTCACAATACATTTTCACAAAAGTAGATTCAAATAGAATATTTGGTATATGGATAATACACTCTAGCCATTGATCTTATTTTAAAGCACTCAAATCGATGGTTAGAATTCAAACATAAATGGCTAGTAGATTAATGATCAATTCCATACGCAAAATCCATCATACTACAATTAAAGATCAACTATTGGTTTCTAAAACTAAGATCTCCGAAGGTGAATTTCAAGCACAGAGGAACTAGGGTTCTGAGTGATTTCTTGAGTAAGTTGCCTAATCTCTATAACTACAAAATTATTTCTAAATTCAAAAGGGTAGGGTAAAGAAGGGTTTTTAAGAGTTTTTTGAAATTTCAAAAGAAAAAGGAAGAACCCTAGGAATTACAAATTTTAAACATAAACCCTAGTTGAATTGAAAAACCCTAAAAATGAGTGATTCTAGCATCAAGTTGAAAGGAACTAAGAGATTCATGGAGGACAACTTGATAAAGCAATTTCCTAGATCAACTAAGAGAGAAAAGTATGCTCAAGGCATGGGAGTGTTAACAAATAGATTGCATGACTTGGATGAGTAGATAGGTGATTTTGTCATCCCTATGATGGTTGGACACTCTTTCAATACACCTATAGAAGGAGTAAATTGCATAGGATAGTGTCAAACCTACAGACTTCTGATTTGGGTAAATTGGTGGCTCCAAATGCATTTGTGAACATTGAATTGGTTAGGGCCTTGGCACAAGGATATGATAAAAAAGATAGGATGGTCAAAAGGAAAAAAGGTGCACCTTTATTAGAAATTTCTATGCTGTATATCATCCACACATTTGACCTAAATGTGTCTACTAGTGTTATGATTGATTTTGGTTCACTATGTAGAGAATAAGAAAACAACAAGCACAGTTACAGAGTTTTGTGGCTCCCACAACATAAAAAAAGAGATGCTAGCCAAATATTGGTCACATTTACTAATAATGAAGTAGAGCTATTTAGTTTTAAATTTTATTAGGACTACTTCATTAACATGTACTTTGTCTTATGTCAAGTCCTTAGGGAGGACTATAATGTGAAAATTCCTATTTATATGATGATGTTGGCAGCTATATTCAACACATAGATGTCAACAAGATCTCTGATTAAGAAAATTTTATAGTTGAGGGGATCCATAAGAAACTTACAGACCTAAAGAACCCTAAGATTGGTCTTCACTTCAGATGGTACTCTTTTCTTATGCACATGATTATATATAGTGAGGCTAAGGTGTGGAAAAATCCCATAGATTTGAAGACCAATGATTCAGAGGGGAGAAGGTTCCTTATCCAAATGTGGACACATATATGGGATTCCCACTAAACCACATCCAACTATTTGACTTTTGAGAATAATATTGTGCTAGATGTATTAGAGAATCTTGGATTCAAGCCAAAAAGAATAATTGTTGAGAATAACATTAAATTCTTGAAGCCACTACAGTTTGATCTTGCATTAAATATTGATCATAATTAGGGAGATTTCTATTTTCATACCAACTACATAATTTGTAGGGTACATGGTACACTAGTTCAACCCCATTACCTCCCAAGATATATAATAGATAGGATGGAATTCATAGAGATCATGTGGTAGCTCAATGAAGCTGCAAAAGTTCACTTTAGGTTGATGAAGAAGGGATCATGGATCCAAGGATGCATGAGGTTATCCCATTCTATTGTTATTTCCAAAGAGGGACTGGAAATTTTCCCTATAAATTTACAAGCATATGGGATGTCAATAGACCCTACCAGAATTGTGATCCTGAAGGGTATATTACCAAAATGAGGGTAGAAAGGGTAGATCCTAATTTTATCACCATTTCCATGCATCTGATGATGTAATGAGAAACCTTAGAAATGATGAGGAGGTTAGAGAAAGAAATAAACAATGGATATTCATGGTCCAAACATAAGAGAATAGGATAAAGATCAATCTTGCTTATGCTAGTCCTTTTATGAAGTACACAAACCCCATGGAAAGAATGGATAAATTTTTCGTTGCCATGAAATATGTAACTTTCTCTAGCATGATGAAATTGGTTGAGAAATAAGAAAGGTAGATATTATTTGAACAACCTATTCAACAAGAGGCCTTTCTAGAAGAATCATCATTACAAGCTACTCCTAGCCAATCAATGAAAACTCCTGCTCAACCATTGGTTGAATATTCAAAGACCCCAAAGGAAGGGGGGGAGCATGCATGAGGATTCTATAGAAAATGTTATTGGAGATGAGAAAGTGAACCGAAACTTCCCTTCTACCCATGTGAATCAAGAAGATGAGTAGGTGCTTGAAAATAAGCTAACAATTAACTTCTATGATGAGAACTTTATTCTTGACGATGTGAGAGTCTTGGCTTGCAACAATTCATGGATGATGACACCTTTGTTACTAAAAAGAAATTCAAAGTCTTTATCATCAGAGTCAAGAAAATGGAGCTAAATGAAAAATTAGTTAAGGAAAAGGAAGGAGTGGATCCATCTAGATATGAAGAGGTGACCCAATAGGTTATCCAAGAGATGGATTTTGATGCATCTAAAATCACTCTAGAAGAAGGGAGAATATTGGTGAAATAAAGTGACATTCTTTTGTTACTTGGGTGGGATATGACCTCGACCATTGCACTTGACACAATAAGGAATCAGGATGAAGGGACCTTTACATTTGATGAGCAGGGAAGGCAAGTGTATTTTGGATATGATTTTATGCCAAGCCTACAAACTTTGGACATATGGGAAATGAACCTTACCACAAGCAAACCAAGGCCAACCCATTTAGTAGAGGAGATCATAGGAAATGTGATCATCAAAATAAATTCAAATACAACAGTGCCTTGGTCAACACAATTGGTGGTGCACACAACCAGACTCAATGCAGAGAGTGCAAAAAGGCAAGAGGAGGTATATGAGGAATTACATGCCAAGCATGTAAAGTTGTAGGATAAGTACAATAAAGTGGTTTCTAGGATTCCACCACATCAGATTGCAACTCCACAACTTCCTCCATCCATAATAAACCGAGTTCTTAGCCTAAGACAAAGAGAATTGTCTCTTAGAATAAAATAATGAAAAGAGTAGTTGAAGCAAAGTAAAGAAAATGAGAAGGCTAAGGAGGAAGCCAAGAATGTTGCAACTGATATCATTGATGACCTTCTAGGTCATATACTATCTTGTGATTTGCATAAGGTTAAGAGAGCTTGGAGTGCATTTTATGGACTCCAAAAGTCTTATGCTAAGCATAAAAAAATTCAGACCAACTTCCAAGAGGTATTGAGTAAGTAGATTCTTAGAGCCACTTCAATAAAAGAGATGATAAAAATGACAAGTTTTGATGGGAGTACCCCGAGAATCTAACACAAATTCAGGAGCAAATTGAATTATTGGGGGATGTTTCTACTTTCTAGAAAAAGTTATATATGCAATTCAAATAAAAATTAAAAATGTTTGAAAGCATGGAACAAGGAATTATGCCTAGGATTATAGATAATTCAAGTGCAATCGAGTCTTTGGATGTCTGGAAGGCTAAATTTGTAGGCATAATTCCTTCATTATCACCTTATATTTATAAAGATGGAAAGCTATAGTTATCTCTCTTGAATAACTCAATTTATGATTTAATTAAATTGGAGACTAACCTGGACAATTTTTCTAAGGAAAAAAGAGCCATACAGATGCTAGGTATAATTCACATAAAAATAAGGTGCAAACTATCTTTAATTTTAATTGGACTTTAGAAGAAGAATACAACTTATGGGTTGAAAATTACATTGAATAGATATCTCCCATGTTATTCTTCTTGGCCTTTTTGAAGAGATGGGGCTTATTATATTGCCTATTTAACATTCATCTCAAATGTTTTTGAATTGTAAAAGGTGATGGAAGAGCACAAAATGGTACATGTACTTCCACCTTTCTTCTTTTGTCATTTTGGGATCAACAATAATCTTCTTCAAAAACATATGCAACTATTTTATCTTTCTAATAGAGAGGATTCACCACTCCCGAGTCTCTAGGAAAAGGAAGAGTCTACAAGGAGACAATAGCTCTTTATTAACTCAAGGAAAAAAGATCAAGTGACGAGAGATGATTATGAGAGATTTTAAGCTATATTTTTGGGCTTCAAAATTCAAGTGAGTAGACCTTAGAGGTCTCAAGAGATAGATAGACAGGTTCTTATCCAGAGGATGAAAGTGCAAACCAAGAATGACAACGTGATGCATTGGTGTCTCAATGGTGCACTGTCATCTCATACAGACTAGACATAGAGTTAGCCACCAAAACCACTTAGGATTTGATAACTACCTAAAATCTTCAAAGTTTAATAGTTTTAACTAGGATAAAGAGAATGCTAAAAATGTAGAGAAGTGCAAAAAGAAGAATACTTAAATAACAAGTAAAATAACTATTAAATAAAATGAAAAGTAGTGGAAGAAAAGGGATTAAATCATAGTAGGTCTAGTTATGAAGCCTCCAACAAGCTCCTCATGAACAACCTACACACATAGAAACAAGAAAAGTGTTGGGGCTATTTTTGGGGCTTGTCTTGGTCAAAACCCCAATTTGGTGTTTCCATCTCCACAGATAGCCAAATAGATAACTGTATAGAAAGATAGATAAATATGTGACTGCTGGATGTTGAGGTTGTGTTGCTAATATTTAGTTGTAATTGATGTCAAAACTATTAGCATAAATGTCTTTAAGATTGTATATGTCGAGACTATTGAGAAAATTGTAATAAATATATTACAAGTTGTCTATGAAGTAGTGAAGATCCGCATGTTGAAAATTTTAGTATGTTGATGGTGAGAAGTTTTTTTTCAAGCCTATCTGGTTTATTCACTGAAATTTTCAAAGGTGCACATGAAGATTTGAGCAAGCTACAAGTTTCTGTGTTCCGAAAGCTATTATGTTACTGCAAATGGTGTTCATGGAAGAAGATAATGTGAATCTAGTAATATGAGTTGTTGCGTATGTTCCTATGGTGTTCATGGATGTTTATAGATCATGTTATATCTATTTTGCACGTCCACATTGATCGTTGTGCTCACAATCTGATATTTTCTCTTGCCTGTTCATGTTTTTCATGTTCATGGACGACAAGGTGATTGAAGCATGTTGTGGATCTTTGAGGAAGAATATTTGAAGGTGTTTTGTGTTCAAGGAAATTATTTTATGTCTCTACTATGTTGTGTCTGACCTTGGTTGATTCACATTGATAATCTTTATTGTTTTGGGCCGATAGTTTGCATTCATTCCAATATTTTATTGATGTTGACATGAAGCAATGTAATTCATTGTTGTAGATATATATAAGTGATTGTTTATCTCATTTGAGACATGGCCGGTGATGTGAAGTGGGTGATGTAAAGTGGGTGATGCAAAGTGTGTGACGTGAAGTGTGTTTTTTGTGTGTGAATAAGGTTAAGATCATTCGAAAGCAGAGCAAAGTGTGAAGAAGAGTGAACAAGTGTTCATGTACTTAACCAGAATTGTACTCAGGCATTAGCATATGCTAATTTATCAGTTCAAATTCTTCAGATGGATTTAATTTGAATATTTCTATAAGATAGTGAGTCTTCCCTTGTATTTGAGCAGTGGGCTCTAGGCAGTGTGCCTGAACGCATGTGCACTCCTCATTTATTCTTCTTATACTTTTAATAGGGTATAATTTGTGGATTAACCTCCACCGTGGTTTTTCCCTAATAGGGTTTCCACGCAAAAAATATTGGTGTTATGTGTGTTTCTGATATGTTGATTTATGCTTTCATGGTTATTAATCAGATATGAGAATAAGGGTTAATAAGTTTAATAAGTTTGAAATTCTGAGACAATTGATTTACCCCCCCTCAGTTGTCTGCCCTTGTGTTGCCAACAATTGGTATCAGAGTAGGTTCTTTGGAAGAAGTTTGACAACTTGACGTGATCAAGGATGGTGACATATAAGAAGGATAGTCCGAGATTTGATGGAATAAATTATTCTCTATGGAAGAATCAAATGGAGTGTCATCTGAGATGCATTGGTGAATCCTACTAGAACATTACAAGTAATAGGTATGTTATTCCTTAGAATGGTCCTACTACTACTGCTAAGATTAGGGATGCTAAATATAACATAAGGGCTAAGGAAGCATTATTGAGTTCTTTGACTGATTTTGAGATGACGAATTTTATGGATCTGAAGATTGCTTATGAGATCTGGAAAAAGTTGGAGACCTTGTATGAAGGAGATGCTAATGTGAAGATTGCTTAGCTACAAAGTCTGGAAGGGAAATATGAATTTTTGAAAATGGGTGATGTTGAAAATATTACTACCTTCATGAAAAGAGTGAATGAACTTGTGTGTGGTATCAGATGTGCTAGTGGATAGTTAGATTAATAAGAGATTGTTTCTAAAGTGCTTAGATCCTTGCTTACTGCATACAAAGTTAAAGCTACAACTATTGATGAGCTTCAGACTGTGAAAAATGTAACCAGATATATGTTGATTGGTAAAATTACTGCTTTTGAGTTGAGTGAATTCGGTGATGCCCTTCCTAAGATAGAACATGCATTTAAAGCTAATACTTATGGGAGAGACAAGTAGAGATACGATCCAAGTGAAATATCTTCTAGAAAGGTATTCAAGTATGAGGAAGAAATGATACAAATTGAAGAAGAAGGAAGAGAATTGAATGAGCTTGAATATCTCATTGTTAAAAGAGAAGCCAAAGGAGAAGTTAAGTATAAAGGAATTTTTCCTATTAAATGTTTTTCTTGCAATAAGATAGGTCATTTTGCATCAAGGTGTCCTAAAAGAGTTCCTAAGCCAAGACCTTACAAGCCTAAATTTCAAAAGAAGTGTTATTATGCTGCTGATGAAGGTGTGATAGATGATGAATCTGATAAAGGGAATACAAGTGAAGATGAGTTTGTGTTTATTGCTATCAAGGAAAATAACCCCATGTCTATTGAATCTGATAGTTTTAAAAATGTGGAGAAAGCCCTAGCTTCTTGAGTTGAAGAAAAAGATGAATGGGTAGTTGATAGTGGATGCTCTCATCACATGACTAGTGATAAAATAAAATTTTTAAGCCTTGAAAAGTATGATGGTGGTGTTGTAAGATTTGGTGATAACAATGGTTGTATAATCAATGGCAAAGGATGTATTTCTTTTGATTGTAAGCATAATACTGATGATCTTTATGTTGAAGGTTTCAAGCATAATCTTTTGAGTGTTGGACAAATGGTTGATAAGGGATATAATCTTCAATTCAAAGATGGAAAGTGTAGCATATTGGGAAGTTTTGGAAATGTGATTGCTTCAGGTACTAAAATAAAAGGTAACATCTTTCATCTAAATGCTACTAGTAAAAGTTGTCTGATTGCTCAAGTTGATGAAAGTTGGTTGTGGCATAAAAGAATGTGTCATGTTAACTTTGACAATATTATCAAGATAAGTTCTTCTCAGGCAGTGAGAGATCTTCCTAAGTTGGTAAAGCCTACTAATTCCATATGCAAGGAATGTCAGTTAGGAAAACAAACTATAATTTCATTTCAGAGCAAACAACATTGTTCAAATGAATCGTTGGAGCTTGTGCATACTGACTCGTGTCATCTTGCTAGAATAAGAAGCTTACAAGGTTACAGGTACTTCATGTTGCTTATTGATGATTACTCTAGGATGATGTGGGTTACTTTATTAAGGGAGAAATATGCAACTCTAGAAATGTTCAAGATCTGTAAGGCTATGGTAGAGACAGAGACAAGTCTGAAGATTAAGTGTTTGAGATCAAATAGAGGTGGTGAATTCACTTCTGGTGAGTTTAATTCTTTTTGTGAAGAACATGGGATAAAGAGACAATTGTTTGCACCACAGATCCCTCAACAAAATGAAGTTGTGGAAAAAAAGAATAGGAAAATTCAAGATTCTACTAGAACTATGATGATGGAAGGAAATGTACCTCATATCCATTAGAGAGAAGCTATGAGTACTACTGTTTATATCCTCAACTGGGTGTAAATCAAAGGTAATACTAGTAAAACTCCTTTTGAGCTATGGTTTGGTCATAAGCCTACTGTTAGATATTTCAAAATCTTTGGGAGTAAATGCTATATCAAGAGAGATGAAGATATAGGAATGTTTGATGCTAGAAGTGATGAAGGAATCTTTCTTGGTTATTCTACTAAGAGTAAGGCCTACCGGTGCTACAACAAGAGATTGAAGAAAATGGTTGAAAGTACAAATGTTAAGGTTGATGAAAACATTGATAGACCATCCCAAACTTGTGGATATGATTTTGATGATTAGAATGATAGTACAAACAAGAGTTAGACTTCAAATCAAGTTCAGATTGTTTTGGTGAATCAAGAAGATCAAGAAGAAGAAGAGACTAGTGAAAGTATAGAAGAGAGATCACAAGAGCCTAGAATTCAAGAACACTCTAAAAATCCAAGGTATGTGAGATTAAATCATTCAGAAAATAATATTATAGGTGATAAGAACAAAGGTGTCCACACAAGAAGAAGAATTGCAAAATAATACTATTTGATTTCAAAGACTGAGCCAAGTAATGCCAATGAAACATGCAAAGATGAGCATTGGATTGAAGCAATGAAAGAAGAACTTAAAAACATTGAAAATAATATTACATGGATTGTTGTTCCTATACCTAAGGACAAAAATGTAATTGGAACTAAATTGGTCTTTAGAAACAAACTGAATGAACAAGGAGAAGTTATTAGAAACAAAGAAAGAATGGTGTGCAAAGGATATTCTTAGATGGAGGGAATTGACTTTGAAGAAATTTTTTTTCCTGTTGCTAGAATTGAAGCTGTGAGATTGTTTCTTGCTTATGTTTCTTAAAAAAACTACAAAGTTTATCAGATGGATGTCAAGTCAGCGTTTCTAAATGGAGAATTGGAAGAAGAGGTGTATATTGAGCAAGCTGATGGATTTCAATTGACTGATCAGGGAGATATGGTTTCTCAATTGAAGAAAGCATTGTATGGACTCAAGAAGGCCCCTAGATCTTCGTATGCCAGATTGGATAAGTATTTGCTAAAGCTTGGATTTAACAAAGGTACTAATGATAGTAATTTGTATTTCAAGATTGATAATGATAAATATTTTTTTGTGGAATTCTTAAATGATGATATCATTTTTGGAGGAGATGATGATTTATGCATGAAGTTACCTAATGAGATGCAAAATGAGTTTGAGATGTTAATGATTGGAGAATTTTAATTCTTTTTGGAATTGAAAATTGCTCAGTTAGATAAAGGGATCTTTATATCTCAATCCAAGTATGTGAGAGAACTGCTAAAGAAGTTTGGTATGGAAGATTCAAAGCCAGTTGGTACACCCATGGTGACTGGATGTAAGTTGACAATAAATGATGATTATCCAAAGGAAACTCAGACTAGATACAGATAAATGATTGGTGGATTGCTTTATTTGACTCAAACTAGACCTGATATCATGAATTTTGTATGTATTTTTGCTAGATTTCAAGCTGATCCTAAGGAATCTCATGTGACTGTTGTGAAGAGATTTTTTAGATACTTGAAGGGAACAGTTAATTTTGGCCTGTGGTATCCTAAAGATGATGATCTTACTTTGAGTTCCTTTATTGATGCTGACTGGGTTGGAGATGTGAATGACAAGAAAAGTACTAGTGGTGGCACATTTTTCTTGGAAAAAAGTTGATTTCATGATTAAGTAAGAAGAAGAGTGTCATTTCTTTGCATATTGCAGAGGCATAATACATTGCTGCTGCTAACAATTGTACTCAAGTACTATGGATGAAGCATATGTTGAAATTATCATAGTTGTGTATGATAAACCTATTGCCATATACTGTGATAATTCAAGTACTATAAAAATTTCTAAGAATCAGGTGTTGCATTCAAAGACCAAGCACATATCTATCAAGTTTCACTTTTTGAGATACAAGGTGAGTGATAAGGAGGTCAGACTGGAGTATGTACCTACTAAGGAATAGATTGCATACATATTTACTAAGCCATTGCCTAAGGATACTTTTGAGTATCTTAGAGGGAAGTTAAGGGTGATTACTCCTCCTAATTAGAACTAAGATGCATAGTCTTTGCATCAGTCTGGGCATTCACAATCATATCTTGATTCAGATTGATGTTGTGGTGGCTGCTACTTAGGGGGAGTAGTTAGATGATTTAGATATGTGGTTCAAAGCTTGTGTATCTTTGTCATTGATATCAAAGGGGGAGAAGAGTAATGTGAAAAAATCTTGGAGAACTAAGGGAGAGAAGAGCAATGTGAAAGGAGGATATTGTTGGAGAAGAGTTAGTTGCGTTGATGGTGTTTTTTTCACATCATGTGTTGCCATCAATGCCAAAGGGGGAGATTGTTATATGTTGTGGTTGTTTTGATGATATATGGTTGTAATTGATGTCAACACTATTAGCATAAATTTCTTTAACACTGTATATGTCAAGGATATTGAGAAAATTGTAATAAATATTTTACAAGTTGTCTGTGAAGCAGTGAAGATCTGTATGTTGGAAAGTTCAGTATGTTGATGGTGAGAAGTTATGGATTAAAGGGTTTGTTTTAAAGCCTATCTAGTTTATTTACCGAAAGTTTTAGAGGTGCACATGAAGATTTGAGCAAGCTATGAGTGTTTGTGTTTCGACAACTATTATGTTACTGCAAATGGTGTTCATGGAAGAAGATAATGTGAATCTGGTAATGTGAGTTGTTGCGTATGTTCATGTCATGTTCATGAATGTTTCTAGATCATGTTCTATCTATGTAGCATGTCCACATTGATCATTGTGCTCATGATCCAAGATTTTCTCTTGTGTGTTCATATTTTTCATGTTAATGGCTGACAAGGTGATTGAAGTGTGTTGTGGATCTTCAAGGAAGAATATTTGAAGGTGTTTTGTGTTTGAGGATATTATTTTAGGTCTCTAATATGTTGTGACCAACCTTGGTTGATTCACATTGATAATATTTATTATTTTGGGCCGATAGTTTACATTCATTCCATTATTTTGTTGATGCCGACATGAAGCAATGTAATTCCTTGTTGCAGATATATATAAGCGATTGTTTATCTCATTTGAGACTGGGTGATGCAAAGTGTGTGTGTTGTGTGTGAATAAGGTTCAAATCATTTGAAATTAGAGAAGAGTGTGAAGAAGTGCTCATGTGCTTAACCAGAACTATACTCAGGCATTAATAGATGCTACTTTATTAGTTCAATTTTTTTCGATGGATTTAATATGAATATTTCTGTAAGACAATGAGTCTTCCCTTGTATTTGAGCAGTGAGCTCTAGGTAGTGTGCCTAAATGCATGTGCATTCCTCATTTATTCTTCTTATACTTTTAACAGGGTATAATTTGTGGATTAACCTCCATCATGGTTTTTCCCCTAATAGGGTTTCCATGCAAAAAGTCTTGGTGTTATGTGTGTTTCTGATATTTTGTTGATTTATTCTTTCATGTTTATTAATTAGATTTGAGAATAAGGGTTAATAAGTTTAATAAGTTTGAAATTCTTTGACAACTGATTCACCCCCCCTCTTAGTTGTATGCCCTTGTGTTTCCAATAGTGACAAAACAAGAAATAGAACATCCAAGACAATGATATGCTAATAAATAAGATCAATAATGCTATAAACGTAAATTTTACCCTCCTTCCAATGAGCTTGGTGGAGTTGAGAGGAAGAGAAATTCTTTAGAGGCTTGAGATGAACGTGTAAGAACATGATGTAGGAAAGCTTAAACTTGCAAGAATGGAAGGTGTAGAACTATAAGAAGAGAGCTAGATTGAAGAGAATGTGAGAATGAAGTGCTAGAATGAGAGAATGATAGATTGAATTGGTACATGGAATATAATGTATGAGAGGGAATAATATGGTAAAATTGCATGTCAAAGAGCCATTCTCAGGTGCACATATGATTGCAAAGGTATTACACTTCGGGGGTAGGCTAAAATATAATGTCCCAATGGCCCAAGACTAGGAATCCTATAAGGAAGTTTATGTGACACTAGGTGGCATGAAAGCATCCTAGAAAATAATTCTCCCACCAATAGAAAACGACAAGGTAGGGATGAAAATGAAGGCCAAGAAGGTGAGTTTTCACATTATCATATTATTAGGCCAAATGAAGATTGATATTATGTGAAATTGCATAAGGGTGAAATTTTACGATAAAATTTTACCCCCAATTTAACGAGCATATGTATCTAAACATGTGTGAGCTAAAGTAGAAAGAGATTAAAGAGAATATACCCAAGACGAAGAGGAGTCGAACCTTCAATCTGGTATACCTGACATGAAGAAGCTTCAGTAGAATGTGAAGAGGACACGAGTCTTTGATCCTACAAAGATGACTACGATCTCACAACAAAAATGTTAGTTGCAAACAAGCATGATAGGCGAAAAAGAGAAAAACAAGACATGAATTTTTTTTCATAGACAATACATGACAATCTTATCAAATAAAATAATTCTAATAGGTATGGCTAGCATGGATAGATACTGTAGAACAGGGAAAATTCGTGGGTTAGCAATACAAGCGTAAAGTTAAACTAGTCCTAAGCTAACAATAAAGAACAACATGGAATTAAAGCACAAACAAAAGAAAGATCTCACCAAATTCTCATCCATTCCATGAATCACCTCCATTGCACTTCTTCATTTTTCTATAGTATAGATGCCCTCAGATTTCTCTTAAGTATGAAAATATGGCCTATTGATAATGATTAGAAAAACATCGAAGATTCTTAAAGTTGCTTCCAAAAAGTCATAAGATTTCAGGAGGAGTAATAATGATGAAGGTAAAGCCAATTTATAGAAAATTGTTTTTTCGAATGACAGGCTCAGACTAAAAGATAAATCAACGATCATGATTAAAAGATATGGCATGTGATAGAGTTAGGTTTAGATTAGTGTGAGTGAAAAAGAATAAATGGCGGAGATTAAATTAAATAATAATTTAATCACTAGTGGAGACTAGAAGAATAAAGACTACATGTAAAGATAGATATTGAAATTAGATAGAAGATGAGAATAAATTAATTAAATAATTAAATTTATTTAATTAATAAAGGTTTGCACATAGAAGATACAAATAAAATCTAGATAACTAGTCGATTAAGACAAAAAGTCTATTCATTAGAGACAATCATATATTAAATAAACAAATAACTGAATGATCTAATTAGATCTAGACTTAAGTGATAAATGACTAATTAGACAACAAAGAGATTATCTAATCATAGAGGAATATGCCATGGATAAACCTTTATATGAATTAAATAATAATTTAATTCGATATTCAAGATTTAAGGATTAAATAAAATAAATAAAGATTTATTTAATTAAATGGAGAAAAGGTTAAGGAATAATTAAATAATTTAAAATGATTATTTAATTATAGTTGAAAGTGTGATAACTTAAAATGATTATTTAATAGAAGATAGATTTAATTAGTGATGTAATTAAATAAATAATATTTATTTAATTAATCAAATAAGAATAAAGGTAAAAATGAATTAATTAAATAATTAAAGTTATTTAATTAATATAGGACATGTGAATTTATAAAAATAATTAAATAATTAACATTATTTAATTATGAGAAATAAAGATGTAAGAATTATGCAGAAGTTAAGGGTCGCACGCCTAGAAAATTTTTAGTGTCTATAGTTTTCCCCTCTTTGATATGATGTTGTTTATCACGTTGTGTCAAAGAAAATAAGTCAAAATATGCCCCAGTGATAGCTAGATAAGGTGTGCCCCTCAAAACAAATTTACAAATTTTTCAAAAAAAATTGAAAAATTGTTCCAAAAAGTCAATTTGACAGCCAAAAAGGCGATGGCGAAGTCGGTTTTGAATTTCGTGAAGTTTAGAGCATCTGACGACGTTTCAAACATGACAAAAGTGCCTCCAGTTATAACCCTAGGGAAAAAACCTTAATTTTGATGGGGGTATAAATAGGAAATTGAAAAAGTTAAGTTCATTTTGTACTTTGAACCTTAGAGATTTGGAGCTCTGACTGAAGATGGAGCGAGTTCCCTTCCGCGAGCATAGGGCCTACAGAGTTCTTACATTCAGGCGGTCGGAGGGCATAGGAGATTTGGTAAGTTACTTCAAACCCGCTTGGTCAAATTTTATTTTCACACATTTCTAGATAGATTTTCATTTTAGCAGTTAGTTGTGTCGCATGGAAAAAGCCGCAATTGCATTCACGTTGTACGCATTTACATGCAAAATGACACATTTCTTGTCAACATGTCTATGGCAGGATAGGTGTCTATAATTTTGCGACGTTATTGTTAATATGCAACACATCTATAGGTTGTTGACCACATCTGTGTATGTGTGTCACAATTGAATGTGATTGTACACAATCACAAATGGTGACCCATAATTGCTCATGAGTGACGCAATTGTCATAATGATCCACAATTGATTTGGGGGTTTGACACAATTTTTGTTCTATGATGCATATGTTAATGTGCACCACAATTGAAGAAATAATGACACATTTGAAATGAAGCGACACAATTGACTGGTAAAATTATGGTCCTAGGTTTGATTTGATCCGTTTTGATGACATATGCAAGTTTACTGACATAGTGGATAATGATATTGATCGTAGGTTTATTTAGATTTGGTATACACTAGAGAGTCCTGACCCCTTGAGACTTATAAATTGAGGAGTCAGATATATAGCGGTGAGAGACGTAGGTTGTGGAGACTTGGTTTGTATCATGTCGTGTTTATGCCTGTCATTAGGGAAAATAGGGGTATGTTGACGGAACTAGTTGAGTGTTGGCATACTAAGACATCTTATTTTCATCTGCCTATAGGAGAGGCAACGACTACTTTAGAGGATGTATACAGGATTCTGTGACTACCTATCCATGGAGAGAGAGTGAGATATGATCCTAGAGTAGGATATCAGGATTTGAAAGATTTTTATGTTTATGATGATATAGGCTAGCTTGGTATAAACATATATGAGATCAGATGGGAGACATTGGCTTCTTGTTATGAGAGATTTGACTACGTTGTATGCACTGCGATAGTGGGGATAGTGATCCCAGATCGGTGTGGTCACGACTTTCTAGTTGGATGGGGGGAGATGCTAATGGGTATGCTAGCCAGGGAGACACTATATGCATGGGATCCCTATTTATTAGCAATGGTATATTTTTCAGCTTCATGATATTGTATATAGAGGAGGACAATTGATGAGCTGCGGGGTCACACTATTAATGGTTTGGGCTTGGGAGCACATTATAGTGTTCCGTCCACCAGTTGATCGACAGATGGAGACCATTACACCATATGTATATATGTACATAGGGGTAGTGACACATACACATGTGGGGGATATTGGTTATTGGAGACATGGTCTAGATACCCTAGTCAGTTTTATTTGGAGGCCATACATAGATAGTCACCAGTGGCCAAATGAGCATGAGAATCTATCATGTTGCCGCCATGAGAGGTACCTGATTAGGAGGACTGTGTAGTCTATTCACATTATTGAGATGTACTTTCTAGACTGGGTACTCAGATAGTTCAGAGAGTAGCAGTGAGAGCCTCATGGATTGACAGTATTTGCACAATCATCAAGAGAGGTTACACCCTCGGGGCTGATGATTGCAGTGGCAATAATAGAGTAGGCCATTGATAGATTACATGCATAGCAATGGGTTTGGAGGGTAGAAGTAGTAGATTCTAGGACCACTCTCATGTATGATGCCTAGTGGAGGATACATAGGCTGAGTGCATTGATAAATCCTAACAAACCTACCCCAATAGTGAGATGAGGATGAGGTCCTCGAGGTAGGAGAGGTAGGGACAAAGGTAGATGAGATGGAGGCCTAGGGGATGATGGATGTCAGGGTGATGCTGGAGGTGATGATGGAGATGATGGTGATGGTGGACAGGGTAGGAGAGGAGGTGATGGGTGGAGAGTTCACCAAAGACTAAGGAGGAGGAGGAGGAGGTCACTTTCTCCTATTTGAGAGGAGGGCGAGGAGGAGGAGAGAGAGGAGGATGTTTGATGTGAGGAGGAGGTAAGACATGATGAGGAGAGATAGGAGGATGTGAGACATGATGAGGGGTGACAAGAGGAGGATATGCTTGATGTGGAGGTGGATGAGGGTGGTCGAGAGGAGTTGGAGGTATTAGCTACCACAACCACCATGGAGTTAGATGTATGGGTGCATGACGAGCAACCGAAGGATGATGATATGGGTGAGGAGGAGCAGATAATTTGTGAGAGGATTATAGTTGAGGAGGAGGATTATGAGGATGTAACCATCAGGGACAGTTCAGGGGATATAGATGAGGAGCTGGCTAGGTTACAAGCTAGAGTGCAGGCACTGGAGGCTGAGGTACAGTCCTTATAGGCGGAGAGGGATGACATTCAGGTGGAGAGGGATACTCTATAGATGGAGAGGGACAATGTTGTGATTTGAGTGTAGTAGGTAGATAAAAGATTTATTGAGTTTGTGGCTAGATGCATAGGGACAATTGCTGACACAATGCAGACACTCCTCAGAGCAAGGAGGAGAGAGTAGTATTACAGGGATCTATATAAGTCAACAGTCCCACCTAAGAAAATGGCACCGAGTGCATTAGATGCACTAAGTAGTGGTTAGTCACATAGCAAGCGATCACATAATAGGTCCACGACAGCAGTCAAAGCACCGGGTAGCATGGCAGTAGTGGATAGATCCACTTTCGACTTATGTATTTTGACACATATACCGATTATCCTTCGAGCTTGTGAGCTCTTATTTGTGAGAGATACATTATGACATTGTTATGACACACTTTTTGAGATATATATATATATATATATATATATATATATCATTTTTGGTGGCGATTTATATGATATGTAGTTCTATTTATGCATGTGTTATGGATGTCGATATTTACTTTATGATATGTATGTAGCCTATGATGATGTGTTAATTCTTTATGATGATGTATGCATTTTCTTTTATGGTATTATGGATGTCATGTATGGATACTATGTTTATCATGATGAAATGCAATATGATTTTTATATGTACAATGCCATGTGAATGTATTTGTTATGATAATATGCTATATAATTGATGATGGTAAATGCATGTTATGCCATGGATTCCTAGATGAAATAGATATGCATATTTTTTGTGTTTTTTTGAATGCAACATATATGTATGATTTAATATGTACATATGTATGAAAATGTCTAGATGATGTGTGTAACATGAATGCATATGTATGATACTTCATTTTTTTTGTGTGTCACTGGACTCTGTCATAATGCAGGATAGAATAAATGTTAGTGCAAAAAATATGGATGTTAGTATTAGAAATAGATGTTACAAGAATTTTAGAATCTTTAATATTTTTCCAAATACATACTAGGCCTTGCATTGAATCATCATTGGGCATTAAATGATACAAATGGATAACAAACACCATGATATGAGATAGACCAAGGTGTGCAAGGTCATCCATCTGCTAAAAATAGGCAATCGTAGACAAGGAGTGTCGTAACTCATACTAAGGGAAAAATTGCCCTAGTGTTTTTGTCAAGACAAACCACAAACAACAATCAAATAAAAATGAGTCATGAGACATCATCACTCCTCTAAATCCTTCATTGAAAATCCTTGAGGAAGCTAGTAACCTAAATCCAAGACAAAGCAAAAAGAAAATAAACATACAACAGTCAAAGAAAAAGAGTCCCGAGACATCGTTGCTTCTCCAAATCCTTCATGGGAAATCCTCAAGAAAGCTAGTAACTGAACTCAAAGACAAAGCCAAGTGAAAAAAATAAGACAAAACAAGCCATAAAGTCAATAGACAGTAAAAATATTTTCCAAAATTTGATCTATTTGTTGTTTAGTTGATGTTTGGGAGATTGATAAGATGATGTTGGATAAAGCCTGGTTTCAGGAAAGATGCATATCGTATAAGACGTTGAGTCTAGTTTCGATCATGTGACCACCTATATAAGGAAATGATAAAGCCCGGTTTCAAGAAAGACACATATCATATAAGACATTGAGTCTAGTTTCGATCATGTGACCACCTATATAAGGCAATGATAAAGCTTGGTTTCAGAAAGACACATATCATATAAGACGTCGAGTCTGGTTTCGATCATGCGACCACTCGTTTAAGGAAATGATAATGCTTGACTATTTGATAATGTCTATTTTTGAGAAGGACACATCTTGTATAAGACACAGGTTGATTGTTTTGGAAATTTGTTTTGACTTGATGACATTGTTGACTTCTTTGTCTAATTGATGCATGACTTATCTTGATGCTCTGACAATTTGTTCATGTTTGATGACAATGTCTAACTTATTTTTACTAACATGAAAAACCCTAAAGGACTAGCTAGTGTGGCCTTGGGGGCTCATCGATTGATGGCCTTGCCTACGTTATACATGCAAAGACCTCATAGTTTGACACAACCAATGAATTTGTCTTATAGATAAAGGATTGAGTCATGATTTGAAACTGACAACAAGACTAATCTGTAGGATTGACATGTGTGATATCTGACTTCTGTGATAGTAAATGTGATGAACCCTAAGGAATGACCTAGTGCAGCCTTGGGGGCTCATCAATTGATGGCCTTGCCTCCATTATACATGTAGAGACCTCATAGTTTGGCATGACCAATGACTTTGATGTACAAAGAATGAGTCATGATTTTATTTGTGTGATACATGACAAACCTAAAAGGACTGCCTTAATGCCTTAGGGGTGCATTAGGTGATGGCCTTGCCTACATCCAGTCATAGAGGCAATGTAATTCGACATGATGATGAATATTTGACACAACTGACTCTAACTATTTTGGGATTTTTGATTGATATTTGAATGTTTTTGGGTTTTGACATGTTTTGGATTTTTTTGTCTTTTTGAGGTTTTATGATTTTTTTGGATTTTTTCTTAGGACATTTTATGATGTTTTTGGATTTTTTTTAGGACATTTTATGATGTTGGAACAACAAGTGCAAGGTCCCAATGACATAGGTTGAGTATTTTCCCCTAATCGGGTATAAGACCAATAGGATGGAATGGGGATATGGAGTGTACTTGATGTCAATCATTCCAAGTTATGGAAAGAAAAACCAACTATTATGGGTGATAATAAGGATGGTAGATGTTAAGGTGCATGGATAAGCAGGATAGGTGATATGAAAGGGCCGTCAGGTTGGAATCATGGTAGATGAAGGAGAAAATTCGGCTACACATGGTGCCTATTTTCCAGGTTTTCACCATGGTACTTATCCAAAGCACCACCGAAGTGGTTTTCACTATTGGACGAATTATTTCTCTTTACTATTTTTTTTTTTTTTGGTGTTACAAAAATGGCTGTTTGCTAGGTTTTCATCAAGGTAACAATTTTTTTTTTGTTTTTGTATTTTTCATGATTAAGATAAGGTTCTAAGAAGCTATGTATAGAACCTCTTGAAATGAAGGTTGTTGATTGGTTCTGACAATGATTCTCCTTCAGGTGTAGAAAGTTGGTATGGTCCTGATCAAAAGACCTCTGTAAAAATCTAAGGCCCTAACCAGTTGGGTTCAAACTTAACTAGTTTTTCTCTTTTTTCTTGATTCTTTGGGTTCTCCATTAAGACCAGGTCACCATTGTCAAAATGTTGACTCAAGAATTTCCTTTTATAGCTATGACAAAGACGGTTTTGATATGCTTGGAAGTGATCTAGTGCTTTTGTCTTCATTCATCTAGGAACTCTAGTTCATACAGTCTTGACACACGGTACTCTTCATCATCGATATGCCCTTTCAAAGATATCCTTAGGGAAGGAATTTCGACCTCTATAGGTAAGATGGCTTCATAACTGAATACCAAGGAATATGGAGTGCCACCGATTGGAGTGTCGATGCTTGTGCGGTAGGCTCATAAGATAAGGTTAAGCTATAAATTCCAATCACGACCAACATCATTGACAATATTTTTGAGGATTCTAAGGATTATTTTGTTATATACCTCAGCTTGGCCATTACCCTGTGGGTAATATGGTGTGGAAAAGTGATGTTGGATATGAAATTCTTGACAAAGGTGACAAACTTATTGGTTTTTAAATGGATGACCATTATTCATGATTATGGATTGAGGAACACCATACCGAAAAATGATGTAGTTAAGGATGAACTTGGAAATTTGTATGCTGGTAATGTAGGTCATAGGAATAGATTCAATCCACTTGGTAAAGTATTCAATCACAGTAATGATAAATTTATGGCCGTTGGAGGATGTAGGATGATCTTACCGATGAGATCAAGTCCCCATTGGGAAAAGGGCCATGGTGAAGTTATTGGATGAAGCTCTTGTGTTGGTGTGTGTATCAAGTCTTCGTGAATCTAGCATTGTCGACATTTCTTGACAAAGACGCATGAGTCCTTTTCCATGGTAAGCCAATAATAGCCTAGTATCATAATATTTTTAGGTAAGGTGGGACTGCTAGAGTGGGATCCACACATACCCTCATTTACCCCATGTAAGGTCACTTGTGATTCTTTCATATTGAGACATCTCAACAAGGTGTTTCTAGGGCACGCATATAAAGGGTGTCTCTAATGATGGTATACTTGGAAGTCTTACGGATAAATGTCCTACGTTGGTTGTTCAAGAGGTCTAGGGGTAGGATTTGGGCATGGAGGTAGTAGTATATGTCTTTGTACCATGGGGAATTGGGACCAACAATTTCACACACCATTTTAGAATCTGGGATGTCAAAGCTAGGGACCAAAAGCTATTCTACCAAAAACTTGAATTTAGGCATGTTGCTAGGAATGCCCAAGAGTGAACCAATGGTTGCCATGGCATCTTCTACCCTATTCTAAATGCAAGGTATTTGATGAAATTTGATGTTGTCAAAATATTGTTCTAAATTATATGCTATCCGCTTGTATGGGGCGAGATTTTCATCCTTGGTTTCATAGTCATCATTAAATTCTCAGACTACCAGCTGAGAATCTCCATAAACTTGTAGATGCTTAATCTTCTATTTGACTACCATTTGTAATCCTATTATAAGAGCTTCATATTTTTCCAGATTATTGGTGCATGGAAAAGAAATTCTGAATGACTTTGGAATAGTGTCGCCTTGTGGTGTGATGAATAGTATGTCAGTCCCTAAGCCATGATTAGTGTGGGACCCATCAAAGTATAACATCCATGTCATTCTTGTGTCAATGGTGAAGATGAAATCATCAAGAAAATCTGCAACTAGAGGATGATCTACCTTAATTGGTTCATCTGCTAGCTGGTCAACAATAAATTGTCCTTTTATAGATTTTCTTTCTACATATTGGATATCATACTCGCTTAGTGCCATTACCAATTTGGCCAATCGTCATGTTAATGTTTCTTATACTAAGGAGATACTTCAGATGATCTATCTTTGCGACCAACATTGTTTGGTGGTTTAACATGTAGTGCCTAAGTTTTTGAGTAGAAAAAAATACTACAAGACAAGAACGTTCTGTGTGACTATAATTGAGCTCATATCCCACCAAAGTATGGTTGATATAGTATATTTCCCTTTCACAACCCTTGCTGTAATTCTATGCAAGTAAGGCTCCTAGCACTAATGGGGTTGCTAAAATGTAGAGTATCAAAGGTTGTCCATAAATAGGTGGCATTAGCACTGGTGGTGTAAGTAGGTAATCCTTGATCTGTTGAAAAGCTTCTTGACACTTATCCATTCATACAAATGACACTCCTTTTCTAAGTAGATGCTAGAACGAATGTATTTTATCTACCAACTGCACTATGAATGGTTTGATAGATTATAGTCTTCCTTGTACTGTTCGTAGTTGACTTATATTGGTTGGGGGAGGCATGCATATTATAGCTTTCACTTTTGTGGGGTCGACTTCAATGCCTCATCTAGAAATAATGTATCCTAGGAGTTATCCTGATGTCACCCCGAATACACACTTCTTAGGACTGAGCCTCACTTTGTATTCTACCAGTCTTTGAAAAATATTATCTAGGACCTATAAGTGGTCAACCCTCATCAATAATTTAGCTATCAGATCATCTACATAGTCCTCCATGAGATTGTGTATGAGATCATGGAAAATAGTTGTCATGGCGCATTAGTATGTGGCTCCAACATTTTCAAGTCCAAACAACATGATGTTCCAACAATAAGTTCCCCATGGATAAGTAAAATTTGTCTTATGTTGGTCTTCAGAGGAAATTTTGATTTGATTATATCCCGAGAAACCATCCATGAGGGATAGCATCTCATATCTTTTTGTTAGGTCCATAATCATGTCAATATTTGGCAAAGGAAAGTCATCCTTAGGACATGCTTTATTTATATCTCTGAAGTCTGTATAGATGTGGATGCCCCCTATTGGTTTTGTGACTGGTACAAGATTTGAAATCCATTATGCATATTCAATTGATCTAATAAAGCCTACATCCAACATTTTCTTTAGTTTAGCTTTGACTAATAAGACAATCTATGGGTGAATTTTCCTTAATTTATGCTTCACGGGCTTAACACCTAGTTGTAATGGAAAATGATGTAACACTAGGTTAGGATCCAGTCTAGGCATGTCGGCATATGACCAAGCAAATTTGATCTATCTTTCTTTGAAGAAGTTACAAAATTCAAGTTGTTTTGTCTTTATCAAAGAAGCCACAAAATAGAGTACCCAAGGATTATCTTTAGTGCCTATATTGATATCCACAGATTCCTCAACTAACATGGGTGATTTTTCTTGAGCAATGGGGAGGATGTTCAACCCTCCATCCTTGGGTGCCTCAGAGAGGTTTTTTCCCTTGGATGAGTCCTTTATTTTTACTTTTTCATCATCCAAGGGCACCTTTCAATTTTCACCTAGGGACTCGTCATTTTTTTTTTCATTGTTTTTCTTATTGTTTCTACTTTTGCAACTAGAGGGGTGAAAAAAATCCCCAAAATAAGCCATATTATCCAAGTCAATGGTAAATCTAGCCTTACGGTCACCACTAGGTATTCCTTCTCACAGTCCCATGAACTCAGCTATTGCTTCATCGTTCTCAAAGGTATCTAAGATGGGGGTGTCTTGGTGATCCCAATCGATAAGCTAGGGATATACCAGGGGCATGTCATCATCAAAAGTATCAAAGGTAGAGGATGATAAGGTGAGGATAGACCTGTTGACATGGTCACAAAAGTTTCTTACCAACTCCTCTTTATTCTTTTTCTTGGGCACAGGTAGATTCTTGGGTGGACCCATTGTAAAGGTTTGGTCATTAGAAGTGGGTTCGTCAGGTTCCCAAGAGGCAGGATCAAGGGTTTCCCAATAGTAATGTTTTAGCCATTCTTCTTTTGTCAAGGACATTTAAGGATGGGAATTAGGTGGATTTGGTGAGGGATTAAGCATTTGGTCAAGTTCCCCAAATAGTTTATCTAAATCCATGAAGGTGGTGGAGGAGAGGGAATCCCATTCATATTCACTTGAGTCAAGGGAATTGTAATGGAATTGGTTAGGTGGTTCATTGGATGTCTCAATATCTTCAGAAGCACTTACTTCCTCTTGTGATGGTGCTGAGGTACTAGGAACACCAATCTTAATTGGTTGAAACCCTAGCCCTAAGCCTTTTGGTCATTGAGAGACAATGATGGGTTCAGTCCTCCCATTCTGATGTAGTCCTAGTCCGCTATGTCTGTCATATCCATTATTTTGCATTATCATGAAACCTTTTCCATATTGATCTATAGGTATTTGAGTGGATGGAGGAAGTTCTTCATTATCTTCTATGTATAACCAAGAAGTGACATCTTCTTCTATAGATTATTTACTCAATTCCCCCCATTTGGAAAAATTAATTGTGGGAGGGACATGTAATGTGACAATGGATTGCCTCTTATCTGTTGTGGGTAGATCATATGACTTAGGAGGAACCAACTGGCTGACACAGTAAGATGCTTTCATGTGAGACTCTCCACAACCCTTGTCTTGGATCTCGAACTTGGGAGTGGAAGGTGGTGTTTGTGAAGTGGATGATTTTGAAAGAGTGGATAGATCGAAATACTGGGATGAATTGGATGATGAAGCTTGTTGATTTACAAGCACCTACCATTGGGGTATTTTGCATAGGCTAGTGCAATACTAGAAAGGATCAAGATCACCATCTATCATGATATCAGTGCCATTTTATGGGAATTTAATACATTGATGGTAAGTGGAAGGGATGGCCTTCATAGCATGTATCCACAGTCTACCCAATAAAATATTGTATGGAAGGACGAGATCCAAGACTTGGAAACTAGCATCCATAACTACAAGACCAATTTTGATAGGTATCGTTACAAGTCCTTTAGATAATCTTTCTTTGTCATCATATGCCTTAATGAAGATGCTCTTAGTAGTGTACACACATGCCTCTGAGAAACCTAATTCCTTAACCAATTTCAAAGTGTAAAGATTATTGTGGTGTGTCTTCTTAGTTGAATAGTCTTGTTCAAAGAAGGTAGCATGATGAGAGTTGGTTAGGTATCCTATCATCTCCTAGAAATGATTGACATCTAGGTTGGTGAGGATAGTAGTGCTTTGCAAAAAAATGTCTAAAATAGCTCGATGTTCGGGTGATATAGTCAACAATTCCATGATAGAAATTTGTGTTGGGGTCTTCCCCAAATGTTCAAGTAAATTATACTAAGACTTGGAGGACTGTGGCTGTTGTTGTGTTGGAGGACCTTGGATAGTTCTCTTCATTCAATGAGTGTTGAAAACACATTCAGTGGTTTTCTTTATGGTAATAGTGTTGACATTTTCATCGACAACTCGAATGTGATTTATGATTGTGTCGTGGGTATAGTCATACTTGGCATTAGTATAGTTGGCCGAATTATTGGTCTTACTTCCCAAATTGGAGGCTTTTCCCTTACCCTTTCCATGGTCATGTAATGGATTATTAACACCTTGTGGTCAGTGTTTGTGGTATGTTTTTGTCCATTAACATCAATGGTTCCATTTTCAACGAAATATAGTATAATGTTCTTTAGTTGTCAAAATTGTGATAGATTGTGTCCCTTACTTTGGTGGAAATCGCAAAAAGCGTTATCATCCCACCAAGAGGGTTTAAATTGTCCAAGATCATACTATTTTGGCTCTTGAGGCTATATGAGTTCTTTGAAGACCGATTCGATCGATTCCCCTAGGGCGGTGAACTCACGTTTTGAAAACCTCCTTTGTGGTCATTGTTGTTGCGTGTTTTGGACAAGATTGGTAGTTTGATTGACATTGTTGGGTGTTTCATTAGAGGGATTATGTCCTCTAAATGTAATGATTGGTCCTGTGTAAGGATTTAGCATCGACAAATCCATCGTTAGTCACATTCTTGTTTTGGGATCAAAATTTGTTCCTATCATTAGGGGTGTTTTGAACATTTGGATTCCTATTTGACATTTTGATTTCCCCTTTGTCAATGAGAGCCTTTTAAAGTATGATTCCTTTTTCTACTAGTTCCACAAAATAAGTACAACAATGTAATCTTAGATCACTTCTCAATTATGGATTAAGGTTTTCTAGGAATATAGACCTTCTATTTTTCACGTATTTCAACAAGGCATTAACTAGCTAGGCTCCTCCATCTCTGGAAGAAAGTGACAAAGTTTTCTCCTTCCTCTTGTATGGTGTGAATACTATTACGATTTTGCTTTCAATGTTAAAGGAAAAATGTTCTATGAAATTTTCAACAAGTTCACCCCATGACCTTAGGCCATATGGAAGTTTGGAAAACCATTCAAGTGTTATTCCCACAAGGCTTCACAGAAAAATTCTCATAAGATATGTGGGATCATATGCGACGTCCAAGCACATTGTGGAAAATTCCCTTATATTTTCCAGAGGATTACGCTTCCCATTATACTTAGGAAAGTTTGGTACAACATATCCGTGTGGGAAGGGAATCATGTATAAATCTTTGTCAAAGGGAAATAGACATAAGTCTTTTGTTGAAAAGGTCTTTTTGGTAGACGTCGTCATGTTGTCCATTTATTTTGTAGGGCTTCCATTTGTGTTTGTAGAACATCTACTTGTGTCAATGATGTGTTGGTGGCGTTGTTGGGGTCTATGTTTTGTGATGGATTTTGGTTCAATGTGGGTATGAAGGGTGGATTTTGGTTTAGTGTAGGTATGTACCCTATTTGTGAAACCCCTACTTGTGGAATAACACTAGTGGTGTTGATGTTTGGTATAGAATTTGATGTGTTTATGCTAATTCTAAGCCTTTTGCTTCTAGCATTGGTGCCAAAGAGATTTGATGATGTTGCTCCTACAAAAAAATTGAGGCCTTATGTCATGCTCAATGTACCAAATGGTGTTGTATGTACTATTATGGCAGATTGGGTAGGTATTCCAGATGGTATAACTGCAGTTATTTGAGGAATAGAGGCATTAGATGTCATCGTGTTTGTCCCTTGAGTAGATGAAATTCTCAATGTGTGGATGTCAAATCCAGGAGGTAATGTGGCACCTTCTACTAGAAATTTTGCTAGATATTATTGGGGATCTTGTGCCAAGCATTCATCTACAAAAGATGCAAATTATAGATCTATAACAACAATGTCTATGTACTCAACTAAAACCTATCCTTGTGGGTCTCTAGTGACAAATTTTTCCAATAAGGCTCTGTGAGGTTTGGATGTCCTTGATGGTGGGTTTAAAAACGGATTGATGTAGTCTTGCAGATCAACCATTTCTCTTTGATTCTTTTTGGACCTTGTTTCGACCATGTAAGATATGCTCAAAATGGGGATGATGCAAAACTATGTCTATGAATGATATGATTTTAGTCTATGTTTTTTGAGTTTTTGGATATAAGGAATGAATGCTAATGCAACTATGTTTTTGGTATATTTTTAGGAAAATAAAGGATGCTAAATTTTGATTAGTGTCTAAAATGAATATGTCTAAGTATGCTAAAGTGATCAACTTTGGAATATTTTGAGAAGAGATTACCAACCATATTAAGTTTAGTTAAGGTTTCAATTTAGTTTGCCAAAGGACCTTTTGTAAGAGACAAAGTGAGTTCCTAAACTAGATTGTTGAGCTAGAAAAGATTCACAAAAATGAAAAAAGATAATTGGTGTGATAAAGGACTTAGTTCTATGATATTTTTCATTGAAGGAAAGGTTTATCCAAAGCATGGAAAGTTGGCCTATTTTAGAAATTTCAAAGGTGATTGTTCTAAAAGTTTGATTGATCTAAAGATTATGAAGGCTCCTAAAATGCGACTAGGATTTGCAACTAATATGTCTATTGCTATGGCTAAATGATACTAAAAGATGCAATGATGAAAAGTGTGAGAAAATATTTATGGTTTATGTTCAAAGATCACTATGAAAGGATAATTAGAGACTAGTTTTGACTACTTGACCTCAAGTTGTGATGGTGAAATTCATTTTTCTAATTGTCAGGCAATTACAGTTCAATTTTAACAGATGCATCATTTGATAGACAATTGCAGTTTTCGGTATCAGATGTGTCATTTGACAGGTTGTTGCGATTCAGATTAGCAAATGTGATTTACGATAGGAAACTATAGTTCAGATTTAGCATGTGCGGTTTATGACAGACAATGTGGCTCATACTAGTAGATGTAGTTTTTTGGAAATAGGGTTTGATTTTTGTGTAATTTTTGGCAAAAGTTTGTAGGTTTGTTTCAATTTGAGTTTGATCAAATTTTGGCAAAACAAAAGACATTCAGAAGACACTTTGTTTTTGGTATGGTTTTGATATGAAAATGTTTAAATTCAAAATGGACAAGTACAATACCATGGTTCTGCTAGTACAATATCTATTGAGTTCCCACTTGGATTTATCTAGCCACGCTTATTCAAAGTGGATGATTAGAAGCTTGACGACACTGGCTCCCCTACATGACACCCACTTCTCGGGTTAGCCAAGCTTTGAGTTCTCATGAATCTCCGATGACAAACTCTTCATCTCTACTAAGAAGCGCAAGTATGTGAGACAACTTCAAAGGTCCGACTTCCTGTACCAACAAATAGGGGATTTTGGTAATCTAAAAACAATTCGCTTTTACTAAGGGAACCCGTTCAGGTGGCTATATGTGAGGCAAGATTAACTTGTTTGTATAACACATCTGCACCTATAAAGCTAAGTTTTCTAGTAGCATTCACATTTGTATATCGATCGAGAGTAGCTTGGCTTTAGCTTGTTGCTAGTTTGATTCGCCATGGGGTGAGTAATTTTTCCCACCAAGGCAGACCTAGATCTAGAGTTAATAACAATTTCTCTTACACCTAGGATCACATAAGTGCGCAAGGGGAGAGGATGCTTTTGTTATTAAATTGATTTTTAATCTAAACAAAGTAAGCATAGTAGATAGTTGTTTATTTTAAGCACTAAATGAAATACGAGCTAAGCTAATTAGACAATCAGTTTCAAAATCAATTCTTTGAAAAATGTCCTACATCAAATTCATTAGTAGTTTCAATTTTAGCCTTTGACAAATGAGAGTTATAGCGTCCAAATCTTGCCCAAATGAAACTGCAAAATAAACATTAAGTTCCTCTTACCACATGCTATCAACAAATTGTCAGTAACTAGAAAATCCTAACCTACTGAATTGAAAATGTAGAAAACTAAAAAATCTAAAAAAAAACCTAAAACCAGGCAATTGCATCGTATGATGGAAGATGCGGTAAACGGGAGTGATCATATGCGGTGCAAAAAAGTCAATTGTGGCTTATGGGATGACAATTGTGGTGTGAAATATAAGATGCAGCTCAGGTTATTGGTGGTTGCATCATTCTATCTTGGTGATTGCATCAAAAATGTACAGAAAACTTGCAAAACATAGAAATTCGTACGAAATTTGTAGAAAATATGTCCTTCACGTCAGGTTCACCAAATGTAGCACATGGGAAATTCGTGGGTTAGCAATACAAGTGTAAATTTAAACTAATCCTACACTAACAATAAAGAACAATGGAATTAAAGCACAAACAAAAGAAAGATCTCACCAAACTCTCATCCATTCCATGAATCACCTTCATTGCACTTCTTCATTTTGTTGTAGTATAGATGCTCTAATATTTCTCTTAAGTATGCAAATATGGCCTATTGATAATGATTAGCAAAACATTGAAGATTCTTAATGTTGCTTCCAAAAAGTCATAAGATTTCAGGAGTAATAATGATGAAGGTAAAGGCAATTTATAGAAAATTGATTTTCGAATAATAGGCTCAGATTAAAAGATAAATCAATGATCATGATTAAAAGATATGACATGCGATAGAGTTAGGTTTAGATTAGTGTGAGTGAAAAAGCATAAATGGTGGAGATTAAATTAAATAATAATTTAATCACTAGTGGAGACTAGAAGAATAAAGACTGCATGTAAAGATAGAGATTAAAATTAGATAGAAGATGAGAATAAATTAATTAAATAATTAAATTTATTTAATTAATAAAGGTTTGCATGTAGAAGATAAGAATAAAATCTAGATAACTGACTGATTAAGACATAAAGTCTGTTCGTTAGAGACAATTAGATATTAAATCACTAGATAATTGAATGATCTAATTAGATTTAGACTTAAGTGATAAATGACTAATTAGATAACAAAGAGATTATCAAATCATAGAGGAATATGCCATGGATAATCCTTTATCTGAATTAAATAATAATTTAATTCGACATTCAAGATTTTAGGATTAAATTAAATAAATAAATATTTATTTAATTAAATGGAGAAAAGGTTAAGGAATAATTAAATAATTTAAAATGATTATTTAATTATAGTTGAAGGTGTGATAACTTAAAATGATTATTTAATAGAAGATAGATTTAATTATCTACGCAATTGAATAAATGATTTTTATTTAATTAATCAAGAAAGAATAAAGGTACCAATGAATTAATTAAATAATTAAAGTTATTTAATTATTAGAGGACATGTGACTTTAGAAAGATAACTAAATAATTAAAATTATTTAATAGTGAGAAATAAAGATGTAAGAATTATGCAGAAGTTAAGGGTCGCAGGCCTAGGACAATTTTTAGTGTCTACAGAGACCATACAAAAATCGTATAGGCTTGTGGTTGTTTCAAACTGTGTTGTAGGTCAGTCACAAAAAAGACAAGACAATTATATTCAAGTTTATCCCATGCTAGATGATAAGACATAAGTCATTAAGGAATCCTTTCGATTTTTTTTTAAAATTAAGCATATATGAGAGCCCCCCCTTAGAATGATGTGTGCTATGCAAAGGAGCACATGCCATTCTAAGGAGAAGAGAAAGACAAGAGATGATGTGGCACACAATACATGGCTAGATGTATTCGTGGAATGTTGTCATGCAAGGGACAACACATAGAAACCACAACATCACCAAAAAAATAGAGATGAAGAAATCAATAACATAGAGTGTGTTGGCACTCTCAAATTTTGCAAATTTGAGGTGCCCGTTTTGAGAAATTTGCTTTTGCACTTTTTGAAGTGCACTTGAGGGGTCAGTTTGAGTGACCCACTTTGGAGAATCAGAACTCAGAGCATGTTGTTTTCCAAGCAAAACCCATTTGCAGATGTATTTGATTGACATATGTGAGTGTGTGTGTTAATTTTCAGCTTCCCACGATAGGTTCTGTTAGGGTTTTGAAAAGTGAAGTTGGAGGGTTTTTGCACTGTTCTGCTGTTTGCAGATTTGTCAGTTTGTGAAACAGCCTCCTGCTTGAGCTTGGATTTCGCAACCAATTGACTGTTATGTCAAAATGAATGATGTTCTGTGTTCTCCATACTTAAATGATCTCAGATGTCAGTTTTCAGAGCCTAATATTTTGATTTGCTATTTTTAGCAGACCAAAACGAAATGCAGATTGTTCTGTTTTGCACCTACATTCCTGACAGCCTTTCTGAGAGGCCAACTTTGATCGTCAATAACTTTTGATCAGTGATGTTTCATGCAAATTCGTTTTGCACACGTGCTCAGGGTATCTTAATGTTCCATTATGTCTGATGGTAGCTCGCTAGGAGTTGATTTGTTATGTTTACAAATTAGCAGTTGGATTAGTTTTAACTAGTGCAGAACAACTGTTGTTTCAGAAAAGTTTAATCGGGCAACTTGGCCGATTAATATCTGGTTACTCATAATTGATTTCTCTAAGCCATCTTTTTCACTATACTGATGGATCAAATGATTGTGCTTGTAAGTTTTTATGGTTTCACGAGGTTGTTTGATCAGTTTCCCAGAGTGATTCCTGAGGCAACTTGGCCTATTTTGGTCATTTTGCAAAAAGGGACAGAAAACAGTTTGTAACGACAATCCAGTTTACCATTTCACTTCAAATGCATCCAGATGTTGTCTTGGGATGATTTGAGGGCAAAACTTGTTTGAAAACAAATTTTTTTTTAGTCGGACCCATATGGGGCCCAACGTGTTTTGCACAATTGCAAAATTGGAATTGTTGCAATATGACAATTACTTCAAGAATGTTGCTCACCTGATGGAGATACACCAAATATCTAATGGTTATGGCCAAATGAACAAGTTTCTTTAGAAGCTAAGCACATGAAAGGAGCAGTGGCATTGAGATTACTATTTTAAGACTTTTATTTCAAGGACAGTGTCAACTGTGTTTTCAAATATTAAGGATGATTTTCATTAAAAATCAAGATGTAATCCTCTTTGAATCCAAGGAATGAAATGGGAAGGCCAATGTTATGTGCTTCATGAAGGAAATCCCCATACATTGGCAGAATATGAGGATTAAGCATGCTCTGCAGCCATTGACAGTTTGAGTGATGGTATGAATTCTGCTTGAAGTGAATGAATGCCATTAGCAACATAGGGGTGTGCAGGCTTGTATATGATATTGGAACATCATGAAGTGGGGTATGCACAAAAGTAAATTGTTGATAACTCTTTAGGAGATTTCAGGCAAACGTATCTGGTGCCAGTACAACAATAAACATGCTAAAAAATTAAAAAAGGACTCAGAGCAAATGAGGTTAGCTGCATTCAAAACATATTGTATGAGCTCCATCGTGTATTTTGAGGAGGAATCCAGTAGCAACCAACACATTTGATTAATGGAGGTAACACGTATTTGAAAGTTTGAGAAATGTTGCTGAAGAGAGCAGCCATCAACATGAACTTTCAACATGGGCAATTCGTGGGTTTTGATGAAAATGTGAGGTTGTCAAATCCTTTGATGTAGGTATCCATTGAAGCAAAAGGACAAGGCATTGAAGTAATGGTTGATGAATTTGTGCAACCATGGTCACAGCATAATCTCACCTAGAGTTACAGAGCAACACAGGTAATGGAGGAGGCTTTGGAAGTGGGCGCGGCCAACTCAAGTAACAGGGAAGGCCAATGAATAAGGGGTGCATACTGTAGATAAATGAGCCCGTGGATGGCATCCAACCGAGCAATGTGCAAGGGCCCATGCCTAGAAGGAGGGACACCGTGCCAGAGGAGATGCAAACAGTAAGCAGTGGCGTGACTTGCAGAGTAAAGGGAACCCGAACGAGAAGGTGTGTAAGAAGCTCGAGCCAGATAATAGGAAGTTCACACACACCAACTAAAGAGGATGCTCGCAGCCCAAGCTTGGAGTTTTGACCCGCGAAAAGTGTGAAGGGAGGAGCTTGTTCTAGTGTGAAGAAAGGAGGCTCACTTAGAGAGAGGAAGCCCAGAGCAGGGAGCTCGCAGCCATAACAGTGGAGAGGCTTATGAGCATGTGGGGAAACCTACGTGTGGAGTGGGAAGGCAAATGCCACTGGTAGAGATAGGGCGTGGCAAGGTGAGGAGCCCGCAGACAGGTGAGTGGAGATCACCATGCAACATGGATGGAAGGAACCCGTGCTCAACAATTAAGGAGGCCTGCACCAATGGAGAAGTTACAGCCAGTGAAGAAGCAGGGAAGACCAGTAGGGTGGAGGTCCGCACACAGAAATGTGAGAGGCGCGACCAGCAACAGAGAATGTGAGGAAGGCTCACGCAAGCTAGTTGGAGAAGGTGTGACCAGTAGCAGGGAGTATATGGAAGCAACCAATAGGTAGCTCACGGCCAGTGAGGAGTAGAGTTCACGCTAGATGGAGTGGGCGTGACCAGGTGGAGGCTGCGCATAGCACAGGAGGTGCAAGTAGTGTGGGAATGGAATGAAGGAGCTTGTGCCATGTTGAAGAGAAGACCAGGTGTGGCCAAGGCTGGTGAAGACAAGGAGCAAAAGGATGCAAGGAGCCCATGCTAGTTAGCCAAATAGGAAGCCCGTAGCTAGCAAGAACAAACCAGAGGGGCTGGTAGGTGCGCCCAAGTTCGGGTAACCCGCAGGGAAGAGGAGGCTCATGAGGCCCGCGCCAGACAATAAGGGAACCACGAACAGATGGGAAATGGAGCTAGCTGCCATGGGTAGAGCTCAAGAGCGAGAAAGCAAAAAAGGAAATTAGGGCAACAAAAGAAGAAATGATGCAGTTTGAAGATCCAACGGCAAAGAACAAAGATGAAACTCCAGCAAGATCTCCATCATTGCCTACCAAATCGCAATCGGGAGATGTCCACGGGATATGCATTGCAGGATGGCGGGGAAGATGTGAAGGGAAATAGCATTAAAAATTAAAAAATTGAATGTTCCCCTAATGTTTGGTAAAATAATATTAACTTGAAGGTGGGTCCCGCCATAGTTTTAAGTGGTAAAGACAAATCTAACGGTGGGAGAGTCCGGTGAAATGCAGCATGATCTAGACCATGCCCATCAAATCATAATCCCAATTTGCTCACAAAATAATCATTGTGGGATGGCAGGGAGGAAGAGGCAAAATTAAAACATTTAATTAAATGTTTTCCCCAAGGCTTATGTCAAATGATTTTCAAATGGGGGGTGGGGCCCATTTCATTTTCTCAAGCAAGGTTTCAAAATTTTTTAAATTAAATGACGATGAGTAAATTAAAATGGGATAAAAGGTTATGAGGGAAACTTTAAAGATATTTTTATCTAGAGAGCTAAATGTAAGGAAAAATTAAATCACCTGAGTTTGTTTTATCCGTGAAGAGTGGGGAAAATTTTTAAATTGAAAAGTGCAAAATGGGTAAAATATTCTATGAAAGTGAAATGTGAATGCTTGGTGCTACTGGTAAAGTATCTAAAATAATTTGCATTAAAGTTAAGTGGATATATTTTATTCATTGAAGTGAATAAAATAAAACACAACAATAAGCAAATGAAAAGAGTAAATTGAAGCAAAGGGGAAAAACATAAAACAGAGCAGAAAATGATTTTCACGGGAAGAGAGGTTTTCTTTTAGCTGTAGAATCAGTTTATTGCAATGAGTGAAGAGTGGAAACATGGCATTTTCCTGTTGAAGAACGAATTGGGCACATGCTATTTTTGAAGCAGAATCAAGTTTGTTACAGGGGAATGGAGAAGATATTTTGTAGATCACTATTCAATGGTGGAGATGTTTCCAGTTGGTTGTTCCAGTTCAGATTTAGGGTTTCTTCTGGAATCTCTTCTCCTCTTCTTATTCTTTTCTTCTCTCATTGTAAAAAAGGTTGTTGAGAAGTTATCAAGTTAGGTTAGCAAGTGAGCTAGTCAAAATTTTGGTGTGGAGCTGCATAAAAATTGTAAAATATGTAGTTACAAAGGTAATGCAAGTGGGCTTTGTGTCATTTTTTTGTAGGATTTGAGTTTACTGGGATTTAGTGTTTCATAACAGTACTGGCATTTGATTTTAATTGACAAATCCAGGCTCATGTCTCTCCTATGTGCAAATGTATTCAAATTTTGAATGAAGTAATCAAGGGTTACTCTGTTCTTCTCACTATTGTGGTGTGTGCAATTCTGGTTTTAGCATTGATTCAAAGAATTAATTAAACTGCTTAAATGAGATTGCAGATTGATATGTTCTATACAAGGATTGGATAAGAAGTATTGAGCTGAGGTACAAATTGGTGATACTGTAAGGTAGTATGATCAAAGATATTACATGTCCATGTGTTAACATCTACTATGAACCATTAGGTATTGGTGAATTTGACTCCTCCAATGGATATGGCATTGGTTTGATTTGCATCCATTCTTTGTGATGCAGTGTTTTGTTTGTGTTCACTTGGGGCTTGCTACCACCATTTTAAAACTAATAATTTATCTTTCACCATGAAACTGTGTTGTAACACATCTCACGCTCCAAGTGGTTGATACTACTGATGAACAACCAATTCATTTCAGTTCTATTCCATTCTATTGAGCTATTAAGTGAGATTATCTATTTTTCAAAGTTAATGACTATTTATGATTCTGTGTTAGAATAGGAGACAAACCTGGTTTACAAGAAAAAACACCAACATAGGGATCTGAGTATTCAGGTTATAACTACTCATATATATATGAAATGTCATCACCCCCGAAATATATCAACATAGTAAGAAGAGCACATGAAGAAAAGTAAAAATAAAAATTGGGTCAACATAGAAGAGACCTAAATGCCCCAAGACTTTGCATCATTCTTGTCGCGAAAGTTAAAATTTACAACACATAGAAGAATGAATATACAAATAGAAGTGTACGAAATAGTTTCTCTCTTGTATCCAGGCACCTACAAGGGTATCTAGGGTCCTCTAGGCAAGAGCACAAACATAAATAGACAAGCATAAGGGAACACAAACAAATAGGAAAAGATAATCTAAAGATATAGAGGAAGGAACCGCAATAGTCTGACTCCACCAACATGTCATCTTGCTCCCAATATAGTTTATTATAGGGGAGGGAAGATGAGCCTATAGGGGAGGGATAGATAAGGTGGTACTAGTAGGCTTGTCCACAACAAGAGCTATGGAATAAGGCCCTCAAGGTCTTTGTCACCAAACTCCTACAAGACTAGAGTCATCAACCTAGCAAAGATTGAAGAAAAAGTTGGGATGTCCTCCAACGAGTTGAACATGCACTTCTCAGGAGTGTCATGTGGTAACTAGACAGGAGGAGGACAAGAAACCTAAGAGTTAGTGCCATCCTCAGGAAAAGGAGCAGTGACAAACTTTGAGGATGTAGGTGTTACCTCTGTCATAAGGATGGTGTAGGAAAAAGTAGAACAAGACTTAAGAGGCAAAGACAATTTTTCCCAACCATCACTCGAAGCGAGGTCACTCTCCATCTTGTGCTTCAAAAGAGAAGATGGGATCCTCATAGTTGAAGTGGAAGAGGGAGAAGGAGATGAATCCACAGAGGACACCACCTTTGTGAAAGGAATGTCTATGGGCTATGAAGAAGGAGGAATATAAGAAAGACAAGTGAGAAGAGTTGAATCTGCAAAGGGGGCAATGAACACTCGTGCCCTTTCAAGGTGAGGTTCATAAAGATCTATTGAAAAATCCAAAAGAAGGACAAAGTTGATGTGAACTAAGGTAGAAAAAGAAGCAAAGATAGGAACAATAGAAGAATAAGGCTTCTATTCACTCTTCTATGAGGCAACATGATTCTTAGCCAAGGCATTTTCTATCACATACTCTAGATTACGCAAGTTGGTTATGGTAGCTATGGGAACTAGAAGATGGAGCTTGAGAAGATGTCAGGGGCTCCTCCTCTACCAAAGGGGAACCCTCCACAACCATCACCAATGGAAGGGTGGACTCTTGAGGAGGAGGCATAAAGACATAAAGAGAGATAGGTGGTTAGAAACATGCTCCCTTTCTTTTTCTACATGGGAGGCAGGTAAAGGAATAGGTAAAGGCCTCAGAGGTTGAAATGTAGGAACAACCCCACAAGAATGATTCCCCTTACCATAAATGGTGGGTCAAAGCACTGTGGCTAAAAATTGAAGTTGAAAAACCTATGGCTTTGACTTCCATAATGTGGGTGCTTTTCTTTTTCTTATGCCAGGCACAATAAATGGAATGAAAGACACCACCAAGGGTTGGGAAGAAGTAGGAGGTGCAAAAGAAAGAACCGAAGAAGAGGGGGAAGAACAAAGGGAAAGAGCATGCTTGTCCTTCCCCTTTGGAGAGGCAAAGGATGAAGTGCGCTACTGTGCACACAAGGAGGCCTTCAAGGAGATAGCCTAACTAGATGAAGGAAAACCACCTTTCAACATCAAGCCCCCAGTCTTATACCTAAAATAAGATCTATATAAAAGATTCCCTCTAAGAGGCAAGGGTCCAACTGGGGTGTGCCAAAAGTGGTCAAGGGAGAAGCCCCCATGTGCTACCAGTGGTCTATACCTAGTATCCTAGATAGTATGCACGGTACCCTGGTGGGGAACTTCAGACATTTTTGGAATATCGAGGCAACTACATTCATGGAGATCGATCTTTTAATTCCTAACCTCACTTTGAATCACAGAAAATGGGACTTCGAAAACCTTAGGTCCTATAAGGACCAATAGAGAAATAGATCCAATAGGCATAAAAAATAACTCATTGTTTGTGCGAAGTGTAGTTTACGATTCTTCAAACTTATCCTTATGTAAATTATTAATAAAATGAGTCTCTTTTGTGATAACATTCACTCTAATTGAAGGGTCAAACATAAAGCCTATTTGAACATTATTGTTGATACGAGTGAGAATGTATAATGGAGAGAGATCTACATTCAAAGGCAGATTGTGTGAGATGAATGTAATATTAGAAGTAGAATTCACATGATCTGAAGGAGGATTATGAGTAATTGAGACTACATTCACATACTTGGATGGGGTCAGATCAAAAGAAGAAGGAGTGACCAAATTAGTTGAATGAGACAAAAATGGATATGTGTAGATCTATAGTTGGTTGTTGGACTTCACTACGATATTTTTTGAATTCTACTTCCTACCATCGAGCCAGATTGTCTTGTTATCAATGTGGTCTTGAATAATGTGATACAGATGAACACATCTCTTGGTATCATGACCCAACCTGACGATATTAACATTTTTTTTGTGCATTGTACCCTTAAGGATACAACTTAGATAATGGTATAATCTCTAGTAGGGTTATTATTTCATCTTTTAAAATTTTTTGTAGGACATTATTATAGGATTTAGACAATTTAGTGAATATTCTATTTTGACCTGTAACATTTTTATTAGTGGGAAAAGATACCACGTTTGCCACAACTTCTTTCTTTCTAGACTCACCAAAGACTAACATGGATAATTGACCATCCTGATGGGAGTGTGAGGATGAATCCTTGTACTATGCAACCATTTGTTAGTACTCACACAAAGCTTCTCACAAATGAACAAAAGATGGGTATTTTATCAATAAAAATTTATCTCATAGCCTCTACTATAAATTTTCGATGAACACTCTCTGTACATCAGAGTTAGGCAGGGTATAGGAGATCTGAGAGCAGAGAGCTTGATAATGAGCTATAAAACCGGTCACCTTCTTGTGAGGCCCTTGGTTACACTAGATGAGATCAACAAACACAACCTTGGGCCCAATGTTAGCTTGAAACTAACAGAGGAACTAAATTACAAGTTGATTGAAAGAAAAAATAAAATTATAAAGCAAGGAGAACTACCACTCCAAAGTAGCATCCTTAAGAGAACATGAGAACAACTTTGCTAGAAGTGTGTCATGATGAAATAAATTCATACGCATGGTATTAAAGGATGAGACATGAGTCTATAGGTCCCCACAACTGCTATACTTCTCAAAATTTGGAATTTACACCCCTTGAGGTATGGGAGTGTTTAGAATAGCAATAGATAAAGGATTGTGATGGTAAAAAGGTTGGAACATCGACTGAGTAGAAGATCTAGCCAAGTTTGCTAGCTGAGACTGCATCTATCCCATGTTCTGCAAAAGAGCATTAAAGATGGGGTCTACAAACAAAGTGTGACTAACAAAACCGCTATAATTTCAAACACCAACACCACTAAAAGTGCTAGCACCAACACCAATAGATGCACCCACACTAGTGCCAAAAATAGCACTAGAATCAGTGCCAATAGAAGCACTAGCACCAACACCAGTTTTGACACCAACACCAAAACCAAAACTAGCACCAGTTCCAGCACCGACACTAGAGATAAAACCTTGAAAGCCTAGAGGAATCCAATTCACTTTGACCATAGGAATCTCCTCAGTTACCGATGTGGAAGTGATATTTATGGAGGGACCTGTGTCAACCATGCAAAAAAAAACTCCAAGTATTGAGACATTCAACTATTGGCCAACAATCTCCGATTGAACATCTTGGGTGTTATCCAAGATGGAGATGTAAGATGGTACATGGGTTTCTACAATATTTTCTAATCCACAAAGCAACTCAGGACCTTCAATATTTTGTTAATAAATTTCTTAGACCATCGACAAGGGGATTGACTTGGGCATAGGTATATTCTCTCACCAAGAATATCATAAAATATTCAAGCCTCAATTCCAAAGAGTGAACTTGCTCCAAAGGAACCCCGAGAGCGACTTCCTCCTCTAAGGAAGTGGAAGAGTTTGAGGGAGAGGCTGGAGGTGTATGGGTCACAACTTCATTATGAGGTGGGGAGAATTTTGTTAGAAGCACTATAGAATACTCTTCATAAGTTAGGTCAGCTCGGGGAGGACTAAACCTTCTAGACCCCATATCTATATTGGGATAGATTATCCTTACTATGTATCTAGAGGTAGTTGATTGGGTCATGAAGCTCATAAAAAACACACTATCAACTACATGTACTAATATGAGAGAAGATTTTTTTTGAGAAACAGACAAGGAGGAAGAAAGTTCACATCAAGTTCACCAAAATATAATAGAGATGATTCAACACTCCCAAGTCTCTAGGACAAGGAAGAGTCTACAAAGAGTGAATAGCTCAAGGGACAGGAGACAATTAGGAGAGAGTTTAAGGTATATTTTTGGGGTTTTATGATTTTTTATGAAAGAATAACTTCAAAGTACAAGTGACTAGACCTCAGAGGTCTTGGGAGACAAATAGATAGGCTCTCAGCTAGAGGACAAAAACATGGGCCAAGGATGATAGTGCAACACGTTGATGTCTCTATAGCACAATGTCATCTTGACGAACCAGAGACAAAGCTATCCACCAAAAACACTTAGGATCTACTAACTACCCAAAAGTTGAATAACAATTTTAACTAGGATAAATAGAATGCTAAAAATACAGAGAAGTACAACAAGAAGTATACTTAAATAACAAGTAAACTAACTATTAAATAAAATGGAAAGTAGTGGAAGAAAAGGGATAAAATCACAGTAGGTCCATCTATGAAGCCTACCAAAAGCTCATCACAAACAACCTACACACATAGAAATAAGAAAAGCGTTGGGGTCATTTTCATGGCTTACCTTGGTCAAACCCCCACTTTGGTGTTTCCACCTCCACAAACAACCAAATAGAAAAGAGTATAGAAAGATAGATAAAGAAGTGGCAAGACAAGAAATAGAACATGCAAGACAATGATGTGCTAATAAATAAGATCAATAATTATATGAAAGTAAATGTTACCCTCCCTCCAATGAGCTTGGTGAAGCTGAGAGGAAGATAAATGCTTTGGATTGAGTTTAACGTGCAAGAACGTGATGTAGGAAAGCTTAAACCTACAAGAATGGAAGGTGTAGAACTGCAAGAAGGGAGCGAGATTGAAGAGAATATGAGAATGAAGTGTTAGAATAAGAGAATGATAGATTGAATTAGTAGAATGGAGTAGAAAGAGGATGAGAGGGAAGAATATGGTTAAATTGCATGCCAAAGAGTCGTTCTTGGGTGCGCCTGCTATTATAGAGGTATTACACTTCGTAGTGTAATGTCCCAATGGCCACAGGACCAAGAATATTTTTAGGATGTTCATGTGGCGTACAAATGTTTGCGTGACATGGAAGCATCCCAGAAAAAATTCCCCCACCAATAGAAAATGACAAGGTAGGGACAAAAATGAAGGCTATGAAGGTGAGTTTTCACATTACCATCTTATTAACCAAAGTGAAGGTTGATGTTATTTGAAATTTCATAAGGTTGTAATTTACGACATAGTAGTCTTGTAATGAAATATTTGTCTTTCCCTTGGGGCAGCTGTAACTTATTTTGTCTAATCCTTAAAGGATAAGATTGCCAAATGAAAATGTGACATCTATCCATGGCCCAAAGCTTGTTTGATCCCTTATTTTTATAAAAGGGAATTCAGGGCCATTGTCTTGGTATCTTGGAAATTTTGTAAGCAAAGTGTATGTATGTAATCTATGCATGCCCAATCTAGGTTTTTATAGAAAATAATGTTGATACAATTATAAATATTGTATAATAGTATTTGTTTCATACATGAATATACAATGGAAAATTTGTGGTCAATTATCTCCTAAAATATATATCTCTTTTCATTTATAAATACAAAGTGATCAAAGATATTTCTATTCATCTTTATAGTTTTTCTATGATAGAATGTTTCTTTTATGGCTTCTATTCAAACAATAGATTAATTCATTGTATAAGGAAGATTGAATGGCTTGATTTTATACAAGGATTTGTAAGTAGAATTGGTTATAAAATCTAAAGGGTAACAGTGTAATGCATTTTTGTTAAGCTTTCATAGAACTAGGTTAATTACTGTAGTATGAGTTTTAATTGCATCTTCCTTGAATCCATTTCCTAGGTCTAAGGCACCAATCATTATGAATGTCTCTAATTATAGCTCCTCGATCATGAATCTCAAAATCAAATTTCCATTATAGTTTTAAGTTATATAATCTTATTTACATGTTCTCTACTATAAAATACATAAAGAACTTAAAAAATTCAGCCCTTTCAAAGTATTCATGTGTAATTCTTGATCCATAAGAGAGAATATATCTATCTACAATAATATATAACACAAATTGTACAAATTCTTAGAGGATATTGCAAAGGAACACCCTCATAGGCTTTGTAGAGCTTGAAGTGTAGAGGAGAAAATTATCAAAATCCTTCTCTTGTTCCTTTTCCAAGCCCTAGAATAATTGAGCATAAGAATTAGCTATTCATTTAGATTATCCCTAGGATTCAGTTGGATTTTATTGCACAAAAACAAACCAGCAAGTTCTTTCCATTTGAAATAAATAACCTAGGCAAAAGAATGGCCTCTCCTTCCCAACCTTTCACCTACTCAAATAACAACTAAAATAGGATAACAATGAAATGACATGAGCACATATCTGATTCCATAATCAATATGTAACAAAACTTGACCTTTGACCAAAGAATTAGTTAAGCTAGTTATGGATAAATTAATATAGATAAAATAGTGCATAGAACCAATACTAATTTTAACAATGATGAAACCTTACATGTATGTGTTGGTGCAAATAACTAATTCTCAATGGTATGGTATGGTTATTCACTGTCTTGAACTACCAATCTCTTTGATGTTTCTCTCCCTCCTCTTTGGGAGGAAGAAAATACTTCTCCACATTCACCTCATCATCACAAATTACTTAGTCCATAGATCGTAATCATATCATAATTTGATTAATAAAAATATTGCATTAATAATAAAAAATAATAATTATCAATTCTTATATTATCACACTAACATCTATAACTAATCTTGCAATGAATCATAAATTTATATTGGAATGGTCCAATGTAGTGGAACTATAAATATCCACATTTTGAATCTATATTAACCAATCATCAAAATAAATACCAAAAAATATATGTTATTAAAGTATTTAAAATTGGGCATGACAAAGATCCATGTCACAATTACAAAGACTTACACCTTGTGTACAAAGGATCATTTCTATGTATAATTTTGGAGGATGTTCATGATTTAAAATGATTAATGAGGGTTAGGAATGTGACAGTGGGGGAATAAGGGGCTAATTGGTTTTAGCCCATGTAATGAAAACTGGATGGAAAAAAGGAATTGAATAAATAAATGTATTTATTTAATTTTTGAGATGAGGATGGGTGACTTAGGTGAATGATGATTAAGAGTTTAGGGCTCTAACAAATAGCGTTGGGTAAATAGTGATGAAAAATAATTTTACTAATAAAATAATAAAATATATTTAATTAATAAGGGGATGGGAATTGGATATTTAATTAAATAAATGGGCGGGTGCAGAAAGATGGGGGCCAAATGTGGCCACCCATCTTTAAAATTTAAAAAAAGTCATAATGTGAGTACATTATAACATGCTCACATTATGGCTTGGTGTGACCAAGCCTTAGGATCGGCCACACCAAGACCAAAAGGTGATCACGTTATAACATGAGCGTATTTTAGTTGATATAAAAAAATAAATAAATTAATTTCATTCTATTCTTTGATATTTCCAATTTCCTTCATGGATTACAAACCCTTAGAAGCACGCTCACATTATAGGAAGGCTCAAACCACTCCATTTCTTTGTCAAATCTTCATCAAAATGTCACCATGACATCGAGGAGGTCAAAAGAGTAAGGTTTTATTTTTTTGGTGAATTTGTTATTAAATAGGTAGATTTAATTTATTTTTTGATGTAAATTTATTTAATTTTCAAGAAATGATAATGCACCTCCTTCTCCTCCTCAAAATCCTAATTCACCTTAATGCCTAAATCCCTACTGAAGAATAACCCCAACAAACACTTCCAACAGTTCCTCAACATGCTCTAGGAACTCAAGAAAATTTAATGGGGAATATTGAAAATAACAAAAAATAAATTGAGGATATAATTGTAAGGTTGAAAGATCCCACAAGCTCAACCTCACATAGAACCATGCTTTCTCAGTCACTTGCATCGATAGTATCACATGCAGATTCAATTAACAAGCAAATAAGTGGTTGGTCAAACAAGAGACGAGAGTTTAGAGAATTTTATGTGAATAAATTATCCTATAAACGAGTGAAAGATGAAAAAATTACAAAATTTAACTTGTGTGCCCTATTCACAAACCCTAGAACAAATCAACCTTTGCATCTTTCAAGCAAGAGGTTCCCTATCCATTGGTGCAACCACCAAGGGATAAAGAAATTTTTTTGGAGGAGGTGGTGGATGGTTTTTGACCATCCTCCATGCAACAAAAATGAGGTGCCGTAATATTTTTTGAGGAAACTCTATCATGAGTTTTTCATTAATAAAATCCCAAACTATTTTGATATGTGAGACTTCTAGGGCAGAGGTGGTGGCTTTGCAAAGGATAGAGTGGGGGCATGTATCAATGCATAGTGGATAGCAAGACGAGCACTCACTAGACCAACATATGAGAATGTGTCTATCCCTTTTGTTATGAAGGCGAGTGTTGAGGTTGATACATTGCAATCAATTAGTTCCCTTACCAAGAGCCTCATACAACATACTATTCCTCTAACACATGGTCATCTAGGCGAGTCTTCAAGGAGTAGAGTTCAACCTCACATTTTTCAGGCTTGTAGGTCACTCTGTGGTTATGATTCCATGGATAGTCAGGATGCAGGTGCCTAGGGTACATCTACAACTGATCAGATGGATATGAAAGGTGCCCTCTTTAATGAGGCATTCAACCTTGATAGTTAGGTAAATATTAGCAAGTTAAATGAATTTAATTTATTAAATTTCATTTTTGAAATGCAAGATTAACTAAATTAGTTGAATGATTATAATGAAATTTCAGGGTCATCGCGTTCACTGTATTTTTAGTGGTCCTTCACCTTCCTATTACGTGACCATACATACTGTGAAGGTATGTAACTAGTAAATAATTATAAATATTACATGTGAATAGCTAAAAATTATATGAATGGTATTCTTATATCTCAGTTTGGATGTTGAATAGGTTAATCTTGGAGCTTCAATGACAACACCTACTAGTGGAGCTGGTCATTGAAGTTTCACTCAGGTAATATAGACTATTTATAATTTTAAAATAAAAAAATAGTATTTCATTATTGAATAATGTTTAATGACTTGAAGGTTCTAGATAGTTTGTACGTATGATTTGTACTTTTAAATTAATTTGATTTCAGGTTGTTTTTTTAGACTGCAGGAATCGGTCGGGTATCTGTCCCCCTATAAACTGCAGTGTGCCTGGTAAAAAATTTCACGTGATCGATGACAATGACACAAAACGCCCTTCGATACCATGGGGATGGTGGGGAGACTAGACCTTGTGACCTCTTACTTGCAACAGGATGCTTTAGCCAATCGAGCTATGCCCACCAGCCCTTGATTTCAAGTTGTTATGCACTTCATAATATATAAATTTCATTTGTTCATGTTGTTGAGCTTTATTCATCATTTATGCTATATCCTTTATTGTTCATTTTCTGCACTTTATTCATTATTTCTCCTTGTAATCATTACTTTTCCTATGTGAATATTACTCTTTCCATTGTAATGAAGATATCTCAATCTATTTCTTAGCTATCTCTTCTTTTTGATTCACCCATGAATATGAATAGAATAATGATGTTTTATGAAAATCGTGGAGTATCTTTATAGGTGTGAATTTTTATCAAGGTCTTAGGACCACAGTCCCCTCATTGTTCACTATCACTACATTTTTTTCTTAGTTGATAGTGCTCATTATTGCTTCTTTTCATGCATCTCACTATCATGCTTTACATTATTTCCATAATTCTTATCCCCACTTCAAAAATTCTTCACACTTCACATCAACAAAGGTTTGCATCACTTCTTTATGTAATCATGATATTGTCCCATGCATAAAATGATCATCCCTAGGAATTTAATCTTGTGACTATCCTTTACTTTGAAATTATCCTTATGAAACATGCAAACCATTGAAGAAATATATAGTTCAATAAGTACTCAAAATTTTGTTGACTATCTCATACATTATAATCCATGACCTACATCACTCTTATAGTTTTTGTAATTGAATAATGTTGTTTTATTTTTAATGAAAAGGGGGAAGGATTCACTCACAAACAACCTTGACACTTTTCAAACAATTCTTCAATGTGAGTGATACAAATGTGCACCCTTGTTCATTCTTGGCAATGTGTTCCTAAGACTAAAACATGGGGGAAACATCCTAATGACTCTAAATCTTTGAGGAAAACACAGAACAAGAGAAACTTGATGTATTTTGACCTCATGCAACATATTCCCAACATACCATAACCCAACCAAGTGATCAAAGAAATGTTTTATACAAAATTAGGCATTGCTGCCACTAGAAGAATACAAGGTGATGACTTCAAACAAAGGAAAAGAGCATTAGTCATATGGCTACCAGAATTGTGTAGAATCCTTACAACATTCCACAATGTTCTTCTACCTTTCCTTCAACACACAATTTACTTAGTTTTCATCAACCCTTCACCAAACCAAGGTTTGTGACTATTTTCCCAAAAAAGAGCAACAAACTGTCATTAATAAATCCATAAAAATTGAAAATTATGAACTATCCTTTAAAGGGTTTTTAGATATGCTAAAAAAAAAACTCTCCACCAATTTTTATGACATTTTGATGGTTGGAATCAAAGATTTAGAGCCATTAGAATGTTTCCCCCATGTTTTAGGCTTAGGAACACATTACCAAGAATGAACAAGGGTGCACATTTCTATCATTCACATTGAAGTGTTGTTTGAAAAGTGTTGAGGGTGTTTGTGAGTGAGTCCTCCCCCCTCTGCATTATTTTTGGTATCAGAGATAGAAGCTCTCTAGGAAATGATTTATTATTTTGGCTAATGTGGTTTAGTGAGATTTACTATTTAAGGATGGCTCTTAATAAGAAGAAAGATAGGCAAAGAGCATCATCATTATTAAATACATTGTTCAAAGTGGTAGAGAGGCTATGGGAGGAAGAAATGGCAGCCAAGAAAGCAAGCAAGATGGAAAATGATAGATTATTCTAGACTAATTGCAAGTCCAAAGGTAAATGCTATCAAGTTTTGATTTTAGATAACTGCATGGATAATATTGTTTCTGAATACATGGTACATAAATTGGGTTTGGAAAAAATACCACACCACATGCCATATTCAATGAGTTGGCTTCAAACAGGTAACCAGGTAATCGTACGTGAGCAATGCAAAGTGAGTTTCACATATGCAATTTTAAGGATGAAATAGTTTTTGATATTATGCATTTGGATGTATGTCACATTGTGTTTGGAGGGTTGTGGAATTATAGAAGGGTGTGAAGTATAATAGGAAAAAAACACATATGAGTTGGTCAAATATGGGAAGAAATATGCATTAGTATCCTTGAAGGGTGAGTGCATAGGAATTGAAAGCTTGTTAGGTGAGAAGAAAAATGTACAATAATATGGAGCAACGAAAAATGAGGTAATGGATGAGGTAATAAGTTTTGAAAACATGTTGTTTGAAAAACTAGTTGAGAAATAAATGGAAGAAATTTCTTTTGAATTTTCTCAAACTAATGAAATTAATAGTGACGTTGATATTGAAGTTGATTTGTGCCTTGGAATGTTGTATCATAGAAATCTGAGTCCAAAAAGGGTTGAGAACCATCTTGATATATTTTTAATAACCTGAGACAACCCAAGGTCTGTGCTCATGTTGTTTCATCATTTGTTTGCACTATTGGCCATGTGACTATGTTGCCAAAGTTGACAAGAGCACCAAATGCCAAGTGATTGTTTGGAGAGATTGGTTGGTTCAAGAATGTTTGGGAGTTGTCAAAGGTGTTGGAGGGTATTGAAACATTGGTCCCCCCAATGTTCATGTTTTTCTACCCTTTTTGGTGTGTTTTTACTTCCTTGGATGCCCGCTAGGCTAGGTTGTCAATGGTGACAAGGTGTACTAAGATTTTATGTGCATTGGTTTTCAATCAAGTCCTTGAAGAAGTGTGTTGAAATAGTTATATTGTGTTTGGATCTTCCCTTTCTCTACATAAATTTTTAGATGATGCAAGCAAAGACTCCTCTTAATGTTGATAGGCCAATGGAACATGGTGTCTCTACTGCAATAGACAACTTGATGCATTTGATAGGGGTATGAGGAAGATTAGTAAATTTCAAATTACATTCGTTGTTATAGCTGTTTATTATTGAAAAATGAAATGATTATTGATTTACAGTTTAATTTCTATATGGATGGTTTCTAAGGACTTTGGAATGCCACCACCTGAGCATGTCATTCTTGTGGATGAGGAGAGAGATCATTTGGTGGTGGTAAGTGATTATCTAGTTAAATATTTCATTTTTTATGATGTAATATATATATATATATATATATATATATATATTAATGTCTATAATTTTTATTGTAACAAGTAAAGCTCCATAAAGAATTAAATAGGAGGAGTATCCCTCGAGTTCTAAGTAGACCACTGTCATACACATCTCCATCCCCATGACAATCAAAGACCACCCATGATATGTTTTCTTCACCTAGAGGGGAATGAATTTTTATTGGGGTCCTTTATTATATGCCTATATGGAATTCTTGGACATATATAAAGTGTATTTCATACACGTGACATTGCATGCCTATATGACATTCTTGGAAGCCTATAAGGATATTTTATATATATTTTATACTTATATCAGCATATATTGATGTATGCCTACATGGCTATTTGGTTAATACACATATTTTTTTATGGTGTCCATATTTTCATTATAAATCCATGCTTCAATGGATATTTGTAGATGGATTAATTCAAATATTTAAAGTTTGAACATTATAAAGTAAATATGAACTATTGGGTGAATTGAAAACCTAGCCATGTCATCATTGACATCATCATTCATATTATAATAATATATGATGTAATCTAACACCTAGGTATCTCTACCACTACACATCTAAGACCATACTCTCTAGGATCATTGTAGCATGGCAAGGAAATCCATGTAATTATACAATGCACTTTTAGGTATGCAACTAAAAATGAGCAAGACATTATTACATGTGACCTCATACCTCTAGAAGTTGGTGATATAATTCTTGGAATATATCTACCATTTCAAACCCCCATAGTGGATGCTACAAATCAAAAGATAATATTTGAACTCAACAAGTCTAAATTATAAGACAAAATATCTTGTTCTCTACTAAATAATTCTATAACATTGATAATATACAAAAAATACTGCTTCTTATTGTCTACTTAGAGATGTTGCATAGGAAAGCTCACAAGCAATAGAATTTCTCACTCATGAATCTTCTCTACCACAATAATAGATGCTTGAAAATGTAATATTATAGGATGAAGATGTCTTTATAATTGAAAAAGTATTCCAAAAACAATTTATGATACAAAATCAAACCAATTGGTTATTGAATGCCCTTTCCAAAATAGATCATTGTATCATATATCTACTTAGTAGAAGGATGAAATTTATCACAAAATATAAGAGCTACTTGATCAAGGAAAGAGTTGACCTAGATATATTCATGTGGCACCTTAGAAGCATGTTCAATGATGTACAAGCACTTGCAATAAAACTAGAGTTCATGTGGCATAATCTACAAGCATTGTAGTTTTATGAATTATATATTAAGTTACCACATGTATTTATAAGTAAATTTATGTTTGTGTGTGCTACCGTGAGGAGGTATTAGTGATGGCTATATTGGAAATGTGTATGTATATCAAAATATTAAGGGTATAACCATTTCTTTATATCGTGTGGTAGAAATTGCATATTTAAGGTGATTGTTCACATAGAGACATCATAATTACTGATATGTGTGGTATGTTGATTTCATATTAAATTCATAACTTATTTCACATTAATTTCACCTATATTTTTTGGTTAATTATTAACTTTCCTACACCAATATGTGTTTGTGGTCTTTTATGAAATATTTTTGACATATAGTTATGGATTCAAGTTTCAATCAAGAGAAATTACAAACAATTTACACTACGTTTCCAATTATTTTATTCAAGTATATTTTAAGTACACATCCTCTAGTTGGCTAAACCCACACTTCAAATTTAGAGACATATTCTTCATTCCCACACTTTCCTTCATCTCAATTTTTTTTTCCTATATTGACCAAAACATTTATGACTGTATTGAGTTCAAGCAACATTGGAGACTAGTTATTTGGAGTAGATTATTCAGTCATAAGATTATAAAGACACCTACATTGACCAAAAATCATAAAGTGGAATTATTCTATAGCCACCCCAATGTGTTCAAATTGTAAATTTATCCCTAGGAGATGAAGAATGTAAACAATGCCTCTCGACAAGTTTTTACTAAATGCAACTGACACTTTTTGGAACATCTAAAACATTGTTGACATAGTGGAATGACTTGGATATATGAAAAACTAGGGGAGGTTATTGTAGAGAGACCCTACATGACCTTATAAATTCAGATGGAATGTTTGTAAGACCCATGGTTTCTAGGTTACAGGTCATCAAAGATTTTTTCCCTTTTATACTTTGGTCTCTTAAAAGAAATCATTAGTGCAATGTAGTCTAGAATGTTTCGGCATGCTAGGGTGAAAAATATGACCTTTCCTAGCATAAAACTACCCACCCTGATATGTTGGAACTGACGGTTTGGTCACATGACAAACAAAATGATAATTACACCACCTTGCAATTTTACATTGCATGCATTTGATGCTTTTTCCATCGACTAAAAACTTGTCAACATAGGCAAATATATTAGAGATATGAAAAAATTAGAGAGGTTATTGTAGAGGGGCCATGTGTGATCTTGTAACCTTATAAAAAATGTTCCTAAGTGCCATGATTTCTGAGTAACGACTTGCCTTTTCCCTTTTGCACTTTGGTATTTTAAGAGATATCACTGGTGTAATGTAGCTTAGAAGGTTTCAACATGCTGGGGTAAAAAATAGGACTTGTTCTAATGTAAACCTACCCATTCAAATGTGTTGGAACTATTGGTTTGGCCACATGATGAACAAAAACAAAATTGCACCACATTGCAACTTTATATTGCATGCATTTGATGCTTTTTCCATCGACTGAAATTTTGCCACCGCGGGAAAATGGATTAGAGATATGAAAAACTAAGAGAGGTTATTGTAAAGGGTCCCTACATGATATTGTAAATTTAGATGAAATGTTTCTAAGTGCCATGGTTTTTTAGTAAAAAATCATAAAATTTTATTTCCCTTTTGCACTTTAGTCTCTTAAGATATATCACCGGTGTGATGTAGCTCGAACTATTCCAACATGTTTGGGTGTGAAAAAAGACCTTTCCTAGTGTAAAAATACCCAGCTAGATGTGTTGGAACTATCGGTTTGGTCGCACAATGAATAGAACAAAAATTACACCACCTTGCAACTTTACATTGCATGCATTTGATGCTTTTTCCATCAACTAAAAACTTGTCACTACAGGCAAATGGATCATATATATGAAAAAAAAAGAGAGGTTATTGTAGAGGCCCTACATGATCTTGTACCTTTAGAAAAATAATTTCTAAGTGCCATGGTTTCTAAGTAACATCTCATCAAAGTTTTCTTCCTTTTTGCACTTTGGTCTCTTAAGGGATATCATCAGTGCAATGTAGCTCAAACTATTCCAAAATTCTCTAGTATGAAACATGACCTTCCCTAGCATAAAACTAACCATATGGATGTGTTGGAACTGTTAGTTTTTTTGCATGATGAACATAACAAAAATAACACTACCTTGCAACTTTACACTGCATGAATTTGACACTTCTTCCATCAACTGAAAACTCATCACCACAAGAAAATGGATCATAAATATCAAAAATTAAGAGAGGTTATTGTAGAGGGGCACTATGTGATCTTGTAACTTTATATGAAATATTTCTAAGTTTCATGGTTTCTGAGTAATAACACATCAAATTTTTCTACCCTTTTGCACTTTGGTCTCTTAAGAGATATTGTCAGTGCAATGTAGCTCAAAAGGTTGTGGCATGCTCTAGTGAAAAACATGACCTTTCCTAGCATAAATCTACCAATATAGATGTGTTGGAATTGTCAATTTGGTCACATGATGAACAAAACAAAAATTACACCACCTTGCAACTTTACATTGCATGCATTTGACACTTTTCCATCAACTAAAAAACTTGTCACCACAAGAAAATGGGTCAGAGATATCAAAAATTGAGAGAGGTTATTATAGAGGGTCCCTAGATGATCTTGTAACTTCATATGAAGTGTTTTTAAGTGTCACGGTTTCTAAGTAACAACTCGTCAAAATTTTCAGCCCTTTTGCACTTTGGTCTCTTAAGAGATATCGTCGATACAATGTAGCTCAGACTGTTTCAACATGTTTGGGTGTGAAACAAGACCTTACCTAGCATGAAAATACCCATCCAAACATGTTGGAACTATTAGCTTGGTTTCATGGTGAACATAATGAAAATTACACCACCTTGCAACTTTGCACTGCATGCATTTGACACTTTTTTCCATCAACTAAAAAATCGTCACCACGGGAAAATGGATCAGAGATATGAAAATTTGAGAGAGGTTATTGTAGAGGCCCCTTACATGATCTTGTAAATTTATATAGATTTTTTCTAAGTGCCATGGTTTCTGTGTAACAACTCATCAATTTTTTTTTCCCTTTTGCACTTTGGTCTCTTAAGAGATATTGTCGGTACAATGTAGCTCAGAAGGTTTTAGCATGATGGGGTGAAAAAGAAAACATTTCCTAGTGTAAACCTACCCATATAGACATGTTTCAACTATTGGTTTGGTCACAAGATGAACAAAGAAAAATTTACACCACCTTGCAACTTTATAATGCATGCATCTGATGCTTTTTCCATCGATTGAAAAATTGTCACCACAGGAAAATGGATCAAAGATATGAAAATTTGAGGTTATTATAGAGGGTCCCTAAATGATCCTATATCTTTATAAAAAATGTTTCTAAGTGCCACAGTTTCTAAGTAATAGCTCGTTAGAGTTTGTTTCCATTTTTCACTTTGGTCTCTTAAGAGATATCGTTGGTGCAATGTAGCTCAGAAGGTTCCGACATGTTGGGGTGCAAAACAAAATCTTTCCTAGTGTAAACCTACCCATGTACAAATGTGTTGGAACTGTTGGTTTAGTCACAAGATGAATAAAACAAAAATTACACCACCTTGCAACTTTAAATTGCATACATTTGACGCTTTTTCCATCAAGTAAAAACTTGTGACCATGGGAAAATGGATTAGAGATATGAAAAAATAAGAGATGTTATTGTAGAGGGGCCCTATGTGATCCTATACCTTTAGATGGAATGTTTCTAAGTGCCATAGTTTTCGAGTAACAACTTGTCAAAGTTTGTTGCCATTTTGCACTTTGGTCTCTTAAGAGATATCGTTGGTGCAATGTAGCTCAGAATGTTCCAACATGTAGGGGTGTGAAATAGGATCTTTGAGCTAGTCGGAGAGTATGGAGAGTAGTGAAGGATTTGGAATAATGAGTAGTTAATAAAATTTCCTTTGTTAATGCTAATAAGACGTTCAAATCTAGGGTTTACAAATTCTAACTAGTTTCTGTAAATGAAAGCTTAAATGACATACTTGTTGAAGATTATGATTTGATTTAATATTGATAATAAACTTGGCCAGAATCTAAATATGAACTTTAGAATTGACACTAAATTTAAATAGAAGCACATGGTTACCCTATCTTAGAGAAGAATCTTTAAAATATCAAGAATAAAATGAAGATAGAAAATAATACAGTTATTTCAAATGACTCATCATTTTCTAAAAACGTGAATGTACCTTTCAATGCTAATATCCTATGTACCTACGCATTATATCATACATGTTTACCCTTATTGGGAGCAATATTTTATGTCTTGATCATTATCTATTGCCTATATGATTTTCATAGTTATCATTCAATATATATTCGTTGTTACATGATGCTATCAATTATGCTTTTGGCAATAGTAAAATTATGAGTTCATCAAAGTGTAGATCATACTTACCACACAAAGTTGAACAAAATTACATGGTCATATTAAATATGTCATCAAATTGTTACACCTAAGAAGATGGTCCATTTACCACCACTAAGGGAACTGCATCATTTCATTTTGACTTGATAGTGAAACACAATAAAATATGGTGAGTAAATAGACCTACCATAAATATGCATATAATCTACCCAATATTCACTGTATATGTGTAAAAATTCAACAAAAAAAGAAAGAGAAACTTTAAGTTAAAGAGGAGCAGTAAGTCCTTCCTATGCCATATGAAATTTGGAACCAAAACATAAGTAAAGTTGAAATGTGACAATGAAAGGTCTAACTATCAACTGCAATACATTAATATCAATAATACAACTTTACAAATTCAATACATGAATACTTACGAATTAATCCAACAAACAATTTGGGTCTGCTCTCCTCTTTATTGTGTCAAGTATTGCCTCATGGTCAGACTCATGCACCTTCCAAAAGTTATTCTTCAAAGGTCTACCCCCATATTTGATCAAATGAACATTGGATGCCACAAAAAGGTTTGAGTAATGAAGAATCTTCTAATGCATGTCAAAGTCTTGAAACAACCAAACATTAGTTCATTCTTATGTGGGTACCTTCTAAGCCATGATCTAGTAACAACCACCGAGCCTGTAGGTTATTTGATATTTTATCCATTTGTAATTGGGGCCTCCAATTTCTTTTTGGCCTCAACACAATAGTACAAGTAATAATTTATTCCCTCTTTATTGTCTTCATCTACAATAACTGCATAAACATGCCTTGCATTGATATGTGCAAAAATTAGATGCAAAGGTGGAAGAATGATTAAAAATTGCATGTGCTCTTCCCAACAACATCAAAAAGTGTTTATTTTGTCAAAATCGTGCACAAAATCAAGAGAAAAATAGAGCACATGGGCCTAGATCATGGATGTCCTACCTATTTTATCACTTTTAGAGCAAGACAAAATATGCTCGCTGTTGAAGTGAAAATACACTGAGAGGGGAGGGGGTGAATAAGTGTTTGTAACTTCTATAATAAATTTAACTGAAACTGAAAAGAACCATACATATGTTCTCATTTATCAATGATAGAATCATTCATGTGTTTGAATCCAATCATATATAAATTGAAATGAGAGTAGTGTAGCATTGCATTTTAAAGCAGTAAAGTGCATAAGAAAATGAATAATAGAGACACAAGGAGACATAGGATATGCCAAGTGGCAAAACCTCCTGGGGTAGAAAAACTACTCTTGAACCTGCTGCCTTTCTCAGGCTTTCATTTCAATAATTATTTTGACAAAGCCTCAATGGCTGATTTCTGAGCACTGACTCAAGGAGCACCAACCGCTCTGCTTAGAGACACCAATCTCAAGGAGCACCAACCCCTTTTCTATTTAGAGACACCTATCTCAAGGAGAACCAACCCCCTTTCTATTTTTCAATAGAACATACAATCATACAGAGGATCTCTCTATTTCTCTTATTTCTGTCAAGTGCCTCTTGATAGACAATGCATAGAATTCTCAAGAGTCAAGAATAATTCTTTAGGATTCCATTCATTATCAAATCTTGATACATCTTTAGGAAAATAATCTAGTTACAATGTCAATACAACTTCTCATCAAACTACATTACATTGATATGACATTTTCTTTCTTTTTCTCTCTCTCTTTTTCAATCTTTCATAATACAACATTCAAAACAGACAACACACTGTATTTTCCAATTTTTCAGCATCACACTTACATTACCCCATATCCTCACTTAAAAAGAAGAACTGGCCTTATTTATTTTTAGGTTTATCAAAGATCATTAAGCCCTAATCTCTCTGTTTTCCTCTTTTTACATTTACATCATTACATCCCATGAAGGGTTACAACAGTTGCTCATTTTTTACTTTCAAAGAATTACTCAAAGATGATTATCAGGTTACCATGCTACAGTCGAGCAACAGTGATAGATGTTACCATGATCATAAGGGAAGGATCAATCTGAATAAGGTCTCCTGATAGGAGTACTCAAGCATTGTGCAAACATAGAAGGTAGAATGAAACCTATTCTCTCAAGCAGCCTGCACAAGCAGTGCTAAAAACAAAACAACATAAGAGATATATTTAACCAACTCTTCAACTTCCATACAGAAGAAAACACTTATCCCATATTAACCTTGACTGTAAGGGTAATGGTTCTGCAAGGATAAATAAATGAGTACCTGTGAAGAGCAGAAAAACATTTCCCATTAGAGATTTACCAAGTCTGAGAAGAGATAGAGCAACTCAAGCTCTTTTCCCATTTGAGCTTCCATCTGATGGCAAGAGATTGACAGGTGAAATGACCATTCTCATGGTCTTCCTTTCTTCCTTATATGCTGCCAAAGTTTAGTAACCCTACAGATTTCTCAATGAAATGACTGAATGCAAACTATCATGATGGCAGCCAAAGTAGGGTTCCAAACCCTTCGAGCAACATAAATAATGTTCGACCTAAACATCCAAAACAAACACATCGGAAAAATTTGCAAAGAAAGATAGATATTTGGAGTCCGAGAGGATAAACATTAATAAATTGAAACAACATAATACACTTTGAAATCCATAGAAGGATCAACGACATGCATGCCGACAATAATTATTTGACATTTGTTTCCTTACTGCACAACTGCGGTCTCCCTTCGAACAACCCACGATATAGAGGTGATTAGCACCTTGTAAACCACTAACTGTTTCCCATCGCATTACCTCAGTTAAGCTTCTGTCAGTCCACGGTATAGCGGTAGCCACCTTGCTTGCCGCTAGTCGCTTCCACCACATTACCGCAATTAACTTCCTAACAACTCATGGTGTAGTGGTAGCTATCCTGCTTGCTGCTGATGGTTTACCTGCACTACCATGGTTTCTCTGATGACAGCCCACGGTGTAGAGGTAGTTGGTTTTCTTGCCACTAGCGGTTTCCACCACACTACCGCGGTCACTAGCTTAACTGCCAGCGGTACCGTGGTAAGACCTTTTGAAGCCCGCGGTCTTACCAAAAGTCAAACATGCTGACTAATATGATGCCATGCAATATTGCTACCAAATGTTGATTGTCATTGACATTTTATGTTTCCAAGATAGTAAATGCCAAGTCACTTCCAATGTGCCAATTGAAAAATAATTAGACTATATACTAGCTGTTGGCCTTGATGCTAGATAAATTATCAATCAATAGACCAAATTCAATGCAAATAGGAGATCATTTTAAATCCCTTTAACCAAAGGCAATTTTCCATCACATTTAAGTCCAATAGCTTATAGTGTGCCAAGGATAATGGCCAATGCCAAGAGATATCAATTAAAAGCAATATGATAGCCACCTCATTATAACCAAATATAGTGTGCCAAATATTATCCAATACCTTGTGAAGAGATAAATACTTTGACGAATATCCAGATGCTTGTAACTGATCAAGCCATAATTAGTCAACCTGAACAATGGATTATAGAACCTGTAACGAGAAAGCCTCAACCGAGATCTACACAAGGAGCCAAGATATCAAAGCCACCAAATAATATAATCAATGAAGTAAATGTGCCAAGTAGAAAAAATAGATCAATGGAGAAAGTAACCACCAAGATGCCAGAGGTAATACTAATTGTCATCAAGGACAAAATAGCACAAGAGAGATTCAACAAACTCCCCCTTTGTCCTTGATGGAAAAAAATGAGCTACCAAGCTAAAATGAAGTACAAGAACCAAATGCTCACAATTCTCCCCCTTTTTGTCACAAGGATAAAGGGAAGTCAACACAGATAAACCAGAATCAACTGTGAAGTTCCAACAAACTGCAGATGTAACCTTTGAGTAGCAAAGTATGAGCTGTAGGAAGAGATAACCAACTCCCCCTATCACCAAGATAGACTGTTTAAGATAATAGTGATTGAGAGACAACTCCCAATCTAGAACTAAGTCTTTTAAAAACATCTTTAGCCAATGGTTTTGTAAAAAATGTCAGCAACCTGAGTATAGCAAGAAGTGGTAGGTATATATTCTGCTTTAGCAGTAGAGAGTGAAATAGATTCTTTCTTTTTGCTATGCCAAGCCACTAAATGATCACCAAAAAAGAAAGCAACATCACTGGTGCTTTTCCTATCATCTAGACAACCTTCCCAGTCAGAATCAGTATATGCTATTAAAGATAAATCATTGCTTCTAGGATACCAAAGCCCATAATCAATTGTGCCTTGTACATATTTAAGAATCCTTCTCACAACATTGATGTGAGATTCCTTAGGAGATGCCTAAAATCGAGCAATCATGCAAACAACTTGCATTATATCAGGTCTTGAGGCTGTTAGATATAATAGGCTGCCTATCATTGACCTATAGTCAATTGGGTTGACAACATGAGAGTCATCAACCTTGCTAAGTTTACAGCCAGTAGCCATTGGAGTGCTTCTGTGATGACTTTCATCCATTTGAAACCTTTTTAATATTTCTTTTGCATATCTTGCTTGAGATAAAAAAATGTTAGATTCAAGTTGTGTAATCTGAAGACCTAAGAAGAATGACAGTTCTCCCAACATGGACATTTCAAATTCAGATTCCATGATTTGTGAGAATTTTTTACTCAAGGCAATATTGTTGCAACCAAAAATGGTGTCATCAACATAAATTTCAACAACAAGAATATTAGATCCTTCAATTTTAACATACAGATTGCTGTCTACTCCTCCTCTAATGAAACCTTTTGACAATAAGTGACTATCCAATCTGGAGTACCAAGCTCTAGGAGCTTGTTTTTGGCCATATAGAGCCTTTTTCAGCCCGTAGACATGATTGGGTTTGTTTTTGCAAATAAACCCTTTAGGCTGTTCTATGCAAACTTCTTCTTCTAAGTATCCAGTCAGAAAGATAGTTCTTACATCCATTTGATATATAGTGAAATTTTTGAAAACATAATATGCCAAGAAAATTCTAATTGGTTAAAGTCTAGCAACAGGTGCAAAGGTTTCACCGAAATCAATACTTTCTTGCTCAGCATATCCTTTGCAGACGTATCTAGCCTTGTTGGGAACAACATGACAATTTTCATCATGTTTATTTCTAAAAATCCACTTGCCTCCTATAAAATTTTTGTCATCTGGTCTTGGGACTAGATCCCAAGTCTGATTTTTTTCAATTTGATCAAGTTCTTCCTGCATTGCATTAAGCCAACATTCATCAGTTAGACCTTCATCAATTTTTTTTGGCTCAAACTAAGTGATTAAACAAAAAGCAGTAAGCTCAACTATGTGAGATTTTTTATCATAGTTAACTATTCTTATTCTTGTTTGAACTCTTGTTGATTTATCTCCTATAATCAGATCTTTAGGATGGTTTTTAGCAAGAGATTTTGAAGGAGTTTTAGTTTCACATTTTTCTGAGCTGATTTCAACATCTTCAAAGTTTGCTTCAACAAGTTTAGGACTTGCTAGTTTTGTTTCAAGCTTTGCAGTTTCAAAGCCTTCAAAAATTATATCAAGTTCAAATTCGTCCTCTTCATCATCCTACATAGGTTTGGCATCTAAAAGCAGATTTTCATCAAATTTGACATTTACAGATTCAACAATTTTGTTCAGCCTATTGTTAAAGCATTTAAAGGATTTGTTGTGAGTAGAGTATCCTAAGAAAATACCTTCATCTATTTTAGATTGAAAAATTCCTAAGTTTTCATCATCTCTCTTGATGAAACACTTGCAACCAAATATTTTGAAATATTTAATTGAGGCAGATTTACCATACCACAGTTCATATGGAGTGAAATTTGATTTCACTCTGATCTGGACTCTATTCAAAATGTAGACAGCTATATGGACAACTTCTTTCTAGTACATGTTTGGCAGATTTTCTTCATTCAACATGGTCCTTTCCATCTCTTTTACAGTCCTATTCTTTCTCTCAACTACCCCGTTCTGTTGGGGTGTTCTGGCAGCAACATAGTGTCTTTTTATGCCATGTTTGTCATAGTAGTCTATGAATTCTTGTGAGGTGAATTCACCACCTTTGTCAGATCTTAAACATTTCAATTTTAAATCTGACTCTCTTTCTACCAATTTTCTAAAAACTTTAAAATGTTTAAAAGCTTCTGATTTATTCTTGAGAAAGGTGACCCAGACCATACGAGAGTAATCATCAACAAACAACATGAAATATTTCTCACCATTGATGGATCTAGTCCTTGTAGGACCAAACAAGTCAGTATGAACAATTTGCAAAGGTTTAGTAGAGGAGTGTTCCTTGGATTTGAAGCTTACCTTAGTTTGCTTCCCTTTGAGACACTCTTTACAAACAACATTGTCAGGTTTTCTAAGAATGGGCAGACCTCTTACATTCTGATTTTTTCTAATTCTAACCATATTGTCAAAATTAATGTGGCCTAGTCTCTTGTGCCACAGCCAACTTTCTTCAACATGACTCATTAAGCATATACCTTGATTGTTTTCATGTCCATAGGTGTCAAGTAAGTTGTAGACATTTCCCTTGGTCCTTCTTCTAGTGACAACAACTTTTCCAGACTAGTTTTTAATTTCACATCCCTTTGAAGTGAACAGGACTTGATAGCCACTACCACATATTTGATTGACAATTAGAAGGTTATGTTTTAATCCTTCTACATAGTACACATTGTAAATAGGAGTGTCTTCATTCAGAAAAAGGGAACCTTTACCTTTGATTTAAATTCCAGAGTTGTCTCCAAACTTTACATATCCACCAACATAGTCTTCTAGATTCCTAAATTTTTCTTTGTAACCAGTCATATGGTTTGAACAACCACTGTCCAGGACCCGTAAGTCTTTTTTCTTGGAGTGGAAAGTAGTTTGAACAAGCATAGTCTATTCAATGTTGTTAACAACTTTGGGTTTCCAGACTTTGATAGTTTTCAGCTGTTTATTTTGCTGATTAGCATTGCAATGCTTAGCAAAATGAACCAATGACTTGCATGACAAACATCTAATCTGACTTGCAAAACCATGATTCTTCCTAAAACCAAATCTAGGAGTTCTAGAATTCATAAATCTGCAAGGGTTCACTTTGTGACCAAATTTATTGTAGAAATAACAATACCCATAAAAGAGAGGGTAGGAGTTGTAAACCATTCTGTTGCTCCTAAAAGGATGAATATGATTCTTGTCAAAATTAGGATGTTTGAGTTCAGGACTTTTGTTTCCAGCCACAACATTGTCCTTTGTACTGTTATTTGAACATTCACCTTTCACAAAACCAATTCCAGTTTTATCATTGTTCAATTTCTGTTTACTGAGCATGTCATTCAGTTTAAGAGTGCTTTCATATTTCTCAATAGTCTTCCTGAGATCTATAATCTCATGTTCAAGTTTTTGAATTTCTTGGTCTTTAAAACTTATGCCAATGCGAAGACAATCTTCAACTCTCTTGGATTCTTCAAGTTGAGTTTTTAAAGAAATTATCTCAATATTTATGAGTTGCTCTTGTGAACTATCTTGAGCAGTATTCTATTCTTGAGCACACATCTTTTTTTAAAGTTTTCTTAGCTCTTTTAGGGCACATTTCAGTTCTCCTTCATAATCCACTTCGCCTTCTTCAACATCATTGCTGTTAGTTTCATATTTCTAAATGATATCAGCCATGAATAGATTTTCATCCTCTTCATCTAAATAATCTTCAGATTCAGAGTCTATTTCATTTTTGCTGAACAAGCTTTTCTTCTTTTTGAAATTGAATTTTTGTTTGGATTTATAAGCCTTTTTCTTGGCAAGTTTCTCAGATTTTTTGTTATCACTGTTTGTGTCACCATAGGGGCATTTTGCAGCAAAGTGGCCTATTTTGCCACAGTTAAAGCATTTGAAGGGAAGTTTTCCCTTATACTTTTTAGAACCCCTTTTGAGTTTCCTCACAAAGTGGGATTCTATAGAATCAGAAAATTTTGATTCAGTGAGCTCATCCCTTTCTTTCCTTTCAGCATTAAATGTTGATTCTTTTGTAGTGGTGTTGTGTTTACTAATCCTCATTTCGTAGGCAGTCAGAGTGCCTTGAAGACTATCAGGGGTAAGTTGGGAAAAGTGTTTCTTCTCTTCTAGAGTAGCTACCTTGGCTTCAAATTTTGTTGGTAAGGTTTTGATGACCTTGGTTACAACATCAAATTCCTCGACTTCTTCTCCCAGACCCTTCATGGCATTTACTATTTCATCAACTCTCAAAAAGTAGTCAGCTACTTTTTCATCGTCCCTCATTTTTAATTCTTCAAACTGGTGTTTTAGAGTGAGGACTTTAGACTGTTTTACCTTTTCATTTCCTTGATAGATAGTTTCAAGTTTAGTCTAGATTTCACTAGCAGAACTGTAGTGCATGACTTTGATAAAGACATCTTTAGTTAGAGCACACAAAAGAGCATGCTTTGCTCTTGCATTGGTTTCATATCTTTTCTTTTCATTAGAAGTAATTGGCAAAGTAGCCAGTACAGAGTACCCAGACAATACTATGCTATAGACATCAAGGTCAATAGAAGTTAAATAAATCTCCATTCCGATTTTCCAAAATACATAATCAGTTCCATCAAATAATGGAGCTCTAGTCATGGAAGTACCTTCATGAGCTTGAGACATTTTGAATAGACTCCAAGTCCAGAATCAATCCTAGGTTGGAAAAACCTATCAGAGGACCCTAGGCTCTGATACCAATTGTTGGAGTGAAAATACATTGAGAGGGGGGGGGGAGGGGGCGTGAATCAATGTTTATAACTTCTATAATAAATTTAATTGAAACTGAAAAGAACCATACATATGTTCTCATTTATCAATGATAGAATCATTCATGTATTTGAATGCAATCATATATAAATTGAAATGAGAGTAGTGTAGCATTGCATTTTAAAGCAGTAAATAACATATGCAAATGAATAATAGAGACACAAGGAGACACAAGATATGCCAAGTGGAAAACCCTCTTGGGGTAGAAAAACCACTCCTGAACCTGCTGCCTTTTTCAGGCTTTCATTTCAATAATTATTTTGACAAAGCCTCAATGGCTGATTTCTGAGCACCAACCCCTTTGCTTAGAGACACCAATCTCAAGGAGCACCAACCCCTTTTCTGTTTAGAGACACCTATCTCAAGGAGAACCAACCCCCTTTCTGTTTTTCAATAGAACATGCAATGATACAGAGGATCTCTCTGTTTCTCTTATTTATGTCAAGTGCCTCTTGATAGAAAATGCATAGAATTCTCAAGAGTCAAGAATGATTCTTCAAGATTCCATTGATTATCAAATCTTAATACAGATTGAGGAAAATAATCTAGTTACAGTGTCAATACAACTTCTCATCAAACTGCATTACATTGATATGACATTTTCTTTCTGTTTATCTTTTTATCTTTCTCTCTTTTTCAATCTTTCATAATACGGAATTTAGAATAGACAACACACTGTATTCTCCAAATTTTCAGCATCACACTTACATTACCCCATATCCTCACTTAAAAATTAGAACTTCCCTTATTTCTTTTTAGGTTTATTAGAGATGATTAAGCCCTAATCTCTTCATTTTCCTCTTTTTACATTTACATCATTACATCCCATGAAGGGTTACAAAAGTTGCTCATTTTTCACTTTCAAAGAATTACTAAAAGATGATTATCAAGTTACCATGCTACAGTCAAGCAACAGTGATAGATGTTATCGTGATCATAAGGGAAGGATCAATTTGAATAAGGTCTCCTGATAGGAGTACTCAAGCATTGTGAAAATATAGAAGGCAGACTGAAACCTATTCTCTCAAGCAGCCTGCACAAGTAGTGCTAAAAACAAAACAGTATTAAAAAAAATAATAAACCAACTCTTCAACTTCCATACAGAAGAAAACACTTATCCCATATTAACCTTGACTGTAAGGGTAATGGTTTTGCAAGTATAAATAAATGAGTACCTATGAAGACCAGAAAAACATTTCTGATTAGAGATTTACCAGGTCTGTGAAGAGATAGAGCAACTCAAGCTCTTTTCCCATTTGAGCTTCCATCTGATGGCAAGAGATCGACAGGTGAAACGACCATTGTCATGGTCTTCCTTTCTTCCTTATACGCTATCAAAGTTTAGTAACCCTACAAATTTCTCAATGAAATGGTTGAATGCAAACTATCATGATGGCGGCTAGAGTAGGGTTCCAAACCCTTCGAGCAACAGAAATAATGTTTTGACCTAAACATCCAAAAAAAACACACCATAAACCTTTGCAAAGAAAGATAGATATTTGGAGTCTGACAGGACAAACATTAATAGATTGAAACTGCATAATACACTTTGAAATCCATAGAAGGATCAACAACATGCATGCCGACAAGAATTATTTGACATCTGTTTCCTTACCGCACAGCCGCGGTCTCCCTTTGGACAACCTGTGGTATAGCGGTGATTAGCACCTTGTAAACCGCTAACTATTTTCCATCGCATTACCTCAGTTAAACTTCTGACAGTCCATGGTATAGCGGTAGCCACCTTGCTTTCCGCTAGCAGCTTCCACTGTATTACCATGGTTAACTTCCTAATAGCTCACGGTGTAGCGGTAGCTGTCCTGCTTGCCACTGACGGTTTACCCGCACTACCACGGTTTCTCTGATGACAACCCGCGGTGTAGCAGTAGTTGTTTTGCTTGCTGCTGGCAATTTCCACCACACTACCGCAGTCACTGGATTAACTGCCAGCGGTACCACGGTAAGACCTTTTGAAGCCCGTGGTCTTACCAAAAGTCAAACATGCCAACTAATATGATGCCATGCAATATTACTACCAAATGTCGATTTTCATTGACATTTTATGTTTCCAAGATAGTAAATGCCAAGTCACTTCCAATGTGGCAATTGAAAAATAATCAGACTATATACCAGCTGTCGGCCTTGAGGCTAGATAAATTATCAATCAATAGACCAAATTTAATGAAAATAGGAGATCAATTTAAATCCCTTTAACCAAAGCCGATTTTCCATCACATTTAAGTCCAATAGCTTATAGTGTGCCAAGGGTAATGGCCAATGCCAAGAGATATCAATTAAAAACAATACGATAGCCACCTCATTATAGCCAAATATAGTGTGCCAAATATTATCCAATACCTTGTGAAGAGATAAATACTTTGATGAATATCCAGATGCTTGTAACTGATCAAGCCATAATCAATCAACCTGAACAATGGATTATAGAACCTGTAACCAAAAATCCTCAATCGAGATCTACACAAGGAGCCAAGATATCAAAGCCACCAAATAATATAATCAATGAAGTAAATGTGCCAAGCAGAAAAAACAGATCAACTGAGAAAGTAACCACCAAGATGCCAGAGGTAATACTAATTTTCATCAAGGACAAAATAGCACAAGAGACATTCAACACTAGCATTATAACGTGCTCATGTTATAACACAGGTGCACTTTAGCTTTCTCTAAAAATGGTCATATTTCAACTTTTCCAAAGCGATCTCACATTATAAAAAGTTGATTTTGTAAAGGTTTCCTAACTCTTATCATGTTTCAATAGGGGCTTGGGTTGAGATACATCAATGAGACCTTTTTTTGACCAATTATGACATCTTCTAAGTGTTGAGAAATATAAGGCATATCAAAAAGAAACATCCAAGATCAGTAGTGCATTCGGTAGCTTTTATTTTCTTAGATTGCCTCAATGACACATACTAATATGCCACAAAGTGGAATCAAACATAGTTCATTTCCCACATTGAAGCTTAGATAAAAGTCAATGCTAATTAAACCAGTTCCAACACCACCATTAACAGACTCAACAAACAAAACCAACTACCATGAAAGATGAAAGAGACAACACGAACACACAAGATTTACGTGGGGAAAACCTTTTAGGTTTAAAACCACACACTCCAAAAGCCCAGATTTCCATTGTAAGATTCAACAACAAAAAAATGTTACAATATAATTTTTGGATGTTGTGGTTGTGTTGCTGATATGTGATTGTCATTTATGTCAACACTATTAGCATTAATGATGCTTAAGGCTGTATATGTCGAGAAGATTGAGAAAATTGTAAAAATATAGTGCAGGAAGCCAATGGAGTTGAGAAGGTCAAAATGTTGGAAAGTTCTATATGTTGAAGATCTGAAGGTGTGCTTCAAAGGGTTTGTTGTTGAAGCTTTCTAGTATGTTGTTTGAAAGTTTCAGAGGTTCGCATAAATTTTTGTGGAAGTTATGAAGATCTGTTTGCCTACAATTATTCAGTTGCTGTAGATGGTATTCTTGGTTGAAGCAGATGAAATTATGGTAATTTCATGTGTTGCACATGTACTTGTGACATTCATGGATGAGTCTAGATCATGATATATCCTTGTTGTACTTCCACATTGATTGGAGTGTTCGTGATCGAAGATTTTTCTGATGTGTGCCCGAGTTTTCATGTTCTTGGCCGACATGATGGTGTTAGCATGTTGCAGATCCATGAGGATTCATATTTTATTGTTTGGAATGTTTGGAGGTGTTTTATTGGGTCCTCACTATGTTGTGACTGCATTTTTTTGGTGCACATTGAAATTTATTCATGTATCAAGGCCGATAGTTGAAATTTATTCCTTATTTTGTGGCCAACTGAATAGTGGATGTAAATCTATGTAGCGGATATATATATATGAGATTGTTTTCCTCATTTAGAGGCAAGTGATCAAATGTACAAGTGATGTACATGTGTGAATAAAGATCATATCATTCAGATCAGAGTGTGGAAGAGATTGAGCAGAGGGTGGAAGAGTTTGTAGAAATTTTTGTGCACCTAACCGGAACTATAATCAGGCTTTTATAGAAGATAATTTCTTAGTTCAACTTCATCAAATGGATTTAATCTAATTAATGTATGTAAATTAGTGAGTCTTCCCATTGAGCAGTGTGCTCTAGGCAGTGCGCCTGAATGCAAGTGCATTCCTTTTTATTCTTCATTATACTTCTAACAGGGTATAATCTTGTGGACTAACATCCATTATGGTTTTTCTCCTAATAGGGCTTCCACATATAACATCTTGGTGTTCATGTGTCTCTGATGTGATGTTGATTCAATGCTTTCACTATTAATTATTAGATCTGTGATCTAAGGTTGATTAATTTTGTATAAGTTTGATTTTGGTAACAACTGAATCACCCCCCCTCTCAGTTTTCTATCTGTGTTTTGCCAACAATTGGTATCAGAGCTAGTTCCTCTAAAAAATCTTAACAACTTGAGGTGATCCAAGATGGCATCATTCAAGAAGGATAGTCCTAGTACAAACTACTCTTTATGGAAAGTCAGGATGGAGTGTCACTTGAAGTGCATTGGTGAACCCTTCTGGAAGATGACACAAAGTGCATATACTATTCCTCAGAATGGTCCTTCCTCTGAAGATGAGATCAAGCAAGTATAAATTAATACCAGGACAGTAGAAACATTGGTGAGTGCTTTGAAAGATTCAGAGATGCCAAATGTGATAGGATTGAAGACTGCATACTAGATTTGGAAAAATCCAGAAACATTGTATGAAGGAGATGCACTAGTGAAAAGTGATAAGCTACAAAGTCTACAAGGAATATGGGAGAGCCTGAAGATGAGTGAAGATGAGAAAATATTTTCTTTCTCGCAAAGATAAATGAATTAGTGATGGACATTAGATGTATTGGTGGAACTTTGGATGATGATGAAATTGTGGCTAAGATACTTAGATCTGTGCCCCCTTCCTACAAGACAAAATATCATGCTATTGATGAACTCAGGATAGTGACAAATATTATAAGAGACATGTTGATTGGAAAACTTGTTGCATTTGATTTGAGTGAATTGAGTGAATCTGCTCCTAAGATTGAATCTGCTTTCAAGGCTACTGTATCTAGGAAAAGCAAGCAAAGATATGATTCAGGAGAGTTCCAAGAGAACATTCAGGTATGAAGATGAGATGAAGCGGATTGAAGATGAAGAAAAGGAATTGGAAGAACTGGAAGCATTGATTATGAAAAGAGAATCAAGAGGTCATGGTAAGTACAAAGGAAAGTTACCTATTAAATGTTTTTCTTGCAGTAAGATAGGTCATTTTGCATCTAGATATCCTGAAAGAGTTTCAAATTACAAACTTGAGAACACTAGATTTCAAAGGAAGTGCTATTATGCTAAAGAAGGTGTAACTAATGAAGAATCTAATAAAGAAATTGGAAATGAAGATGAATGGGTATTTATTGCTATCAAAGAATATGGTCAGGTGTTCACTAAATTTGCTAGTAATATGAATGGTGAGAAAGATCTTACAACAAAAATTGAAGAAAAAGATGCGTGGGTAATTAACAACGGATGCTCACATCATATGACTAGTGAAAAAAGCAAGTTTGTAAGCTTAGAAAACTATGATGGTAGTATTGTGAGATTCAAAGACAACACTTCTGGTGTGATTCGTGGCAGAGGCACTATTTCTTTTGGTGTTAAGCACAATACTGATGATGTTCTTTATGTAGAAGGCTTAAAGCATAAATTTTTGAGTGTTGGACAAATGGTAGACAAAGGTTACAATCTACAGTTCAAGGATGGTAAGTGCAAAATAAGGGGAAGTTCAAGAAATATGATTGCTTCAGGAACAAAGATAAAAGGTAATATCTTTCATTTGAGTGTTGCTAGTGAAAGTTGTTTAATTGCTCAAATTGATGTAAGCTGGTTATGGCATAGGAGGTTGTGTCATGTGAAATTTGATAACATTGCCAAGATTATAAGCTCTACTCAAACAATTAGAGATCTGCCTAAGTTAGTGAAGCCTACTAACACTATGTGCAAGGAATGTCAGATGGGAAGGGAAACAAGAAATTATTTCTGGAGAAAAAAATATAGCTCTAATGGAGTACTGGATTTGATACATACCGATCTATGTGGTCCATCCAGAATCAAAAGCCTACAAGGTGAAAGGTATTTTATGTTGCTCATTGATGATTATTCTAGAATGATATGGGTTGTTTTCTTAAGAGAAAAAAATGAAGCATTAGAAAAGTTTAAAATTTTTAAAGCTATGGTAGAGAATGAGATAGGTTAGAAGATCAAATGTCTAAGGTCAGACAGAGGTGGTGAATTCACTTCATGGGAATTCAATTCTTTTTTTGAAGAACATGGAATCCAAAGATAACTATCTACTCCCCGGACCCCCCAACAAAATGGAGTTGTTGAAAGACATAACAAAACCATTCTAGACACTGCTAGAACCATGATGCTGGAAGAAAATGTTCCTCATTTATACTGGAGAGAAGTTGTAAGTACTGCTGTGTACACCATTAACAGGATGAATGCCAATAGTAATTCTAGTAAGACACCTTTTGTGCTATGGTTTGGTTATAAGCCTATTGTCAAGTATTTCAATTTTTTTGGAAGCAAATGCTACATCAAGAGAGATGATGATATAGGTAAGTTTCATGCTAAGAGTGATGAAGGAATCTTTCTACAATACTCTACTAAAGAAAAGCTTACCAGTTCTTTAATAAAAGTTTTAAGAAAGTGGTTGAAAGTGAAAATGTCAAAGTTGATGAAGATATTGGTAAACCATCCAGATCTAGTGGTTATGATTTAGAACATCAACATGATAATGCTAACAATGGGAGTAATGTTCAGGCATAGAATCAACTTCAAATCATTCCAATGAACCAAGGAAATCAAGAATAAAAAACTAGCAGAAGTGCAAAAGAAAGAACACAAGAACAAGAGGTAAGAGAAAATCTCAAAACTCCTAAGTATGTAAGGTGAAATCATTCTGATAGTCGGATCATAGGAGACAAGAGAAAATGTGTGAAAACTAGAAGAAGAATTCTGGAAGAGTATTGTCTAATCTCTAAAGTTGAGCCTAGAAATATCAGTGAAGCATGCAAGGATGAACATTGGATGGAAGCCATGAAAGAAGAACTAATGCAGATACAAAAAAATGATACATGGGACCTTGTTCCTAGACCTCAGAACAAAAATATGATTGGAACCAAGTGGGTGTTCCAGAATAAGCTAAATGAACAAGGTGATGTGGTTAGAAACAAATAAAGATTGGTTTGCAAAGGATACTCACAGATGGAAGGTATTGATTTTGAAGAAACTTTTGCTTCTATTGCTAGAATTGAAGCTGTAAGATTATTTCTTGCTTATGATACTTTCAAGAATTACAAAGTTTATTAGATGGATGTAAAGTCAAAATTTTTGAATGGTAAACTGGAAGAAGAATTTTATGTTGAACAACCAGATGGATTTCAGTTGACTGATGAAAAGGACATGGTATGCCGATTGAAGAAAGCTCTATATGGACTTAAGCAAGCTCCTAGAGCTTGGTATGCTAGATTGGAAAAATACTTGTTGAAACTTGGATTCAATAATGGTACTACTGACAACAATCTATATTTCAAGTTGGATAAGAACAAATAACTGATCATTGAAGTCTTTGTTGATAATATTATTTTTGAAGGTGATGATGATTTGTGTATGAAGTATTTGTGTATGAAGTTTTCCGATGAAATGAAAAGTGAATTTGAAATGTCAATGATAGGAGAGCTGAAATTATTTTTAGGATTGCAAATCACTCAGTTAAATGATGGAATTTTTGTATCTCAGTCTAAGTATGTGAAAGAGTTACTGAAAAAGTTTGGCATGGAAGATTCAAAGCCAGTTGGTACACCTATGGTGACCGAATGAAAACTAACACAAAAATATGATTCTCCTAAAGAAAATCAGACAAGATACAAGTCAATGATTGGTGGATTACTCTACTTGACTCAGACTAGGACATATATAATGAATATTGTGTGCATGGTTGCTAGATTTCAAGCTGATCCTAAAGAGTCTCATGTGACAACTGTGAAAAGAATTTTCAAATATTTGAAAGGGATAGTTGATCATGGTCTTTGGTATCCTAAGGATGATGATCTTATCCTACGTGCTTTTACTGATGCTGATTGGGCAGGAGATGTAGATGACATGAAGAGTACCAATGGTGGTGCATTCTTCTTAGGAAAGAAGGGGGAGTAGTCAAATGATTCAAATTTGTGATCAGAGCATGTGTACCTTTAACATTGATGTCAAAGGGGGAGAGAAAAAATGTGAAAAATGTGGGAGAGAAGAGAAATGAAAGAAATGAGAAAGAGTGCACAATCTCAGGGGGAGATTGTTGAAGAAGAGTTAGTTGGGTTGATGGTATTATTTTTCACATCATGTGTTGCCATCAATGCCAAAGGGGGAGATTGTTGGATGTTGTTGTTGTGTTGTTGATATGTGGTTTTTATTGATGTCAACACTATTAGCATTAATGATGCTTAAAGCTATATATGGCGAGAAGATTGAGAAAATTGTAAAAATATAATGCAGGAAGCCAATTGAGCTAAGAAGGTCAGAATGTTCGAAAGTTCTGTATGTTGAAGATCTGAAGGTGCGATTCAAAGGGTTTGTTGCTAAGGATTTCTAGTATGTGTTTTGAAATTTTTAAAGGTTCACATAAAGTTTTGTGGAAGTTATGAAGATTTGTGTGCCTATAGTTATTTAGTTTATGTAGATGGTGTTCTTGGTTGAAGTAGATGAAATTATGGTAATTTAATGTGTTGTGCATGTACCTGTGATGTTCATGGATGAGTCTAGATTGTGCTCTTTCCTTGGTGTACTCCCACATTGATTGGAGTGTTCGTGATCAGAGGTTTTTTTGATGTGTGCCTGAGTTTTCATGTTCTTGACCGACATGATGGTGTTAGCACGTTGTGGATCCATGAGGATTAATATTTTATTGTTTGGCATGTTTGGAGGTGTTTGTTTGGGTCCTCACTATGTTGTGACCAAATTTTTTTGGTGCGCATTGAAATTTATTCATGTCTCAAGGCCGACAGTTGTAATTTATTCTTTATTTTGTGGCTAACTGAATAGTGGATGTAAATCTATGTAGCAGATATATATATATATATATATATATATATATATATATATATATGAGATTATTTTCCTCATTTAGAGGAAATTTATGAAATGTACAAGTGATGCACATATGTGAATAAAGGTCAGATCATTCATAGCAGAGTGTGGAAGAGATTGAGCAGAGGGTGGAAGAGTTGTAGAAGTTTTTGTGTGCCTAACTGGAACTGTAATCAAGCTTTTGTAGAAGCTAATTTCTTAGTTCAACTTCATGAGATGGATTTAATTTGATTACTATATGTAAGGATGTTATCCTTCCCTTTGAGCAGTGTGCTCTAGGTAGTGCGCCTGAATGCAAGTGCATTCATTTTTATTCTTCATTATACTTCTAACAGGGTATAATCTTGTGGACTAACATCCACTGTGGTTTTTCCCCTAATAGGGTTTCCATGTATAAAATCTTGGTGTTTATGTGTTTCTGATGTGATGTTGATTTAATGCTTGCACTGTTAATTATCATATATGTGATCTAAGGTTGATTAATGCTGTATAAGTTTGATTTTGGTAACAACTGATTCACCCCCCCTCTCAGTTATCTATCCTTATTTTTCCAACAACAATTACAGGCTCTAAGCCTTTATAGGAGATTTACTTACGTCTTGTGCCATCTGGAGAGAATCCGACAACATAACCCTATTCTTTTTCTTCTCACCTCTCTCACCTTTTCACCTTTGTAGAATGTATATCATTTTATAATATTCATTCTCAACCAATAGGAAATAATTCAATTTAATTTCCAACAAGCAACTACAACCAACCAATTATCACTTTCCAGCTCGACACCGATCGTGTCCCACCAAGACACCCATGAGCAAGAATCAACACACTGCCCTATTGAGGAGATATTATATCATCTCCCTCCAATATTCACTTTACCACCCCAAGTGGTCCCCACATCCATCACTAAGTCACAAAAAACCTGAACCTCAGAATCTCTTGTCAGAGGTTATGAAGTTCTCAAAACCTATGACTCACCGACAACAAAGATGATATCCTCTGCTTCACAATTGCTATGTCGCTGAAAAAATGAACCTCAAAACCTCTTATCAGAGGTTACAAAGTTCTTAGAACTCATGAATCACTAACAACAAAGACGAACCTCAAAGCCGCTAAGTTGGGAGGTTATGAAACTTTAGAACCCTACAACTTAAGTTAGAAAAACTTGAAACCCAATGACTTAAGTAACAAACCATTTCCTTCCAATGGGATTTCGATCAGACTAGTAACTTTGTCCTAGTGATATTCAACTATTTGTTTGAAAATGCAGAGGCCCAAACACCAACACATTTGAGACAACATTTCTTAACACTAAGTGCTATGTATGTCTCATTTTGTGTGCAATATGAAGCTTCACCATAATTCCCTATATGATCAAGCTTGTACATTAACCCTCAACCCTATATCTTAAATCTTAAACCCTAAAAACTTTACCCTATACCCTACAACCTCAACCCTCTACCTTATACCTTAAACCCTAAACCCTTAAAACCCTAAACCCTAAAACCTTAAACCCTAATCCCTTAATGTTCAACTCTAAAACCCTTAATACCTCAACCCTCTACCCTATACATTAAAACCTCAACCCTCAACCCTCAACCCTCAAACCATTAAACCCTCAACACTCAACCCTAATCCCTCAACTCCAATCCATTAAACCCTAAACCCTCACCCCTCAACCCTTAAACCCGAAACCCTTAATACCTCAACCCTTAAATCCTCAATCCGTTAACTCTCTACCCTATACATTAAACCCTCAACCCTTGATTCTCAACCCTCTACCTTATACATCGGACCCCCAACCCTAAATCCTCAACCCTATACCCTCAACCCTCAACTGTAATCCCTTAACCGTAATCCATTAAACCCTAAACCCTCATCCTGCAACCCTTAAACCCTCAAGCCTTAAACACTTAATCCCTCAACCGTCTACCCTATACATTTGACCCTCAACTCTCAACCCTCAACCATATACACTCAACCCTTAAACTCTTAAACCCTCAACCCTTAAACCCTCAACACTTAAAATCTTAATCCCTCAACCCTCAATTATCAACCCTCTACCTATACATTGGACCCTTAACCCTAATCCCTCAACTCTATACCCTCAACTCTCAACCCTATGCCCTCAACCCTCAAACCCTTAAAACCTCAAACCTAATCCCTCAACCCTAATCCCTCAACCCTCAATCCTTAAACCCTCAACCCTAATCCCTCAACCCTCAACCCTTAAACCCTAATCCTTCAACCCTTAATCCCTCAATCCTCAACCCCTAATCCCTCAACTCTTAAACCCTCAACCCTCAACCCTAATCCCTCAAACCTATACCCTCAACCCTCAATCCTAGTTCCTCAACCCTATACCCTCAACCCTTAAACCCTTAAACCCTCAACCCTCTACCCTATACATTAAACCCTCAACCCTAATCCCACAACCCTATACCTTAAACCCTTAATCCCTTAAACCCTCAACCCTCTACCCTCTACCATATACATTAAACCCTAAACCTTGATCCCTCAACCCTATACCTTAAACCCTTAATCCCTCAACCCTCAATCCTCAACTGTAAACCATCTACCCTATACATTATACACTCAACCCTAATCCTTGAACCCTAAACCCTCATCCCTCAACCCTTAAACTATCAAACCTTAAACCCTTAAACCCTCAACCCTCAACCCTCAATTCTCAACCCTCTACCCTATACATTGGACCCTCAAACCTTAAAACCTTAATCCCTTGAACCGTCTACCCTCTACCCTATATATTAAACTCTCAACCCTAATCCCTTGACCCAATACCTTAAACCCTTAATATATTAATCCCTCAAACCTTAAACCGTTAATCCCTCAACCGTCTACCCTATACATTAAACTCTCAACCCTCTATCCTATACATTGGACCCTCAACCCTATATCCTCAACCCTTAAACCATCAACCCTCTACCATCTACCCTATACATTAAACCCTCAAACCTAATCCCTCGACCATATACTTTTAACCATTAATACATTAATCCCTCAACCCTTAAACCCTCAAACCTTAAACCCTTAATCCCTTAAGCCTCAAGCCTCAACCATTAAACCATTAATCCCTCAACCCACAACTCTTAATCCTCAACCCTTTACCCTATACTTTAAACCCTAACCCTATACCTTAAACCCTTAATCCTTCAACCCTCAACCCTTAATTTTAAACCCTCTACCCTATACATTCGACCCTTAACCCTAATTCCTTAAACCCATATATTTAAACCCTAAATCCTCAACCCTTGACCCTAATCCCTTAAACCCTAAACCCTTAATAAACCCTAATCCCTCAACCCTCAACCCTTAAACCCTAAACCCTTAAACCCTAAACCCTCAACCCTTAAACCTTTTACCCTATACATCAAATTCTCGACACTAATCCATCAACCTTATACCTTAAACCCTTGACCCTCAACCCTATACATTAAACCCTCAACCCTCAAACCTCAATCCTCAACCCTAATCCCCCAACCCTCAACCATTAAACCCTCAATAATCAAACCTCACCCCTCTACCCTATACATTAAACCCTCAACCATAATACATCAACCCTTAAACCTTAAACCTTTGACCCTTAAACCCTAAAATCTTAAACCCTCAACCCTTAAACCCTAATTCATTAATCCTCAACCCTAAACCCTATCCGTAAAGCCTCAACCCTCAACCCTTAAACCTTAAACCCTAAACCCTATCCCTAAATCATCAACCCTGGACACTATACCTTAAACCCTAATCCCTCACGCCTCATCCTTAAACCGTAAACCCTCAACCCTCAATCCCTAATCCCTCAACCCTAAACCATCAACCTTTAAGACCTTATTCCTTAAACCATCAACCCTAAACCCTCAACCCTCAACCCTTAAACCTTAAACCCTAAACCCTTAAACCTTCAATCCTTAAACCCTAAACTAGGCTACACCCTACAACTTCAACCCTCAACCCTATACTTCAGCCCTAATATGTTAAGTTGATATCTTAAACCCCAATGGAACTATAACCTATACACTTAACCTTGGACACTCAACCCTGAACATTATCCATCAACCCTCAAACCTCTACCCTATACCCTATGCCCTCAACCCTATTGGTGTTCCAAATCAGCAGATCAAATGAACCCTAAAGACTAGCCAATTTCTTATGTTCAGATTCGCAAATGGATTTGGCCAACTAACAGGAAATGGAATTGACACACATTTCCCTTGCACTTCAGGCTCTGTAGGACCTAGGGGGTGACCCTTTAGCAATACCTAAAGGTTTAGACACACAATTACAAGAATATTTCTTAACAAATAATTCTCTCACAAAATTATGTTGAGAAACATAAAATACCACTCAACATTGGCTAAGACATTGAATGAATTTCATTAACCAACATGGAGAAAATTTAAGATACAAGTACTCACAACACATAATTGAAATGACTTTTTAATTTTAAGAATTTGCGACCAAACTGAAAACAACATAAGCATGAAGATTGACCAGTGCCAGAAAGAGGGCTATGGAGTCACATAACCAACATCTCATTTTACAATGTTGAACAAGTTTTGAAGATCTTTTGCAATTGTTCTCAAATTATGACAACAAGACCACTGAAGCTTTATTTGGTAACCATTCTTAGAAATCCACCTAAAACACAACACTCCTGTCATATTTGTTGAAGCAATTACACTATCCCTTGAATGAAAGGCAATAAAAAATGTTGCTGGCATTCTTTAAAGCAATTACATTATTCAATCAGCAGAAGGCAACAACAAATGTAACTCAAATGCAGCAAATGTGCATGAACAAAACCATGTAATCTTTGATTATTGAATTCAAAAGAGATTTACATCTCAACCTTGGAGATAGTTATCAGATAAAATTTATTCATGAAGCATATTCCAGAACATAACACTTCAGATTAATAAATCATCTATAAATAATCCTAGCTTTACAATTCTACCTAGAGCTCATGCCTAACTTGCAGAGCTTTCAGAAAATTTGGAACCCTATACAATGAGAAAAAAAGAGAAGATAAAGAAGAATAGAATGCTCCAAAAGTTGATCTGTTGAAGACATCTAGCAGCTCCATCCACCGTTAAACAACCAAAATGCAAAGAATCTCTCCACTCTCTTTCCTACAACAAACTTTGCCTCCACTTCTGCCTTTGCTCCAATTTGTCAAGCAATTGAAAACTTGTCCATATGGAGAATCTCCAAATTTACCCAGTTGCTGGAAAATATCTCTGTGCCCGTGAATTTTTTTAATTTTTTCTCTTTGTTGTAGCTACACATTTTAATTTCAGATATTAAATTTTAACTTTAATATTGAAGCCAATAGCAAACTCAAATTTTAGTAAAGGGACCACTTAAAGGGTGAATATTTAATTCACTTTATCACATAGTCCCCTCTGTGCACTTAATGTTTTAAATCTTCCACTTAAAACATTCACCCATTCATGTGCCATCTAAAACCCATTTGGGTAAAACATTTTAACCATTCCTTCATTTACCATTTTCCGTGCCTTATTTCTCACGAACATTTTTACTTGCCTTTTGAATATTTTCCATTCTACAATGCTGTGACTACATTTTATATTTTCACCTCCAAATATTAAATTTTTCAAACTTTAATATTTAGGCTTTAATTCATTTAATATCCACTTTATTTTGCAACTCAGGTTAAATTCCCCCTAAAATGCAAACATTTAAATGATGCATTGGGCAACATTTTATTCACCTTGCCCATTTAATATTTCACAACCCCTTTTACCTCCAATTCTCACCTTGATTATAGCAAAGATTTTAATATAAAATATCATCGGGCTCTTTAATTTATTTTTAAAAAACAAATGGAGGCCTCTTTTATTTTCCATAGGGTAAAACTAACCATACCTGTGCCTTCAATTTTCTCCCGGGCCCACCTCATTAAATCTTCACAGGCACATTTTAATCTTTCAAATGTTTTGCCTTCAAATTTTACCAAACCCACCAGCTACACACCCAATCTCGCACACCTCACAAGCATTCTCGTGATGTCATCCCCACTCTCGCGAGGTCAGCGAGATTTCTCCACATGAATTGGTTTCTTCTTTTCCATTGATTTGAAGGTTTTTCCCTAACTCACTCATCATGTTTCAACTCCTCCTTTGGTTATGACGACAAGAAATTCCAGAAATGATTTTGATACATTTTACTGCAAGTGTTTGGTTATTTATCCCCAGTGCAAACATTTCATGGTTCCTCTACTAATGCAACAAAGCCTTGCTTGTTTCCTTTTCCAAAATAGAATTTCCTTAAACAATCTGATATGTTTTGTGACATTTTTAAATAATGTTGGGTCATTTTTCTGAATGAGAAGGCGTTTTAATGGTTGCAGGCACTCGGAAAATGGCCAATGGTGAAATAATTCCCAACATATGTGGATAAGTCTAGGCCTCATTTGGAAGGTAAAAAAAACCATTTGTAGAACATATACAGCTTCAAAGATCTGCCTCAAAGCCAAAAACGTGAATAGTAGTCTCTCAGCCAAAACTCTTTCCTCAAATTCGACTGAAATCCGTGAGACACCTCAATGGAGAGGGAAGTACTTCAATCTTCATTAAAAATGGAACTTGCAGACCAAAAATCACCCTCCCAACATTGTCCCCACACACCTCGTACCATTTTGCTACCGTGAGAATTAACTTGTGCAAGGCTGCAGGAAAGACTTTTTTAATAAAGTTTTAAACTTTCTAAAATTCCTATAATGTTGTCAAATATTTGACGTTTCCCTAAAATTCCTTTATTCCTGTGCATATCATTTGAATAACATTTAAAATATATAAAATATTTTAAACATTAGCAACTTCAAACATTAGAAAATAATGAAATTTTCATTTCAGGTGCGACCCAAATAGAGAAAATTTATTGTGGGAAAACCAAGACACCTGAAGCCAAGATTTTTTGTGTGTAGCCATAATCAATTATTTAGAGAAAACCCATTTCCTTCAATTTTTTCCAACTCTTAAAAATCAGGTACCTCCTTTGTAAACTGGCCTTTGGGACGTGTTCGCCACAACATAAATGCATTAAAATAATGTATCACATAACCTCTAATCTTGATGAAAATAGAGTTGTAGAGGTTTTATACCAAAATAAGAAATGGGTTGTCATTATAATTGCAAAATTTAAAAATTTCTGGAAAACCATTTCTGGCCCTGTCGCGATCAAAAAACAATTAATTAACCCATCTGAACTCATCTTGAGACCTTGAAACTGAGCATACATGTAGAAATTTGACCCAAGCATGCAGTGCAACAAATATTTTGGTAAAATAGATCTCGAGGTGAAAGATATTAATTGAAAAATTTGCTCACTTCACATTTTCTGCAACAATACCTTGTTCAGAACCAATAAAGGCTCACCAAGTCACCACTTTGCAAAAATATCAAATCACCTTCTAAGGGGATGCCAATAGAAACATAAGCACATTTAGGTACCCTGAACATGTGTGCAAAAGGAATTATCCTGAATCATCACTGATCAAAAGATATTAGTTGTCAAAGTTTGACCACCCTGAAAGGTTTCAGGAAATGCAAGTGCAAAACTAAAGAAATTGCATTTGGTTTTGATCTGTTAAAAATAGTAAATCTTCTCATGAGGTGACATACGAGCTCATCTTGGTATGGAGAATGCAGAACAACAATCATTTTGACATGACGATCCACCGGTTCCAAAATACAAGCTCAAATAGGAGGCAACTTTGCAAAACTGAAAGTTTGCAAACAACAAAAAAGTGTCAAAACCCTCTAGATTCAATTTTGAAAACCCTGACAAAACTCATCATGGGAAGCTGAAAATTGACATGCCTACTCACATAGGACACATGAGTGAGCTTGCAAATGGGTTTTGCACGAAAATTAACAAGCTTTAAAATATGACCCTCCAAAGTAGGTCATTTAGGTAGATTTTTCAAGTGCACTTCTGAGAGTGCAGAGGCAAAATTTTCAAAATGGGCACTTCAAATTTTGGAAAATTTGAGAGTGCCATCAGTGGCTCCGACTGGGGATGTATGCCTCCTGTGGGCATAACAGGAATCTAGATCTCTGGGAAGTAGACCAATAACTGAATTTGTTAGGTTCTCTCAAACTGCTCCTTTATTCAACCTTCTTTTTCAACTTCACTTGGTGACCCCAGGTCACCAAATGAAAAAGGGGAGTCAGCCTTTACCCCTATCAAACACCAATCTGTTAAAGGAGATGATCTCCCTCAACTCATGCTTGCCTTTGTTACACCACAACAATATGAGTGACAACATCTTTGCAAACATCAATATCAGGCTGCCTTTATACAAGTGTGAACTTGCTCTCTATTTAGCTTTGTCATCAAGTGGCAACCAAATCAAATAGGTCACATCATTGCCACTTTCTTCATTCTTTGATTTTGTATCAAGTGGCAACAACTAAAGATGGGGATCAAGACCACATGAAAGCATAGCCTGATCACAACCCTCCGCCTGATTAAACATGTTGGTACCTCCTAACAAGAAATCATATACAACATCATCAACATGTTCATCATCACTATGCATTTGAAATTTAGGCATACTTTCAAAATGTTGATTACCTTGTAGCAATAGTGTATCATATTCATCGTTTAAATAATTCTCAAGCTGAAAACAACTTGCTTTAGTATTTTGCACATTGCCACACTTTGTGAAAACTTCTTCCAACTGGCAAAGGTAGTACTCACATTTTGCCTTGTGGTTGGTACTATTAAGCTCAATCTGATTACTAGTTTGCATGTCAAAAGTGAAACTATCACAAGTACTTATCAGAAGATCCTTCTCATTATGCAAACCATATCCGAGTGTATGCAAAGAAACACACCCATACATTTGCACACTTTGTAGTTGTTCTTCATCATGCTGGTATTGAGAGTCATCAGAGATTTCTGACTCATCATCATCTATAGTCATATGATCATCTTCTGAACATAACATATCATCATCTTCAATATCACAAGCTTGCTCAACAACGAGCAATTATGGTTCAAAAGCATAATCTGATTTCTCATTGAAATCAACATCTTCACTCACATGAAAAGACTCATGCCTAGGCTCATTCAATTCATCAAATGAAGACTTGTCCAAATCTGCATTAAGATTTTCAAAACTTAGCTCATTGGATGCACAAACCTCATGGTCATCTGCTGCTTCAAACTCATCAAAATAGATTTATTAGTTTGCATCAGCATGCATAATTTCATATTCATCATACAATGCACCATTGCAATCAAATTTCTGCTTGTCTTCATTCACATCATCATAATCATGATCAGCTGGTTCATAATTGGAAAGAGAATCAGATTCACTTGCATCATAACTTGCATATTGAAGGTCATCATCACTGTCAAAGTCAATATGAGCAACACTTAACAACTGAAAACTATTCACATGTGTACTCTTTTGATATTCAGTGGTTAATAGATCTGAAATTTTTTCATTGCTTAGTAGATCATTGCTCTGATCTATTCTTTCAATCAATTCCTCTTCTTGATCTTCACTAGAAGTATATGCATTATCAAATTGCACATGAGGATCTCCCATGATGTCATCATCTTTAAAGTCTGAAAACTCAATGGGCTGATCATAAACTGGATCTCCCCAATCATAAGAGATTGAATTGCTAACAACATTTTCAGAAGCATGGTCACAATCTATCATAGAGAACATTTTGTCCATTTTTTCATTCTTTCTTACTTCTGGGTTGTCATAACATCAATCCACATCCTCTTATATTTCAGTATTGAGTTGGGTTTCTTCACTGAGCTTGTCATTTACATACTCATGAGAATATGCATAAGTATGTTCATTGTCAAACTAAAAACCATCAGTGGTTTCCTCATTGCAGCTGCTTGTACTTGATCCTATAAACTGAAATTCACTACATACCTCTTCACTTGCAACTGATACACTGAAATTCTCCAAAGCATTTTTCAAATCAGCAAATTCCAATGTTTCGAATTACGAAGACTTGCATCAAAGCTACATTGAATTGTATACTTGACATGATCAATTGTACCATAACACTATTGATTGCACATATCCTCTGCAAAATTTAAAGCCAATTCATATCCTTTATCATGTTCTTGTGAGCCTTCAGAAGTATTTTCATCACCTTCATTTGCTACAGAAAATTTACTCTTTGTTTTTTTATTTTTAGAGGAAACATGAGAGACTTCAAATTTTTCATTCATCTCATCATCTCTTTCATCATGGCTGCATCTTTTAGTTGGGTACATTTCTTCTACAGTTTGTTCAAAGACAATTTCCTCATCACCTTATGATGCATCCTCCTTATCTTCTACCTTCTCAAGTATCCACATTTGTATTTACACAACTGCTGATTTCATCAGCATGTTTATGCACCATTGAGGACAACGAACTTTGTATATATTCATTCCTCATTTCTCCATATTATCTAAAACTGTGTAAGCCATCTGCATATTCAGTATTTCAAAATCTTTTAACAATGCACTAGATCTTTCTTCATAAGCTTCAAATTACATTTAGATACAATCAAGAGTACTAGGTCTAAAACTTTCTAGGATTAGTGACAAGGCAGAAACAAATCTATGACAAAAATCAAAGCTTGACTCTTCAACTTTCTTTCTAATCTCCTTTAATCTTGTGACAAGATTTGAAGGCTCTCTTGCAAATTCTTCTCTATAAGCATTCACTAATTTATCCCAGCAAGGAAATGACTTCTCAAGAAAGCTTAAATACCAATCCTGAGCTCTTGCTTCAAGGGATCTGACAAAAAATCTTATCCACATATCCTGATCTCCAAATGAATGTTTTTCCATGAAGCTGGAAAAACTTTGAACATGTGCATCTCCTTCACATATGGTGTACCCATCAAATCTAGGCATCTCCTTATAGACTTGATTTGACATACTCTTGATTTTGTAATTAAATGACAAATCTAATTGGTTATACAATGGGTCAAATGAACTAACAAATGGTGCAATTATTTGGCAAGTAGATACTGTATGATTGCCTCTTGACCGGACTTGTTGAAACATTCAGTGCCTTTCATCCATTTCTTTAAGTCCTCTTTCAAATACAACTTTCCATTCTGGCCTTATCTTGGGCTTGTGCACGCTTGGGTTCTTGTACTTTGGGATTTCAAATGTATGATGATTGTCAGACTTCTGAAACTTCTTAACAAGTTGTCTCAAAGTGTCTACAGGTATGGCTATTTTACCTTGATGATCCATGGGTATATGCAAATTAGGAATCAACTAATTGTGCATAATGAAAACCATGACCAAATGATGGACAACTATGACAATTATTGACATAATGACAACCTGGGATTAAATCATATGACTATTCAAATGGATAAAAACCCCTAAGATACACAAATTCATTCTAACCATCCACACTAGAAGATATTTGAGCACTAGAAAAAATTCTTTCAGTGGAACTACAATTAATTATAACAGATCCAACAAATGGGAGTGCAAACTCAATATTACTGTTTTTTCCCTTTGTTAGTGCTAAATCACTCAATAGGGAACCAAATTTTTTCTAAGAAGTTCAAATATGGTTTTCGTACAACAGTGAAGAATACCTGGAAACATTGTAGTTGATGCAAATTGTTCTTCCTTGTAGATCTGGAACTGTATTCACCTATTCATCAGGTTCTTTTAATAGAGTCACCACCTCTCTTCACAGAGGATTGGACTTCAAGGAATATGAAGTTCTTTCACATGTAAATTTTCTTCTGAGTTCTTTTCACTAGTAGAGCACCATAGATTACAGAACTTTTTAGGTTCACTGCAACAATTTTTTCCTCTAGGTTTGAAATCCTTCAGTATTTGAAACAAATTTAGAATGACAAATATTAATATGACTCTATGAATTATCGGTCTGCAACTCGAGATTCAGAGTTTTCCCCAATGGAGTCGCCATTCTGTTGGTGTTCCAAATCAATAGATCAAATGAACCCTACAGACTAACCAATTTCTTATGTTCAGATTCACAGATGGATTTGGCCAACTGACAGGAAATGGAATTGACACACATTTCCCCTCCACTTCAGGCTTTGTAGGACGTAGGGGGGTGACCCGTTAGCAATACCTAAAGATTTAGACACACAATTACCAGAATATTGCTTAATAGATAATGCTCTCACAAAATTATGCTGAGAAACATAAAATACCACTCAACATTGGCTAAGACATTGAATGAATTTCATTAACTAGCATGGAGAACATGGCAGATACAAGTACTAACAGTACATAATTGAAATGTTTTTTTAATTTTAAGAATTTGGGACCAAACTGAAAACAACAAAAGCATGAAGATTGACCAATGCCAAAAAGAGGGCTATGGAGTCACATAACCAACATCTCATCTTACGATCTTGAACAAGTTCTGAAGATCTTTTACAATTGTTATCAAATTATGAGAACAAGACCATTGAAGCTTTATCTGGTAACCATTCTTAGAAATCCACCTGAAACACAACACTCCTATCATATTTGTTGAAGCAATTACACTATCCCCTAAATAACACGCAATAAAAAATGTTGCAGACATTCATTAAAGAAATTACATTATTCAATGAGCACAAGGAAACAACAGATGTAACTCAAATGCAACAAATATGCATGAACAAACACATGTAATCTTTGATTATTGAATTCAAAAGAGATTTACATCTCAGCCTTGGAGACAGTTATTAGATAAAATTTATTCATGAAGCATATTTCAGAACATAACACTTTAGATTAATGACTTAGGTATAATTCATCCTAGCTTTACAATTCTACCCAGAGCTCCTGCCTGACTTGCAGAGCTTTTAGAAAATTTGGAACCCTATACATTGAGAAAAAAAGAGAAGATAAAGAAGAATAGAATGCTCCAAAAGTTGATTTGTTGAAGACATACGCAGCTCCATCCACCGTTAAACAACCAAAATGCAAAGCATCTCTCCTCTCTCTTTCTTGCAACAAACTTTGCCTCCACTTCAGCCTTTGCTCCAATTTGTCAAGCAATTGAAAACTTGCCCATATGAAGAATCTCCAAATTCACCTAGCTGCTGAAAAATATCTTTGTGCCCTTGAAACTTTTTTTTTTTTCTCTTTGTTGTAGCTGCACCTTTTAATTTCAGATATTAAAGTTTAACTTGAATATTGAAGTCAATAGCAAACTCAAATTTTAGTAAAGGGACCACTTAAAGAGAATATTTAATTCACTTTATCACATATTCCCCTCTGTGCACTTAAAGTTTTAAATCCTCCACTTAAAACATTCACCCATTCACGTGCCATCTAAAACTCATTTGGGTAAAACATTTTACCCATTCCTTTATTTACCATTTTCTGTGCCTTATTTCTCACCATCATTTTTACGTGCCTTTTGGATATTTGCCCTTTTATAATGCTGTGACTGCATTTTATATTTTCACCTCTAGATATTAAAGTTTTCAAACTTTAATATTTAGACTTTAATTCATTTGATATCCACTTTATTTTACAACTCACGTTAAATTCCCCCTAAAATGCAAACATTTAAATGTTGCATTGGGCAACATTTTATTCACCATGCCCATTTAATATTTCACGGGCACTTTTACCTTTGATTCTCACCTTGATTATAACAAAGATTTTAATATAAAGTATCATCGGGCTCTTTAATTTCTTTTTTCTAAAAAGCCTTGCCTTTTTAAAAAACAAATGGAGGCCTGTTTTATTTTCCATTGGGTAAAACCAACCATACCCGTGCCTTCAATTTTCTCCCGGGCCCACCTCATTAAATCTTCACGGGCACATTTTAATCTTTCAAATGTTTTGCCTTCAAATTTTACCAAACCCACCAGCCACACACCCAATCTCGCACACCTCGCAAGCATTTTCGTGACGTCATCCTCACTCCCGTGAGGTCAGCGAGATTTCTCCACATGACTCGGTTTCTTCTTTGCCATTGATTTCAAGGTTTGGCCCTAACTCGCTCTTCATGTTTCAACTCCTTTGTCTATGACGGAAAAAAATTCCAAAAATGATTTTGATACATTTTACTGCGGGTGCTGACTTATTTATCTCCAGCGCAAACATTTCATGGATCCTCTGCTAACGCTTTGCAGTAGAGCCTTGCTTGTTTCCTTTGCCAAAATAGAATTTCCTTAAACAATCTGATATGTTTTGTGACATTTTAAAAACATGTTGGGTCGTTTTTCTGAATGAGAGGGCGTTTTAATGGTTGGAGGCACCCAAAAAATGGCTAGAACAATGGTGAAAGCATTCCCAACATATGTGGATAAGTCCAGGCCTCATTTGGAAGGTAAAAAACACCATTTGCAGAATATATACAACTTCAAAAATCTGACTCAAAGCCAAAAACATGAATAGCAGTCTCTAGCCAAAACTTTGTCCTCAAATCCGACTAAAATTCATGAGACACCTCAATGGAGAGGTAAGTACTTCAATCTTCATTGCAAATGGAACTTGGAAACCAAAAATCACCCTCCTAGCACTCTCCCTGCACAGCTGCACCATTTTTCCGCCGTAAGAATTAACTTGTGGGAGGCTGCGGAGAAGACTTTTTTAATAAAGTTTTAAACTTTATAAAGTTCCTATAATGTTGTCAAATATTTGATGTTTCCCTAAAATTCCTTTATTCCCATGCATATCATTTGAATAACATTTAAAATATATAAAATATCTTAAACATTAGCAACTTCGAACATTAGAAAAAAATGAAATTTTAATTTCGACTGCAACCCAAATAGAGAAAATTTATTGTGGGAAAACCAAGATACCTGAAGCTGATATTTTTGTGTGCAATCATTATCAATTATTTAGAGAAAAACCATTTCCTCCAATTTTTTCCAACTCTTAAAATTTAGGTACCTTCTTTGTAAACTAGCATTTGGGACGTTTTCGCCGCAACAAAAATGCATTAAAATAATGTATCACACAACCTCCAATCTTGATAAAAATAAAACTATAGTGGTTTTAGACCAAAATAAGAAATGAGTTGTCATTAGAATTGCAAAATTTAAAAAAAATTGGAACACCATTTCTGGCCTTGTCGTGATTAGAAAACAATTAATTAACCCATTCGAACTCATCTTGAGACCTTGAAACTGAGAAAACATGTATACATTTGACCCAAGAATGCGATGCAACAAATATTTTGGAAAAATAGATCATGAGGCGAAAGATATTGATCGACAAAATTGCTCACTTCACATTTTCTGCAACAACTACCTGTTCAGAACCAATCAAGGCTCACCAAGTCACCACTTTGCAAAAATATCAAATCACCTTCTGGTTGGGTGACAATGGAAAGATAAGCACATTTAGGTACCCCGAACATGTGTGCAAAAGGAATTAGCCTGAATCATCAATGATCAAAAGATATTAGGTGCCAAAGTTGACCACCCTGAAAGGTTTTAGGAAATGCAGGTGCAAAACTGAAGAAATTGCATTTGATTTTGATATGTTAAAAATAGTAAATCTTGTCATGAGGCCCTGAAACCTGACATACGAGCTCAACTTGGTATGGAGAATGCAAAACAACAATCATTTTGGCATGAAGATCCACCGGTTGCAAAATGCAAGCTCAAAAATGAGACAACTTTGCAAAACTGAAAGTTTGCAAACAACAGAAAAGTGTCAAAACTCTCCAACTTCAATTTTGAAAACCCTGACGAAACTCATTGTGGGAAACTGAAAATTGACATGCCTACTTACATAGGACACATGAGTGAGCTTGCAAATAGGTTTTGCATAAAAATCAACAGGCTCTAAAATATGACCCTCCAAAGTAGGTCATTTAGGCAGATTTTTCAGGTGCACTTCTAAGAGTGTAGAGGCAAAATTTTTCAAATGGACACTTCAAATTTTTGAAAATTTGAAAGTGCCATCAAACCCTATACTTATACCCTAAACCCCCAAACCTCATCCTTATGCCTTATACCCTCAACCTTAAACCTTGAACCCTCTACCTTAGACACTCAACTTTGAACATTATCCCTTAATTATAAACCCTCAACCCTATACCCTCAACCATATACTTAATATCTAATCCCTCAATCCTCAACCCTATACCTTAAACCCTGAACTCTACACCCACAAACCCTCATCCCTATACCCTATAACCTCACCCTTATACCCTAAACCCTAATTATTGTCCCTCAAACCTATAATTAAAACCTAAACCATACAATCTCAACCCTTCACCCTATGCCTTATACCCTCAATCCATATCATAAACCCTAAACTCAATATCCTAAACCCTAATCCCTATACCTTACACACTTAATCTTATACACTCAACAAGCTAAATATTATCTCTCAACTGTAAACCCTCAACCCTCAACCCTCAACCCTCAACCCTCAATCGTATACCTTAAACCCTAAACCCATAAACCTCAACCCTCATCCCTATAACCTATAACCTATACCCTCACCCTTATATACCCTAAACTCAAAACCCTTACATACATACATACATACATACATACATACAAGCATATATAAATACATGCATACATGCATACATACATACATACAAGCATACATACATAAATGCATACATACATACACACAGACATACATACATGCTTGCATACATACATACATACATACATACATACATACATACATATATACATATAAATATATATATAAACATGCATACATCAAACACACATTTAAAAAATTTGCACATAAACAATCTCAAGTGAGACATAATCCAAGCGCGTTATAATGTGCTCGCATTATGTAAAGCTTGGGAAACATAAAGTAAAAATTTACAAAAGGAAGTAAAATACAAAACAAGACATAACATGAGCATGTTGTCGTTGGACCTACGGTTGTCATTGCACCAAAATGTCAACCTGTTAATGCTTGATACAATTGGTAGAGTTAATGGATCCACGAGTGGTAGTTAGTCCATGTCACAATTCTTGAGGGGAGCATTGACCATCTACTAACAATCTCCCCCTCAACGTTACCCAAGGGGATTCGAACCTAACACCTTTGGCTTTGATACCTATTGTTGGCCCTACAGTTGTTGTTGCACCAAATTGTCAACCTATTAATGCCCAATACAACCGCAATTGTTAACAGATCCATGGGTGGTGATTAGTCCATGATGCGAATCCCGAGGGGAGCACTGACCATCTGCCAATAGTTATAACACTCACGTTATGTCAAAATTGTGACATAACGTGGACATGTTATAACGCGCTCGCGTTATATATTGCTTTGGGAATCCCCAAGCCTTAGGCTTGCATTTGCTTTGGATTTTCAACCCAAAGTTTTGGAGTGCCTTCCCAACATCCAAAGACATGTTTTTGTATATTCTACAAGATTTCACATAATCTCGTTCATGCTAACCGTCAGGTTTGCACATGTTTCAAGTTTGAGTAAATCAAACACTTGGGTAATGTTAGGCTCTCTCTTAGCTATTTAACGATGTATTTTTTTTTCATGTTTTGACAATGTTAAGACTTTCATCTTTAATTTATTTTTTGGTGTGTCCATTTTTGTCAAAAACCAATATTTGGTATTTTTTACTTTATTTTTTAACCGTTCTTTGAAATTTCAAATAAATTAGATTTTTGTAAACTAGACTCTATTCTAAACATATTAAAACAATGTTTTTCGATTAGTTTTCAAAAATTATAGGGGTAGCATGGCCAAAATTATGTTTTTCAGGATGTGTCCACTTTGAAAATTAGTAAAAGGTTAAATATTCTTAAAAAATGATAAAAAAATCGAGCATAAACTACATGTTGTTAGCTAATTTCTCATTGACGAGATTTTAAAAATACCAAAAAAAGTTAACCTTTTGAGGGAGCCACAAAAGACGCTACATTTTATGTGTTTTTAACAAAAACAACACCAATTTTTATGGCTCCCTTTTTTGAACCCCTTCTCTACCATTTAAAAAAAAATAGTAGTTTAGAAAGTAGACCTAGAGCACTACGAATATTTTTTTTGTTGTATCTTAAAATTTTGAGTGTAATTATCCTCAATTTCTCATCCAAGGTCAGTATTTCTTGATTTTAGGAAAAAGTGGCCACTTAAGACCCCTTTTTGGCCCCTCATCTTTTTGCACTTACTCAAATAGGGATTTATTCAATCAATTGTAGAGGAAATCGGTAGGTAATTGACTAACATGATGATGTGTCAATTTCAGGTGTCTACAATTAATAAGGTTTCTCTATTTGGGGTTTTTATGAAGGAGATCTTACTTGTCACAAATTTAACACTTAGAAATGTTGGTAGAAGGACATGTTACATGGTTTTATTGGCATATTTTCTCTATATGGCCTTTTATTTCTTCTTAGAGGATCATGTTCATATGACATTAGAGTTGAGGTTTGCATGGACCCATTGTTCACTATGTTTGTGGTTATTTATATTTTATTATAATTTATTATTTACATTTGGGTAATAGAATGTAAGCTCTATAATATTTATATTCTATGGTGTAGAGAACTTGGGAGATTTAAGGAGACTATTGATGGGAGAGTTATGTTGTAGTGGTTCAGTTTGTAGGTTTGCATGTCATCATAGATCTTCCTTGGTATTAGATGATATTAATGACATTCGCAAAATTTATATATGCAAGTTTTGTTGGTAGAATTTTGGATGCCTTGTTAGATTTTAAATTTGATATTACATGTGTAGTGGGACTTTCAAGTTGTATATGTGTCCTTTGTTTGATGTTCACAATATACTATAGCCTTCAAGCTCTTAAAGTTTTTTATTGCATATTTATGTGTTGTTATCTTGAAGGAATTTTGTATGTGGGTTATTGTATATACAAGGATTTGTGATCATGTATAGAAGCTGGATATGTTTTGATTAAAGGTAAAAAATGAGTTTTGAAGGGGTACATAACCCTTTACATCAAAAATAAGTTGTAACGAAAAAAAAGTCATCTAAAGCATAACAACCCACCCACAATGAACAGTCAACAAAAAAGAAGGAACCCACCCAACAAAATTACATATTATTCAGGGTATTTGCAGCCTCAACATCAAAAGCCACATTCTTAACACCTTCATCCCCAAAAATAGATAGATCATTTGCAATAGCACCAACCTAAGATTTGGTCTTATTACAGGTTCGAACCCCAGGTCCACCCAATTTTACCTCCCCAATCAAAACAAAAATCACACTCTTGTCACCAAGCTTCTCGCCTTCCATCAGCGTATCATTAGCATCATCATCAACAAAATCTTTACCATTTTTAACATTATCCACAAGGGACATCATACCAGCAGATTCAACATTAAACCCAACTTTTTTCCCCTCCTTTCCTTTATCCATATTAGCAAAAATCCTTTCCATGAGATTTTTCAAAGTAAGGATTCTTCCATTAAGATTTTTCTTCATCAGAAGAGTTTCCTCCACCACAATCTTTAGGGATTTCATCAAATCATCGATTTGATCCTAAACAGAGGAATCCTCCATTTTTCTCACAATACCGCTCACTTTCACATTAGTCATATTCATTTCATGAAAAATCCATTTAAAAAGCTTATAAAAAATAAAAGAGCCCTCTTTAGTACCTCCCAAGACATCAACAATATTATTTTTACCAATATTAAAAACCTCTTTACCCTCATCATCCTCCTCATGCAAGGAGCTAACCTTATTTGTATCAACAACAATCTCCTTACCCTTTTTGAGCAGCAATCTGTGTCACAACCGATGATTTGATCTTTCAGATGGACTCCATGATCTCAACAACAACCGCCATCCTTTTCATCTACCTCTTTGGGTCCACCACAAGAGGGTCCATAGCAGCATGCCCAGCCTGATTCCCACCTGAAGAAACCACAACAACCCATTCCTTACCATCCAGAGAGCCCACAACATTATTTCCACCACCCACTTTAAGAGGAGTGTCCAACTCAAGATTTTTACAAGCAAATCTCACCACCTTCCTCGTACTTGTTAGAAACCAAGATCACTTGTCACATGCAAAAGACATGCATAACCAAAGAAGATGTTATGTAAACCTCAAAGTAAAAATGCATTATTGAGAATCAATTATTACAAAGAGATCAATCCTTATGAAGGAGATCAAGAAACCCTAAAAGGGAAACCCTAAATGAAACCCTAGTGTGCACACTTAATAATTAATCAATTATTAATGTGCCTAAGTTTATCTTAAGCAACTAAAGGAATAAGTGACTTAATTAATTAACCAGTATGATATAATTAATTAAGTATAATAACTTATTACTCTAACACCCCCCTTAAGATGAACTTAGGAAGAAGCTAAAACACTAGAAGAAGATTCATGCAAGCAAGGATGGGTCTCGACAACAAAGGCCTAATCAGGTACCCATTTACAAATGCAAGAAAGAGGTAGAGAAGGAAAACCTAATGGGAAAACCCCCCCTACAATGAGATGACATGCTGCAAAGAAGCACTGGAAGAAAACTGTAGAGTAACACTGGAACCACAATCTGGCAAGAAAGGAAAGATACTTCTGTCTACAAGAAACCATATCGGAATCATAATGATGCAACAATAGACCTGATGCCACAGAACACTTGAAAACTCCAAACAGGAACAACCCTAGAATCTATGAAGCAATAGTCGATTATTGAATGATGTATTATTGAAAACGAAGTGCAAAGATGCAAGGTGCACTCTCCCAATTGCCAAAACATCCAAGTAATCTCTAAAACACCCATCGAGCCAAATCTAGATTAATGATAAACCTGGAACAAATACAAAAAAAGTGCATAGACAGTAACATAGAGCTCCTCAATACCTTTCCAACACCGCAAAGATAGCAAAAATCGGAGATCGTGGCAAAAAGTTATGAGCTCCAAAGCATAAAATAAACATCTAACTTTAAACAGCAATAAATTTAGTAAAACAGAAAAATACTATAAAATAAACTACACCACAAGACAGTGCTTGGAACCAACTTTCTGGCGATATCTCGTTTGCCCGATTTTGATACCGTATGCCCAAGTTATGCCAAAAACAAAAAAATTGCTCTTTTAGGGAAAACTAGGGTTAGGAGGGGGCAAAAAAGGTGTCATACGATCGCTGATGTCAGCGGTTCATGAGGATAAATTTGACGGCCATCTAGCCGTTGCCGCAAAAATTTACCCCCTTGCAAAAAAATTTTTGACAAAGCGCCTGGTCGCTAATATGACAAGGGGTTGGGTGCTGGAGTTCGCCGGGGGTCGGGCGCGGAGCTCCTAGTCCCCCATAGGACCTCGACCGAGCTGTGGAGGGCCCATGGGGGCTGGCGGACTGGCAGACAGGTGGTGGTGAAGGGGCGGTGTTGCCCGAGGCCGCTGCTCCTGGTAGCCACTGGGTGGCGCAGTGGCGGCGCCCTCCATTTCTGTTGGCAACGCAAATTTTTTTTCAGTAAACCATGCGATTCGCATTTTTTTTAATTTTTTTCGCCTCGGATTGTGTGCTAGGGAGGCCGTATGACTTCCCTAGCAATTTTTTTTTCCTTTCAGATCAACTTCACCAAAATCGATGAAACAAAGGGTGATCTTAGGGTTTTGAGGCGCTGTGAATGCGATGGCGACGTCCGTTTGAGCCCAAAGTGTCCCAAAAAATTGGCTACCCCCAGATCTTGCAAAAAAGATGCCTATGGAAACCCTTACACTTGAAACTCACTGAAAGACGATATCTTCAAATCACGAATAGGCAGCTGTAGGTCTGGAGCTCTGATACCATGTTAGAAACCAAGATCACCTACATCCAATCACCTATCACATGCAAAAGACATGCATAACCAAAGAATATGTTCTGTAAACCTCAAAGTAAAAATGCATTATTGAGAATCAAGTATTACAAAAAGATCAATCCTTATGAAGGAGATCAAGAAACCCTAAAAGGGAAACCCTAAATGAAACCCTAGTGTGCACACTTAATAATTAATCAATTATTAATGTGCCTAAGTTTAGCTTAAGCAACTAAAGGAATAAGTGACTTAATTAATTAACCAGTATGATATAATTAATTAAGTATAATAACTTATTACTCTAACAATACTATCCCCCACAAGCAATTCCCTATTTTTCAGAGTTGGGGGAGGAGATGAAACCTCCCCAGCCAAATCTTTCATATCCTTTCTACTTCGGCTAAGCATATCATCATCAAGTTCTTTGTTGTTGGTCTCATAACCCTTGTTGGGGCTTGGCCCCTCTTTTTTACGCTTCCCCAGAGCAGGGAATCTCATATCCTCATCCGCAATAGCAAGGGAGTTTGACACAAAAACAACATCATCCTCCGAATCTAACTCCTTCTACAAAATAAGCTTCCCTTTTTTCCTATTTTTACAAGCCACTTCCTCCTCATAAACAATCTCATAACCCTTAGCCAGCTTAATTTTCACATCCTTAAGAGTCAAAAGTGGTTTAACCACCTCAAAGGCTTTGCAATAGTCAAAGATAAGGAGAATCAACCCCACATGAAGAACAAGGTTCTTCTGATTTTTCTTATGGTCAATAATTCCAACATCCAATGAGGCCAAAAGGTAAAAAGGAAAATAAATCCTTTTCTTGTGACGAAAATGGTTAAGAAGGACAAAGTGATAGGCATTTACTGCAAAACAACGGTCTTCAAGGGAAATATACCTTATCAAATCTTTAGAAACATTCACCCATACAACCTTGATGGTCTTCCTTTGATATCCCCCACTCTTTGCCGCTTTCTGAAGGGAAAAGAAAGGATCAAAAAATGACCCTAAAGTGCGGAATAATTTCCCTTAACACTAATACAATAGAGGAGAAGAGCATAAACAGGCTTCAATAGAATCTAAAATACTTGAGATCTAATACATGCAGCAAAAAAGATTGCACCAATTTAGCATTCACAGATGACACAGGTATTTAATGTGGGAAAACCTTTCTAGGTAAAAAACCCACCACACCAAGCAAAGAATATTTTGTATTATAGTAATAACAATATTACATACAAATCACAGTCTTGAATCTGTTCAGCTCACAACAGCACTTACAAAATTATCTCACTGTTACAATGTTCATCCAACATTCAGTTCGAGAAAAAACTCACTATTGCAATCACGTACTTAGCTTACATAAGTCATACGTTGCATTCAATTCTATCAGTCAACCACCGATCACAAGGTACAATAATCTCTGATCCAATCACGCCAATGATCTACCCATATCGATCTTCCTGCATCGAGCCACTCAGGCCATAACTTCTTTACCCAAAACGAGTCTTGTCTTCCACCCTGAGTCTACCTACAATAACTGCTGCTATGACTTTGACCTCTAGCCAATTATCAGTCTGACACTGAGCCACATGTCTGCATCTCATTTTTCTATCACTTCTGTCAACGAGCTCATCCGAGCTCTCCAAAGACCTTACCACGCTACCACAGCCCTGCTGAGTTTGACCTACGATATGGCAGTGAGCTCAATCGAGCTCACCCCGACATCATCAAGCCCAGACAAACCTATCACACCGCACTACCGCAGCCAGGTCTAGGACACACCGCGGTATGGTGGTAGCCGTCCTCGCTGACCGTTGGTGGTCTTACCGCGGCCACTGCGGTTAGTCTCTTGATTATTCATGGTATAGCGGTAATCGCCATCCAAGTTGCTGGCGGACTTACCATGGCCACTGTGGTTAGTCATTTGACTGACCACGGTATGGCAGTAACCGCCAACCAGGCTGTTGGTGGTCTTACCATGGCCACTACAGTCAGTCATTTGACTGACCGTGGTATGGCAGTAACCGCCAGCTAGACGACTATCGGTCTTACCGTGGTAAGGCGGTAATTGCTAGCCAGATGAAGAGACCGATACCATGGCCACCACGGTGAGGAAGAAGACCGCGCGCAGTAATGAGGTAACCACCAAACCCTTCACTGCAGTACTGCCAGAAAAGAAAGGAAGACCGCCGCGGTATGGCAGTAAAGGCAGAAAACATAATTTTTTTCACCAAGTCCGAAAAGGCAGAGGTTCAAGCTGGTAATTGAGGCATCGTTTCTCAACAAGCTCCCACTTGACGAACATTCCCATCTTCCTCATAGACTTTGAAAAATTATTGACAGTCATGGGCCCCAAAGCCCATCGATTTTGCACACCACCTAAACTTGTTTGTGCTAACCAACTTTGTCAAAGCGTCTGCAACATTCTTTAAGGTTTCAACCTTTTCCAAACTCACCTTGCCATATTAAACCATATCCCTCACGAAGTGATATAGCACATCAATCTGCTTGGTCCTGGCATGAAAGGTAGGATTCTTTGCTAAACAAATGGCACTTTGACTATCACAGCAGATTGAAATCTGCCCAACATTAAATCCAATGTTTGAACACAAATGGTTTAACCAAACAACCTCTTTATAGGCGTGAGTTGCAGCCATGTACTTTGCCTCTGTCGTCGATAAAGCAACTACAACCTATCATTTGCTCATCCAACTGATTGGTCCACCATTAAGCATGAAAGTGTATCCACTGGTGGATCGCTTGTTGTCAATGTCCCCTGCCCAATCTGAATCAACATAACCTTGGATGCTGAGAGATTTCTATGATGCAACCATACTGCCATGGTAATACAGTGCATAATCTAAATTTCCCTTCAAATACCTGAATACTATATTCACAACATCCCAATGTGATCTTCTCGGATTTTCCATAAATCGGCTTAGAAATCCCACTGCTTGGGCAATGTCGGGTCTTGTATAGACCATAGCTTACATCAAACTGCCAACAACACTTGCATAAGGCACACTAGTCATGTCCTCCATCTCAGTAGTAGACTTAGGATAGTCTTCAGCAGATAGCTTCATTCCCTATATGATCGGAACAACTAGCTGCTTGCAGTCATCCATGCTAAACCTCTCCAGAACTGTCTTCACATACATACTCTAACTGACACAAAGCTTTCTGCTTGTTCTATTTCTAGTTATCTCCATTCCAAGAATGTACCTAGCTGTACCAAGATCTTTCATTTCAAACTTTGCAGACAACTGAGATTTAAGATCAGAAATCATAGTCTTGCTATTTCCAATGAATAACATATCATCCACATACAGGGTAATAACAAGCACATGATCATTCTCATATTTATAATAAATGCAATGATCAAATTTTGATCTTACAAATCCAATTAACAACACAAATGTGTCAAATTTATGGTACCACATTCTAGGAGATTGCTTTAAACCATAGAGAGATTTATTCAAATTACAGACCAGATTTTGTTTACCTCTTTCAACAAAATGCTCAAGCTGGGACATGTATATTTCTTCTTCCATCTCACCATGGAGAAATGTTGTCTTCACATCCATCTACTCAATTTCAAAATCATACACAACTACTAATGACAATAAAAATTCTGATGGATGTCAGCTTTTCTACAGGGGAAAAAATCTCACCATAATCAATTCCCTCAATTTGAGAAAAACCCTTGCAACCAACCTAGCCTTATACTTCTCAACAATCCCATCAAGACCTATCTTCCTTTTGAATATCCACTTACAACCAACATGTTTTTGCCCTTTAGGCAGTGGTACCAAATTCCAGGTTTCATTCTTTTTCAAAGAATCCATTTCTTCATTCATGGCATCCAGCCACGAATTTGAATCAACCATGTTGATTGCTTTTTTAATAGTCCTAGGTTCATCAGTGCTGGTAATTAAAGCATAGTCACAGTTCGAATCTAACATAGAGAAACCATACCTATCAAGTTGCCTTTTTTCTCGTGTAGATATTCTTACAAGTTGAGGTTGTTTTTCATCATCAGAACTTCCAGAGCTTCTTGAGCTCTCCTCAGTCTCAGGTACACCACACAACTCTTCCCTTTCTAGAGTTTGGAAAATTTAACCGCATCCTTCTTCTTGTCACTCTGATCTGTCCCAAGCTGTTGACTACTTATTGAAGGTTTTAGCTCACAAAATATCACACTCCTGCTGTACAAAACCTTCTTAGCAAAAGGGTTCCAAAGCTTGTATCCCTTCACACCAACTCCATAACTGATGAGGATACACTTGAAAGCCTTGTTATCCAATTTAGATCTCTTTTCATTTGGCACATAAGCATATGCCTCACAGCCAAACACATGAACATGACTCAGAGAGGGATTCTTACCAGACCATGCTTCCAAAGGTGTCTTGTCAACAAGAGCAGAGCAAGGAGATCTATTTATTAGATAACATGTTGTAGCCACAACCTCAACCTAGAACTTCTGCTCCAGACGAGCACCGCTCAACATACTCCTTTATTTTTCCATCAGCGTCCTATTCAACCTTTCAGCAACTCCATTTTGCTGTGGAGTGTAAGGCGCTGTCTTATGCCTTTTAATTCTATGATCAGTGCAATACCTTTCAAAATATGCAGAACAAAATTCACCGCCATTGTTTGTCCTCAAACATTTGATTTTACTTCCAGTCTGATTCTCTACCAAAGATTTAAATTCTTTAAATCAACTGAACACTTCTGATTTACTTTTAATAAATTATACAAATGCCCTTCTCGAACAGTCATCAATAAAAGAAATATAATATATAGACTTCGATAATGAAGGAACATTAACTGGACCAAACACATCAGAATGAACATAATCTAGTATAACAGAAGATTTGTGAGGACTAGAATAAAATGAAACACGGTGTTATTTTCCATAGGTACAATGTTCACAAAAATTGAACTCAAGGTTACAATCATCAAGCCCTTCTACAAGATTTTTATTCTTCAAGGTTTTTAAACCTTTCTCACCAATGTGACCAAGTCTATGATGCCATAGCATAGTCTTCTCAGCTGGAAGTTTTACCTCCAAAGCATTTGCAGCCAAAGAAGTGTCTTCATCTTTCTCTATAGGTGCAGCATTGCATGACTTTACAGAGGCACTGTTACAAAGAACAGGATGTGCATCCAGCTTGTACAAAGTGCCAGTACGAGTACCCTTAGCCAACACCATTGCACCTCTAGCCATTTTACATCCCTTACTTGAGAAAGAAACTTCTACCCCAGCATCATTTAACTTACTGACAGAAAGAAGATTTCGAGCCAGACCTGGTATGTGAAGTACGCAACCAATACCTTTGACTCTCCCATCAGGAAACTAAATTTTGACTCTTCCTCTACCAACTATCTCCAATGTTGAATCACTTGCCAAGTATACCTTTCCACAATCATACTTCTCATATTTAGAGAACCATTCTCTATTGGACGTCATGTGAAAAGATGCACCTGAGTCAACCAACTAGACATCATCTGATGACTGAGTTATCAAGGTTGTTGCAATGAAGGCGCCTGCATCACTTTGAGAAGATTCATTGTCAGAAGCATTCTTCTTCTTCTTCTCCTTGTAGTCCTTCCAAATATGTCCAGGTTTCCCAAAGTTCCAGCATCTCACCTTGAACTTTTTACCAGGAGACTTTGATCTCCCTGCAGATTTGGATTTCAACTTCTTGTCCTTTTTCTTGCCTTTCTCCTTTGGTCTACCTTGAACAGCAAGGGCCTCTTTGGCCATCTCTAAAGACTTCCTCCACATCTCTTTAGATAGCAATGAGGCAACAATGTCTTCCATCTTGAAAGCAACAGTATTGCTTCCAATGGCCATCACAAGATGATCCCAACTGTCAGGTAACAGACACAATAGGAGCATGCAATGATCCTCCTCCTCTATCTTTACACCTATAGATGCCAGCTAAGTAACACTCATATTAAACGAGTTCAGATGGTCTGCAACAGATGCACCTTCTTCCATCTTCAAGGAGTACAACTTCTTCCTCAGGAATAACTTATTTACGAGAAAATTTCCCTAATAAATATCACCAAGCTTCTTCCATAATGAAGCTATAGACTGCTCCTCATGGATGTTCAGGAGTACAGAATCAGCTAGACTTAGTCTTATCAAACCTCTTTCTTTTCTATTATCAAGATCCCAAGCTTCTTGCATCGTACTTTGTGGATTAGTTCCAGACACTGCAATCCAGAGGTCTCTATCCACAAGCAAGTCTTCTATCTTGAGTTTCCATAACTCAAAGTTACTGCCATTAAAATTTTTAATATCTACTCTACCAGATGTACTCGCCATCTCAAACATAAACAAGTTTTAACAATGCAAGACTCCCACTGAACCAGTATTAGCACAAAAAACTGATCTTTCCTACAAGGATAACACAACTGGCCAGGCTCTGATACCACTTGAAGGGAAAAGCAAGGATCAACAAATGAACCTAAAGTGCGGAATACTTTCCCTTAACACTAATACAACAAAGAAGAAGAGAATAAATAGGTTTCAATAGCATCTAAAATACTTGAGATCTAATACATGCATCAAAAAATATTGCACCAATTTAGCATTCACACATGACACAGGTATTTAACGTGGGAAAACCTTTCTAGGTAAAAAACCCACCACACCAAGCAAAGAATATTTTGTATTATAGTAATAATAATATTACATACAAATCACAGTCTTGCTTCTGTTTAGCTCACAACAACACTTACAAAATTATGTCACTGTTACAATGTTCATCCAACATTCAGTTCAAGAAAAAAACTCTCACTCTTGCAATCACGTACTCGACTTACATAAGTCATACGTTGCATTCAATTCTATCAGTCAACCACTGATCACAAGGTACAATAATCTCTGATCCAATCGCACCAATGATCTTCCCATACCGATCTTCTTGCATCGAGCCACTCAGGCCATAACTTCTTTACCCAAATCGGGTCTTGTACGCCACCCTGAGTCTACCTGCAATAACTGTTGCTATGACTTTGGCCTCCATCCAATTATCACTCTGAAACTGAGCCACATGTTCGCATCTCATTTGTCTACCACTTCTATCAACTGAGTCCAACTCGTTCAACCCTATCAATGAGCTCATTTGAGCTCTCCAAAGACCTTACCGCTCTACTACAGCCCTGTCGAGTTTGACCTACGGTATGGCGGTGAGCTCGACCGAGCTCACCCTGACATCATCGAGCCCAGACAAACCTATCACACTGCACTACTACAGCCGACTTCAAGACACACTGCGGTATGGTGGTAGCCATCTTGGCTGACCGCTGATGGTCTTACCTGCGGCCACCATGGTCAGTCTCTTGATTGTCCGTGGTATGGTGGTAACCACTGGCCGACTTACCACAAATGACTGACCGCGGTATGTCGGTAACCACCAGCCAGGCAGTTGGCAATCTTACCGTGGCCATCGCGGTCAGTCATTTGACTGACCATGACTGACCACGGTAAGGTGGTAACTGCCATCCAAATGGAGAGACTTATACCACGACCACTGCAGTGAGGAAGGAGACCATGCATGGTAACGAGGTAATTGCCAAACCCTTCACTGCGATACTGCCATAATAGAAAGGAAGACCGCCTCGGTATGGTGGTAAAGGCAAAAAAAATAATTTTTTTTCGCCAAGTCCAAAAAGGAAAAGGTTCAAGTTGGTAATTGAGGCATCATTTCTCAACACTTTCAAGTCCTTGGCTTCCTCCCCTTTGAAGAATATTTTCATAGCATTATGTACCTCTTTCTTGTCTCTATATAACTTCATAGATTCCATCGATAAGCTAGTAATGTGAGCTATAAGGTATTTAGTAATATTGAACTCCATCCCTCCAAGTTTCAGCACCTTGTTATTCCAAATTTTGGCAACCAAAGTAGTCATCTAAGGGTTATTCCCATGCAATTTTTCAATATAGGGAGTCAATCCTCCCTTCTAAGGAATTGCCCAAACCTCTGAATTCTTCTTAACTGCATTGCAAGAGAAGGGCTCCGCACGATTCCTGTCACCACCCATGGCAACCAAACTCACGCCAAGGATATTCTCAATTTTCACATCAAAAACGAAACTTCTCGAGAAAGCAACACTAAGGATACCCATAATCCGTGTAAAAAAATAGACATGGTAGAGGTAATTAATAAATATAGTAATAATCTCCCTATGGATTTCCTCCTTAGTACCATCAGAGCAAGTTGAGTCCTGAATACCACTCCTCCATATAATAGCCTTCCAAGTGATGATAAACATGCACACCCAGTGCCACACAATACCATTATTCCTCTTATATTTGTGCTTCATGATTAATAGTTACAATCGCCTCTATTGGAAGAGGGTCATTTAAATCCCACTCCTGAGCCCCATGCACCCCCAAGTTAGCAAAGATATCTACCAAACTATTTCCCTCTCTCAAAATGTGAGAAATAAAAATCATCAAAGGAATAAAGGATATCAATAGAATCCTTTATCATAGTTTCAATAGTCCAAGAGGAGGTAGCACATTTTTTCAAATAATTAATGATATTAAGAGAATCCCCCTCAAGTCATACTTTATTAAGACCTTTCTTTTGAGCCAGTTTGACACCATGATAGAAAGTTGGATATGTTAATGACATAAGGTCTACCTATTATGATGAGTATACCTTGGTTTGCAAGTATGGTTAGTTGGATGTGTTGACAACTAGTTGTGATTGTTAAATTCCATCTATGGTGATTAATTTTTGGTAGGTAATTAGGCCTATTTATTACTACTATATTTATTTAATGTGTTTGGATATCAATTTGAGGCAATATTTATACCCCATTTCAAATTAGTGTGACATATAGTTGGATTGGATCTTATCTTTTATGTATTGGTATGATGGAGGATGAGGGAGTTCTTATTTGAGGTGGTGGTCGCTTTGGTTATTATCACAGGTATCTTGATGGTACATGTTGGCTATAGGGATTTTTCACTTGATGATTGAGTCTACTTTTGACTCCTTATGAAATATATACAATAAGTGGGAGAATATTATAAAAAAATATGTTGTTCACCTTACATAATGCTTATAATATAAATTAATCTTTATTTGTGGTGCACCTTGTGAATCTAGAGATGTGGATACCACATGGGTTAGACATTCTTGGATACATTTTTTATACATTTTATGTAACATGAGAATAAGTATTTAATGTGGGTTGCACATGTGAAAATATTTAACATTGGAAAAAATTACTATTAATAGGAAAAACTTATTATCAAAAAGGAAAAAAAATTAAATGAGGGAGAAATGGTTTTGTAAAATCGTAGTTTTAGAAGCACACTTTATGTAATACCACTTAGTTGTTGATGTTGGTCATTATAACCTTTTCCTTGTTGGCCTTAAGGCTGGATTGAATATCTATTGTAAGTTGAATACGTGAGAAGAGGAAGCATGGATTAGGAAATGTGGTTACATTATTCTTATTTTCTTATTTACATGGAGTGCGATTCGAGAGCTTGATATTTTAGAAGATTTGTATGGAGAATTTATAGGTGTATTGTAATATTTTTTCATGAGATAATACATGTTTAATTTGCAATAGATTTTAGAGGATGGATTTTTTGCTTTGAGGGCTTTTCCAAGGTACACTTTGTGACATCTTTATGGAATGTTTTTTATTCTTTTGAATTGTGGATTATGAATACTTGCTTACAAATTTTTCTCTCCTAGGGTTATTCAAAATAATTATAAAATTTCTTTCATTAAATGAGTATTTGAGTCAAAATACTTAGCTCCTTACAAGTGATACAAAACTTAGCTCTAGAAGAGAGAAAACTTATAAATTACTACTAGAAGCCAAATAGTGGAAGACTAGGAGTCACCACTTAGAATTTCACCTTAGATGTCACTATGGGGATTTGAACTTGAGTCTCCACAATAAGAACTTAATGTTTTAACCACTTGATCTCAACCCATTATACTAAAATAAAAAAATTGATAGGTCAAATCTAAATTTTTTAAAGTTATGTCACACTTTAGGCCAACTTATCAACATAGGTGAATTTACATATTTCTAACTAAAAATCAATTTTGGTCAAACATATGATCTAGCTACTCATTCTAGCTAAATTACATATGCACCACAATATTTTCAACTAGAAGTGACCACTAAATAAATAAATAGCATCATTTTGGAGCCAGTTTACTTTAAAAAATTATTCAAAAAACTTATTATTTTCATAATTTTTACTCATAAATAATATTTCTAAAAAATATAAACACACCCTTTTGGAGATCTATAAGTTTATTTTTTAAAATTATTTTTTCAAAATAGTTTAATTTTGCTTATATACATATTTTTAACTAAAAGTAGGACATCGACACAAAATAAAAAGTAAATTGTTTCGTCAAGAAAAAATAGTAAAGTTTATTTAAAATTTTGAAAAAATATGATGTGCTAGAGAAAATATTTCATATCATAATGATATAATTTTAAGACCAAAGCTAACATCCCATCAAAAAATTATATTTTTTGCACACAAATATTTCAATATTCATTCAAATATATATATCAGAATGGAAAAACAATCTATACATTAAAGTTTTAAGTTATAATTATGAAAAAAAATTGATGGAAAAACAATAAAATTTACTATTTAAATAGTGACATCCCACTTAACCTCATTTTAAAGAATTTTATCAATAATTAAAATATAGTGTCAATTTTACAAAAAAAAAACACACTCAAATAGTTTTAATTTTTTTACATACAAACATTGAATAAATAAATATAAATTTCATTAGTTTACATCATTCAAAATTCAAAACATATGTGCCACTTTCTAGTGATTCAAGTTAAAAAATTTGATTAGTGTTGGTCATTTTGTTTATAAAAGCGTGACATAGCTTTGAACATTCACCTTGAAGTCAATTTTTTAGAACACTACCAAGTGAAATACCAATTTGATATGTATTTGAAAATAAAATGACACTACACTAATCTAGTTTAATTGATTGGGATAAATACTAAAATAAGCAATCAAACTGAAACTGAGAGCTAAGACTATAAATGAAATTTATAGAGGGTTAAGATATACACAACTTTGTTTGATGCTCTTTGATAATCAATAATTGAATTTCTAAGGTAGACTATGATTAATCCATTGAATTCTTATTTATAATATTGGATCAACACTTTAGTAGTTACCACAAATGTATTTGTAGTGACTATGATATGTCTCTAGACATAGTTGTGAACATTGTTTAAGATAAAAACACAAATCTATGTCACACTTTTACATAGAAAATGGACAACATGGGTTTATTTTTTAATTTGAAGCATCGAAAAGTGGCATATACATCTTAACATTGTAAATGATGTAAACTAATGAAATATAAAAAAAACAGTGTAGTTATCTGTGTACTTTCTTCAAAATCTAAAAATTATTTAGAATTTTTAAAAGTGAACATTATAATTAGTAAGTGCAAAAATTGAGGTTAATGGGATTCAACTTTTCTTATAGTAATTTTTCTCATATTGTTGACTTGAAGCTTTAGGGTATGTACCAAATAAATCTAATTTTAATAGTTTTTAATAAATTTTTAAGTTAGGTGTACTAAAATTATAATATTTTTTATGGGACTCCATAGCTTTTCTTAACTATTTATCAAAAAAAACAAAAATGAAGTCATCTTAATAAGGACCTCTCCTCTAAGGTATCATTTTTCCAAAAATATTAATAAACTTTAGAGTATAATTTTTTAATTCCTTTACACCAATCAAGTTCCTATTGATGATGTACACAAATGGAATACACACCAAGTAAATTTTAGATGCCTAGATAATAATGGAGTATACATTAACATGAATACTAATGCAGTATTTTATATAATACTAATAATTTTATATGAAATGTTGTAATATGATAATTGTTGATGGTGTTTTCTGCACAGCAACAACTCAGAAAAATATAATATCATATCTCTCTTGAAAGGTAGATCTCTATCATAAAAGAGATAACCCCAATGTCTCTAATGTCAAGTCTTGACAATGTAGTGAAACGACTCAAAGATAATGTGAAAATGCCGGTAATCACAAAGGGACCTTACAAAAAAATATTGGATCTTCGAACTTATCATATTTTGTAATATGGTACTATTTTGAATCCTAGATTTAACCCAAACTCAAATAAATAGAAAAAGACAAGGGTTTAAAGAGATCCTAAGATTAAAATCACAACAATACACATGATAAGATACCTGAAATGGACCAATCCCTCAAAAATAATTCCTGCTTGACCTAGCTTTAACCTTCAATCTTATAGAAATAGTGTAATCTTCTAAGGACTTATAAAATTTCAGATCATGAAACATTCATTCACCAACCCTATTCTATAGTTGAAATGAACAAATATTCACTATTCGATTAAGTACATAAATATAAGGTTCAGGATAACTTTACACAACAACTTACAATCAACAAGTTGCCAAAAGTATGGACCAAGGATCACTACAACACTTCAAGCATCCAACCACAAGTACCATTAAATAACATCTAAAATTAAAGCTAACATACAACTAATGATATCAAAGCAATTTCAAAGATAGAATAAAGAGAGTCATTCTAGATAAAATCAACACCGAAGAATAATGTCTTTACTTGCATTGAATCACCAAATGTTACAACAATTTCCAGTATTCTATGTAATAGCACTTGTTTTCGAAATAAAACTAACTCCTAACTTTAGGTCTTGCTCTATTACTTAGCTCTTTCAAAATTTTAATCCTCTAACTAACTATTACAAAATGAGGTTGGATGCCATTTTATATGAACTTCATGATATGTCGGCCACAAAACAAGTGGGTCTAGAAAAGATCCAAATATAAAATATTGCATTAAATGCTTGAGGCTCTTTCTAGGTCGGCCTGGATTCTTTAATTCAGCTCGGTCCAATGCATGTACAAGATAAAAGGGAGATTGGGAAGCACAAATCTTGATGCAATCATTCATTAGCTGGTCCCTTATCTTTATCTTGCACCTTAAGAAAAATGCCCTCTAGGTCATCCAATGGTGGAGTAATTAACACTTTGAACCTTCTCTCAAGGGATTTAATTTCCTCCCTTGATTGCTCGATGACCTTATCCCACTCCACCTTGAGATCTTGATATTTTTCCATGACAATAGTATATGTGGATGCATCATCCAAATGATGGGTTGTGACCAGACCATCATCAATTGGGGCATAAAATTCATGCCACCACTTCCTTAGCTGTTCTAGGGCCAAATGCTTTGGTGCAAACTTCTTTCTCCCAGTCATGATCTCGAATAATGAAATGCATTTGTTAGAAATTCCATTTAAAGTATCACCCACCTGTTGGTCTTGCTTGTGACTCTTCTTGTTAATCCTCTGCCTGATTTGCAAAGCCTCATACAACTCCCAAGGTTCTGAAACCCTCGAGGAAGGTAGGATCCCATCACTTACTAACTTCTCTTCTATGTAGTCCATGATGGCCTTTGTTTTTTGCAGCAGGAGATCCACATTATCATTATTTTGTGCCAATATATTTTGCAACCTTAGCTAATCTATGTGCATCTCCACAAGTTGAAAAAATGTATTTAATCATATTGTCTCCCTTGGACCCCACTCCCAATAACCATTCATGGGTCCCTTGTGTGGCAGCCTTTATCTTTTCAAGCCTAGTGAATGCCTCTTTAGGAAACAATCCTTTAGGGGCCACTCCTTCACTTCCCATAACCTACAAAGGTTTAATTAGATTCTGCACATACCGATACACATCTTTCAATTGTTTCTATAGAATTTCCTTCTCCTCTGTTTCTTTATCCAACCTCCTTAGGATGGCCTGAGAAGACTCCTAGAATTCATCTATCTCTTGGTCCTTGCTTGTAGGCCCTAAGTTTATTGTTTGAATAGTGTAATCTTGAGGAGCTATCTCACCCTTATGTTTGTCTGCTGCAAGAGTGGAAATATGAATTACCCTGTTATTTACCTCATCTTTGGTGATCTTAGAAATCACCCTAGCCTTCTTCTTCGCTTTTCCCTTTCCAATATTAGCTAGTAATTCATCCCAGTTTGGAGGAGTGTCATCCACAACTATCTGCTTACTCTTCAATATTTCATCAAGCCAACCAGGAATAGGGGCATTTGACTATTGCTCATCTTGCTTCTCCTTTTTCTGGTTGATCCATGGAGGAGTTAACATCCAAATCTTGCACTTCAGAAACCTTTTCACCTTTGTCTTCCTCCTTATTCTCCTCTGTTTCTTCTTCTGGATTATGATTCTCTCCTTGATCAAGTGTCTCTATTTCCACTTGGATTGGAGAAGGAGTTCTATAATGTGCCTATTCATTTTTCATGGTTTTCTCCTCTTCTTTTCTAGTAGGTGATTACTCATATGACACCAAAGGGGATTGCAAGATATTTCGAATTTCCAGCTCTGCACTCTGAAGGTCCCCATCCTTGACTTCTTCTAAATCCTCAGTCAGGTGGATACCTTCAACAACTGCCTTTGTTGACTCCTTTTCTTCATCATGCAATTCTTGGGTCAGAGGGGGGGGAAAAGTGTCCTCTTGTTGTTGTACAGTAGAGGGAATTACGAGATTACCCTTTCTCAATTTCCTTTGGGGGATGGAGTTCTAGCCTTCCTAGTATAGACTTGTGTCTTTTCCCCATAACTCTCAACATCTATTAATTGTGGCCCTATTTCCTCAGATTGTCCCTTAGGGAGCTCATCCTATTTCCTGGATGTTCCCACCACATTTCTTCTTTTAGGTATAGGGATGCTATCTTTCTTTCCTTCCTCTTCATGCTCCCCCTTCTAAGCAAATATCTTCTCCTTAGAGGCAGACTTCCTCTTTTTAGCAATTGGATTTCTCTTCTTTTCCACCTCAGCCCCTGCTTGAGCACCTTTGATTTTGATCTTGAAGGGAGAAGCTACCTTTTATTTTCCTTCTAAGTCTTGATCATCCTCCTCAAAAGTGGAATGGGATTCCAAGTTTCCCATTAGATCATATGTGTATTGCTTCCCCTCACTGTCCAATTCCTAGATCTTATACTCAGTCCATAACTTTGTGTACTTGATCATAGGATAATTGATTTGCTCCAACTCTGTCTTCTCTTCTTCCAGCCAATCAATCTCACCTATGGGCTTGTCTTTGATGGGCTCATAGTCATGAATCTGTATCACCTCCCCATCATCATCAATCTGATCAAGAATGGCTTTGATGTTGTACAACCTAACCAAGTGAGCTAGGAAACCTTGAGAACTTCTTCCTTCAAACCTCAAATTAATCCTTACAGTTGGTCCAATAGTCCTCAATATCATCTTTGTGTCTAAAATCTCTGCTGGCCCTCTTTTGAGCTTCATCGGTTCTATCAAATATGGACCTCTTGGAATGGAATGACAAAGCCAAAGTGTTCATCTCTTCCTCAAAGGAATATGCTGAGATTAGGGAAGGGAAATCATTTCCAAAACCAGTCTTATGCATATCCTTCTTCACAATGGCATGAAAGGAAAAAATTTTCCTTGTAACTTCCAAAAGTATAACGTGGTCAGTTGGATACCTAGGCAGCCTATAAGGAGCTCTCTGACAACCATCAATCCTTATGTAGGAAAAGGTGGGAAATTGTATGAACCATGCCCCAAGCCCCAAACTTATGTATTAGCTCCTTAGCAACATCAAAAATCCTCACATGTTCTATACCTTGGAGCAACTTGGTTATAAACATAGTGAATGTATCATTCACCCTTCTATAACTAGAATTGCCCAAATGTCACTGGGGATAGACCTCATAAATCAATCCTAGCCAAAGACCCCTCAAGTGCTCAATCCCTTGTATGGGTGGAATCTTGCCAAGGAATAGACCAAGTAGGATGTCATGGTGAAGTTCTTGGTCTGCAGTACATTACACAATTATTCATGAATCATGGCACTGATGATTCCTGCCCAATGATAGTTTACACCTTGCTATACTCTCACTATGGTGTAAAACATCCAATTTTAAGATACTCCATCACTCTTCAATCCCATCACTCTGCTGAGAAGAGTAAATGCATCATAGTATTCTGACTTGAACTTTGTCGTGAACAATTGTTTAGGCAGCTTGGAAATATGTGCCTTAGGTTTCTCCAACCAAGAGTTGATAATTTGTAGGGATTTTTTTGTATCCTCTGCATAATAATTCTTAGCCACATCGATATCAAACTGCACCACATGTGGTTTGTCGGGCATGTCAAATGTTTGATCCACTGAAATAGGGGAAAAGTTTGCAAGTATTATACCCTGTGGGCCTATCACTCTCTATGTGTCAGGGTCATAGTGTTTAGCACATTCCAAAACTAACTCATAGAACTACACCATAGAAGGAAATCCAGCTACATGAGCCAACCTCGAGTTTACCAATCTTCCTGCAAACATAGGAGGACCCCTCATTGACATTCTTGCCTTGAATTCCTCATAGTTCCATCTCCCCACATTTGTGATGGTTGCCCCTGACCACATAGAGCTGAGTTTTCTCTCAGGAATCTTGCTCTTTGTGTCCATTTTTATCCTTTCAGCTTCTGAGACGGACGATCCCTCAACATCAGGATCTAGTTGTTTTCTCTTGGCCCTGCCAACAATTGCCTTACTTGATTCAGCTTGCACTCAACAAAATACCACAATAAATTTCCATTACAACATGAGAACCCGAGCTAGATCACCACAAATAACATACTCATCATTCAATTAAGCTCAAACAATAGTCAAAAATCCCTAAAATCATCATAAAGCACAACTCCTTAAAGTTCGAGATTTGCACCCCTTAACGGAAATCAAGCTATGAAGGAAGTTGGGGGATTTTTGGGTCAAAAGGAAGTTAGCGATAAAAGCATAATAATTACCCCAAAAGAGACCTTATTAACACCATAACTCATGAAACAACATTATTCACCCTTCAATCACCTGAACCAATCATAAAATGCAAAGGTCATTCAATATTAATTCATTTATGCCCATAATTCCTTGGATTTAATAGGTTTTCGGGGATCTCCATAAGGGACAAAAAATCCATGAGGTTATCATGACTTCACTTGTTTTCACGAAAATGAAGGGATGATGGAAATTCAAAGATTTCCTAGGGTAAAGGAATTCCGTGAAACACCTGAAATCCTGAAAGTATTGACTTCTCTTGTGATTTCACCCCAAATTGATCGAATGATCGCAAATTTGGGATTTGAGCTCAAATGTCGTTTGCTTCAAATCATTCATTGATGAATCCAGACCTAGAACTTGCTCAAGGACTATTCAACGGGTATTGGCAATGAATTCATAATCGAAACCCTAGGATCCCGTCCTGGTCAAATAGTTCTAGTCTTAGTTCACTCGTTAATTTCATTGTCATGATAAAGTCCTCAAGGGCAAGTAATTATCACACATAGATGAGGAAACTCCAACTTAGGTCCACTCAGATCATCCATTTTGCCAAATGCAAGAAACCCTAGACTGACTCAAACAAATCGACCTCACACACAGGTTCGAATTAAGAGACCACATCTGGTAATGGTTGGCACTATCAGATCACCCACTTAACAAAGGAGATTATGACGTCAACACTTAAGGAAGGAAATGAAAGAACCAAGGGAAATCCTAGTTTCAAATGCAGACTTCAAACATGCCCAAAACTGAGCTCAAAACACACATACAATACCAGAAAACCATTCATACCCACAAATCGAAAGCAAGAATACTGTGTACATACCATCAATGAAGAATAATTCAAGAAGGCAGCGTCAAGCAACAATCTTCAATTTTGAGCAGATGCAAGCGACACTAGAAAAATGTCACCAAAGCTAGCAATCCAAGGTTCAAACACCAAATCACATGCAACACTCAAGTTTTAAGCTCTTGAAGTCAGAGTAAAGAAAATGACACCAATTTCAACATAGAAAACCCCCAAAATTCCATTAAATATGAGTTGTAGAATCCATACCATTAAGTATGAATGAAGTGACAAGACAACCCAAGACAAGTTTCAGAGATCCGAAGAGGTGAAGGAAATTCAAGAATCTGAGGGATTGAAGGAGTTTTGGAGATTTCTAGTGGACACGGAATTCCGTGAAGAGCCAAAATCTTTGAATTACAATGCAAAGAATCCCTCATCGGGTATCCAAGGCCCAAATGGAAATCGGGGAATTTTGCCTAGGGAGGAAATTCCTAAAACCAGTGAAAAACCCAAAAATCACTCCAAGACAAGATTTTTAATGCATAACCTCAAGGGATCATTTGCATGAGCAAAACAGACATCCAAGCACATCCCAAAGTGTCCAAATTTCACAACCAAAGGACCCAAAGCACTAGGGACCACAGACTAGCCTCAAAAGGCAAGTCCAGAGGAAAAGCCCAAAATAATAAGAAAAGAGGGTCCTTGCTTTCAGTGGGTCGTGTGTGCACAACAATAATCTCATGATAAACTAATAATTCAAGATGTCTCTTTAAATATAAGAGTTAAGTGCTAAATTTCAAAAATTATTTGACACACAAGTCAATATCTATACATAATCAAGATATCTAAAAATAATCAAGAAATACATTTAATTTAGAAGAAGTGACCACTAAATACATTGATAACATCATTTTGGAGCCAATTTACCAAAAAAAATAAAAATTGTTATTTTCACAACTACTATTCATATAAATAATATTTCTTAAGAAATACTCTTTTATAGATTTATAAGTGTAGCTTTAAAAAATATAAATTTTTAATATTTTAATTATTGTTTACATTTTTTTATTAAAGGTAGGTCATCAACACAAAAATATAAGGTAAATTGTGTCAATGTAGGATCATGGGGGTCCAAACTAGACCTCTAAGTGGCAATGAAAATTCAGAAAATCAGAGTTAGACAAATTGACATAAAAATTTGAAGAGGTTATTAACATAATTTGAAAAATATGTAAGAACATAAGTTGTAGAAAATTGAATTTAGTTTCTAGGTTACTAGTCCTTGTTTGGAAAAAAGTAAATCTGTTTTACGAAAATTTGAAATTTCAATGCAGTGGTAATAAATTTTTCAAGAAAAAGATAAGAAACAGGTGTATGTTTGACCATCCTAAGTACAAGAAAAAAATAATGTTTGTTTTAATATTTAAATATAAGTAGAGGACACATGTCCAAATGTGCTAGATTTTTTTTTGTAATTTTTTTTCATGTAAATAATTAGTTATGATTATTTTATTAGAACTTTTCAGAATTATTAAAATGTTTGTGTCTGACAACCATAACTTTGTCAAAAAATTATGATTTTTTTTTTTATCCTATAGTATGCAAAGTATAGAATGTGGTGCATCTTGTAGGTTCAAAAAATGTTAAGTAGTTTGAAAGTTATAAAAAAAATTCAATCAACTTATCAATCAAGACTTTAGTTGTAATGTATGTAGAAAATCCATAATAATTATTTATTAAGTTCAAAATAAGGCATAACTTATATTGGTGGAAAGTTGACAATTTTTTTTTATAAACTATTTTTGTTTCATGAAATTCAGATAAAAACAAGTCGTCAACCACAAGGGTGAACTTTTGAAAACTAAGAAAATTTTCAAAACACGTTACTTGTATTGATTATGTAAGAAAAAATGGATATCCATTCAGAACATATATTCGTTACTTGTATTATTTATAATACATAATATTATATAACATGTATTATGTATTATGTATTTATAATAAATAATATTATGTAATATATAATATGTATTATATATAATATATAATATAATATGTATAATATATAATATATAATATATTATGTATTATATTATACATTATTAGTACATATATTTTGTATAGTATATTATATTATATATGGTATATATTATGCATATATATAATATGTATAATATATTATGTATTATATATATTATATAATATATTGTGTATTATTATATTATATATTATATATTGTGTTGGAAAGAGACATTGCAACTGTCATTTGGTGTTGTCATTGATGGCAACCCTATGCATTGATAAGGTACGCATATCCTTATTCAAGCCTACCAATAGTCAGATTGAAATCAGACAAGGTAGAACATGGTATTCGGTAACTCATAATTCATCGATTCGTGCATGCATTTTCGTATAATATATTATGTATTTATAATACATATATTTATAATATTATGTATTATATTATGTATTATTATATTATATATTATATATTATGTTGGCAAGAGACATTGCAACTGTCATTTGGTGTTATCATTGATGGAAACACTATGCATTGATAAGGTACGCATATCCTTATTCAAGCCTACCAGTAGTCAGATTGAAATCAGACAAAGCAGAACAGGGTATTCGGTAACTCAACATTCACCGATTCGTGCATGCATTTACGGTTACCATTTTGTGTTGCGCATCTTAGGAAATGATTATTGAGGTATTATCTTTGTTGTGATTGAAGCACAGTGGCTCGTACCAATGTGCATAAGAGTTAGGAGATTCGGTTAGTGTATTCTCAGTTCTTCTTGTATTAAGGCCGACTTTATAAATATATTAAGTCACGAATGTATGTGAGTTAATTAATTAAATATCTATATGATTGTATATGTTTTGATGGGTCTTAGCCAAGATGTGGTCGACCATCAAGGGTACGCATTGTATATTTCTCATTATATGAGCCGACAGTTGTAATTTTGTTGAGGCCGACAAAGTGCAAATAAACCCTATGTTGCGGATATATATACAAGTTTGTCCATATCATTTTGTGTGATGTACATATTGTGTAAGTGCTCAATTTGCGAGTTAGAGCATAGCCGAGATGCGATCAAGTGCAGTTTCACTTGTGCATAGAAGATCTATGTGGTGTGTGTAAGCAAAGCAGAACAGTATTATAGAATTAGTCTATAAGACAACAAATCAATTATTGTACTCAATCTAGAACAGTAATAAGGCATTATAGATGCTATCATATCAGTCCATATCTTCAAATGGTTTTAATTTGAACTCTTGGGTAGCAAGCCCTATTTTCTTTGAGTAGTGAGCTCTAGGTAGTGTGCTTGAATGCAAATGCATTCCCTTTTGTAATCTCCATTTTGAGTATACTCATAATCATAATTGTGGATTGGCCATCCACCGTGGTTTTTCTCCTAACAAGGTTTCCATGTAAAAATCTTGGTGTTATGGTGTTGTGTTTATTCTTGTTGATGCTTAATGTTTGGATGTTCCTAATGCTTGGAAGTTAAATGTTATTAAAGTTAATTTTTGCACAACACTGATTCACCCCCCTCTCAGTGTGGCTTGTTTCCAACAATTGGTATAAGAGAAAATTCCTCAAAAGAATAAGTCTAACAACTTGGGAGATCTTGGAAGAAATTTCAAATGGATTCAAACAATCTTGAAAAAAAGTTTACGGTGGCCCTAGATGACCTTGATCAGTCAAAAGATGAAGTCTAGAAAGTACAAGCAAATCTCAAGGATGCAGAAAAATTCATTGAGTCCCTGAAAGACAAAATCAATAAGTCAAGAGAGAAGAGAAATGAACTCTGTGATCAAATTCAACATAATGAAAACAAGAGCACTGAAGATGAGCAATCCAGTAAAGCCCTGAAAGATAAGGTAGAGGAATGTGAAAAGCTTACCCAAGAGAATACAGTTCTGAAGGCTGAAATGGAATCCATCATGATGAGGATGACAAAAGAAATTGAAGATAGGAAGAAGAATGAAGAAAGCTTAGCACAATCCTTGAAAGAAAAAACTAAAGTATGTATCTATTTGGATGATGAATTGGAAGTATCCAAAAATAGTGAAGAAGCACTTGAAAAACAGTTGGATGATGTTAGAAGTGAACTTGCGAATGAAAATGAGTACAAGGAAAAGTTCAAAGGGAACTCAACCATGCTCAATGAACTAATTGATAATCAAAGGACTCATGGTGATAAAAGAGGTCTTGTATTTGAGAAAGGAGAGAACTCAAAATCCGGTCAAAAAGACTCTGGACAAAGGAGATTTAGACACAAAAATCAGATGAACAATCCTGACAGGTATCCAGTAAGATAACCCAATGCCCAGAGATTTAATGGATACTTGCAACAAGTTTGGACACATGGATTCTCAGTGAAAAAGAAGAATAAATCAAAGCGGTCCATCTTACTTAGGTCAGTGTTTCAATTGTCATAAGATTGGTCATAAGTCTAAAGAATGCAGATTTGTGATGAATCAATTTCACATAAACATCAGATGCTATGTCTGCAATAGACCTGGACATGTTGCTAATCAATGTAGATCAAGAAGAAATCAATGGAATAACCAATTTGGTAAGAGGAATTTTGTATGCTACAATTGCAACAAAACTGGACACATTGCTACATTCTGTCAGAACAGAAAAGGTTTAGTAAACTAAAGGAAAAATATGCAAAAGGATGTAAAAGGTAAAGGTAAAATCATTGCAGATGAAATGAGGCAGTAAATGCAGAAAAAATGGGTGAAGAAGAGTCCATCAGTTAAAGAAACTACACCTACACCAGAACCTACCTCTGGTAATTCCTCCAGGAATGAGTCTCAGGCCCATGGCCCAGGGTGAGCAGTCAAGAAATTCATCAAACCCCCTAACCAATAAGTGACACCGGATGTCAGTACATGTTGGAGACGAAAAATGTTCAAAAAATGTTGTTGAATGTATCAAAGGAAGTGGTATACCATATATCAACTCTGCAAAAGAGTTATCTGGTCTCTGTACACAACAATGGTATTACCAGATGAATTAGGGAAAGCGCATTTATTGTGACAAAAAGTTTAGGTATACGAGTGATAAAACCTCACTTCAATTCCTCATTTGTCACTTTGATATATTGAGTGAAAGAAGTTGGAGAGCTCCATGTGACCTAAGGATTATTGAGGCAAAAATCAACTGTGAAGGTGATTCAGCAATCGATTTTGCATCCGACGGAAAACTATTAAAATTTCAATGTAAAACCGGAACACAAAATCCTAGAAACAAAGAAATTCATCTCAATGGTTAATTTTCCCGTGTTCATGGAGTTAGAGTGAGTCTGCTATGTCTTGATTTGGGTACATGATGAATTCATGTGGCTTAATATTCCTTTCAAAATCACTAAGGAAGCCATTAGCATTGTAACCGATCTGAATTCCTCGGTGGTCTACCTATCCTGAAGTCAATAAAAAATCAAACCATCACCGATGCCATAGGCTCGAGATAAAATAGGAGAGCAATGTTTGTTTACAATATTACCAATGTAAATGTCAGATTTGCTTCTATGGTAATTGGCTATAAGATTTACCATTCTAGCTAGGAAAGCTCAGTATCGGGTACGACAATTTACACCGCCTACCAAATGGTGAAAGAATACATGGAGTATGATCTCTGTGAACTATTAATAAATAAGTTGATGGAGAAACTTGTGAAGATTAAAAAGGACAAGAAAAACTCATTCAAGTATGGTAGTCTACTCTTATGCCTATTTTTATATTTCATGGGGGAAGTTTCGGGTGTTGTAAAAGTTCAATGGCAAAAGAAAATTCTAGTAGCTAAACAGATCTAGAACCTATTGTACAACCTCACAGATATGAAAACCAAAAATTCAGATATCTAGGGTTATTTCAAAACCTTTCGATCCAGAATGCAAGCAAGGGAAAGAATTCCCACCACCATTGTGGAAAAATACAAAGACTCAATCTTCTTCATGGTGAACATTGATCAATGCCTGATGGAAGCAACAAATACATTAACTGTTTGGATCATTCCTATGGGATATGAGGTCGAGGAAAATATCTTGGACATGTATGCTCAACATCTATTAAGAAAACCTTGAGATCCGTTTGAAGAGAGATTTGACACTTATGCAAAAAGCATACCCAAATCCATAATGAGCTCAAGAAACTGACATCAACAAAAAGGATCAGAAAAGAAGTTGTAGTTATTGCAGAGTGTTTGGGTGTATCCACAGAGAAACTAAATGAAGTCAGGGAGAAAAGAGAAAGAGAGGCAATAGTAGGGCATACTGCTAAAGAGGCATCAAAAGAAAAATTAGTTAGTTTGACAACACCATCTGCCCAACCAGAACAACCAGAAGCTCAACATCTCAATCAGCTCCTGTAGAAAAATCCACTCTTGTGAAAATTGAAAGAAAAAGGTCCAGAAAGGAAACCCAGGGAAAGAAGAGAAAAATAAAAAGAGTCTACATAATTGCTTCTAATGATGAGGAAAGAAAATCAGATGAAAATGTCAAAGAGATCAAGCAACAAGGTACTAAAGCAGCTTCTGTACCAAAACCCTTCGGTGTAGATACCCAGGCGAAGAAGAAGACCAAAATTGATGCACCTGGTATGTTTGTTGATCAAATTTAAAAAGCTATAATTTCGAATGGAAATATCAAACCACTTTCTCAATGGTATGAATCTTTCTCTAAATTTGATAAAATAATTTTAGAGGAAGCTACGATAAAATACATGAATAATTTCAACAAAGTTTTGGTTGAAATTATGTCTAGCCTCCCAAAAATTGTATAGTATTTTGGAATCAAGAAGATTAAGTGCCCTAATTGAAGAAGAAAGACTAAGAGAAAGAGTTCTTGTAAAACTATGTCCAGAAATGTTTGTAGAAGAAATGAAAGCATTCTTGAACAAAAATAAAAAGCAGTTCAGAAGCAAATCAAGGGTAAATAAAATGATGATTGGCCTGATAGATGAGGTTACTCAAGAAAGACAACAAATTTTGACAAAGATGCTACTGAATGACAAAATCAAAATTGTGTCCAAGGAGAATGATATAGATGATGTCTCATCTAATCCGGTTCAAGATGCAGAAGTAGAAAATCTTGGAGAAGACTTCGAGATTCCACTTCTAGAAATCAATACAGATATCCCCATGGAAGTTGATGCAAATATAAATGCATCAGGTGAATTAGTAGAGAACATTCAAGAGAAGTTAAAAGCTTCAATTGAAGAAGCACCAGCTGAGGAAAAGAAAAGTGATGCAAAGATGAAATCAAGAGACACTGCTGAAACAGTCAAGAAATTCTTGGTGGAGCATAAGGAAGAGATTGAGCCCAAACTAATTAGAGTTACCATTGACCTATCAACTATGAGCCCAATCCAGATAATTAAGGTGGCCTCGTTCGCTCAAGTAAAATCTCAAGAGGAATTGCTAAAATCTCATATGGAAGATAGTGAATTGTTGGCTCTTATGTTTGGAGCACTAGAGAAGATCATGCTTTCATTTGTGAAATATCCTACTGAATCCTCATCCAATGAACTGAAGAGGCTTATTAGCTCGGTAAGCACTCATTTTAAGTCAATTGAAAAATCTGCGTTGGCAAAAGTGCGAAAGGAATTTGATGCAAAAAGGTTTAATGCTCTAAAAGTATTGATTGCCCAAGACAAAGTTACCTTGGCCACTTGTGTCAAGAACATACAAGATGCCTTATCTAAAGGAGGAAAGATTTACAAATCCTATTTTTCTTTTTCTAAGTTTATCGAAGCAAATGAAAAGAAGGTGAAAGACCTAGAGACTCAACTAGCAAATATCTCTAAGGCATTTGATCCACTATCTGGTGGAGTTGGGAAGATTGAAGGTGAAGTTATAGCTCTGCTCAACTAGATAAAAGGACTAAAGCATGAGAATGATAAATTTATCTCCAAAACCTATGAACGCAAAAGCATTATAAGTCCCAAAATTGATGTAATGGGCAGTGCTCTAAAAGAAGGAGAAGAAACTATGGTTGTCAATGATCCTACCAATTTGGAATCCCTAGAAATGTTGTCCTATATGATCTATGGAAATATAACCATAATGGAAAGCCTGAAAAGAGTTTGGGATTCAAACTTGGAGCAGTTAAAGACAGATTTTATAGACATCTTTCAACTTTTGTAAGGTAAAGAAGCACCCTTGTATAGTCAAAATTTTGATAATTTTTTGGTATACGACCCCTGCCTTTTCCATTGATGTCAAAGGGGGAAAAGTGGTGTGAAAAATGCATAATCAGCTCAGGCGGAGAGCAACATTCTTGAAATTTTGGAAAGCAGCATTTTTGAAATTTTGATTTGTAGTGTAGTCTATCTTGGTACTGATCCGACACTTAGTCATTTTTCACTAAGTGTTGCCATCAATGCCAAAGGGGGAGATTGTCAGCAAGAGACACTACAACTGTCATCTAGTGTTGTCATTGATGGAAACCCTATGTGTTGATAAGGTATACATATCCTTATTCAAGCCTACCGACAGTCAGATTGAAATCAGACAAGGTAGAACAGGGTATTCAGTAACTCAACATTCATTGATCTGTGCATGCATTTCCGGTTACCATTTTGTGTTGTGCATCTCAGGAAATGATTATTGAGGTATTATCATTGTTGTGATTGAAGCGTAGTGGCTCGTATCAATGTGTATAAGAGTTAGGATATTCGGTTAGCGTATTATTAGTTCTTCTTGTATTAAGGCCGACTTTATAAATATATTAAGTCACGGATGTATGTGAGTTAATTAATTGAATATCTATATGATTGTATATCTTTGTATGGGTCTTATCCAAGTTGTGACCGACCATCAAGGGTACGCATTGTATATTTCTCATTATATGAGTCGACAGTTGTAATTTTGTTGAAGCCGACAAAGTGCAAATAAATCCTATGTTGTGGATATATATACAAGTTTGTTTGTATCATTTTGTGTGATGTACATATTGTGTAAGAGTTCAATTTGTGAGTTAGAGAAAAGAAAATATGTGATCAAGCGTGGTTACACTTGCACATAGAAGATCTGTGTGGTGTGTGTAAGTAGAGCAGAACAGTATTACATAATCAAACTATAAGACAACACATCAATTATTGTACTCAATTTGGAACTATAATCAAGTATTATAGATGCTATCATATTAGTTCAAATCTTTAGATGGTTTTAATCTGAACTCTTGGGTAGCAAGACCTATTTTCTTTGAGTAGTGAGCTGTAGGTAGTACACCTGAATGCAAGTGCATTCCCTTTTGTAATATCCATTTTGTGTATACTCATAATCATAATTGTGGATTGGCCATCCACCATGGTTTTTCCCCTAACAAAGTTTCCACGTAAAAATCTTGGTGTTATGGTGTTGTGTTTATTTTCTTGTTCATGCTTAATATTTGGATGTTCCTAATGCTTGGAAGTTAAATGTTATTAAATTTAATTTTTGCACAACACTGATTCACCCCCCCTCTCAGTGTGGCTTGTTTCCAACATATTATTATATTATATACTATATATTACATATATTTTGTATAGTATATAATATATATTAATTATTATATATTATATATAGTATATATATGAAATATGAAATATTATATTAATATTATATAATGTATATTATATATTATATATAATATATTTAATACATAATATATATTATACACAACATAATATATATATATTTATTTATTTATTGATGTGCAACCAATTCACAAGAGAGAGAGAGGGAGTGGTAGGGACTTCAGAGAGAGGGAGAGAGAGAAAGACCCGAGAGGGAGTGAGAGACCTGAGATGGATGGGGAAAGAGACTTGAGAGGGAGAGAGAGAGATAGTTGAGAGGGAGGGAGAGATAGAAGGATATATATATATATATATATAGTTGAGGGAGAGAGAGAGAGAGTGTGTGTGTCTTGAGAGGGAGAGGGAGAGAGAGACTTGAGATGGAAAGAGAGAAAGAGACTTGAGAGGGAGAGAGGGAGGGAGAGATTCCAAGAGAAAGAGAGACTTGAGAGAGAGAGGGGGGCCTGAGAGTGAGAGAGAGAGAGAGAGAGAGAGAGAGAGAGAGAGAGACAAAGAGTGAGACAAATACTTGAGAGGGAGAGAGAGAGAGACTTGAGAGGGAGGGAGAGAGAGAGAGAGAGAGGGAGAGAGGAAGCTCTAAGATTCTTGTGTGTGTGTGTTTGTGTGTGTGTGTGTGTGTGTGTGTGAGAGAGAGAGAGAGAGAGAGAGTTTAGAGTGAGAGGGAGAGAGGGAGAGAGAGAGTCTTGAGAGAGAGATACATGAGAGGGAGGGGGAGAGAGAGACTTGAGAGGGAGGGAGAGATGAAGCTCTGAGATTCTTGTGTGTGTGTGTGTGAGAGAGAGAGAGAGAGTTTAGAGTGAGAGAGAGAGAGAGGGAGGAAGAGATAGAGATAGAGAGATAGAAAGAGCGAGAGAGAGAGAGGGAGATAGAGAGTTGAGAGGAAGATTTGTTTCCCGTGTAAAACCATTACAACTCAATTCAGCATTCATGCCATTAATACCTTACATCCTAATAACATGTCATTAGATCCTTCATGTAACAAGTATAAAATCATCATGAATAAGAATCATTATCTTTCAACCATGATACATAAACACGAACATTATGTACACCATAGGGATTTGATGGAACCTTCAAAAAATCCTTAGAAGACAATAAGATACATGTTCATTAGATTGTTCATGTGAAATCTATACAATAATCATGATCAACAAATAAGACATCACTCAACCATGATGCATGAATAAACACTATATATGAACAAACACTAAATTAATAGATTATTTAATATTTATTACTAAATTTTTGTCTCATCATTATAATATTATATTCATAAATTCAACACTAAAAATATCCATCCAGCCAAATTATTTATAAAATGTCCATCCAACAAAATTCTTTATTAAATATGCATCCAAGGTCAAATTCTTTATAAAAATAAGATCATTGTCTTAATAAAGTTTTGCGGCCCTTTTGTTGCATCTCTTCATTTCTTTGTGTTTTCATTTTTAGAATGTGGTTGTCTCCTTTCCTCTAGCCATCGTCGATGCTCGTCTAAGTCCACTTCCATGGACCTAACCGCATCAACAACATTTTGCATATTGGATGCAAAATGCCTCAATAATGGGTGAACACATTCTTCATTTTGAATAGTGTTAACTTGATCCTGAATGGTTCTAACATTCACATTGATTTTTTCTCAAAAGAGAGCACCATCAGATGTATGTGGTGGAGGTGGGGGGTTACAAGGTGGAGTGGGTGGAGTTGGAGAGGGTGGAGCTGGAGGGTGTGGATCCATGATTTAGATATAAGTGAACCTGCATTAAATTTGTAATTTTAAAATGTAAGATACGTGTTTAAAAATACCCTTAAACCATTCAATATAAATGACTTAATTGAATTCAAATAAAAGAATGTGTAAAGCTCATTTATGTCTAAGGAATGTAAATTAAAAATAAATAATTATTAAAGTGATGTGAAATCTCATTTAAAAATACATTAAATTTTTACCTCGCTGCAATATGGAAGTATTAAGCTCCAAATTGATTCAACAAAGGTGGAAGTGTTAAGCTCTAAATTGATTCAACAAAGGTGGAAGTGTTAAGCCCCAAATTTCCAATACTTAGTGAATCTGTACACATAGTTAGTAATGGTTAAACAAAACTTGTGGGCTAAGTTAATGGGTAATAATTGATGGGTTGTGTAGGAGGCTATCATACAATATGATAGCCTCCTACATAGGCCATTGATTATTACCCATTAACTTTACCCATTTCCCTATGCCTGCTAGTACAATTTTTTTTTATCAGTACTAACAATGGATCCAGATTCACTAACTATTGGAAATTTAGACCACTTCCAACAAGGTTCCTTTCTATTTTGAGAGATGAGGAGAGTCAAAAGAATTAAAAAATTAAAAAAGAAATTGTTTAGAAAAGAAATACTAAATTAAGAACAAGCAACAAAGCAATAATTTGAGTTTTATATTGGGATTCATGGAGGACCGCATGAATCAAAGGTCTTCATTTTCTGCTAATGGTAATGTTTCAAATTTTTATGGTCGTTCTGCGCAGCCCTCTGGTTTCCATGGTGCAAATCAGGGTCAAAGGAGTCTTCTTCCTTTGTCTAAGGGTAAAGATTCGTTTAGATCTACTCTCGATTTTCATAGAAAACCCTTTTCTTTCACGAAAAAGAACTTTCCTGGTCTGATAAATGGCTCTCAACATAATTTTGATTCCCATTGTGGCTCTAATGGTGTTCGGTGGTCACACTTTCAAGAAGCTACCTCTTTCTAGCCTCGGGGTTTTAGGAAATCACTTATTCGTGATAAACAACCTCCATTGGATTTGTTTGTGTATGATTCAAAATCAAGTTCTCATGCTTCTTCTCATACTAGGAGTTGGGTTGAGGTGTTGTCGGGGTCCCGCATTCCAATGTCTTTTCCTAATAACATTCCTATCTTTTCTGGAGCTTCCTTCGATCCAAAATATTCTTTTGTGTGCCCTGCCACTTTCCCAAATAGAATTCTCATTTCTTGTCCTAAATCTTCCTTCTCTAAGCATTCTCCTTTGACTTTTCCAAATGATATTATCATTAGCAAGAATGGTTTGGATCCAAAATTTAATTGTGTTGTTGAGATTGCGTGTAATGGGAAGAATAATCTCAAGTTTGGGTCTCAGAGGGAGATCAATGCCCTCAGACATTTTGCAAAGGTATGGGCTCCTAAATAGTGAAATACTTCATCTTTTGGTTTGGGTGCTCATTTTAATGTTACTCTTATGGACGCAATGTTGCAACCACATATCGAGGATCTCAGGAAGGTGGATCTCATTTGTAAGTTTTGGAATTTCACCCCAGATTTGGATTTTTTACAACGTTGGGTTTTCCAAACTTGGGAAGGATCTAGTCAATTTTTCTTTTTAGATGAGGGGGAAGGGTTTTTTGTGGTGTTATTTTGGATAAAGATTCAAGGAATGTCTTTTATAGAAAGAAATCTTGGATTTGTGAGGACCATGGTCTCTTTTCTACCCCATGGTCTCCAAATTTTTGTCCTCAATCTAAAGTCAAATTCATTCCATTTTAGCTTCAGTTTCAAGGGTTACCATTGGAGTACAAAGAGTCCCAAATTATTGAAACTCTTGGTGATCAGTTAGCTATTTTTTTGCACCAAGACTTGCAGTTCTTCTCCAACCCTTCGTTGCTAGTCAAGCTCTACCTTTTGATTGATGTTACAAAAAAACTTCCAGTAGTTATCAATATCAAATCAATTTATGGCTTGTGGAAACAAAAGGTGGTCTTTGAGGACCCACATCAAATTTGTTTTCAATATCATCTTCTTGGTCAACCCTCAAGTAAGTGTGTGTTGCTTTCAACAAAGAATATGTAAGTGGCAGTGGATTCTACAAAAGATCCTTGTTACTCTAGGAACAATAGTTCTATTGTAGCTATTGTAAATCCTGTCAATGAGTTTGTGACAAATTTTGTTTAATATTTTTGTTCAATTTTTTTGAAATTTGTTATAAGTGGAACTTGAATTTTGTTGATCTTTGTACCCACTTTAATGATAAAATCTCTTCTAGTAATGAGATGCAACTTTGGGGGGCTTCAAAATCTAATGTTTTAGATTCATTTGGGGGTTCTCCTTGTAGTTTTTTTTATCATTGGGGGAAGATGAGTATGTTAAAATTTTTTATTTAGATGTAATAGTATGTGTTCAAGCTAGTTCGCCCTTACTACATAACAACAAGTGTAGATCTTGAACTATTGTTGGTCTAAACAATTCTGGGAATGATAGTATTTTTTCTTCTTCTTCTACTAAACCTATTTTGATTTATTTTACGCTTGGTTGGGAGAAAATTTTGTTGTCTCCTATTACTATTTTCCTCCATTCTATTAGTCTATTGGTTCCTAATTGTAAGTTTATTAGTTATCAATAGTTTAATCAATGTACCTCAATGATAACTCTAGGAGTGTCAAATGAATGTGATGATTTTTTAAATTTTTTTGATAACCAAGAGGAGGTGGGTAGTTACACCTTGTAGCCCCATCAAGGTTTTGAGGGCATTATTGCCCATACATGTAGTTTGGCTTCTGATGGGGACCTTGAAAATTTTGTTGATGAAGCTTTATTCTCTATTGTTGATCAATTGATAGATGATATTTCTTTAGAGGTATTTGGTGATGGGGATTTATTAGATGGGTTAGGTTATTTTTCAATCTCTTAGTCCCCACTATCTATTTTAAGTAAAAAAATCTCTTGCCAAGAGGAGGCGGAAATCTTTAGCTATCAAGTAGAAAGAGGAAATTGAGGCAGGTATTCAATCAAAATTAGATGATAAAATGAGTTCAGGTGTGAAACAAAAAAGACCAAGGAGAGCATGTTGCTCTCCTAAGTTACAATGAGGCTAATTTCTTGGAATGTCAGAGCCATAAATGCTCCTGAAAAAAGGGCCGAAGTTAAGCATCAACTAGATTCTTGTGGGGCAAACATAGTTGTCCTTCAAGAAACTAAAACTTCAACTGAGTCTTTTGAGAAGATTAGTAAGAAGTGGTTGAAATGGAAGTCTTTTCATTCTCCATCTCATGGAGCATCATGTGGTTTGATTACTCTGTGGAATGATAATTTAGTTAGCATTAGCATGATTACTTGTGAGCATAACTGGAAGTTAATGCATATTAAGCACTTTGATTTATCCTTTTGGTTGTTAAATGTTTATGCTCCAAATAGTACAGTTGGCAAGAAATTTTTGTGGGAGAATTTGAAGCAGAAATTGGAGATGTTGGCTCAAGACAAAAAAAAATTATAAGGAGATTTTAATGCAATAGCAAGTTTGTTAGAGAAAAAAGGTGGTATTTGTCCCCCAAAAAAAGATATGGAAGATTTTTCTGCTTTTATTCAAGATAATACTTTGGTTGATATAATTCCATCTAACAAAAAGTTTACTTAAAAAAACAAGAGGAAAAAATTCCTTCAAATTGTAGAAAGGTTAGACAAGTTTCTAACATCTCTGAATTGGATCTTAAGTCAAATTGATTTAACATCTGAAATTATGCCTTTTGCTGCCTCAGATTATTTTTCTATTTCTCTAGATTTGGTATCAAAAAAAATAAAGCCACAGTTTCAATCATCATTTAAGTTTGAGGCTATGTGGTTCAGGCATCCAAAACATTTAAATTTGATAAGACAATGGTGGTTGAATGCACCTTTATGGCATGGTTCAAGAATGTTTCAATTAAATGAAATTTGGATCATGCTAAACAAAATTTAGAAGTGTGGAATCAACAAGTGCTCAAGAATATGTTTGTGCAGAAAGATCTGATTTACAAAAGGCTAGCAAAGGTAAATGAAAGCATCATTGCTAATGGTCTTGACAGTATTTTATTTGAAGAACATAATAAATTCAAGTGGAATGGAAGGAATTTTTATTTAGAGAGAAAGTCTATTGGCAACATAAATCAAGGGAATTGTGGCTAAAATATGGGGATAGGAACACAAAATTCTTTCATATTTCAGCCCAAATAAAGAAAACAAAGAGTTCTATCTTCTCAATTCAGGATAGTGTGTCAGGAGATTTGCTTACAAAAGAAGAAGATATTCAGAATGAAGGTATCAATTTTTTTTCCTCCTTGCTGGCCACAAATGAGGATGATAATTTACAGTTGGGTAGAGAAAGATAATCACTTCTTCAGGATATTCCAAATCTAGTTTCTCAAGAAGACAATGATAGGTTGTTGGCTCCATTTTCTTTAAATGAAGTTAAAGAAGTGGTATTTTCTATGTGTCTTGATAAAGCCACTGGTTTTGATGGGTTTACTGCAATATTTTATCAAAAATGTTGGGATTTTGTTGGGGTTGATATTTTAAATGCTTTGGAGGAGTTAAGAAAATTTGGTGGCATGTTGAAGAAGTTTAATGCTACTAATATTGTTATTATTCCAAAAATTGCTTCTCCAAATACATTTTTAGACTTTCACCCTATTTCTCTCTGCAATACCATATATAATTTTTTTACCAAGGCTATTTATCTTTGGTTACACCCTCTTGTCTCTACAATTATTTCTAAAAAGCAGGGTGGTTTTGTACCTGGTAGAGAAACATAAGAAGGAGAAATAGTTGCTCAAGAAGTTTTACATTCCATCACTGTAAATAAAATGTCATCCATGTTAATAAAGCTTGATATGCAGAATGCGTACAATAGGGTTGACTGGTCCTTTTGGAAGTAGGTGTTGTTGAAGTTTGGATTTTCTCCGAAGTGGTGCAAGTGGATTATGGCTTGTTTATCATGTGCCAAGTTCTCTATTTTTTTAAATGGATCATCAATTGGCTTCTTTGGTTCATCTCAAGGGGTTCATCAAGGTGATCCACTATCACCTTTTATGTTGATCATATTAGTAGAATCTCTAAGCAGGTCAATTAATAAAGATCATGAACAAGGATCCATTTAGGGTATTTGTATTCCAAATACAAATATATCAGTTACGCACTCCATCTTTGTAGATGATAAAATTCTTTATGGAAAATTTGTAGCATCAAAAGCTTTGCATATAAAATTTGTGTTGAATAAATACACTAGTGCTTCAGGTCAACGTAGTGTAAATAAAGGTAAGTCAAAAGTTTATGTGTTCAATAAAAAACCAGCTATTGAAAAACACATTGTGAAACTACTAGGCTTTCAACAAGCACATTTTCCTTGCAAATATTTGGGTATTCCTCTCTTTGTGTGCCAAAATAATATTTCTTACTGGAAAAAGATTATTCAGAGCATTCAAGCTAAAATTTTATCTTGGAACGGGAGATTGTTGTCACTTTTGAGGAGAATCTTGTTGGTGAAAAATGTGTTATCCATGATTCTAAATTATTTTATGTCATTTTTAAAAGCTCCTAAGACCATCATTCTTCAAATTCAAAAGTTGATAAGAAATTTTATATGGTCTAATAAGAAAAAAAAAAAAACCCTTAATCTCATTGGAAACCATGTGTCTGGAGAAGATAAAAGGTGGTGCTGATCTGAATGATCCGATTCAAAGAAATTTGGCATTGGGGGCTAAAATGGTTTGGCGTATGAATACAAAACCCTTTTTTAAAATGGTGTCACCTCATGCAACATAAGTATTTAGATAATATGTGCCCATCTATAATTTTTATAGTATCAAATCCTCCTTCAGGATTAGCAATGTGGAATTTTCTACTTTCTTAAAGAAAAATCATATTACCTCACTTAACTTGGGAGGTAAATAATGGAAATGAAGCTTTATTCTGGAGGGATTCATGAAATGGATACCCGATATTAAGTGGTTTACAAATTTTTGAAAACACTGCAAATCATTTATCTCAAAGGTGGGGTCCAAAGGTCAAATATTATGTTTAACAAGTGGATTCTTTGACGGGGAAAGTTAAATGGAAATATTTTTCACATGAGAAAATTGATGATGTTCATAAAATTTAGATTTCTTCTTTGCTTAAGGAAAGATCAACTTTTTTGTCTTCATCTTCTGATAAGCTAATTTGGTCAAAAGCAAAATCAGGTTGTTATAAGGTGAAAGAAGGTTACAAATAAATTTCCCAATGAGGTATTCAATTAGTAGAACAAAGAGCATATTTATTTTGTTGGAACACAAAATTTTTACCTAAATTAGGTTGTTTCTCTTGGGTAGCAATCAAAAATAAAATTCTTAAAAGTGATAAACTAGCAAAACTTGGAATTGCACAACCTTGCAAATGTGTGCTTTGTGAACAAGAGCTGGAAGATCCTAATCATCTTTTCCTTTTATGTCCAATAGCACAGACATGTTGGTTGTTTGTAGTGGCTAAAATGAATTGGCAGTCATCCTTCCCAAATACTCTTTGGAAGTTTTTTTCTAGTTGGCCACAACTGTACAAAAGTTCCTTTTTTGCATGCATTTGGAGCATCATTCCGTCTTTAGTTATTTGGGCTATTTGGTGGGCAAGAAATAAATGCATTTTTAGAAAAGAAAAGTTTATTATTGATCAGGTCTTGCTATTGTTAGAACAATCTATTTCTAAAGTAGTAAATGGGTATGTGCTAAAAAATAAACATGTGGGGTCAATTTTTACAGATTCGGATTCAAAGCTATTGGTGGCATGGCCTCTTCTATCTTTTCCTTTCAAAGGAAGCCTTCACCAGCTAGTTCATAAAGTAGATAGATCTTCTATTTCTTGGAAGCCACCTCCATCTGGTTTCTTTAAGTTGAATATAGATGGTGCTTCAAGGGGGAATCCAGGAGTATTTGGAGTAGGGGTGGTTATAAGGGATTCTAAAGGGCTAGTTCTATACGTCAAGTCTTTCAAGTTGAATTATGGAACTAATAATGCAGCTGAGGATCAAGATTTACTACAAGAATTAAAGTTAGTTGTCAGTTTCAAACTTACCAGGATCCAAGTAGAAGGAGACTCTTTAATTTTGATAAATGCTTGTCGAGAATGTAAGATTTAAAATTGGAAGTCGGGGTATATTTTCAAACAGATCTGGTCCTTTCTTGATAAGGTGGAAAACTATCAAAATTTTCATACTTTCAAAGAAGGAAATGTGTTGAAAAACTTTTCAAATTTTTTTGGATGTGATCAAGTATCTGATGAAGTTACTCATCTTGTTGAATTGGGTAAGATGCACCCTATGTTAGAACTTTTAGTGTCTAAAGAGGAAAGGTAAACAAAGATGAAATTTCCTTATAATTGATTAGGGGGGATAAGTTGCAGTTTGGATTCTTGAGCAAGTGCAAGCCAGGACTTTGTGATAAGTGGTTCAGTGAGTAGTTCATGTGTACAATTCAGGTTATGAGGCATAAATATTTTGTGGCAATTGGGTAACAGATTCTTGTATATAGGCTATGTTATTTGTGGATTGTGGTTACTCTAAGTTTAGCCCATGCACATTTACAAGGATACAAATCCATTTAAATTTGTTGTCGTTGAAAGAAATTTAAATATGTTATCGTTTCAAGTATTTTTTTTGGCTTATTCATGGTCATAAAGTTTCTATGGTCAAAGTTAAGTAATTTTTGGGACATCAGTTTTTTGGCCACATGTACTCTTTGTCATCTCGCTTTTGTTCATGGAAGAGTCGTGTTAGGGGGTTGCTCATGAGAGTGTTAAGTTTGGGACTCTTTCATCTGAGAGATATAGGCGTGGAGATATTCTGATGTGCTTTATGAAGCATGTGCCAAGTGTCGCGTAACCATCTAATTATGAGGTCTCATGCTGAACAGATGGCAAGTTTCAAATCATTTAGCTGTGCATGGTAACATTAAAAAAACACATGACAAAGAGTGTGGAAATATTTGTAAAATGTGTAGAAAAGAATATGCATGTGTCAAATTTTGGGTTAATACAAACATCATCAAGCTAGGCTTTGTAAGTAAACAAGCTTGCATCATCTTATATTTAATCTGTGGGAGGTTTGTACAATTTGGTACTATCCACAGTAATGGTAATTTTGTTTGAAGTTTAGGTGCTTTGAAAGGAGATGGGTGCATATTGTGTCATCAAGGGCCATATCTGAGGCATACATATTTTGTATCTGCTTTCGACACAAGGAAAATAAAACTCATGATGATACTCAAGCAATTGTTTATGCTAACTTTATGCGTCATGTGCAGGATATAGGTGTTCATAAAGTATGTGTTCCAAAAGTGTGTGAATTGGGTGTATCAATAAATTATGATCTATATTAAGTACCATGAAATATTTCTAAATTCTATTGAATTCTAGGCTGAATTTAGTGTCATATTAAGTTGCCTTGCCATATAGCTAAAAGTGTCTATTTGGGTGATTCCACCACTGTAATGATCTCAATTTTTTTTAGCTTGCCATATAATATTTTTTTTGGAATAAGGGTACTGTTTGTATAGGTCATGAAAATATTCTTGTTAAAAGGCATATCAGCTCGCCCATGGGAAATAAATGTGTTAGTTCTTTGTTTAAAGGTCACTCAAACAATTTTTTTTCTTATGCGAAGGAATTGGTGTTCAGAGTGTATGCTTCTCTAGGATAGTTCAAGCAGTGGTGAGCTTAGGGTTCTTGTGCTTACCAATATAGTGTGTAGGAGGCAAATGAAATTTTATCCGTGGAACTATAGAGTTTTTTTTCATTCAATGATTGGGAGATGCCAATTTTAGATGAAATAGGTGATGTTGAACTTCAATTGGTCTTCAAAGGTCATTGTGCAAATTTAATCAAGCATATTAAAAGGGTCATTGGTGATGAAATTCTGGAGCCAAAGGAAAAAATGTTAATCTATCCATCTCAATTCCTTTCAATATTTATGTCCAATCTATTGGATTTATTACAAGATGCCAATCTAGTAGAATCCATTTCTAGCAAAGTAGTTAATGATGACTTTCTGCCAAATGGAATTCCCACCAAAGGATGTCAGAGGTACGTTCTATGGAAGGGACATGGTTACGTAGGAGGTTTATTTCCAAGGAATTTTTTGCTTCATCGATTGACATTTCCAAAGTTGCTTATTGCAACAAACAAATCTATGTCTCACAGAAATTCTAGCTTTACATTAAATGCACTCAAAAGGTATGCAATAGATTTTGATGCTGAATTAGTAGAAAAAGTAAAGGTAAGAGTTCAAGCTATCATGGTTCTCCTAACTCATGTTCATAAAACATCTCTGCCTCAAGTACCACAAGTAACAGAGGAAAACAACCTTCACCAACCATTGGAGGAACAAGATAGTCAGTTGGTTACAGTTGAACAAATTCAGTCAAGGGGAATGCTAATTGACAAAGGGTTTAATCTTAATGTTATGCCTGTGGTTCCTCTTGGTGAAGAAAACACGATGGAAGATCAAGGTGAAAATGACCCAATGAAAATGGAGGAACAACTGGTTGTCTATGGAAATTTGTGTTTCATGTGTTAAAAGCTCATGTCTCAGAGAAGAATTTTAAGATATTAGTGTTTTGGCTGACAATAGGTTTATTGTTGATATCAGTGTTTTGGCTGACAATAGGTTTATTGTTGATATCAGTGTTTCGACTAATAATAGGTTTTTTGTTGTTGATATAGTCTATGACTTGTCATGAGATGGACTTGTAATAGTCTGTAATAGGGAGGTTGCTAATGACGGTTGTTATAAGTGATATATGAAGCACTATTGTAATTAGTCTATAAGATGACTATGAAACTCCTACTGTACGTATTATATTATATCAATATATATATATATATATATAGGCAATATGCCTTTTGCTAAAAAAAACAAAGCAATAATTTAAGAAACATGAGAATAAGTGAGAAAGAAGAAGGAAAAATAGACAAGAATGTAAAATAGTTTAAATAAATGCAGAAAGGGGGTAATGAAGGTTCAATTTTTTTTTTTGATGATTTTTTTATTTTCCACTAACTAGGGTCTGTATTTTTTTGTAGGTTTAGATAGAAATGAAAAAAAATTAAAAAAAACACAAAGAATACAAAAAAAACATAAATTAATCATTAATTAGCAAAAAAAACACAAAAAACACATACTTGGAACATGTCGTAGGTCGCTACGCACGATGGAGGTCGTTGCTCAACTAGTAGCTTCGTGAAAATGAGGCAAGTTTTGGGTTATAAAGTCCTCAATGAAACAAATATTCATTTACTATTTAATAAATTTATTATATATAAATATACTATAATATATTTCATATATACTATATATTATATAATACATTATATATAATATATACTATGATATAAATGATTTAGATTCTATATATTGTATATATGTTAAATATATTATATATTATATAATATATTTAATACATAGTCTCCCTTTGAAAATGAGGCAGGGTTCGGGCTATAAAGTCCTCAACGAAATGAATATCTGTCTCGTAACAACATATTGATATATTCTCATGAGGCTTCAAATCCAATGTAGTTAATAGTTGATATCTGTTATAAACGGATATCCATTTGCTGTATAATAAATTTATTATATATAAATATACTATTAAATATTTCATATATACTATATATTATATATAATATATATAATTTATAGTCTATATGTTGTATATATATTAAATTAATTATATAATATATTTAATACATAGTCTCCCTCTGAAGTCTCCATCTCCCTCTCAGATCTTTAATATATATATTTAATCATTATATATTAAAGAGATGGAGAGAGAGAAAGACCTGAAAGGGAGAGAGGGAGAGTGGGTGAGAGGGAGAGTGAGGGAGAGAGGGAGAGAGAGGGAGATGGAGAGTGGGAGACAAAGAGAGAGAGTGGGAGAGAGAGGAAGAGGGAGAGAGGGAGAGAGAGAATGGGTGGGAGGAGAGAGAGAGAGAGAGAGTCCCAAGAGAGAGAGGAGAGTGGGGAGAGTGGGAGAGGGAGAGAGGAGAGAGGAGGGAGAGGAGAGAGGGAGAGGGAGAGGAGAGAGAGAGAGGGAGGGAGAGAGAGGAGGATTGGGAGAGAGGGAGGAGAGAGGATAGAGGAGAGAGAGGAGGAGGAGAGAGGAGAGAGGGAGAGAGAGAGAGAGAGAGAGAGAGAGAGGAGAAAGGAGAGGGAGAGAGAGAGAGGGGAGAGAGAGGAAATACCTGAGAGGGAGAGTGGGAGGGAGAGAGGGAGAGAGGGAAAGACTTGAGAGGGAGAGTGGGAGAGAGAGAGAGAGGGATAGAGGGAAATTCTTGAGAGGGAGAGAGATATGGGGAGAGTGGGAGAGAGGGAGAGAGAGAGGGAGAGTGAGAGAGAGAGGGAGAGGGAGAGTGAGAGAGAGAGAGAGGGAGAGTGAGAGAGAGAGGGGGAGTGGGAGAGAGGGAGGTGTTGATGGTGTTTTTATGCACTTCACAACATAGGCGATGTGTAGATGCATCACCTCTCTTGAAAGACAATCTTCCACAATCAAATTGTAGAACACTATCCCAAGGTCTCTCGGATGTCAGGTCATGATGAGGCTTGGAATAAATCAGTTGTTTGGTGTAATTTTGCTGGAATCACAAGGCGGTCTTACGTGGTCAAAGCTATAGGAGAATTGGGTCAATGAATGGAGTTGTGTAGATATGGAATTACTGTACCTTGTTGCAAGTTCAGACAGTAGTCTTGGACTCCATTGTTTTGTCGGATTTGGCTTTACAATGTGCAACGAACCTTAACACAAGTTGTTTCTAAAAAAAAGGAAAAATAAAAAGGGCGAGGAAGAAAGATGTTTCCTGGACCTGCAACTACCAATGAACAATGATCATGGAGGTTCCTACTATGGACAGTTTCCTTAAACAAAATATCACTTAATCAGAATTCTCACAATATCATGAAATTTGTGCTATCTTCTAGGGACTGTAGATATTCATCATTCATTCACCATGGAAACATGAATAAAGATAAAGTTTAATGACCAACAATGAAATTAAAGTCCAGGCTAACTTTACACAGTCATATACCATCAGCAAATGACCAAAAGTATGGACAAGAAAAGCATACACACAACAACAATCTTCATAACCAAAGACAACATACTAACTCTACCAAGTCTAATCTAAAGATACTAAAATAGTAGAGTAACTTAAAGAAAATTTCTAACTAAATGGAGAAGAACCATGAAACCTGTGGAGAAAACCAGAATTACACCAGAAAATGACTGTATTTTCTATTATATTCTCAGCAGCATGTCTTTATAACAACTTAACTCTCTTAAAATGAGAGGAGGAGAGCCCTATTTATAGTTTTCAAAAAACAAAATGAGTGGCCAAGATTTGATTCTATTGTGTGGCCAATATTCACTTTACATTAGGGTTTCACCTACCCCCAAACATATTACATTTATAGGACCTATTTTATCCTTTTCCCTATTTCATCTTCTAGTGACAACACTGTAGAAATTTTGACCTTTAGCCATTTGCCCTTTACTGTAGCTATTCTTTGAGGAATTCTTCATCGATAACAAGGTTGCCTTCACGCTTCTTCAGTGTTGCATACTCTACGAAGTTTAGGATCAGCAACTGGAGCTTATCCATCTCCATGATGTCTGATCGCAGTACTTGATAGCTCCATTTCTAGGAATTGTTGACAAGTTTCTTCTAGTCCTCTTCATATTTTGCTGCATTATCCATGAAAAGCTCTAACTGCGCAAAGGCACGGGCTGCAAAACTCATAAAGTCCATGGTGACTTCAACTGACATCCCATCTTCCATGATTTTCAAGAAGTGGGACCTTATGTTCTTTGAATTGATTTTGAATGTGGGCGGCTCATACCCCATCATCAACTTGATGTACCGAGAACATTCTTCTCAAGAATCCCTAGCCCATTCGATGTCTGGCGCTATCCGCTCAATGATCTGCTCTAGCCTTTTCCTTCTATGGTTGAAATCTCACTTCTAGACATCCACTAACCAGTGGTCATCACCCTTGAAGTCCAAGTCCTTCTCCCAGATCTCGCCTAGCAATGTGAGTATGGCCTCGATCTTTGGATACGTTGCCTCATACTTCCTTGGGAACTCCTCACAAATCTGCCTTGTACCCTCAAGAGTCCTTTGCACTTTGAGGAACTTGTTTTTTGTTTGGACAACCAAATTGATGCCCATGTTTCCCATGTCTAAGACCTGCTGGAACCAATTTTCGATAGTCTTGTCTAAGTTCGTTCTTTTTTCTAACTTATTAATTTGCTCTTGGGATAGCAGTTGAGGCAGGGCGGATGACGTTGTGGGCTGCTCATCCGGGGATGACCACTGCTGAATGTAGGCTATTAGATCAGCCACTTGCTCCTTTAATTCTTCCTTTGAGACCTTATCCTATTGGATAAGGTGCACCACTGTGGTGACCAACTTCTGGAGGTGATCACCCTTTTGCTCCCTCGCGACCACTCCCAAGTCGATGGTGGAGACGTTGTTAGTTATACCTTGTTCTCCAATCATTGGTGTTGCTATCTGCACCACCCTTGATCCTGAAGCATCCATGGTTATCTTGGATCTGACCTAGGGCTTCTTCTCCTTCTTCTTGGTGCTTACCCATGCTCTGGCCATGATAGCTTCTAGCCTTGCCTTGGGATCCTTCAAGGTGGGAGTCTACTACTTCAACTACCTCTGCAACCACTCAGGTACTTGGGGTTCCTCTCAAGGTGGTTTACTTTGACTCCCGCTGTCCCCTATTTCAAGCTCAATAGTTCTAACAACAAGAGCCTTCTCCTTCATCCATGCATCTTCTTTCTCCTCTTCGGAGTCTTGTCGGTGGGTTTCACGTCCAGTGGGGGACTCCGTATGCAACTTCTCTTTGGGTGGATCTTCTTTCTCAGCATCCCCCTCTACTTCATTTTGATTGTATTCATGCTCTTCGGGGTTCTCACTTTGCTCATCCTCGTGGAAGGATGCTTCCTTGTCATGTTCTAGAGTCTGGTCTTGCTTCTCAGTAGGGGATTTGCTACCCTATGTTTTTTGAGCAACAATCTCTTCTTCTCAAACAAGCCAGTTTTCGGCTTCCTTATCTTCAATTTCCTTGAGCTGCTTTCCCCATTCTGAATTGAGCTCGGGATCATTTGATTCTTTTATAAATTAAGTATTTAGCTCTTCGCTGCTCTCACTAGAGGACTCATAAACCACCTCGTCGATTTCCCGGTGCTCGAACAATGGTTGTTCGTGGTACTCAAATTCCTCATCCTCTGGCCTCTTTGCAGCCTCAAGCTATTGTCGTTCGAGCTCGTCTGATATTTGCATCGTCACCCTCATCCTTGGTAGTTTAGTAAAGGGAAGAAGAACTAGAGCAGAGGCCATAGCCTGGGCTATTGCAGCCTGAAACACCGGATTAGTGAACATTCCTGAGAGCTCGGCGGGCACATTTTGGATGTATTTTACGAATGACTCCGGGAGACCAAGGACAGGCATTGTAGTAGCGACAATAGAGGGGAGGGAAGGAGACATGGAAGAAGAGGAGATGGGTGAGGTTTTTGCAAATGATGAATCCACGAGGATGACTTGGAAGATTGGATGAGTGGCAGCAAGGTGGACAGAGATGTCCACAGCATGTGGGGAGGAAGTGGAGGTGGCAAGTGGAGCATGCGGGGAAGGAGCAGTAGCAACCGTAGCAATGACTAAAGCAGGCAGTGACCTTGGTGAGTTAATCTTTCTTCTATGATCCCAAGAGGTGGACCTTTGGGCATCACAGTCACCTTCGTGCCTCTAGTTATCTTTCTATTCTTCTTGGAAGGCTTCGGCTCAAAAGACTTGTGGGCATAGACCTTTGGTTTAGGCAACTACTCACTGGCCTCCTTTCTCTTCTTGGTCTTGGCTAATGGTGGGGTTTTGGATGTTTCCCCAGTTGCAGCGATAGCTACCCCACCTTTAGAACCACTTGGTTCACTTTCCAGTCCCTTGAATGTCAAGGCAATTCCTTATTGCTTTAATTGGGCCACCTATTGGTCGACCCATGCTTTCATTCGGATCTTGATGGGCCTAGTGAGTATGGCGAGGTCATCAAGCTCCGGTTCATTCTAGTCAATTGTTGGCAGCAAAAAATTGGTGATGGCATCATACCCTGGATCGATCACCGTATTCTCATTTTCTTCGAGTTGATCAGGGATTGTCCACAGGTTTATACTTCACACATAGATAGTGGTCATGCGCATGTATTGCCTCAATCGTACCTCAAGATCATCCTTGCAGTTGGCCCAAAAGTCCTCAACATTGTGGAGGTGGGCATACTCTCATCCCAATGCCTTCCTGATGTGTCCGTATGGGTCCATGCAAGGCCGAGCTGTATATTGAAGGAAGTTATACTCAGCCAACTCCCTTTTTGAATATCCTACGCACTGGGAGGTATGAATCTTGTACATTCCTTGGCCGAGCCCCATAGGGTAAGACGAGCTTGCCAAATGCTTATCACTCAGGATGCTATGAATATGTCATAGTTGTCGGGTCAACTCTAATAGAAAGATCCAGTCATTAGGGTACCAGGGCAGCTTATTCGGTCTTTCCGTGAATCCCTCGACATAGATGTATGTGAACTTTTGGTATTGTATATAAAGGAAGGCATATTGCCTGAGGAGGGCTCGGGCGCTATGAGAAACCCTCCGCTGAAAATCATCCACAAGAGACCGAGTGATGTGAGCGATGAATGCATTGTTCACCTGACAGTAATCCCTCTTGAAATTCCTGAACTGTAATTGAGTGTACTTCTTGTATGGTTTGAGTTCCACCCCTGATGGATCGCTGGGTACCACCACCAATCCTTGATAATGCCGCTGATCGGTGAGGGAATATACCAAGTAGGAGGTCATGAAGAACTTGGAGGTCTTCTTCACGATTGTAAACTACTTGTGGAAGCAATCACTGATCATTTCTCCCCAATAGAAGGCGGTCCCCTTGCCACAGAGAATCTCCTCTACAAAATAGAACATCCACTCTTGGAAGAAGGCCACCCTAGGAAGGCCCATCACTCAGCTCAGCAAAGTTATGAGGTCATGGTAATTCTCAAAAAAGTTGCTTCAAAAAAGCTCCTGAGGAAGCTTGCCAACACTGCCCCGCTTATCCTTTAACCAATAGTGATTGATGACCTTCTTGCATCCCAACGGGTCCTGTTCCCAGACTTGTTTGCATTCCTCCATGGTGGGGACCTCCATACTATCGAAGGTAGGAATGTGGAAGGTTGTTGTTATACCCAACGGAGACATGTCAACAAGGATATTTCCATCCCAGTCTACTATAGTCTAGGTCTCTTCTTGGTAGGCATCTATGTATGCCATTACTAGTTCTAGGGCCACCAAAGCCGACGGGAGCCTACAAATTTGGCGATTCCGCTCTTCTTTATCAGTTTTGTGTTCTCTTGCTTTGGGTTCATCCTGACTCTTTGTATGAATTCATCAACATCGACCTAGCCGATGTTGGTATCTGTGACGTCTCTCCAGAGAGAGGTGACTCTAGATTGTATAGGGACCCCTTGGAACTTATACTTCATCAGGTCCCTATCCTCCTTTCCTCGAGGTGTCTTGGCTATTCCTTTTCCTTTCTCCTTGGAGGCACCGAAAGTTTCTGCACCGGATTCCATAAATCAGTAACAATAAACATGATGAAATGATCCTGGACAAGTCCTTGCACACCAAGATTAGCCTCTACAATCATTATTCACCTTTAATAAGCATACAACACTTGATAATTCATCATTAGAAGGGAATACAAAGAAATTGGGTTCCCAGGGCCCGAATTCCCTTGGCAAAATGCCGCTTGAAAGAGAAAATTGAGAATGGAATTCCCAAAGGCATTTCCCAGTGTTGGATTCAAGAATTTGAGGGTTGACATGAAGGTACACTTTAATTTTAGAAAGTGGGTCGAAATCCATTTTGGATTTGCAGGTCATTTGATCCTTCATTTGGGAGTTTGGGCATTAACTACAGGAAAGCCGTTTGAAACGACACAGGGGATGTGGAAACCTGGGCGCCAGAATTTGAGTCTCAGATTGTCGTTGCCGAGAAGCGGTCACAGGTTAGCCTTTTGAAAGGTCGAAATGGAAGAGAAAACTAGGGAAGGAAATCCAAAGTGCGGTCTCCGGAGAAGGTTGGAGGGCTCGGGACAGCCAGGCGGCGACCAAAGCACTAGCACCCGGAGGTCAGGAAGCTGTCCTGAATTTTCCAATGAAATGGCGCCGGTGGAACGGAATCCTGAGAGGGGAATTCCGAAGGTCAGAATCTGGAGTGAAGCTCAGGGGAAGGGAACATGAAATTGGTTTCGGTGGGCAGCGAATCGGGATCCGGGAGTCGAGAAGACGTGCCAGGAAAGCCGTTTGAAATAGCGAACGCGGCACTGAATTTCGAGGATGAAATTTTGAGGTCAGGGTTCGAAGGAATTTGGTCGAGGGCTTCCGATTGGGATTCGAAAGACTTTCGAGGATCCAAGAATTGAGTTCCAGAAAGTTGCTTGGGGAAGGCCGTCGAAACGGCGAAGTCACGATGGAATTCTGAGGACGGAATCTCGGGGATCTCATTTTATTAGGTTTTGACAGATTGTCAAGGTTTCATACGGACTTCAAGGGCTTGGGGCCTGGGGGTTAGGATGACGCTCGAGCGAGGTCGTCGAAACGGTGATGACGCAACAGAATCCCGAGTTGGGAATTCCGGAGGTTGAAGTCCGAGGGGGGGTTCTAGAGGCGGAGAATTTTGAAATTTAAGCCGTGGACGGCGGTAGGAAAGTTCAGGCCAAGAGGACATCGGTGACTATTCTGAAGAACGTCCATAGAGAGGTGAAGTCCTAGATCAAAATTCCACCCACTTAGCGATCGATTTTTAATTTTCTAAAAGGTGGGTTTTGAGCGGAGGGCACAAATTTACTTAATTTTAAACCCATTTTGCAATTTACATACATCAAAATGCAAAATTTCACAAATCAAAGGGGGAGGGTGCACGGATGAAAAACCTACCTCGAAGTCCCGAAGAGCGAATAGTCGACCATGCAGAAAATAGTGGAAAACGGAGCTCAGAATGCTAGGCGGAAAACACCTGGACGCCAGAAGTTCTCCAAAATTTTCTATCACTTGAACAATTGATAATGACGGCCGAAAAATTTGTTGTTATAGCAAAAACTGCCATTAATACAACATTTAATTCCTCCATACGATGACAGGTGCAGTTGGTGGGTTCAAAACGCAGTTGGCGGCCGGAGGTCCAAGGTTTGGTGGCCGAGAAGCCGTCCCTCCACAGCCATTGAAAATGGTGAAGCTCGAAAGGAAATCCGGAGGGGGAAACCCGACTTCCGAGGTCTGGGGTCTGGAAAGATGTCGGACGTTGGACATTGGAAATAGCAAACCTGAAATAGAAACACAGAAGGGGAAACCCAGGGGTCCCGACCCGGAAAAATCCATAGGCACTAGAAAGGGAATTCTGACAAGGAAAACCCGGATTAAACCCCAGACTTAGCATTTTAAAAGGGGCGACTTTGGTCAAACTTAAAATATGGCATTGGGGAACGTGCCAACCTTTTAGGACACAAAATTGGGCACTCAAAATGAGGCAAAACATACTCACACACCCATACGGTTGTTATTTGCAATTTATCTATTGCTTGTCCTGGATATTTCCTTTTAGCACTTTCTCTTTTCTTTTATTTTTTGTCAACCATACGAACAACAAAGTTCACAATGGGCTTGAGAATCGCAGTGGTCACTGGAACAGAACATAGATTTTTTACTTATCTCCACTTCCCAGCAATCACCCTACCATTCTTTAGAAATACTTTAAATGTGTTTTGTGTGTTCCATGATAAGAGCAAAGATTCAAGCAGATAGACGTCCTAGGTTAGTGTAGAGTTCGAAAGTCGAAAATTGATGCTTAAGAGCCTTCAGTGGGTAGTGGTAGGGAATGAGGGCTTATCTAGAGAATAGCACGAAAGCGGGAAACAAAGAAAACCATTCATTGAGCCAAGCACGGCCACCACAGCAGAACAAGGAGACGCTTCCAAAATTACGACAAAACGGTCGAGAAGATGAGAAAAACCAGAGGACAAAGCAGGAAATCTATCTTAACCTATGCATACGTATCCACATAAATAGCTCCCAAGAGCTCAAGCCTGGAAGTAATGCTTGAGGTGCTACCCGTTGATAGGAAATGAGACGTCTTCACCAATGAGAGTCTTTAAGCGAAAAGCATTATCTCCAAGGATTTCAACAATCTGAAAGGGGCCAAACTAAAGCTTGTCGAATTTGTTGTGTCCCCCTTTCCTTTCATGGGCCTTGTCCCACTAAAGGACTAGATTAGAAATGAGAAAGGCCTTAACTTTGGCTCGATGGTCGAACCATCTTTTGACTACGCCCTGATGCTTGGTGAAATTTTCTATTGCACGGTCTTGTACTTCTTCAAGGTGCAGCAGCTCGACAAGGCGAGCTTCTCTGCGGTCTCCTCCTTCATAAAAGTCATTGATGAATTGAAGAGCGGGATTTTTAAATGTATAGGAAAGACAGGTTCTAACCCGTAGACTAGATGGTACGGGGAATCTCTAAGAGTAGCCTTGTGGTGGGTACAATCTACCCACAAGGCGAAACGAAGTTGGGTATGCCAATCCTTGGGGTTCCTATCTAGTAGCTTCTTAATCACCATGATCAAGTTTTTCTTGGTGGACTCAGCAAGGCCATTGCCTTGAGGATAATAATTAGAGGAGAATTTGAGGGCGATACCATAATCAAAGGCCCAACTTGTGAATTTCAGTGAGGCAAAGGTAGGGCCGTTATCACATACTAGAGCATATGGGCAACCAAAACGATTTAAAATGAAACTTTCTAAGAAATTAGTTATGACTTCAGTTGTACATTGCCTACAAGTTATTACTTTTGTCCATCTAGTGCAGTAATCAGAAGCAGTTAGAAAGTACCTGTGTCCCGCAGATAAGGGAGGACTTACCAGACCAATGAAGTCGAAACCCCATTGCGCAAAAGGCCTTACCTCCAGGACAAGTTGTAGTGAGACAACAACGTTCCTTTCCTAGGCTACAACAGTCTGGCACACATGATAGGTACAAATGTGGCCATGAGCATCCTTGAAAATGGTGGGCCAATAATACCCAGCTCTCAATATTTGATGTGCGGTTGATAAACCTGAGCCATGGCCAGTTCTGAACTTTTCATGGAATTCCTTAAGAACGCGATCAACTTCCTCCTTTCCCAGGCATCGCAGATAGATACCCTCATGATTTTTCTTGTACAATATGGAGCCCTGTAACATATAGCTACTACTTTTCAATCTAAGGGCTCACCTCTTGACTCCCTGCAGGTGAGGCAAACATTTGTGATTCAACAGGTAGTACACCATGTCATCATACCATGCTCTTGGTGAGACATCCTCCACCTGGTACTGTTGTATCGTGAGTTCGGGTCCAGCGTCAACAACTAACTTTGCCATTGTTCGGGCAAGTGCCTGTCCTCTTACTAGCTTCATCAGCTGGATCTCCATGTCATACTCCTATATCACCGTGACCCACTTTTCCCTTCATTCCCCCAACTCATTCTGCATAAGCAATGTTTTTACTGCGGGGTCGAGAACTATACCAAAGACCTTGTTGTGTAAGATATAGTGCCAGAACTTCTTGACTCCTTTAACAAGTGCATAAGCCTATTTTTCAATGTTATGATAGCATAGTTCGACATCCTTCAAGGGGGTGCTCATGAAGGCAATTGGATGCTCGTTTCCCTCATCATCCTTTTATGTCAAGATGCTGGCACAAGAATGATCCAAAGTAAAGGAGTAAATGTAGAAGGGCTTCAGGTAGTTGGGGCTGACTAGCACAAGGGTGTCAATAATTGCTTTCTTGATTTCCCCGAAGGCCTGTTTCATTTCGGGAGTCCACTCGACTTTGGCATCTTGTTTTAGCATGGCATTGAGTGGTTTAACTATTTCCGCAAAGTCCGTAATGAACTTGGGGACGAAGTTGATCTTTCCAAAAAAAGACTTCAATTCTTTCTTGCTGCCCGACAGCTGAATTTTCATGATGGATTGAATGCATTCGAGGTCAATAGAAATTCCCCACTCTGATAGGACATGTCCAAGGAGTTTCCCCTCAGTGACCCCAAAGATGCACTTCTTTGGGTTAAGGGAGACCCCAAATGTGCGGCACCTTTCAAAGACCTTGCATAAGTCAACGACGTGATTATCCCACTGCTTTGAGAATACTATTAAATCATCCATATAGATGATGATGCACTTGCCAATCAAGTCCTTGAATGCAATTTCCATAGCACACTAGAAAGTGGCGCCTGCGTTGATTAGCCTGAAGGACATTCTTCTATATGCGAACGTTCCCCACTTGGTGGTGAATGCGATCTTGTGTCAATCCTCGTACTGCACCATAACCTAGTTATATCCTGAATATCCATCCAGGAAGGACATCATTTGGGATCTGTTCATTACCTGTAACACCTCGTCCAATGAGGGTACAGGATAGTTGTCTTTCTCTGATGCTCGATTTAGATTGTGAAAATCCATGCACAATCTGATTTCCCCATTTTTCTTTTTGACAAGAACCAAGTTCGCTACCCACATAGAGTGTCTAACCAGAAAGATGATCCTAGCTGATAGCAACTTTTGTACTTCTTTATATATTATTGTCTCTAGTAAGGCGTTGACAAGGCGCTGCTGCTACCAGAATAGTTTGGCATCTGGCCTGAGAGGGATAGTGTGCATGATAATCGACATGTCATATGTCTTGAGATCATCATAGCTCCAAGCTATGACGTCATGGTATTTCTATAGTGCCTCGATAATTCCTTTTCTTTCCTCACGAGCGCATACTTTACCTATGAACATATTTTTGGCGTTTCCAGTCATACCTAGATTGTAAGTGTCACATTGGCCGTTGATGGTATCCTTTTTAGCTTATTGATCCTGGTTCTTGATCTAATCAAGGTCAAAGATTTGCTCCAATTTGACCATTCCCCTTGGGATGGTGTTAGTTTTCAAGTTAATGATCCCCTCTATATCCAAGTCCGCTTCTTGGGGTTCGAATTCATCGATTATTTGGGCAGCAACCACATCTGAACTGGTGATAAAGTCTAGTATATACTTGTCATCATTGAATACATAAAAATTGGCTATGTTATTTGGCACTGACGAGACGAAAGTGAGTTCCACCATGAATCATTTGAGGCCAGATAGGGATAATGGTTGCAGTGTGCTTGCCACTTGCGCCAAGGTGTTGACGGTATAATTCTGAGCGCGTGGGATCAATTGAATGTTGAACGCATCCAGGCCTTCCAGCAGATCCCATACGCAGTGCCGATAGTTAGTAAGTCTTCAGTCATAACAGGAATAAAGATTCCTGAATTGTTTTATGACTAACTCTGAGTCTCCATACACTTGGAGCATCTTCACATCCTTTCTTAATGCCATTAAGAGGCCTAAGACCAAAGCTTTGCACTCTGCCACATTGTTAGTACAATAAAATTATAGTCTATGAGCAGAAAAGTATGATTTACCTTTGGGACTGATCAGTTTGAAACCTGCCCTAGCTCCGTGCTTGGATTTAGAACCATCAAAGCACAATGTCCAGAACTCGAGAGAATCCTTAGACACAAGGCTGACAGATCCGACCTTGTCCTTCGGAGGGGGCTGCATTTCAATGATTTCTTTGGGAACTTTAGGGATAGAACGTATTCATCCACCGGATATAAATCCCATTTTCTCCTTCGGAGTAGCTTGTTTCTTGACATGCTCAATCGCTGTTTGGCATAAGCAGCAGTCAAATTCTAAATGGGCAGTGTTGTGTACCCAACACCAGTTGGGGAGCAAGAGTTCCTGGAGGTTCATTCGAGTTCCCAGGCTAAGTTGGTCATGAACACATTTCTCCATAAAATCCTGGAAACCATCAAGCAATGCCTGACTGTCGCTCTCTTCCAGCCCTTCATCATCAGATTCGATGAGGACCTCAGTGCTCTGAGGAGCATTGTTCAAATTGGTAGGCCGGCTGCAAAGCATGAGGAAGACCTCGTTCGTTCCCTCATCTTCATGGTATTCCTGTTCATTCCGATATATGATACTGGGGAATAATTCCCTAGACTTGTTTCAATATACAACACCTCGTTCATGTTGTTGTATTCACTAATCATGAATTTCATCTGTGGCTCTCTTCCAATCCGGATCTGATTGTGCATTCCTTTCCATGGTAGCCACATGTGAGAGTAGTCCATAGCAGCATATCCGTTCAATGCTCTCATGAAATCCCTGCCTAGAAATATATCATAGGTATCCAGGATATCGGCCACCTATATGTCAATAGTTTGTTGGATCTGAAGATCAACAACAACTTGCATGGGTATCCTATTTATCTCCCCCGCTACGCTCATTTCAGTTTTATCAAGCTGTGTTACCTTTCACCGGAAAGGAGTGGGTGTGATCTCGAGTGCCTTGCACACACTCAAGGGCATGACATTAGTCGATGCTCCTGAATCAAGCAAGCAATTGTGGAGGTTCTTTTCGAACACCTAGATGGTGGTTAGAAAGGGAGGAGTCTCAAATTTCCCGTGAAACAACCCTCCAGAAATGTCCACCTAGGTGACTTGGCCCTTGTCCTTCTCGCTGCCACCATTTTGAATCGATGCCTAATTAGCTGGCCTGTCAACTTGCTTGTTTGCCTGCTGACCTGTTGGCTGGCCGACCCTACTATTGAATATTTGTCTAACAACCGGTTCACTTGATTGATCACTAAAAGAAACCTTCTTTACCGAGATTTCTTCTTGAGCTAACCCTTGTGATTGGGTCCCATTTATCATTCAAAAAAAGGCGTTCCTGATGATAGGCACCTTTAGAAGTTCGAATGCAGACATACTTAGCTTCACCTTTTTAAAATTCTTCAGCAATATACTCCCCCATCTACTCAATTTCTTGGTCATGGGAAATGTTCTAGTAGGGGCTAGCATTGTGACTTTGCCTGCTGCTTTGCTGTTTATTTCTGCTGAGATATCGTGTGGGTGTAAGTGGAAAACCCGGATTATTGTTTGCATTCGGATCAGGAGGGGTGTTGAAATTGTTTGGCAGGGTAGAGGTCGTCAAAAGACCCCTAGCATGGCCTTTGGCTTGTCTACTTCTAAGGTTGTAAGGGGTAGTCTGCTGGTGAAACATTTTGACTTCATCTTCCTTAAACTCCTCATCATCATCCTTAGGACCATTATCTATTGAATTAAAAAGATGAGCGAAAGGACTTTCGGAACTTACCTCTCTCACTGCCTCATGATGGCTTGAATCAGCATTCTCCAACTCAGGGGTGTTGCATTCTGCCCTTGGGAAAGGGGCCTGATTTAGCACTAACACCGAGGCATCATATGGATCAGATGAGACAATGTTCGTGCATCCCGAATTGTCGACTGCGTTCTAAACTTCTACTTGGAAGATCTCGACTGCAGTTTGAAATTCTAGACAATCTAATTTGGAGTGGTAGCTTGTTTTGTGTATGTGGAAACAACCTGATAGAGTAGCCTCTGCCAAGTAAACTCCACTTGTGGGGTTCTCGTTACTATTACTGTTGGGTTGATCAAGAGGCATGGGAACACCGCCATTATTGGGGCGTGTATTCCATGTTTGATTTTGTGTCTGGAAGGGTCTTATGTTGAATTTATGACTCAAGTTCTGATTCTTATCATAGTTTTGCCCCGAGTTTTGACTCCTATAATAGTTCTGTCCTGATAAGGTACCAGCATCCCGATTATCCCGACTCTCACGGTGATCTTGATTTTCCCTATTAAAGTTGGCCTAGATGCTCTTTTGCGACGTCTGCGGCTGATTGTTCTGATTTCTTAAGTGCGTCATCTCGATTGACATTTTCTTGATCATTTATGTAAGCTCGTCGATTCTATCCTTTTCGGTGTTGTTTGGCTATGGTGCAGCATTCTAGAGGAACAAAGGATGTGCCACCAACTGAGTCTGGTGAGCAGGTCAAAATTCGGCCGCTTGAAGGTATGCTGGCATCCTGGATTGTTGTGAGTGTGATTGTTGCTACTGAGGTAGCAAGTAGTGCAATACCAGATACACTTGGTTCATCAGTTGCCCAGGATGCGGGACCATAGGCAGCTACGACATTGGGTTCAGCAATGGCGTTTGATGTTGTAAGGCTTGCGTGAGTCCTTGTATTTGCACCAGATGCGCAGTTTGCCCAAGAGAAGGAAGTGGATTGGATATATTCTATCCCAAATTTGTACTGGCAATGATGGCTTCAGCATATCCATCGACCAACCTAGCAGGTGGCAGTCTCATCATTTTTACCAAGGCTGAAGTAAGGTTGTCCAACGTTGCATAGTAAATAGGTAGGATAGCAGCATCATTGAAAACATACAGGGCTTGTAGCCGAGTGTACACTCTGTGGAAGCGATCATTGAATGAGCTGATTGGTTCAATGATTTCCCTTTGAACCGACATGAAGTGTCGGTATGAATCTATGGGACTGACTGGGGTCTTGAATTTCTACAAAAAGGCACTCTTTAGAAGATCCCACGTACTGATAGTTTTGGCTGGTAGGTTGACATACCAATAGAAGGCCTCCTCCCCTAATGAGTAAGGAAAGAGCCTGCAAGCTACATCCTCATAAATGATCTACATGGTCTTCAACACAATTTCAAAAATCTTGACATGCTCTTCGGCCATCCTCTGCGGATCTCAGGAGTTGAACTTTGTACAGAAGTTCTTAGGATTCTTTGGCATATCATGGTAAAGGTTGAAAGTGAGAGGAGATGGGTTATTACCCAGCCACGCCATTGGGAAAGGTGGTGGAGGTGGCTACGCTAGATTCATCTGTGGCTGTGATAGGACGGCAGCAATAGATGAGGCAGCAGTAAGACAGGTGACTGTGTTCAACTGAAAGCCAACGTTCAGCCCAAGAGAAGTGGTGACCTAGATGGCTGTATGGATTGGATGAGCGGAAGGTGGTGCTGTCAGTGGAGGCGAAGGAGATAGAGGTGGAAGGGCAGTGAGCTGCTCAGTGGGAATGGTGATGGATGGTTCCCCCTATTTATCTCTTTTAGCACGGGTAAGGGGTTGTAATTCCTGTAACTCTCCCTTGTTGGGTGTAGACCTCAAGAGTCAGTGGAATATTTCAGGGGAGAATGACCCAATTCGATCCAACTTATCCATTGGGTCCTCATAGCGCCAGTTCTGATGATGGTATTTTTATGCACTACACAACATAGGTGATGCATAGATGCATCACCTCTCTTGAAAGACAATCTTCCCGAATCAAATTGTAGAACACTATCCCAAGGTCTCTCGGATGTCAGGTCATGACGAGGCTTGGAATAAATCAGTTGTTTGGTGTGATTTTTCTAGAATCACAAGGCGGTCTTATGTGGTCAAAGATGTAGGAGAATTGGGTCAATGAATGGAGTTTTGTAGATATGGAATTACTATACCTTACTGCAAGTTCAGACAGCAATCTTAGACTCCATTGTTTTGTCGGATTTGGCTTTACAATGTGCAATGAACCTTAACACAAGTTGTTTCTAAAAAAAAGGAAAAAGAAAAAAGGGCGAGGAAGAAAGATGTTTCCTAGACTTGCAACTACCGATGAATAGTGATCATGTAGGTTCCTACTGTGGACAGTTTCCTTAAACAAAATTTCACTTAATCAGAATTCTCACAATATCATGAAATATGTGCTATCTTCTAGGGACTGCAGATATTCATCATTCATTCACCATGGAAACATGAATAAAGATAAAGTTTAATGAGCAACAATGAAATTAAAGTCCAAGCTAACTTTACACAGTCATATACCATCAGCAAATGACCAAAAGTATGGACAAGAAAAGCATACACGCAGCAGCAATCTTCATAACCAGAGACAACATACTAACTCTACCAAGTCTAATCTAAAGACACTAAAACAACAGAGTAACTTAAAGAAAATTTCTAACTAAATGGAGAAGAACCATGAAGCATGTGGAGAAAACCAGAATTACACCAGAAAATGACTGTATTTTCTATTATATTCTCAATAGCATGTCTTTACAACAACTCAACTCTCTTAAAATGAGAGGAGGAGAGCCCTATTTATAGTTTTCAAAAAACAAAATGAGTGGTCAAGATTCAATTATATTGTGTGGCCAATATTCACTTTACATTAGGGTTTCACCTACCCCCAAACATATTACATTTATAGGACCTATTTTTTCCTTTTCCCTATTTTGTCTTCTAGTGACAACATTGTAGCAATTTTGACCTTTAGCTATTTGCCCTTTGCTGTAGCTATTCTTTGAGGAATTCTTCATTGATAACAGGGTTTCCTTCATGCTTCTTAAGCGCTGCATACTCTACAAAGTTTAGGATCAGTGGTTGGAGCTTATCCATCTCCATGATGTCTGATCGCAGTACTTGATAGCTCCATTCTTGGGAATTGCTGATAAGTTTCTTCCAGTCCTCTTAATATTTCACTACATTATCCATCAAAAGCTCTGACTATGTGAAGGCATAGGCTACAAAACTCATAAAGTCTACGGTGACATCAACCGTCATCCCATCTTCCATGATTTTCAAGAAGTGGGACCTTATGTTCTTCGGATTGATTTTGACTGTAGGCGGCTCATACCCCATCATCAAATTGATGTACCAAGAACATTCTTCTCAAGAATCCCTAGCCCATTCGATATCTGGCGCTATCCACTCAATGATCTGCTCGAGCCTTTTCCTTCTGTGGTTGAAATCTCGCTTCCAGACATCCACTAACCAATGGTCATCATCCTTGAAGGCCAGGTCCTTCTCCCAGACCTCGCCTGGCAACGCGAGTATGGCCTCGATCTTTGGATACGTTGCCTCATACTTCCTTGGGAACTCCTCACAAATCTGCCTTGTACCGTCAAGAGTCCTTTGCACTTTGAGGAACTTGTTTGTTGTCTAGATAGCCAAATTAATGCCCTTGTTTCCCATGTCTAAGTCCTGCCGGAACCAGTTTTTCATAGTCTTGTCTAAGTTCCTTCTCTTTTCTAACTTATTAATTTTCTCTTGGGATAGCAGTCAAGGTGAGGCGGATGATGTTGTGGGCTGCTCATCTGAGGATGACCACTACTGAGTGTAGGCTATTAAATCAGCCACTTGCTCCTTTAATTCTTCCTTTGAGATCTTATCCTATTGGATAAGGTGCACCATTGTGGCCACTGACTCCTGGAGGTGATCAACTTTTTGCTCCCTCGTGGCCACTCCCAAGTCGATGGTGGGGACATTGTAAGTTATACCTTGTTCTCCAATCATTTGTGTTGCTATCTGCACCACCCTTGATCCTGAAGCATCCATGGTTATCTTGGATCTGACCTTGGGCTTCTTCTGCTTCTTCTTGGTGCTTACCCGTGCTCTGGCCATGATAGCTTCTAGCCTTGCCTTGGGATCCTTCAAGGTGGGAGTCTTCTGCTTCAGTTGCCTCTGTAACCACTCGGGTACTTGGGGTTCCTCTCAAGGTGGTTTACTTTGACTCCCATTGTCCCCTGTTTCAAGCTCAACAGTTCCAACAACAAGAGCCTTCTTCTTGGTCCCCACATCTTTTTTCTCTTCTTCAGAGTCTTCTCGGAGGGTTCACATCTAGTGGGGGACTCCGTATGCAACTGCTCTTTGGGTGGATCTTCTTTCTTAGCATACCCCTCTTCTTCATTCTGATTGTATTCATGCTATTTGGGGTTCTCACTTTGCTCATCCTCCTGGAGGGATGCTTCCTTATCATGTTCTAGAGTCTGGTCTTGCTTCTCAGTAGGAGATTTTCTGCCCTCTATTTCTTGAGCAACAATCTCTTCTTCTCGGACAATCCGGTCTTCAGCTTCCTTATCTTCAATTTCCTTGAGCTGCTTTCCTCATTCTGCATTGAGCTCAGGATAGTCTGATTCTTTTATAAATTCAGTATTCAGCTTTTCACTGCTCTCACTAGAGGACTCATAAACCACCTCATCGATTTCTTGACACTCGAATAATGAATGTTCGTGGTACTCAAATTCCTCATCCTCTGGCCTCTTTGTAGCCTCAAGCTACTATCGCTCGAGCTCATCTAATATTTGCATCGTCGCCCTCATCTGTGGTGGTTCAGCAGAGGGAAGGGGAATTGGAGCAGAGGCCATAGCCTGGGCTATTGCAGCCTAAACCACTAGATTAGTGAGCATTCCTGAGAGCTCGACAGGCACATTTTGCATGTATTTTATGAATGACTCAAGGAGACCAAGGACAGGCATTATAGAAGTAGCAACAGAGGGGAGGGAAGGAGACATGGAAGAAGAGGAGATGGGCGAGGTCGTTGTAGATGATGAATCCATGGGGATGACCTGCAAGATTGGAGGAGTGGCAGCAAGGTGGATAGAGATGTCCATAGCAGGCGGGGAGGAAGCAGAGGCAGCAAGTGGAGCATTCGGGATGGAAGTAGCAGTAGCTGTAGCAATGACTGAAGCAGGCGGTGACCTTGGTGAGTTAATCTTTCTTCTCTGATCCCAAGGGGCGGACCTTTGGGCATCATAGTCACTTTTGTGCCTCCAGTTATCTTTCTCTTCTTCTTGGAAGGCTCTGGCTCAGAAGACTTGTGGGCATAGACCTTTGGTTTAGGCAGCTGCTCACTGGCCTCCTTTCTCTTCTTGGTCTTGGCTGATGGTGGGGTTTTGGATGTTTCCCTGGTTGCAGCGACAGCTACCCCACCTTTAGAACCACTTGGTTCACTTTCCAGTCCCTTGAATGTCAAGGCAATTCCTTGTTGCTTTTATTGGGTCACTTGTTGGTCGACCCATTCTTTCGTTCGGATCTCGACAGGCCTAGTGAGTACGACGAGGTTGTCGAGCTCGAATTCATTCCAGTCAATTGCTGGCAGCAGCAAATTGGCGATGGCATCATACACTAGATTGATCACCGTATCCTCGTTTTCTTCGAGTTGATCAGGGATTGGGCATAGGTTTATCCTTCACACATAGATAGCGGTCATGCGCATGTATTTCCTAAACTGTACCTCAAGATCATCCTCGCAGTTGACCCAAAAGTCCTCAACATTGTGGAGGTGGGCATACTCTCGTACCAACGCCTTCCTGATGTGTCCATATGGGTTCATTCGAGGCCAAGTTGTATATTGAAGGAAGTTATACTCAGCCAACTCCCTTTCAAAATATCTCACACACTGGGAGGTATGAATCTTGTACATTCCTTGGCTGAGCCCCATAGGGTAAGATGGGCCCGCCAAATGCTTATCACTCAGGATGCTATGAATATGCCATAGCTACCGGATCAACTCTAATAGAATGATCTAGTCATTGGGGTACCGGGGAAGCTTATTCAGTCTTTTCGTGAAGCCTTCAGCATAGATGTATGTGAACTTCAAGAATTGTATATAAAGGAAGGCATATTGCTTGAGGAGGGCTCGGGTGCTATGAGAAACCCTCCACTGAAAGTCACCCCCAAGATACCAAATGATGTGAGCGATGAATGCATCATTCACCCAACAGTAATCCCTCTTGAAATTCCTGAACTGTAATTGAGTGTACTTCTTGTATGGTTTGAGTTCCACCCCTGATGGATCACTGGGTACCACCGCCAATCCTTGATAATGCCGCCGATCGGTGAGGGAATATACCAAGTAGGAGGTCATGAAGAACTTGGAGGTATTCTTCATGGTTGTAAACTACTCGTGGAAGCAGTCACTGATCATCTCTCCCCAATAGAAGGCGGTCCCCTTGCCACGGAGAATCTCCTCTACAAAATAGAACATCCACTCTTAGAAGAAGGCTGCCCCAGGAAGGCCCATCACTCAGCTTAACAAAGTTATGAGGTCATAGTAATCCTTAAAAAAGTCACTGTGAAAAAGCTCCTGAGGAAGCTTGCCAGCACTGCCTCGCTTATCCTTTAACCAATACTGATTGATGACCTTCTTGCATCCCAACGAGTCCTATTCCCAGACTTGTTTGTATTCCTCCATGGTGGGGACCTCCATGCTATCGAAGGCAGGAATGTGGAAGGTTGTTGTTATACCCGACGGAGACATGTCGGCAAGGATATTTCCATCTCAGTCTACTATAGTCCAGGTCTCTTCTTGGTAGGCCTCTATGCATGCCATTACTATTTTTGGGGCCACCAAGGCTGGTGGGAAGCCTGCAGTTTTGGTGATTCCGCTCTTCTTTATCAGTTTTGCGTTCTCTGTCTTTGGGTTCATCCTGACCCTTTGTATGAATTCGTCAACAACGACCTGCTCGATGTTGGTATCTGTGACGTCTCTCTAGAGAGAGGTGACTGTAGATTGTATAGGGACCCATTGGAACTTATACTTCATCAGGTCCCTATCCTCCTTGCCTTGAGGTGTCTTGGCTATTCCTTTTCCTTTCTCCTTGGAGGCATCGGAAGTTTCTACACCAGATTCCATAAATCCTGCACAAGAGACAAGAATCGGTAACAATAAACATGATGAAATGATCCCAGACAAGTCCCTGCACACCAAGATTAGCCTCTACAATCATTATTCACCTTTAATAAGCATAAAACACTTGATAATTCATCGTTATAAGGAAATACAGAGAAACTGAGTTCCCAAGGCCGGAATTCCCTTGGCAGAATGTCGCTTGAAAGGGAAAATTGAGAATGGAATTCCCAAAGGCATTTCACAGAGTTGGATTCAAGAATTTGAGGGTTGATGTGAAGGAACACCTAATTTTAGAAAGTGGGTTGAAATCCATTTTGGATTAGGAGGTCATTTGATCCTTCATTTGGGAGTTCGGGCATTAACTACAGGAAAGCCATTTGAAACGGTGCAGGGGAGGCAAAAACCTGTGCGCCGGAATCCAGGTCTCAGATTGCCGTTGCCAGGAAGCGGTCATAGGTCAGCCATTTGAAAGGGCGAAATGGAAGTGAAAATCCGGAGTGTGGTCTCTGGAGGAGGTTGCAGGGCTCGGGACAGCCAAGTAGCGAACAGAGCATCGGGACCCGGAGGTTGGGAAGCTATCCCGAATTCGCCGTTAAAATGGCACCGGTGGGATGAAATCCTGAGAGGGGAATTTCGGAGGTCAGAATCCGAAGTGAAGCTCGGGGGGAAGGGAACATGAACTTGGTTTCGATGGGCAGCGGATCAGGATCTGGGAGTCAGGAAGACATTCCAGGAAGGCCGTTTGAAATGACGAACGCGGCACAGAATTCCGAGGATGAAATTTCGGAGGTCAAGGTCCGGAGGAATTTGGTCAAGGGGTTCTGACTGGGAGTCAGAAGACTTTTGAGGAGCTAGGAATTGAGTTCCGGAAAGCTGCTTGGGGAAGGCCGTCGAAACGGCCAACTCACAATGGAATTTCGAGGATGGAATCCCGGGGAAGGAATCCCGGGGATCTCATTTTATCAGGTTTTGATAGATTGTCAAAGTTTCAGATGGACTTCGAGGCCTCGGGGCCCAGAGGTCGGGATAACGCTCAGGCGAGGCCGTTGAAACGGCGACGACACAACGGAATCCCGAGACAGGAATTCCGGAGGTCGGAGTCCCAAGGGGGGGGTTCTGGAGGCGGAGAATTTTGAAATTTAAGCCGCAGATGGTGGTGGGAAAGGCCAGGCCCAGAGGACATCGGTGATTGTTCTAAAGAATGGTCGTAGAGAGGTGAAGTCCCAGATTGAAATTCCACCCACTTAGCGATCGATTTTTAATTTTCTAAAAAGTGGGTTTTGAGCGGAGGGCACAAATTTAATTAATTTGAAACCCATTTTACAATTTACATATGTAAAAATGCAGAATTTCACAAATCAAAGGGGGATGGCACACGGACGGCAAACCTACCTCGAAGTCCCGAAGAGGGAACACTCGACCATGCAGAAAACGGTGGAAAATGGAGCTCGAAATGCTGGGCGAAAAACACCTGGATGCCGAAACTTCTCCAAACTTTTCTATCACTTGAAAAATTGATAATGACGGCCAAAAAATTTGTTTTTATAGCAAAAACCACCATTAATACAACATTTAATTCCTTCGTACGATGACAGGTGAAGTTGGTGGGTTCAAAACGTAGTCGGCGGCGGGAGGTCCGGGGTCTGGTGGCCGGGAAGTCGTCCCTCCACGACCGTTGAAAATGGCAAAGCTCGAAAGGATATCTGGAGGGGGAAACCCTACTTCTGGGGTTTGGGGTTCGGAAAGAAATCGGATGCCGGATGTTGGAAATAGCAAACCGGGAATGGAAACCCGGAAGGGGAAACCCAGGGGTCTGGGCCCAGAAAGAGCCATAGGCACCAGAAAGGGAATTCCGACAAGGAAAACCCAGATTGAACCCTAGACTTAGCATTTTAAAAGGGGTGACTTTGGTCAAACTTAAAATATAGCATTGGGGAATGTGCCGACCTTTTAGGATACAAAATTGGGTATGCAAAACGAGGCAAAACAAAAAGGGGCCCGACAAGCCAAAGAGGGAAGAGAGGGTCCCCGTTCTGAATGGGGCATGTGTGCAAAAGGCATAACAGGAGGGAGAGTGGGAGAGATGGAAAGGACTGAGAGGGAGAGAGGGAGAGGGAGAGTGAGAGAGTGAGAGAGAGAGAGAGAGAGAGAGAGAGGGAGAGGGGGAGAGAGAGAGGGACAGAGAGAGGGAGGGGAAAGTTGAAGAGATATATTAATTCAATTAAACAGATATCCATTGTCTTTGTTATAGGGTATACACTTGCATGAGCAACAATATATATTAATATATAATATAAATTAATATATTATATATATTAAAATATAATATATATTATATACTATATATATTATGAGATAATAATTCATAACACTAAAGTAAACGGATATTCGTTTTGTAAGTTATATAAAGAAAAAAAATGGGACTGTTTTGAGTATTTCAATTGTCCCTACATTCTCTCTATCATGAAATTCTCGTGCTTTTTGTCTGCATCAGACAAAATTATTCTTTTGAAGGATTCTCTTATAGTTTTTTATAATTACATTCATTTGTGTGTGTTTTTTGTTTGTGCAATGGGGAGCAACAGTCATCATAAGAGAAAAGGTAAAAACAACTAACAACAAATGAAATTGAAGCATATAGAGAAAAAGATAGAGAAAGTCATAGGAAAAGAAGACAACATATGAAAAATATTCAAATTGAATACACCGATAAATGTTAATTCAACTGAAGATGAAATAGAAATTGAAAATATTGAACATCATATTTAGAATGAAAATGTTGTTCAAAATGTTATTGAAATTGAAATTGTTATTGAAAATGAAATTGTTGTTGAAAAATGAAAATGTTGTTGAAAATGAAAATGTCATTGAAAATAAAAATTTCATTGAAAATGGAAATTTCATTGAAAATGGAAATGTCATTGAAAATGAAAATGTGGTTGAAAATGAAATTGTTATTGACAATGAAAATATTGTTGAAAATGAAATTGTTATTTAAAATATTGAAAATAGTGAGAATGAAAATGTTAATAACATTGAACTTGAAAATGAAATGTTGAAAATGAATCTTATGTAACACCTAATTACAAGAGAACCCCTAAATGGTTGGTTGAAATAGATGAAAAAATAATTGATAATCTTGAAGGAAAAAGGTCACAATGAACAGTTCGTTTGTGGGCTACCAAAATGTTCAATGAATACTTTTCCGATAAGACATTATCTGAACAATGTCAATTTTTTGTGCAATTACTTAAAATTTACAAAATGAGACCATTACTAAAAAAATTGAAGATTCGTCTCACCAAAAAATCAGAAAAAAATAGTATTATTGTCAAAAATATTTTTAATGCTCTAACCTCTATTGGAAAGACTAGTAAGGAAAAAGATAAAAGGGTTTCTTGTAGAGTGATCAAAACCTCATTAGTAAGCCATCATTTGAGAAAGGCTCGCTTAATGAGACAAACTTGCATTGATTTAAACTTAAATCATAAAACATTGAATAGAGCACTCTCAAGAAGAGGAAGACTCGATAGTCCTCTTCAAAGTGATATGTGGGATTTTAGCAGGAGGCTTCCACGTGTTGATAAGAAGCTAACCGATAATGTGAATATGCAAATTGAATTATTTTGGAACACTCACTCTAGAGTATCATTGAATGTAAAGGATTTTTTAAAGTTACAAATTAGTAATCGGGATCATACACCACATCCTAAACATTTCTTAGAATGTAGCAAAACAATTTTGTCAAGAACATCCAAATCTGAAAATATCACAAAGGGATTTTGAGTCTTGCAGGCCATTTTATTGTGTACCTGTTAATGTTCATAATACATGTTTTAAATACATGATGAGTTTTCAATGTATCATGAACTGTTATGCCATATTCGTTCTACTATGCATACTGAAAAAATGTTGCAGGAGTGTCATGCAGTGCAACTTCCCAAGTCATCCAGGGAGTTGTTAGATTCATTTTTATGCATTAGAGGTGATGGTTTCTTATTTTATAGAAATTATTGTTTAAATGAAATGTGTTTGTGATGTGGTGGTTTATCAAAGTTTGTAACATGCTTTCATGAGGGCAGCGATCATGATTTTGGTAACAATTTTGTTGAGAAAAAAAGGTTTGAGACAGTCAAATACACATTGAAGAGTCAAGGTGAGGGTTCTAGATGCGAGTTGGTTGCAAGAGAGGTAGGTGTTGTCTCCTAATATCGTGCCCCTGGTAAGTTGCAAAACTTAGCATATTGGAGAAATATGGGAACTTTTCTAAGGTTGTGGGTCACCTAAAGTAGAAAAGAATCTCTAGAGAATTTCAGCTCTTATGGTACTCACCTAAAGTATTCGTCTTGTTGGGAAAAGGGTAAGAAATAAACATTAATATGAAAACTAACTCCTAAGGTGATACACCAAATTTGATTCAAGCCTATCCTGTTGTCTTAACACACAATTTTATCAATAGCCTAGCTTAACTTAACACAACTCAAATATTTTAATATATCCATGCATAAGTGTTTTTCAAGGAGGCTTGATTATCTTAACACTTTTGAAGGGAAAGAGTTCTTTCACAACTAAAGTATCTATTTGAAACATTGCACAGCTTACAACCTGCAAAATATATGTTTCTTTTTCCCAAAGGTGCTAAAATGAGATAAGCATTAAAGGAATTATCAAAACTCACAAGAACATTCATCATTTCATTTCATTATGCACTTCTTGTTGTGCCGCCATTTTGGCTAGATGCCTAGTTGGACATCCTGTTGACAAGACAAATTGGACTTTCTCTTGTTGGTTTCACTCTTGTCAACTGAATCCTCAACCACAACTATTTCTTGCTTTGGTTGAATCATGCCTTCAACCTCATGATCCTCCACAACCAAGCTATCCTCATTTTTTTTCTCATGGATCAGTACTCTAACAGTGTCACTTTCATACTTTGGTTGATCACAACTTGTCAATTTTATTAGCTCACATACACTTTTTTCCATAATACTTTAACAGTTAAAGGAAGTTCAAAACATAAATCAGTCAAATATTGAGTTTCAATACCCTCTTTTGCCTCTTCAACCTATTGTCCCACATTTTTGTTGGAGTGAAAATACACTGAGAGGTGGGCGGGGTGTATTAGTGTTTATAACTTCTTGAACAATTTTAACTGAAACTGAAAAGAACCATACATATGTTCTCATTTATCAATGATAGTGTCATTCATGTATTCGAATGCAATCATATAAACTGAAATGAGTAGTGTAACATTGCATTTTAAAGCAATAAAGTACTGAAGCAAATGAATCACAGAGACACAAATAGACACAAGATATGCCGAGTGAAAAACCCTCCCGGGGTAGAAAAACCACTCCTGAACCTGCTGCCTTTTTCAGGCTTTCATTTCAATAAATATTTTGACAAAGCCTCAATGGTTGATTTCTGAGCACCGACTCAAGGAGCACTAACCCCTCTGTTTAGAGACACCAATCTCAAGGAGCACCAACTCCTCATATATTTTTAATAGAACATACAGTAATACAGAGGATCTCTCCATTTCTCCTTTTTCTGTCAAGTGCCTCTTGACAAACAATGTATAGAATTCTCAAGAGTCAAGAATGACTCTTCAGGATTCCATCCATTATTGAATCTTGATACAACTTGAGGAAAAAGATCTAGTTACTATGTCAATACAATTTTTCATCACAAACTGTATTACATTTGAAATATCTTTTCTTTATTTTCTCACTATTTGATTTTCAACCTTTTCCCATAAAGAAACAACACAAACTAACTACACACTGTGTTTTCCAAATTTTCAGCATCAAAGAACAGAATAGACTCACATGTCTTAATAGTAATGCCCTTGTTTCAAAGTTTATTTTTTTGTCATGATAGAACCCTAATCTCTCTATTTTTGTCTCTTTTCAAAAAACATCATTACATTTTGAAAGTATTACAACTATGGCTCAAATTTCACTTTCCAAAAATTATACAAGGTTGTTTTCAGGTTACAGTACAACTGTCAAGTAACAGTTCTTGATGTTGCAGTGAACATGAGTGAAGGATTCTTTCTTTCTATCAAGGATAGAACAACAATGTCCAAAAATAGAGGTGTGACATAACTTTTCTTCACTAGCGGTCTACACATGTAGTGCTTGCTCAAAAATGGTGACAACACATCTTTTAAAAGCAAAAAATAATAACCATTTTACCCTGGAAGAAACAACAATGCAACCAGTATAGTAATTGCACTTTTTAAGAGACTGAAACAGCAATGCCCAATAATCAAAATCATTATAATGTCAAGCTGAAACAGTAAGTTGAATCAAATAAGAACGGTTACCAATGACTTCAGGAGTGAAACGGAAAAGATTATTGAGGTATCACTTATACCCACTATCCAAATCAAAATGAATCACAAAACTTATGATGATCTTCAGAAGATGCAGCAAAGAAACTTTATAAATGAACCCAAAAGATTAAATGATTTGATTCGAGAGTGTTTTGAATTGCCCATAAACAGAAATTATAAACCCTTTACAATTGTCATGATAATCTCTAAAAGATTTGCAGTCACATTTTAAAACCAATCATTTCAGACTTCTCTGTTGAAAGTAATAGACATTTTTTCATTTTTTATTTGCAAAAGAGAGATAGCATAGCTCAAAATAACTTTGTCTGCAAATTAATAGATCTGGAGAGCAGTCCAAGGAAAAATGCTTGACCAATGAAGTTGTTGTCAAAGAATGGATTACTAGATTTGCATGTGGATGAAACAACCAAGACATCTTCCAAAACCGTGCCTTCACCCAATGGCTGGAATAAAAAAAATGGAATGACCATAGTAATGATCCTCTCATCTCCCTCACACACTATCAAAGATTAGTGATGCAGCAACAAGAATAGTGAAACGGCTGAGAGATACCCAACTCAATGATGGCGGCCAGGAGGGTTCCAAAAATGTGAATAGTGTGATTCAAAAAACTGTTTGCCCTAATCTTCCAAAGCAAGCAAAAACAAATTCCTTTGCAAATGAAGATAACATTTGGAGTCTGAGAGGACAAAAAAGATAATGAAAGAACTCATAATGCTAATTGAAATCCACGGCCAAAGCAGTCCAAAGTCATGCTGACCAAATCATTTCCCGAATAAAAGATAAAGTAAGTGTAATGTCGATTCAAATAATGAGAAGCATTATTTCATGTGAAGGGTCGAATACATAATACTTTATGTTCCCATGTAGCCAATGAAAAGTCACTTCCAATGTGACAAGTAAAACCTTAATCAAACCAAATACATGCTGTCGGCCTTGAGGACTGAATTAAATGATAAACCTTTAGACCAGATTCAGATGCAAAAAAGGAGACCAATTCGAATACCTTTACCCAAGGTCGAATGCCACTGTGAAATATTCAATGCTCTATAATGTGCCATTTCCAAATGATGTCAAAAGACTTATGAGGTAGTGAAGACTGAATTTGCATGATGGATTCACAATGCCATATGCAAAGGAATGGACTAAGTGAATCTCATTTTCAAAGCCCAACAACAATATAATATCCAATGCCTTAAGAAGAGTAATAAAAGCTAGATATTATGCAATATTTTGAATGCCATTCTCCCATACCAAATACCATAGCTGAATTCATTAAAGCTAATTTTCCAAGAGATGAATACTGAGTGCTCAAAACATTAACAAGATTGTTCCTCAAACCCATGCCACTAACTAAAGAAAGAGAAGTATACCTTGACAAATATCAAGATGATTGTAACTAATCAAGCATAAGTAATCAACCTGTAAGAGAACTGATAATGCCAGTCACTTGTAATTAAGTGAAGTACTAAAACACAAATGTTAAACCAAAAATATATCACCTGATTAATTAAACAAAGAGAAAGTAACCAGTATGCCTTAACTGAGATCTGCATATGGAGTTAAACGATCAATACCACCATATATAGTGTAATCAATGAAGTAAATGTGCCAATCAAAAAAGTAGATCAACTGAGAAGGTAACCACTGGGATGCCAGAGTATCACACATTGACATCAAGGACAAAATAAGACAAGAGGGATTCAACAATTTTCACCTTCAAAAGATAATTGTTTGACATCTAAATTTGAAACAAAAGTTTCAAGATCATCCCAAAAATAATCTTCTTCAATCTCATTTTCATTTTGTTGTGGGAGTGGGTTTTTTATCTTGTTGCAACTCTATTGAAGAGTCAAAACATCAAAGTTTTGAACTACTTCATTCTATTCTATAGTTGACATGGTTGTGATATGAATTTCAACCTCTTCTTCATTAAAAAATAGTGGAAATTCATCAAATAAATCAATGAGAATCTGAAAACTATCAACCATTTGTACTTATATATTTTGTTGATCTTCATCTACAACTTCATTTACCTTTGTTATCACATTTGATTTATCATTTTCAAGCTCTGTTTCAAACATAACAATAGCTAAAAGATCTTTTTCTTCCTCTATAAGCACCTCCTTTTCATGATCTACAATTTGATTATTCAGAGAAACTAAAACATCAATGGGTGCATATATGGATGGGTTGGTTATACTTGGACAAGAAGTCTGATTTTCTTGAGGCTCTTGAGGTTGAACAAGCTTTGGAGAAAGCTACTCTTGAGGGGGTGTAGGCTGAACTTGTTCAATAATAGACTTTTTAAATGAAGAAGGACCTCTGAATCTTGGAATATCAAATTTGGAAGACTTATGAAGCTCAAGAGACTTACCTTGTTTGAAACTTGGTATCTTGAACTTAGGTATTTCTTTCTTAAAAAATGGATTTGGAAATGTGAGAGCTGATTGAACTTCCAACTTCTGGGCAAATAAAAGCTTAGATTCTCTTCTTCTTTTGCAACCACATCCCTTGCAAACTCTTCCTCATGTTGTCCCTTTTGTCCCTTCAACTATTGTTCATGAAGATGAGCATTGTAAGCTAAATCCTCTTGTTGTAAATCATATTATTGTTGCCTCTTTATGTCATTCAACTCCTTGGTCCAATCAAGCAATATGCTCTTGATGTTTGCAATATTCATTTGTTCATCACTTTGGGACTGAATAGGACATTAAGTGTGTTGGTTTGGCATAAAATAGGTTTCTTGAAGCTTATTTTGAGCATATATTGGCTGTCATTATGGTTGAGCAAGGGTGGGTGGGTGGAAAGCATGATGAGAATGTTGATACCTTGTTGTTGGTGGGTTATTTGGGACAAAACCAGCAGTATATCCTTCTTTGTATCATTGGTAGGAAGTGGTGTAAGAAGAATTTTCATGAAATGAGGGGTTATAAAACATATCTCCATGGAAAGAAGACATGGTGCAACATTCAAGCAAGCTGTAAATTCATAGAAATGACTAAAAATCATAATTATAAAGACTGATTTTTTGTAAAAAATGATAACATACCAGCACTAGTCTGCTTGAAACCATTAGAATAACTTGGAGTCACCAAGTGTGTGAGAAAATTGCCTCTAAAGGATGATATTGTTGGAATACACACTAAATACCAATAATGTATGGACAAATATTGAACTAATATAGCTCAATGAATCCCACCAGGTGTGCCAAAAACTATTATCACTCAAAATTGTACCCCTGCTAAGTTACAAAACTTAGCACTTTAGTGAAACATGGGAAATTTTCTAGGTTGTGGGTTACCTAAAGCAGAAAAGGACCTCCAGAGAAAGTTGGCTCTTTAAGGTACTCACCTAAAACTATTTTTCTTGTTGGGAAAAGGGTAAGAAAGAAATATGAATATGAAAACTAACTCATAAGGTGATACACCAAATTTGATTCAAGCCACTGTTGTCTTAACACACAATTTTATCAATAGCTCAACTTAACTTAGCACAACTCATATTTTAATACATCCATGCATAAGTGTTTTTCAAGGAGGCTTGATTCTCTTAAGACTTTTGAAGGAAAAGAGTTCTTTCACAACTAAAGTATCTATTTGAACCATTGCACATCTTACAACCTGCAAAAATATATGTTTCTTCTACCTAAAGGTGCTAAAATGAGACAAACATTGAAGGAATTATCAAAACTCACAAAAACATTCATCAATCACACACTGCACACTATGAGACAACTTCTAAGAAGGTAAAAAATGCTGAATTTTAGTGATAAAAGGTGTTACAAACTCTGTTAATGCCTGAGATTGAGTTACAATGCTATTTTTTTCCTGAAAGAGCTCCAAAATAAGCTACAATACATCCTGAAAAAGAAGAAAGAACTAACTCCAAACTGATGTTTGAAGTTTCTTTATTCTTTTTAGAAGCTTGCACAAAGATACGAATCCTCCAACTCCCTTGGTCGTACACACCAATAAAGCCTACAAAATAGCCTCCAAACTCCCTCCCAAAGGACTCAAAGGTGAAGAAAAGGTCAAGCCTTGACCTTATCCATCATTAAGGCATCAAAAACTACCCCTAGATGCTCTCCAAGGCCTTTAAAACTGAGTCAAATTAGGTCCTATATTCCCTCCTCATGTTTTCCAACCTCCTTCAACCTCCCCTATATGCTTGGCATAACCATCAACAACCCTTATCCCTTTTGATCGCATCATAAAAATAAAACACCTTTATCTTTTTTAACATATGTAGTTTTAAATAAAGTGATTCATAATTTCATCACTTAAATAATGATTTAGATTTTTCACATTTGGTGCAAAATAAAGGTATTTGTCCATGTTTGAAAAAAATATGCAAAAGTGACCATTACTAACTTGTAAAAACATAAAAAAGGCGAAAACTTGATAAAGGTTTACAAAATGTGTCTAAGGCATAACACTTTTTTATGGGGCATTGGTCGATATTTGAAAAAGGTTAAAACAAAAGGCAAAAAATTCCTTGATCTATCAGCATACTTAGGGTTGAAACCCTAAAACAAAAACCCGGGCAAACACTAGTATCATTTCATTTCACTCACAATGCACTCACCACCATGGAGATCTAGGGCTTCGTTGTAAGAGCTTTCTAAGATTGGTAGATACTGAAGAAAGTGTGGAGGCTGAGGTGAGTAAGACTTTGTTTATGCAAAAAATGTTTTTCCCTTCAATAACTATGAATGAAATTTTTTCTTGAGCTCCTTTTACACAGGAAAATAGTGAACATGTTTTATTTTTATGTATTTCCTTCGCCATTTTACTCATGGCTTATGATGAAATCTTTTATTTCTTTGCATCTTGTACTGACATGAAGCACTCTAGGTTAATGTAGAGAGGATTTAAACTCAAAACCCCCCTTCTAAAATCTTCAAACAAATCCTCAAACAACTTCTTAGACATAAAAGAAAAATTGTAATTTAAATTCAACACTTGATTGTGCATGACCCCATAGAATTCCTCTGTCCAAGGAAGCTTATTACAAATAATTTTTCAGTATTAATAGACTGATAAAAAACAAATAAAAACTCCTAAAAACATCTTATATGCAATGGAAACATTCAAATACAATTATATGCTCAACTATGTGAGTTCCATCAAACTAGTTCACCTTCAAACACTCCAACACTGCCCGCAACTCTTGTAGTTTCATTCCAGTGCTCAAAAAATTCAATGGACTGTTGAAAATTGGTCCCAACCTGAAAACCCACACCAATAACACATTCCCCAAAGAATGCTACACCCTCTTCCTGTCTCCCTCAATTTCTCTTTTCAAAATTCGTCTTCAAAACCCCCTACAATGAAAAGTGGTTTTATGTTATTAATTCCTTCTGTCCAGAAATTAATTTCACATGATTTATTTGGGAATATTCAATATGGAACAACCCATGCTTCTGCTGCACACCAAATCCCTCAAAAAAAAAAAACCAAAAAAAAACAGTTAAAACCCACTTCCAGCAACCCACTAAAGATAGAAAAAAATAGTTTTAAATTCTTCTCTTTTTTGACTCTTGAAAAAGAAAAAGAAATAAAAAAGAAGACCTGGGTGCCCACTTCCTCAATCCCTATTTTTTAGGTATCATTAAATGGTTTTTTAAAGCTCCACATTCAAATCCCAACACCCCAAATTGCCTTTCAAATATTTTAAAACTGCTTTTTTGTTGTTTTTTTCTCCCACAAGTCAACTTGACAATGTGCAAAGTGAAATTAATTTGTCAAGTTTAGTTATTCAAATATATATCATTTACCACCTTCAACTTTAATTCCAAATAAAAATTTACTCACCACAAAGTTGCAAAATTTCTCAACAACAATTGAAAATTCTACTTGATACGGGATTGCCAATTTGTCATGACTGCTCCTGCATCAGACACCCATGGTAGAAATAAATGTTTCATGAATTGCATTTAGAAACATTTGTAGACCTTATGTCTATCTTGGATCCACCTCATTGTCTTGTCCAATGAAATATTTCTATGCACCACTTTCTACAAACTTACAACATTACCATGCTTCATCCTTCTTCTACTACCTATCATGTAATTCAAAGCATCAAATCTATTTTCCCACCAATATATTTCATCAAAATCAGAAATAACAATTAAAATTATTCCATATCCTTCATAAAAAAAAAATGTATTTTTTTGCCTCATTCGCTCTCCCACCTTTTCCACCTCCTTCAACTATGTTTCCTTCATGAAATTTCATTGTTTCAATGCCTTCTAAAAGGCGTGATATTGCTGCAACTTGTTTTCCTTCACTCAAAACATCGTTAGTAATATCATCAAAAGACTTAATTTCCTCATTATATGACAAGAAATCATGAACACTAATCAAAACATTTTCACCTCCATTGTTCTCAAGCAAGTATTCTTCAGAAAACTCTTCATTAACCTTCACACTCAACTCTTCCAATTCAAATTTATCAAAATAAAATTCTACTGCAATGAACTTATCTAACCCTTCACTCTCTTTCTCATCAAGGGAAACAATAAAATCAGATTTTACCTTACCCTTTTTTGTTACCTTCTTTCCACTTAATATCTATTCTTCAATTTGAGTCAACAATTCACCTTTCTCATATTCTTCAAGGTTAGTGTCAAAAAAGCTAACATATTTATGATTCATACCATCTAAAAGTATAATTTCATCAACCAAAAAATACCTAGCATTTCTGCAAACCTTACCCATTTCTTCTTTCAATGGCTTCAATTTATATTTCACTCCATCCTTCATCAATGTGTACGTGTTGCCATAACCATCATGCATTGCCTTCCTATCAAATTGCCAAAGTATTCCTAGAAGAATGTGACAAGCATCCATTGGGAGAATATCACACAAAACTTCATCATAATAGCCTCCTATTTTAAATTTTACCTCACATTGTTCATTGATCAAAAGCTTCTTGTCATCTTGTACCCATGCTATCTGATATGGATTCAAGTGCTTCTTCCTTTCTAGCTACAATTTTCTTACCATTTCATCAAACACAAGATGTTATGTGCTTCCACTATCAATAATGACATTACATGCCTTTCCTTCACACTTGCATCTTTTCCTAAACAAATTTCTCCTTTGAATGGATTTATCATCTTCATTTAACAATTTTCTCCTTGCCATTAAAGTTTCACCATCTTCTGCTTCTTTGGAATGTGATGATCCTGCATCATCTCTATTCACATTTTCTGCCCTATTCTGATTTTCAGTCCTCCTTCTTGGTATTTCCTCTTCATGAGGATAGTCATATGCTCTGTGACCCTCTTCCCCATACTTAAAACAAGTTCCTTGAAAGGTTTGTCTTCTAAAACCTCTACCCGATCTTCCTCTACCTCTTTGATTTTGATCTCTTGACCCATAAAATTCTTCATTCCTATATTGTTTTTTGCTGTCTTGGCCTCCATTGTTTCGATCATCATCTTCTTTATATACTCTTCTCTCAACCTTACCTTCATTAACTTTTCCTCTTGGTTTGTTTTCAAATCTCTTGTTCATCCTTTCTTCAATCTTCAAGGCAATTTGGTAAGCATATTCCATAGTCACAACTCACACCAATGCCATCTCCCCTTGTATACCTCACCTCAAACCATTAAGGTACCTTGCAACCTTCTCCTTGGTTGCCTCAGAATGTCCAGTTCTAATGAATATTCTATTAAACTCTTATGTGTTCTCCTTTCCTGTCTTGCTTCCTTGCTTCAAGATTTGCATCTTTTTAAGCAATTCTAGCTCATAGTCTACTGGAATGAATTGCCTTTTCACTTTCTCCACAATTTTATCCCATCTTGTAATTTTATCTTTTCCTTTTCTTTCTCTTTTCAACTGAATTTCTCTCCACCAAATTGAAGCATGACCCTTCAATCTTGTCTTGGAAAATCTCGCTCTATTTGGGTCTCTGATTTCTTCAAACTCAAAATACTCCTCCATATCATTTATCCAGTCTATGAGTTCCTCTAGACTCAAGCTTCTATTGAAGGTAGGAACATCAATTTTCGGTCTCTTTCCCATTTTTTTCAAAGCTCTCAACAATGAGTCATTTACAACTGCTGCAAGCTCTTCTCTTTGCTCAGTATTTAGGCTAGCATTCTTTGGAGCTTCTTCTTCTTCATCACTATCTAGTTCCCTTCTTTGTGAAAATCCTCTTTTTATTTCTTCTTCAAGTGCCTCTACTTGTCTTATCAAAGCTCTAAAATCATTATCATGGACAAATTTGTCCATTCTTCTTCTTCATCTACCTCTACCATGATGGCCTCCTCTCCCATCCATTTTCTCCAATACCCACAAGCTCAATCCTGGTGCAACTACCTCTCTTCAGTGGTTTATTACACACTCAAGATCTTTCTACTCTGATACCACTAATGTAGAGAGGATTTAAACTCAAAAATTCCCCTTCTCAAATCTTCAAAAAATTCCTCAAACAACTTCTTAGACAAAAACGAAAAATTGTAATTTAAATTCAACACTTGATTGCACATGACCCCATTGAATTCCTCTGTCAAAGGAAGCTTATTACAAATTATTTTTCAGTCTTAATAGGCTGATAAACAACAAATAAAAACTCCTACAAATATCTTATATACAATGGAAACATTCAAATACAATTCTATGCTCAACTATGTGAGCTCCAACAAACTAGTTCACCTTCCAACACTCCAACACTGCCTGCAACTCTTGTAGTTTCATCCCAATGCTCAAAAACTTAAATGGACTGTTCAAAATCAGTCCCAACCTGAAAAACCACACCAAGAACACATTCCCCAAAAAATGCTACACCCTCTTCCTATCTTCCTCAATTTCTCTTTCCAAAATTCCTCTTCAAAACCCCCTGCAATGAAAATTGGTTTACTGTTCTTAATTCCTGTTGTCGAGAAATTAATTTCACATGATTTATTTGGGAATATTCAATATGTAATGACCCTTGCTTCTGATGCACACCAAATCCCTCAAAAAAATAAATAATAATAATTAAAACCCACTTCCAACAGCCCACTAAAGATAGAAAAAAATAGTTTTAAATTCTTCTCTTTTTTGACTCCTAAAATTGCTACTGATATGAATTGCTTGGATTGATGTTCGATGAAAACATAAAGCTTGATAAGGAACATCATTTTTTTGTCAAAATACGCCATGGGATAGTGATTTGGATTCTTGGCTCACAAATTCTTTGACCAATTTGATTTCACATTTGCCAATGTTTGGATCACCACATAAGTTGGATGATATATATCAAGATTTATTCTCGAAGAAAGATGCAAATATCTGCCCCCAGTGTCTAGCAATGTTTAAACAGCCACAAGTGGAGTCTTGGATGAATGGATATGGATTATCTTGTGATAAGATAAGGGTGTTCAAATAGAGGAATTCTCATTCGGATAATGCTTCAAGGCTCAAATAGCATTGGGTAGGATGGGATTAGTGAAAATGACCCATGTCAAGATGTTTACCACAAGCAGGTGTAAAGTGTGCACGAAATTTTCATCAACATTAAGATACCTGGGAGTATGGATGCAAACATATGAACATGGATTGGATAAACGATTCATGGATGAATGGATAATGTGGCTCAAATGATGGATTTATTATGAATGCAATAAGATACTTTCTCCTGAAATGGCACACGTAGATGCTCGATTCTACACATGATGCCTGTATGCCAGGTTTTCATCATGGTACTTTTTCCAAAGCGCCATTGAAATGGTTTTTGCTAGAAGACGATTTTTTTCTTTACTGTTTTCAATCCTTTTTCTAATTTTTTTTGGATTTTTTATATATTTTTTGTAATTTCTAAGAGGTTTTAAGGTGATGATGAACCACCTGGTACTGCTGATGTAGATGCTTCTGTCATAATGTTCCATCAATATCCTTCTTGAAGAAGTTGCTTTGCCAATATACGTGCACTTGAATGCAACTTTTGAGATTCCTGATCTTCTTTGTGGATATCGGGGTTAACTTTTTCTTTGTGCACACATCAAGATAGAGTGCCTTCTGAATCCTTATGATGAAGGGTTGTTGCAAATACATGGTTAATGAAAGAATTGGATATCATTCATGGAGGCATGGATGGAGTGTGTTTAGGAGTAAAAGATGGATTGGTTGACAGTTTGGAACCTTTGACTCTCCAAACTTGGGCAGATGAGTAATGATGGGTGGATATAGAAGTGTGCATGGAATTAGGACCAACTGCTTGATACACTTTGTATGTTGCTTGAGAAGCCTGCTTTTGCCTTTGTGGACTTATTTGATGGATACTTTTCTATTTTTCATTTTTCCCCATAGTTTCTTTGACTAATGGAGTTTGATAAGGATAATTTTCCTTTGTATTCTTTGGTATCCATATGTATTTGATTTGTCCTTCATGCTTCAGTACTTCTTTTTCTTTGATGACGTTCTTTTGATTCAAATATTTCTTTTGATGTCGGTCCCAATTCGTGGATGGGGCAATGGGTGGATAAAGATTCATGACATGGTGGGTTGTAGTATTGACATTGGTTTCATCATAAGGATTCTTCATGCTCCCTATGTTGATGTTTGCTCGAGATGAAGTTGCCCCCAGTTTTATAGAGGTATCACTGATATCATGAGATACCTTGATTTTTGAATAACCAAGGCCTTGATGCTTAGGATTACCTACAATTTGCACTGGCTCCAAGATTCCCTGTTCATGTAGGCCTAATCCTCTACCTTGATAATTCATCTGCTCAAAAAATTTGTTTGCAATGGGATATGATCTAGCTTGGAAACAAGGCGCTACTCCTTATTTGCTCTATGGTGGATTTTCAAAAGTGACAACTACTTTATTGATGAGGGATCTTTCCCTAAGAAAGGTAAGTGATCCAACTTTATAAGTGATAGGATCCTCCATATGTGGGAAAAACGCCTGATTGATATCCTTAGCTTGATCTTGTGGGATATCAGATTGTAGTGCTTCTTCAAGAAGTGTTGATGCTTCATTGTCCCCATAAATATCCTCCTCATGATTCATTCTTGGTATGCTTTCACATGATGTTTCTACTTCATGACTTATGTAGGAGCCTTCTTCATGACCCATTTCTGCCAGGTCCTTGGATTTCTCTATATCTTGACAATGTGTATAAATGTTAAGAGTAGGAGACTCTTGTTCCTTGGGAATGATATCAAGAGTATGATACTTTTGTTTTGAATGAAGATCATCTTCATGTCCATCCAAAGAAAGCATCTTGTGGGTAGATGGAGGAATGTGTGCTATATGGATATGATCATCATTTACGACATCTTGTATAGATAAAAGAGTGCCCATTAGATCATTATAGTATCTTGAAGATACGAATTCTCGATCTTGAGTGATTTTACAACTATTTTCAACATGCTTTGGATCAAGTTCTTGACATGGGTCAATTTCAAAGGATGGATTGCTTATAGTGGGTTTTTGGACATCGTCATTAGGAAGTGGCTCAATATTCTCTTGAGCTTCAAGTGGATTTGGATCAAATGTTGAGCTAGGGATTCCTTCAATATCTATAACCATGAAGTCAAAGGATGTCAATATGTCTTGGGAAGGAACATTGCTAGACCTTGGTGATATATTTTGATCATGCTTTGGAATGCATTCTTGAGATATGTCCTCTAACTCACAAGGTGATGTAGAGACCTTTTCAATATGATCATTGGTCAATGGATCGTAGATTATGTCAATGGGATCAAATAATTGTAACACATCTTGAAATAGATCACTAAAAAGTGGCTCTTGATGAATGTTGAGTTGATCACTGGATGGGGTAGAAGCATCTTCCAGATCTTGAACATTGTTTTCAACAATTATGGAAGAGAGATTACAAATGTCTTCAACCATAGGATCAAGTGATGTTGACATTTCTTGAATTTGATCATTGTTGGGTATTTTTGGTGGATTTTGATCGTGATTGAAAAGTAGCTCTTGGTGTATGTTGATTTGATCATTGAATGAGATGGGAACGTCTTCAATGTGTTCAATGATGGATAAATCTTGATCATTGTTTTCAACAATTGTGGTGGGAATCTGTTGCAAGCTTTGTTGAGCGAGTAATGCCTGTGTTTGCTGCTGAGCCAACAACGCTTGTTGTTGGTCATATTGCTGCTATAATTGGTAGTCTTGCAAGTGTTGATATGCTTCTTGTTGTGTTTGCAATTGAGCTTGGTATTGTGCTTGCGCTTGAACTTGTTGAGCTTGGAATTGCGCTCGTGCTTGAGCGTGTGCTTGTTGGACTGCTTGTGACATCTGAGTGGCATGTGCGGCTTGTTGGTTTTGGAGTGCCTTTTTGTGGGAAGCTTCTTGAGCAGCTTGCAATATGATGGAGAATTAATTGGTCATGCTGTGTTTTAGCGGTGGTGGTGGTGGTGGTGGTGGAATGGTGTTGATTGCTAGGGTTGCTTGAATGGTGGCCACCTGCTGTTGCGATATTGATGGAAAAATGGGATGATTTGGTATGATGTTTTCATTTGGCATTATAGGTTGACTTTGAAAATTTTTGTGGTTGAGAATCATATTCATTTGATTTAGGTAACTTTGATTTTGCATGTTGTTACTTTGACTTGGATCCGCATATGGAGTTGCCAATATACTGCTAGGATTTTGAGAAAAATTAATGGGATTTGCAAACATGTCGACACCAAAGTTTACCAAGTGTTGGTTTGAAATGGTCATGTTTGGTAAAGTTGTACTTGGCATGTATGGATCTGGTGGGATAATGTTGTTTGGAAAACTCATGCATTGAGTGTTTGGTTGATAGATTTGCAAATTTGGACTTGGATTTAAATCTATCATTGCGAAAGGTGTTCCAAACTTTAGATTGGGCACACTCACATTCATTATACTATTGAGGTTTGGACAAGATAATAATGCCATGTTTGAATTGCATAAATGTGAGTTTCGATAATCAATTGGTATTGTGAGACTTGGATAGTTTGGTTGACTCGAATGGCTCATGATGGATGGATCAAGTTTATATTCCGTGTCCCTCTTGTGTTGAGATCGAGTTTGAACCATAAGATGAAGATCAATTTTCAAGAATGTAAGAGATGAACCTCTAATCCTTTAGATCGGTCTAAACCTTAGGTTCAAAGAAGCGAAGAACTAGGATAATTGAAGGATCAAAGCGATGATGAGGATGCGATAAATGGAAGATGAGTGATACGGATGAATGGAACTCTTAAGAGACTTTGAAGGAAATGCTAAAAATTTTAGGACTTTGATTGATCGTGATTGGATTGATAGTTTGACTAGATGCATTAAGTCAAACAAAATGTGATAAATGCACTTGTAAACCCCCAGGAAGTTGTATTATCCTAGAGTGGACTTGTACATAAAAGGACGGTTTGACTAAGTGTGTTAAGTCAAACGAGGTGATGATTTGATAATTTGGCTATGTGTGTTAAGCCAAACAAGATGAAATCATAAACCCTAGGAAGTTGTATTATCCTAGAGAGAACTCATGTATAAGATGATGGTTTAACTAGGTGTGTTAAGTCAAACAAAGTGGTTTTGATTTTGCCTAAAATTTTAGTATAAAAGATGTTTTAAAAGTTTCCAACAGCTGTTGGTGAGGTGATTTTTGACTGATTTTGATGGTTGAGAGATGGATGAATGTGATTGAGTTTGATCCTAGACTTGACCTAGAATAATACTTCTTCTTACAAGACCTCAGTGTTGAAGAACACGCTATATTTCCTATGGGAGGAAAGAAAACCTTTCAAAAAATTTGGGATTCTGGTGATAGTAAAACTCATACAACTCAGGATCTCAAGATGCTCCTCATGAGCTTTCAGACTAAGCTTCTTGAACTTTGGTTTTGGGATTTTGATCTTGTGGGAAATCATGTTAGAAAACACATGTGTAATCCAATTTGTCTTTTATCTTGTCTTAGTGAATTCTTTTTACCAAAAGCACTTGCTTGATTATGTTTTCAAACTGTATGTCTAATGTCTCACTTTCTTTTTCATCCCACAAGGTCCATTATGTGGAAATCAAGGAAATTAGGGCAAGAGTTTCCTAATTTTATCCTTAGTGAAAACAAATGATGATAGAATCCAAGCACTTAGAAACCTCTAAGGATATGATCCCTATGGCAAGCAAGAGTACTTGAATTCATCAAGGATATTTGTTTCCTCCAAGGTGTTTGAAATTTTGATGATTCGTTGAATGTTTGTTTTCCACTATTTTGGATTCAAAAAAAGTGTTTTCAACTTCCAAGCACTTTACAACCCTAGGATGATGAGACAATATCTTGTTGGGTTCCCACTTGGACGAATCCAGCTATGCATATCTTGTGCAAATGGCTAAATGCTTGACCACACAGGCTCCCCCTTACAGTGCACACACTTCTTGGGTCAGCCAAGCATTAGTACCCATGAATCTCCCATGGCATACTTTCCATTTCTACAACAAGACCGCATGTATAATGTGGGGCGGCTTCAGAGGACATGACCTCTTGCACCAACAAAATAGATAAGGTTTTGGCCTTTTTCTAAACAAGGGGTTCTAATGTAGGCATTCCATTCATGGGGGATTATCCAACATCGGCGAGAGTCCATTTCTGTCCATCTCGTCAGAATAATCCTCATGATTCTTGAACTTTCCTCAAGAATCCACACTTATATACCGGTTGGAAGTCACTTGGCTTTAGCGTGTTCCCGGTCGGGTCGTTCCCTTGGGTGAGTAATTTTTCCCACAAGGCAAGCCCTCTAAGTTAAACAAAAGTGAATAAACTCATCCATAGTTCGATCAACCTTCATTTAGAAAACAAAGGGAGAACACTCGCAATAATTTTACTCACACTCACAAAGTGTTTTGTCTAATTTTAAGTTCCCAAAATGAAAGTGTGAAGGCAATATTTTTAACAACTTAGCATCACCAAAATGCTTTTGATTCTCAAGATTGTTGTGAAGCACGAGAGAAGCGCATACGCATTTTAAATGATGCTAATTTGTGAAAAAGATTGAAAAACATGGAAAACACTTATTCATTTTAAGTCCACAAAGTAGTGATGAGTTCATTTTAAAATCATCAAATGAGATGTGAATTTGCCTTGTTCAATTTTAACCCAAATCGAAATCTAGTAAATGTCTAAGGTTCAATTTTATCCCAATTTGAAAAAGACAATCAATCACTGATTAATTTTAAATCCAAAATTGAAAGGTGATTTGGTTTAAAGCAGAAAAAAAAGGGTAGTAAATGGAAGCTCTAAGATTTAAAACAAGCATTAAAAAATGCTTTCTCCAAGTCTCGATTTCAAAGAGGTAACTTCCAACTTCACTCTATTAGCCTCCATTTTTTTTTTATCACAATGTCAACACCTTCAATTTCAACCTTTAACCTTCATTCAATTCCAATACTCGTCTTCTAATGTCCACCTTGATTCC